>CAXIVR010000001.1:30274276-30874276 GCA_964035755.1 Teleogryllus oceanicus
TGAAATTTTATACAAATTAAAAAGTAAATTTCTAAAAACAAATTTTGGGTTGTCTTTTAGAACTAGGCATCGATATTAGTCATCGATATCTGGCTGACACATTGATGAATCCGTTAGAGTCAAACAAACTAACAACTTTAATAGAATCATAAACGTATTTCTTTTTTCCCCTAAAAAACCCCTCAAAGGGAAAACGCAACGGAGGCGGGGAACCCCATTTGGCGGCTGGTGGCATCGCCGCGCCGCACAAAGTTGTTCCGTGGTTTTTTGGGTTTTTTTGTTTCCCCCCACCCTGACCCCCCAAAGCGCTTCACGCCCCTCCCCCCCGCCCTCCCCCAACAACTTTCAAAAGTTTAGATTTCATCCCGTCCGGGGGGGGGTTCAGGGGCGGGTGGGGCCGGTCCCGGGGGCCGCGGCGGGCAAGACGCTCCCCGGAGGACAGGACGGCGCCCCCAAAACACCCACCCCCGACCCCCGAGGACGGGGGAAGACGGCGGGGGCGGGGCGGGGGGGGCGGGGGGAAGCGGGGCGGGGCAGAGCGGGCCCTTTTCCGGGATTTTGTAACGGGCCCGCTGTGGCGGCGGGGGAAAGCCCCCCCGCCCCAGGCGCGCAAAAAAACCCCCACCCCCCCCCCGGCCCGGCCCACGCCCCGCCAACGGGCAAGGTGGGGGCCCGGAGGGGGGGCGGGGACCATCCGGCGGAGGGGGGGTGCAGGCCCCAAGGGCGGGCGGGTGGCGTCTCCGCGGGATGAAAACCAGTTTAGGCGGGGGGCGCCGCAAGAAAGGGGGAATTTATTTAGGGGGGGGCGAAAACAAGGGGGGAAAAGGGTGGGGGAGGGTTCGTGGTACGCGGACGGGTTGGGGGTGGGGGAAGCGAGTTCGGGCGAGGCGGGGGGAAGAGGGTGGGGACGGAAAAGGGGGAAAAAGGGGGGGAGGTGAGGAAGGGGCGCGGGAAGGGGGGGAGCAGAGGGGCTACCACCCCCCAGCCGCCAAGTCCGAAGCGCCGGGAGCGGCGGAGGGGGAGGCCGGGCGGGGGCGGGACCGGGGAACAGCGGGCACCGCGACGACGGCCGCCGCCGCCCGCCCCCCCCCCGCCCGCCCGCCCGCCCGCCCGCCGGTCCTCGCGTTTAACTCGCACTTCCAACTCGTAACCTCGGGACGATGGTGGGAACCCCCTGAAAATTCAGTTAAAAACCCCAAAAAAACTTTTCCTTTGTTACAATAACTAAACAAAGAAGAAAAACTTCATGTCGGTTGCTGTCAAAACCCCAAAAATTTTAAATTTTATATAAAAATTTTATAGCTGTAAAGAGATATAAATAAATTTGGCTGTCAGTGGTCAGACGAACTCCATCCGTCCGTCCGTCCGTCCGAATTTAATGCAATTTATAAAAGAAAATCTGAAACACCGTTTTAAATTTTTTCTTTAATAATTCCCCAGAAGCAAAGGGAAAATTAAGATTGACGGTCGTATTTTTGTGGATCCCATTTTTTGAAAATTCTTCATTAAAATTATGTATGTTTTTTAAACACTTTTTAAACTTACTGATACCAAGGTAGGGAAGGTTTAGGATGTATATATTTGTTTTTTGGGCATATTCAAGGGGATTTGTGTTTTTTTTCATTCGTGGATAAGGATAATGAAGGTGGGTGATTTTTAAACAAGAAACAAACACTTTAAATTTTTACGCCGTTAATCCAACCATTCTTTTAGCATCGTGGGTTTTTATCAAAGAGGATATTTCAATGATTTATTTTTTTTCTATTTTTTCCCCGACAGGGAATTTAAAAAATTCCCGGAAAACCCCTTCCGGGTCAAGGAAGCCCAGGCGGAAAATTTGGTTCGTTTTGCAATTCCAGAATATCAATGGAAAAGGGGTATCTGAATGAATTTTTTTAATTTGGTAGATGTCAAAAACAATTAAACTTAAAAAAAAATAAACTTAAAAATGTAATAAATTAAAAAAAGAAATAAACTGAGGATGGGATTGCAAAGGGTTAGCCAAGGTTTTATATTTTTTTAGGGGAACCTTCGTTTACTCAATGCAAAAAGATGTCTCAACAAAATGATGAGCTTCAAAAAGAAGCTAAGATTGTAAAACCAGGGAAGAAATATTTAAAAATTATGGAAGAATGTAGATCAGAAGCATTGACCATTTCAAGAAGTTTTACTGAAAAAAATGGGTTCAGGTATTATACTGTGATTAAAACACGGGTTCTGTTGACGTAACACAGCAGTTACAGTGTCATGCAATCGGGAGGCAGAAAGTTAGTCCTGATTCAATGTCACATTGGATGACAAATACCTGAGGACCTGTAAAATAAAGCTCTAAACAAATAGAAATATTAAGCCAATATTTGTAAAATATACTATCGGAGAATGTTGGGAAAATGATTCACACAATCATGTGCGTTGTCGTGTGCAAACCACAGGTGACGAAAAACACATTATGAACTAAAAAAGCTTTGTTTATCTAAACAAACAAAAGCTGAAAAGTGCTACCCTGACCTAGCGATTTTAGCTCGATTGAAAGGCGGAATGATACCGGAGGGTAGAGAGAAAGGTAGAGGGGGAGCTCAGGCTCGGCGCCGCGCCTCCGCGAATCGCATGGTATCAGATCGCTTGTGCAGAAGCCCACTGCGAATCAGCCGCCAACCAACACCGCAGCAGCCTCATCGCAACTTTCTCGAGGAGTCGCACACTGCGGAAAGCGCCAGTGTCGATAACCCGCGCCCCGCCGCGCCCCGCCGCGCCCGCCGCGCCGCCGCCCCGCCGCGCCCCGCCGCCCCCGCCGCGCCCGCCGCGCCCCGCCGCGCCCGCCGCGCCCGCCGCCGCGCCCGCCGCGCCCCGCCGCGCCCGCGCCGCGCCGCCGCCGCGCCCGCCGCGCCCGCCGCGCCCGCCGCGCGCCCGCCGCGCCCCGCCGCGCCCCGCCGCGCCCGCCGCGCCCCGCCGCGCCCGCCGCGCCCGCGCGCCGCCGCGCCCGCGCCCGCCGCGCCCCGCCCGCCGCCCCCCGCCGCGCCCCGCCGGGCGGGCCCCGCCGCGCCCCGCCGCGCCCCGCCGCGCCTCCTACAAAGGATATCGGAAATTGCGGAAGTTACCGCCGAAAACTTGGAGGAGGTGCCTGGCGGGGAGGGGCCGGAGGGATGGGGCGTGATGCAGAAGGGCGGCGGGGGAGGGCTGGCGCACCTGCGAGGTCAATTTCAGGGGCGGCGATGGCAGGAGGGGATGTTTACTTTCCCAATTACAAGGTGGCGCCGCCCCGCGCTCTCTGCCACCGGTGCAAGGCCCGTGTGTACTCCAGCGCAGAACTAGAGCGCGACGATTTCCTTGCGGGAGATATCACCCTGCAATTGGCGAAGGTTAAGCCTGGATGATAGCATTATCATAATGGGAGGTTTCACTGGAATTAGGTTCACGAAGAGAGCGAAGCAGGGCGTGTATATCTAGTACGTTTGATTTTTAGTGTAAGAAGCTCTATATTAAACCCAGAGCATTGCTTTTTGATTTCGTAATATTTTCGTCAAAACCATTTAAAAAACGTATGAGGCATCTGGAGGAGAATGATAAATTTGCATACGAGAAGAGAGTACAAATTGAAGTTTACATTATGTAAGATTTATCATAAAAATGTTTAGGTCCTAGTACAACAGTCATTCGTGGACACATCTCTGTTCCACGAATTCCGAGACATGGTATTTCTACTTACATGACTTTCTGAAATTCCGTTATAATACCAATCAAAATTTATTTCCTATATAAACACACTTAGTCATCAACTTGTTTGACTCATCCCTCCCCTGACTAAATTGACTTTTTTTAACGAAAACAGCTCATTTAGAATATTATATTAAACATTTTATTTTTAAGGTACGGCGGCACCATGACTAATAATTTGGAATTCTACAACTTTAATCGCCTATCAATAAAACTTCTAAAATCTTATTTTATAAAAAATTTAAACAAATAGTATATTCACCTTTGTCAATATTGTAAAAGTAAACTATTACGAGTATTGACTGATGAAAAGTTTATGTTTTTTTCTATCATTTGTAATCTAGGTATTTATATAATTGTATTTATTTTCCATTGTACCAAAACTTGGAGTATTCTTGTGTTATTATCATTATTATTATTATTATTATTATTATTATTATTATTATTATTATTATTATTATTATTATTTCTATAGCACACTAAAGCGTAACGAATCGGGTGAATATAAAACTCTTCAAGTTGCAACCAGCTACCTAAGGAGAATATATAGGGGCCTCTACAATACTTTGCGCAAAATGTGGGCTGTTCCAAAAAAAAGCAAGTTCTTGCACTTCCTTGTCTTCTGAATGACATAGCAGTTTAGACATGTTGTTATTCAAATGATGTGGAACAATTACAAGAGCTCCGATGACCATGGGTGCGACATGTGCTTTTATGCCCCACATTCCGCTGATCTCAATCTCCAAACTCTTGTATTTAAGACGTTTCTCTGCCACCTCGTTTACGACGTTTTGATAGCAAGGCACAGCAACATATACAAGTCGACACGAATTTGTTTGTCAAAATCCCGAATAACAATATCCGGTTTGCTTGCCGGTACCGTGCGATCCTTTTGAGTTAGTTGGTCGTACAACTGTCGTGTCTTTTCAAGTATTCGGTCTTTGCTCTAACTGGAAAAGATTTGACGATCTGATCAATGGTTTCTACTCGTTCCTGGCAAATGCGGCAAATGAACCGCTTTATCATAATGTCGTGTTCTCAACGCCTAATCTTGTAAGAAGAAATAAAAGAGGTCATCTTCGTCAACATATCAGCTTTATTAAGATAGCCGGCTTTCGACGGCTTTGCCGTCATCGTCAGTCTCGCTGCTGTCGGCAAAAGTCGGCAAAAGTCGAGCCTAATCTTGTGCTGCAATTAAATCTGCTTCCGATTCTGATTCCGATTCCGATTAAATTCTGCTTCATTCTTCCCTTTTTAAGCCACATAAATGATTCATCTTTATTGATCTTCACATTGTCTATTCCTTTTAGATACTTTCCATGGAGTGGTTTACCTCTGTATGATTTCTTTAACATGTTTTGTGTCTCACATTTCATGATTAGTAGCTTAAGAAGTTCAGTGTTATTCTGCGTGTCTTCCATAGTTTTCTTCGCAATGCTTCTGGATACACTAACAATCCCTCTGCTCTCCATTCTTCGGTCAGATTTAATGACCAACCTCATTAGTGGGTCGTCTGGATGACTGACTACATACTTTCCCAAGGAGGATTGTTGAAGATGCCTCGAACAAAACCAGTATCTGATCCGCAGCCGGCGGCTGGAGCTTCTGTCTCCGTGTTAAGAGCTGCTCCACACACAGCGGGAAGTAGAGAGGGAGGGGTCATGAATCTTTCGACTTCTTGTTATCGGCCCAACGAGAGTACAGGAGAAAATATAGTTTGGCACATCAGGTCAGTGATTAGAGTGGAGGTCCGAACCTTGCATTAGCCAGCAAAGGAGGCTGTCTTCAGCAGTCAGTGAAAATCCCGCAACGTTTAATAATGTCGACTGGCGATCGGAGGGACCGATGGAGTTATAATTATCATTATCATCATCATTATCATTATCATCATCATCATCATCATTATCGTCGTCGTCATCACCATCGTCATCGTCATCATCATCGTCAACATTATCATCATCTTTATCATTATCATCATCAGCATTATCATCATTGTCATCATCATTATTATTATCATTGTTATCATTATTATCATTATTATTATTATTGCTATTATTATATAAATGATGGACATCTTGAATATATTACTTTCTTAAAAAATGTTACCACGTTTGTAGCGGGAAAAACTAATGAAGGTGGCAGCTTTATATCGAGGCTAGTTAAATGTATCCGTTTTGAAAACATCGTAACGCAAGTTGAAAGTGTCGACTCTCGTATATTTCACAACTCAATTGGAGGCAAAATTTTGATGAGAAACTAGTGTTACAAATTTTGACCTTTTTTCAAGCAAAATCTTGATATAAATTTCTATTCTCTGCTAGTTTCATCGACCACTAGGTAGTATCTTATTCTGGAAATCATTATAGAGAGTTCTGACGTTTGTAATTTGCTGTAAGAATCGAACCCTGAACTAGGCAAGACTAAGACTTGTAGAAGAACTATGTAGTTTTACGTCTCAAGCATAAACATTATTTCAAAGGAAATTTGTGTTTGAAATACTTCTCTAGAAAACAAAGTTAACGTGTTATGACGTATTTACGGTCTGATGTTCGCTCATGCGGCCATCTGCTTTTGGATTCCAAGAGTTTGCAATATTAAATTTTCGGCCGAAATGAAAATAATTTCACCAACCATTTGTTACATCCATTCCTATTAAATAGCATGTATTATATTTGAAACAATAATCAAAATATAAATAACACGCTAATTTAAAATTTTGAATGTATCGGGATATCCTCTGCACAGAATTGTAATTTATCTTTAGGGTACATTCAACGAATTCTGAAATATTTATTAATAATCTAATGCTGATAAGTTATGCTTGTAAATTATCTTATAATAGTGAAATTAGATTTCATTTATATTTTAAAAATGCATTTAAACAACTATGGACATCATAATTAATATTGTCATGCTACACTCCAAGAAAATACATACCAAGGCATTAACGACTTTGAAATATAGAATATATTTACATTTAATAATCAACTTTTTCAGAAAACATCCAAGGAACAAGAGCCGTGTATTTCCTTATGTTATTTTATAAATAATCTAAAAACATTTAAATTCGCCGCTCCACACCATAACTCAAATGACGCAATGTAAATTGAAGTATTTGTTACCTCTTTATTCAGAATTTTAATACAAGGTATTTGGCATTCGCAAAATGAATAATGTTCGCTTCGCTAAATATACTTCTGTTCAAAAATTAAGGGACGAACAAAATAAATTATGGCACCGCTGGTCAGTTCAAATTTCGAACCAGGACAAACTTAGTCCAAATCAATCTTTCCGCCTTCACGGGATTTCAAAAAAAGTAATAAATAATAGATTTTGACATGTACGATAAAAAATTAACCGATAAATATTGACAATAAAATCAATGAAAGATGTGGAATATTTTAGCACTAAGAGCCTTTTGTAGCTAAAACAACTTTCATAATTAATTCTCAAAATTTTCTTATGCATGAATCAAACACTCATAAATATGCACGAAATTCTCTTTTTTAATGATGATGCCCTTGTTCACTTCCAGTTCGAAAACAATGACCTATTCAACATGATATATTCAACAAAGAACAAGTTAAATTTATATAAAAATATGTGCTCTTCATGATAACATTATGTATATCCTTTATGATCCTTTTTATCCATGATAGCATTATGTATTATCCCCGCGCTCAAAATGAGAAAAAAATGTTGAAACAAATACCGACCTGAATGACTCTGCCATTAAATTTGACAATTGCATTGGATTCGTGAAATATATTGATAGCGAGACACACATGTGATTCAGAACCAGCATTATCCCTCATTTGCAAGCATGCAGCACAATCGGAAAACAGTTGGAACCAAAGTTATCAGTTTAATAGTGTATTATGGATCATTTATGGCATTCGCCAATGGGATGAACTGCATCCATGAAACTTCAAACGAAAATGAACTACACTAGGATTGCTCATTTATAAATCTTCCACTTGTGAGGTGAGGTGTGTAAATTGAATGATAAAGCTACTTACGGAAAGCTATTGATTTTTATTCATGGAGTACTAGGGAATCCATAGTAAAGATGTTTTGCAACGACAATAGTTGACACTGATGACAGTCTTGTTTTATCCACGAAGCTGTTGAGAGTAATTATTATTTTACTTCAAATACAGCTAATGTTTGAGTTTATTTTAGAATTCCAGTAATTTTTTCGTAAATATGCATGAACTCACAGACGTTCTACCTTGACACTCTTAGAAATTATTCAAGATATGAGATAATAAACAGCAAATAAAAGTACCAGGTAAAGTAATGGTGCAATAAACGCATACACTTTCTCGCATGTATTTCCACACAAAATTAAGAGAAAAGTTCTCAAGTTTTCGAGGAATTGCCCATGACTTTATTTTAAAATCTATCTTTAAGGTACTGATTTCATTAAGGGAAAAATATCTTAAATAATTTAGTTGTAAGGAGACTACGAAAAAAATTTGAACTTTTGCAATTTTGGAATCCTCAAAGTTTTTCAACGAATATGAGAGATACTCCAATCTCTTAAACGTCTTTGCCATTATACAAAAATGAATTGTAATAAAACATGATGCTGACTTTTTTTGAAAACTTGGAAAATATCCTAAGAGCTTCTGTAAAGGATCCATCAAATTTAAAATATCTGTTCCAAATTTATGGGACCGCGACATCAGACATCGATTGGGGAATATCTATTATGAAGAAAATCGGCTAACCGTTTTAGCCATTAGCTTTTTTCACAGACAGATAGACAGACAGAGAGACATGTTTTGCCGTCATTCAATTTTTCAAGGACCTCAAAAGGATTCTATACCACGTGTTAGAAGACCTTTTTCTACATTTTCAACTGGATACTACATTTCGCAAAAGTGTATACCACTTTTCTGTTTCCTGGTTTGTGTAATATGAGTTTTCTGCCCACAATTCACCATTTTTCGCGCAGCGTTAGATATTTTCTTTACTCCATAGCGAGAAAGTCGAAAGCAGTAAGTACCGGTAATGTTACCTCGGAACATACTTGACCTTGCTTCTGTTTTACGGATATATTTTTATTTTGAAGGCCCCTAAATATGAAATTATCCCACTCCCAACCACCATAACCATCTACAAAACTATCATAAGACCACTCCTTTACGCCTGTCCAGTTTGGATCTCCGCTGCAAAAACAAACCTAAACAAGCTCCAAATATTGCAACACAATTTTCTTAGAACTAGCACAAATAATCCTTGGTTTGTCACAAATTCTCAGCTCCACAAAAATTTCCAAATTCACTCCATATAACACCATAAGACATATCTCTCAACCCACCGCGAATTTCACACCTAGACAACTTCAGACGTCGGAACACTCCTCATAGAACCAGAATAAAAAAAATCCATACCAGACATTTCTAGTCAAATTTTGAGAAATAGATTGTTTTCAGAGGTGTCTGGGTAAGATTTCCTCACCCAAATTATTTTGTAGTTTCATTTTCGGTAAATTAGAATGTAAGCCATTCAATACATGTGTAAAGTTCATTCAATACATAATATGTTCATAATATACAACATAATTCATTCAATACATAAAGTTCATTCAATACAGCCATTCAATACATATGTACATAGTTCAGTACATAATCTGTAAAAACCATTTAATGAAAAATATGAAATTAATGCTAAAACAGACCTAGATAGTTCAGTTTTCATTTATTTCATGAAGCTGTGGGAGCCCGGGCGCTAATCTTGGTTCCACTTCCCCGGTGTGAAAGTGAGAGGAGCTTCTAACGCCAGGAATACAGAACAGAAGGAGGACAACCAAATCGACAGTTATGTTACTCACTGACTGTGAAGAAAAGTCCATTTTCACATCAGAATCTTAAGTGCTACCTCAACATTTATTTTGCTGGGGAAATTTCTGTGTTACTCTATTATAGCACGACTTCAAATTGAAAATGAAACAATTATACATTAAAATCGGTTCATGCTTTCAATAATGTTCCACTATATTTTTCTTAAAATCATTGAAATATGATACGCAATTGCACGAATTTTTGTGAGCGCGTCTTGCATGGCACATTGTAGTCTTCTAGCTTTGCATAGTGCGATCCCAGGTTTAATTCCCGGTCGAGGCAAATATAGAGCGGATTCTAATTCAATCGTCTTAGTTTCAATAGCTGTGTGATGCAAGAAAAGTTAAGGCAGGCCAAGAATGCGTGATACGGTGGTGGGAATAGATTATGCTCGCCTCACGTCTCCCTTAGGCTTGCGCGTGGAAAATGAATACAAACACATTCCAGGCGGGGGCACAACATGGCCGTCAAAAGTTGGATTAATCCGAACCTATAATGCCAAATACGAACATAATACATACACATACATACATACGCACACATACATACGCACACATACATACGGACACATACATACACACACATACATACAAACACATACATACACACACATACATACATACGTACACACAATAAAACACACATACATACACACACGTACATATATTTTTATGTAGTAGTGCCTCGAAACCATTCCTGCTATGCTTTTTCGCGATCAAGAGTTTAAATGTAAGTGTTTCCCGACTAAAAACCTAAAACTGCTTCGTTTATTATAGAGTATTTGCACGGTCATTCTCATTCACTGACTTCATTAATACTATTTACGGTGTATTTCAAGTCCATATTTCCGTTTTCAGCAATTCAACAACAAAAACGGGGGTTTAAGTCAAAAACGTACGTCCCGTCTCTTAATTTGCTGACATCAGCGATTGTGTTCAACAACTAGGGGAGTAGCAAAGTAACCCTTCTAATTTTACACATTTTTTCATATACATTAATACATTCAAAATTTATTTCATATATACGTATATGAAAAACTGTATGTAATATTCCTACGTCACTTCATGAAGTAAGAAAAGTGCTTATAATTTTAAATGGAATGAATGAAATGAGCCTTAACTGTATGGGAATTCTCATTGTTCAAGGAAGTATCTATCCATCCTTCCAATCCAACGAACAATATTTATTTATTAAAAAATTCTTTCCTGAGTAATATTTTCTGATCAGACATACGATTTTGTTCTGTTACTAGTCTGCAATACGACCAGATTTCAGTGTATCATTCAGAGCTGTTTGCCAAAACAAATACAAATGAAAGACAATCATGGGTGAGGTATCGAGTTATAAGGTGCATCCACAAAGTAACGTTCTGAACACCCTCAAAAAGAAAAGAATGTGTAGAAGAGTAATATCATAGCAAGCACAATACATGTTAGACAAAATGACTACCACTACTGAGAGCTCACATAGTGTGAGTTCAACATTTATAACGTGTCGTAGAAATGGGTGCCTAGGATAGGTACCAGTGTTTGATTGCCACCTTGAATTCTGCATCAATGTGATGCGCGCAACTGGCCGGACAGTATTTCCTTGAGGAGTACGAAAAAATTGAAATCGGTGAAGATGAGATTTCAATTCAATCCTCATCCGAACCATAGAGTAAGTGTTGTCCGATCCTGTGCAAAGTTGTCATCTCTCCTTCCTCGTCACACGAGAGCAGTCGCTCTGGATTCATTTCGCCGCCCTCGAGCTGTTAAGTCCCAAATCGCTGTGACAGCGAACGCCTACTCGCGCTGTCACGTGACCCGTTTTGGCAGCGTCCGCCGTCGCCGGTGGGCGGGCTGCCCTGGCGCGCCGAAGCCGCAGCGGGAATAACGCCGCCGCGCATCCGGCGTGTTAGAGGAGAGCAGGAGGCTCAGCCGTAACCACCCTCGTCCTCGTGCGCTACCCGGTTTCATGGCGGTTCTCTTCCTGGCGCTATGGGGAGCGGGCGCTGAGGGCGTGCGGGGGCGGGGCGCTGTGCGAATTAGCCTCCCCTCCGCTCCGCCCGCTTTTTCATGTTCCTTAATATTTGAAAGGCTGTGGGCGCTGCACGGCCGCGCCGGCACGGCGGGGGCGCGCCGAGGGGGAGGGGAAGGGGAAGGGGAAGGGGAAGGGGCAGGGGGAGAGGGGAAGGGGCGCGCGCGAGCCTCGCCGCCCACGCCCGCAGCTTCCGGAGCGCCCGCGCCCGCGACCGGTCAACACAACGCCGGTGTTTACGCTCGCCCTCGCCCCCCCCCCCCCCCGCCCCCCCCCCGCGGCCCGCCCCCCCCGGCCCCGGCGGCGAAGCTTCTGGGCCGCGGGGCGGAGGCTCCCACGAGGCGGAACACAAAGGGGTGTTGGCGGGGCGCGAAGGGGCACGCAATGCCACGCCGGGACTTTTTTCAACAAAATGTATTCCACATCACAAAATGTCAAAGCTGTAGGAAGATTTTTGCTGATTGATACAGTGAAAGTTATTTTATGAAGGATTGACCTTCATAGATTGTCGCCGATTTTCTGAATTATTTCTGGTAAACTGAGTTTGCAAAAAAATTTTAAAATGTCTGGTCGTTATATGCTTTCAAGATAACAAATACAGTTTCCTTCTCTTTAAGTGCTCGTGTGGTCAGTGTTTAGAACGCGTGACTCCTGTCCCGGCGACGGTTGCACACACCTCCTCCCCCACCGTTTTCTCTTGCGTCTACTCCGCCTCCTCCATATCGTCACTGCTTCTCTCGTAACCATCTCGTGACGCCCGTATTGTATGTTTCTTCGGTCGTCTCTTTCCATGCAAGTTGATCTGTATTACCTGATCATGTAAGCATCCCATATTTTATGCGCCCGGAAGTTGAAATGGATGCAGTCCTCCTCTATGACTCCTTGCGTGAGCTAATGACTGGAGTCCACCGACAGCCATTAAATGTGATTCATGCCTGCAGAAAGCCACGATTCAAGTCCCGTATTTTAGTATAGTGGATCTCACTGTAGCGCATCATTCCAGAAACAATGAACCACGCACATTCAAACTTATTCGTGATGGGTGGTCCTTGTGCGACTCATCGATCTACTCGGGTTCCGCGTGTTTGTCCATAGAGAAACTAGTATCATTTCTGTTCTTCGTTTGGCTCAGCTTTGTCACTATGGAGGTCATCCATGTCAGTAGGGAATAAAGAAATGTCTGCTCATTTTTCCTTTAACACACGGCAGCATCGAATCCACTCTCACTTTTCCACAATGGAGCGTCAGGCCGACAAGAGTCACTGGCATTCGGCCGCCCATTTCTCTCCCTCTTTCACGTGGAGCGACCGCTTTTTTACCTCTCAAAACTTTTCTTCTAATATTTGATTTTTAACGTCAGTTTTTCAGTACATTTGTGAGTCTCAGCAGATCTCCGGAAGAGGTGGCTTAGTGCTTGAACTGATGTCACTGCAGTGCTTCTGACCAGGAGGTCGCAGGAGTCTCGACGGCGACACACTAGCTTGTCAGCTAGGTCTAATTCAGTTTTTGTCTGGAGGAGAATTCTAGCGGCCCGCTGCTATGATGGGTAGATTTCAGTGCAATCCGATCAACACTAGGACAATGCCGGAGTGTTATCCTACCAATCAGACCGCGCGCTATCTTTCCCTCCTTTTCCTTGTCCTCTCCTCACACGTTCGTGATGATACACTTACAATAACATGCATTACACTTCCACACATGCCGGGAGAACGGTCGATGGCTTGGAGCTTGTCCCGGCTGCGGCGGGGCGGGGCCGGGCAGAGGCCGGGCAGGGCCGGGCAGGGGCCGGGCAGGGGCCGGGCAGGCCGGCAGGCCGGGCAGGGCCGGGCAGAGGGCCGGGCAGAGGGCCGGGCAGGGGGCCGGGCAGAGGGCCGGGCAGAGGGCCGGGCAGAGGGCCGGGCAGGGCCGGGCAGGGCCGGGCAGGGGCCGGGCAGGGGCCGGGCAGGGCCGGGCCGGGCAGGGGCCGGGCAGGGTGTGGCGGTGCAGGGTAGGGTGTGGCGGGGCAGGGTAAGGTGTGGCGGGACAGGGAGAGTGTGGCGGGGCAAGGCAAGTCAGGCCGGGCAGGGCAGGGGCGGCGGCCGGGCAAGGCTGGGCGTGGCGGGAGGGCATGGCAGGGCTGGGCGTGACGTGAAAGGAGCGTGTGGGATCGGGGGGGGGGCGGGGGCCGGGAGTGCCTCGCTGGACGCGCATATTCCCCATGACGTCTAATGCTTTGCCGATATTGGCACCGCCCCCTCCCTTGCGCGCTTTCCGCGGCACGCGTTCTCCAGCGTCAGCGCCACCGCCCGCGCCCGCCCCCCTCCCCTTCCAGCAGCAGGAGCAGCAGCGCCCCGCACCGCCATAATGTGGAAACGCGTTTCTCGCCCGCTGCTTCCCGAGCTGACGGAAACGTTTCCACTCGGATACTCGCTCACACGCCGCACTTAGCACACCTTACGATGTTCCTGGTTAAAATAAAAAACCGAATGTTCATTTCTCTTGGTACAAGGATTTTCTCCAGGCTCAGATGGAATGTCTTTGTATCAGTACATGAAGGGTTGTACGTTTCTAATGTATTGCAATTGCAATTAAATTGAAGGTAGACATTTAACTGGTAGAATTAGATACGGCGACTCCTACACTCTACCGAGTGATGGACGAGCCTACGACGGCGCTCCTCCATGCGTGTTCGAACGAGTACTTCTAACGTAGCAGTTCTTGTTGAGGGCCGGAAATATGAATGCAATGGCGGCGTTTTTTAAGATATCCTTTGCACTTGAAGTGAGATGACAATGTAAACAATATATTTACAAAATAATTTAAGAAGTTGATCTTTACATTTAAAATTTGTATTAAAGTAGCAAACATATTTGTAATTTTTGTGCAAGGTAATGTGTAAGAGTAATGAACGTTTTAACGATAATTTGAAATGTTTTTTTCAGATCTATTCACAATGGGATTAAATCTAAAGTTTTATATAGTGAATATGAAAAATCAATTTGTTTTTATACAGACACCTGATGAAGGGAAAAGGAACATTGCCGAAGAGATGCATATAAAAGTTTTTTATGAATAAAAGAAATACAATGTGACATAAATGTTGTTCTTTTTGACATAATACATGGCTGTCTAAAAAACTAAATACATGACGCATTACAACATAAATTAAGCAAATTATTCTAGTCCCGAATCCTATCTGCTAATTGCCATTTAATTTTTCTAACTCCGATATTTCCATAAATCCAGCAACGAAGTTTGACACCGACTTTTCATCAGTATATATTTTCCAGGAATTTTATACCTGTGCCTAGTTCTCCCTCCTACCACTTGGAAGCTCTCAAACTGCCTGGAAATAGCCCAGCAATCCTTCAAAATATACAAATCTTTCCTTTAGGCCCTGGCGCATCCTTTTCCCACGTAAATCCATTCATTAGCGAAAATCGATCTAATCTACAATAAAATAAGGACTCGAATAAGTATCTAATTATAATATCCTTCGAAATTAGAGATCGGTCATTAAGAACATTTCAAAAGAAAAGTCTGGTGGAAAGGTCGAATTTTTTAATCGCGATGACATTAAAGTTAAAGCAGTCTCGAACTCCATATCCCTTTTCCCTGGTCTGGAATGTGTGTTTATAAAAATCTACATTGAAATTCGTTGCTGTGTTTACTAGTCCACCGAAATGGGCCTTTTATTTTACATCAGTATCAAGAAATCATAGGCAGAGGTGACTTGAATTGCGATATGACGGTACCGCTTGAAAACTCGACCGAAAAGTGTACATTATTTAAAACATTAAAAATTAATCAATTGTATAAGATCAATCGATTAATTCGCAACGATTAAACCGGGAACGGTAGCTCAGGGCATCGATTGAAGTCACTGCTGTGCATCTGATCGGGAGGTGGTTCGAGTCTCGACGGCGGCAGGATTTTCGACACTTGCTTTTCAGCTAGGTCGAATTTAGTCGCTGTCTGGAGGAGAATTCTAGAGGCCGGATGCTCTGATCGGTAGTTTTCTGTGGTTTCTCTGATCTACACCAGGCGAATGCCGGAGCAGTACCCTAACAAACGGGCCACGGAGCGTGCGCGATCTTTCCTTCCTCTTCCTTGTCCTATTCTCTTCCCTTACATACACTTACGCTAACATGCACTACACTACCACATATTCCGGGAGATCGGTCGGGAGCTTAGAGCTTCTCCCGGCTGAGGCGGGGCCCCGCTGGTGGGGAAGTCCTGGTTAGGGGGAAATCCCGCTAGCCAACGGTAGGTCGGCGCCGGATCTCGCCATCCAGCGGGGGAAGATTGCCACCATCTTCCGAGGAATAAACATGCACTACACTTACGGGACTAATGACATAATCTGTTGACGCTCCAGGAATCACTAATCAACCAACCAAAACGATTAATCGATGCATATTAATCTAATAAAAAATTGTCGATTAGATATTAATCGATTATTATTTAATAATCGCCCCTCCCTACGCAGCGCACGCGCCTTTGTGTCGTGATTGGCGCGATTGGCCACTCGCACGAACTCCCCGTGCGCTTAAGCGTTGGAGTGTTGCACTTCTGTGACTGGAGTGCACATCGCTGCACCTCTGTGGCTGGAGTGCGGACTGGCCAGCTCAACACAAATGCCAGCGGAGGTTCTAAGGAAACAGTTTCTCCAATGTGGAGGTGCGACATGCAATTCCGGCAGCGCTTGAGGTGCAGCGCTCTTGCGCTGAATCACCACTCCGTTCCTACTCCGACGGCTTCTGCTACGAATTGCAGATCAGTGGGTTCTCCAGGTCTGAAAATGTATGCTAGGTAACTGACTGACAACAATTTCGAGTAGAATTGAGGAAATTAGCTCCCCGGTTCTACTCCTACTACAACGAGCAAAAGGAAATCTCAACATTTACGTCCAGAAACAACACAAAGGGTCATCTCATCATTTGCTAATTTGAATCAAGGAAAAAAAAACAAATCGAAATGGGAGTCATTGACCTAGAAGCTAATGTACAACAACAACAACAACAACAACAATAATAATAATAATAATAATAATAATAATAATAATAATAATAAACCCTTTTATAGGCGAGGCTAAGTACATTACCTGTTATAGGCATAATAAGTCTTGCAATAAAAATAATGCAAAATAAACATAAACTATCGCATTATGTATCACTGCTAAAACAATTATTTTTCTTTTTAATGATTCCTGTATTCTGCAAGTGTACTGGATATGGCATAGTAGGGCGAGCAAACTGTTGCCATGAACTTTAGCCAAAACGCGAGCCGATAAATACAGTATATTTTGACAGTACAATATGGATGTTGGCAGAATTGTAAATAACACCTGCTGTTCCCGGTCAGTCCTATGTATGTCAATGGGTCGTGCTATTCACCGTTGGGTAGGTTCTAGGGAGCTCGCATACCAAGAATTCTTCTCTCAGCAGTAATTGTAAGTGAGTTGTTGCGTATTGTTTTTACTTATTTTAATTAAACTGATTTTAACAAATTATATAATACAAATTAGTTATGACTTGTCAATTGGGTATAATTTACATAGTTTAATTTACTTGAACGTCAAAAAATTAAAAACTGTACGATGCACTAGATGGAGAAGTGCAATTGTAAACGCTTTTCTGAGCTGACACCGACTGAATTCGACCTACCTGACAAGCCAGTGTCGAAAATCCTGTCGCCGTTAGGACTCGAATCTAGGACCTCCCAGTCAGAGGCGCTGCAGTGACAACAGTTGATGCACTGAGCCACAGCTCCCGGTCCTCCTTTTGCAGCGCTGACCGCTGCCAGACGTGAAGGAAGAGACAATTAGGTCGTGGATGGTACCAACAGGGATGTGGAGCCATGCTGACTCCAGTGCCGTGGCCAGATGGGCTTCCTCGGTTGCAAATCCGTGGCACCAACAGCCCGATCGCGTTTGACCCACAGATTGTCGATTGGGGTTTAATCGGGAGAGTTTGGTGGCCAGGAGAGTACTACAAACTCATCCTCGTTCCCTTTAAACCACGCACGTACACTGCAAGCTGTATGCCACGTTGCATTCTCTTACTGGTAGATGACTTACTGACGAAAAATGATCTGCATATAAGGATGGACATGATCTCCAAGAATAGATGCATACTTCTGTTGATCCACTACGCCTTCCAAAATGACGAGAGCACCTACGGAATGCGAAAAACATTGCAGGAGTATGTTAAACTGATTTAATATGTATCCTTTTTTTTTTGCTTACTACATGCGTGTCCATTGCATACCTAATGGAAATGAGTTGAAACATGGTTTGTAAAGTTCTAATTACCTAAATCACTGTTTTATACGATTGAATGAACGCAGAGGTGCCGATAGCATTGTAACTACAAAACCGTGATTTATCAAATGCACTTTTAATGTAAATTGTAATTTTCATGCTTCAATTGATTCAATAAAGTATTTTTTACATATAGTCATTCTTGTCACTATACATTGCCTTGTAACACACCTTCACAATTATTTTAGAAGAAACAAGTTTACAAGAGAAAGTATATGTCATATAAGAACCTAGTTAATTAAACCTTGTTGCTAGATATACCCAATTTACTAACATTCTTTCACTATTAGTTATTCATTCTTAAAAGTGAATAAATAATAAAAGATGCAAAAACAAAGAAATACGATGTCCTTAATCCTATGAAATGTTATATTACTAAATTTAGAGTCATATTTAACATAATTTGAAATTGTCGTTCACCTACCTGGTAGCTTCCAGGCAAAAACAAATTATTACATGTCTGATACTGTAATTATATCTGCATTTTCTGCGATGGCAAAATTAGCTTAAATTTCATACTTGCATAAACGTTTTACTATATACATAGTTGTATATGGTTTTACTACATCGCAACGCAAAGGTCTCTAGTAATCCTGTGCATGCTGGAACGACGCACATCTGATGCCTCGCTCGCCTGACTTCCCGGGTCGGGGCTACGCCTAGGCTGAGAGCCTCGCCCGACGGTAGAGTGGACCCCGCTGCAAAGTCCGTCCACAAGTAGTCTGGACGCTTTTCTAACTAACCATTTCTATTAGCCCAAGTACATTCTCACGTCTTCACGTTCAAAGGCTTCGTACCAGCAACCAGCGGAAGTAAAATTCAGTTCAAATGCAAACTCGAGGTGAAAGTTCATACCCTATGGCAATCAAAGTCCGGTTGTAAGCTATAATGGTATTAAGTGTTGTCTATGTAAAAGAGAATGAAGACACTTCACTAAATTTCAGTTGAACTATCGTGTGTGAACGAATTCATAATGCGAAAATTATATTTTTAAGTGTGCGGTAATTGCACTACATTAAACTGCGATGAATATATCTATGGTCAATGTAACCTCTACTATTTACTCGTCGCACCTTGAACTGTCGCCGCGTGGCTTTCACATTCTCTGCGTGATTTGTGTTGTTCTTCATCAGACTTCCTCATGCGAGCGAGTGCGCACATTAACACCAGAATCTTTCGCTTGTCTTGCGTCGGCGTTCTATACAAGTCAACGCAAACTACTGTTAAAGTCTGATCGCGTGTCTTTCTCAAGAGTCGGTGCGTTCCCATGTAAATAAATCTTACTTGCTTATTCAATTTCTGTGTATAATGTACGAAGCAGACAAGATCCCAACCAATTAGCCAATTAGCCAATTAGCCGGCAGCGCTAGCCGAATGCGTTTACTACACTCCGTGAAGTCACGAAGGTTAAGCGCATTCGAGACTCGCGGGTTCGTGGTTGGGTGACCGGCCAGGAACCCCGGGATCTAACGACGTCGAGCCCCTGGCCGAAGGGATAAAAGGCACTGACTGACTGCGACGTGACGAGACTGGACTAATATTAAAAATAATGATGCCCATTAATGGAGGATTACTCCCAAGGGCAAAAGCGCTCAACGCCCCTTAAGGGGCTTGGAGACGCGTTGCGTCAAGGAGTGGACGCAACAAATTTAAAAAAACAAATTACCTAAATATCATAGAGCTCTAGTTAACCAATAATTAATAGAATGTCAATAATGCAGTACACTTATAAATCTAACTATTGCGATCCTGGAACACTACTTAAAAGAACATTTATTGAAAATATCACTACATTTAGAGATATTTTGTTTTAGATATGTTTCGTCAAGAATACGAGAAATGCTACAATATTGGAAAGAGAATCAATTTGAATGTGTAATTAATGCAGACATTTGTCACCAAATCACTTTAATTTGAAATTTTATTTTCCCAAAAAACTATCAACTTGAAAACGTTGATTTCTTATTTTGATAAATTGCACACGGAGTTCACACTCCTTTAGACGTTTAATTTTAACAAAAAAAAACAAGAAAAAATAATTATCACATAATGAAACTCTTCCTCAACAGAGAAAGCCTGACCCTCGCAGGTAAGAGAAACAACTGAATCAAGCAAGGGCTGGTCGGGAACAGTTTCTGAAGTTGGCTATTCTGACCGGAAATAGGTCCAGACGCTGTATTGAAAATTCAATTCCCTTTCTTACTACTCTTAATCTGCAAGCAAATTGAGTTCCAAACCTCAAACTCCTTTCCATTATAGAGAATTTATAATGGTGTCTTAAATTATTACATAGTTCCTCAAACAATTACGGGAAGCAAAACATTTCCTTTACGCATAATAAGTCGGCGAGAGACGGCAGTATCTTGTGTGGTTGGATGCCCCGGTATCCGCTAGGATTTCCAACGCAGAGGGCGAGAACTATGGTGCGCGGTTGCGGCGGACAAATGGTGCGAGTCGCTGCCGACACGTGAACAATTGATTGAACCACGCGATGGGGACAGACAGCTGAAAAGAATGCCGTGTCTCTTCGCCAGCGTAGCCACCTTTGTTGGGGTTTCAGCGCTTACAGGCGGCTCCACACATTCGGTATTCGTTGAGCAGCGAGCGACTGCTGACCGAATCCCGAGTAGTATTTGAGGTGTTTGCGCTTTGCCGAGCGACGTACAGGAGGTGCTCGCACTACCCATCGCGTGTCGGTGTTTCGGTCACATTAAGGAAAGAGCCTATTCGCCGAGCACATCAGCCGAACGGCATGGGGACCTACCTTCACGGACTACAAATTATTTGCGCCAGTGCGCCAGTTTGCAGCAAAGATTTCTCTGAAATAATTTTCTTTCTAATAATGCTAGCGCTGCACTATATAAAAAAGCATTTCCGGCTTTCAGATGCTGCGAATTTCGGTTTCATAACACTTTTATTCATCCGAAAGCGTATGCTTCCGCGCTCGGGGTCATTATCTCCTTGGGTGACGGGGAAACGTCCTAGGCACAGAAGGCAATATTTCGCCCTGTAAAAAACATTTCGTCACTAATCTTTTTTTTTTACAATAAATTTCATTAACTTAATTAAATAATTACACTCCTAGCGCGATAATTAAACGTTTTTCTAATACTCTTACAATATGTCAATACACAAGAAAAAAAAAAAAAACCGCCGAGATGTCTCAGGGCAACAACTACTGCGACGGCAGCGTATTTAAGGAAACCTATGTTTTACGCATCGAAAGCCAACGTATTGTGTTCGATGTTTCAAGAAGTAGTTAAGAGTGTTCTCTCGATAATCAAGTGTAGTATATAATAGAAAGTGTAAAATAATAATCAAGAGTAGTATATTAGAAATAAATAAATGTTTATATAATTAAAAAATAGAGAATGTTGGCGATATGGCATAATTTAAGCAATATTATTTTATTTTTTGATAAAATCAAAATCACGGCAGGATGTCCTTATCACTATCAGTAAAGGCAACTTTTGTTCCGAGAAATCCGATGAATTTGCAACATTAGTATCACATGTCAGCGACCTTCGCGCACTGACGTTAAGTGTTACGTTACTCGAACGAGCCCGTGTCGATATCTACGAAGACCGTTGGGATGCCTATCAGTGTGACGGCCTAGGCTAAGAGATTATCGAGTCGCCTCGTTTACAAGAACGCATTCTCGTTGCACGAGGTTCTCGTGGGCCCGATTCTCGTTCAGTGAATCTCGCGTACGAGAACAAGAGAGAAAATTCGACATATGACCGCCGTCCACGCTAACAAACGAGGAATGTGACCGCGCGCGATCTTTCCTTCATCGTCCTTGTCCTATCTTCACCCCTCACTTACATACTCTTACTCATACATGCACTAACTTACAACACATGTCAGGAGACCAGACCGGTAGCGGTAACTCAGTGCATCAACTGATGTCACAGCAGCGCCTCGGACCAGGAAATCCTAGGTTCGAGTCCTGACGGCGGCAGGATTTTCGACACGGGAGACCGGTCGGGAGTTTGGAGCTTGTCCCGGCTGGGGTGGTGCCCCGCTGGTGGAAGAGTCTTTAGTTAGGGGGAAACCTCACAAGCCGACGGTAGGTCGGCGCCGGTTCTCGCTATCCAGTGGGGGAAGATCACCGCCATCTCCCGAGAAAAAAAATGCACTACACTAACGGAACTAATGACCGAAGCAGTTGACGCGCCCGGAAACACGAAAAAATCAATCAATCAATCAATCAGGAGACCAGTCAAAGTGTATACCGTGTTTCGGTTGAGGTGGTGCCCCGCTGGACGGAAATACATGGTTGCGAAAAACCCCACGAGGCAACATGTACATCGGCGCCGGATCTTGCCATCCTCCTCACCGCCTCCATCATTCAACTATATTAGCCTGGGGAAGATATTCTGGATCTCAAGAATACGTGTGCAGATTCTCTATACATCACGTACTGTTTTTACTGTTCTTTTGTCACCAATACGTGTTTACTATTGTGAAACAGTGAAAGGCTAGCTCAAAAGATAGAATGGATTGAACAATCATGCTCCTGAATAGTTAATAAACAAACTCGATAATCGGCGCCTCCACTATCTGTCACAGTTCTTCTTGCCAAATTTGCCCTTCATGATCTTTAAATACAGATTATATTAATCACTGACCTTATTTTCAAAACCAGCGCCCGGCAGCGACAGAATCAGATGGTGATTTATCCACTCATTAGATGGCCGAGGGACGTGTTGTTAATGTAACCCAATAACATTCCTTTCGAGTTTATTTATTAACTACTCGGAAACATGATTGTTTATGAAGAGAATATTACTTGGTTATAAGTTGCTTGAATCCTAAGAGTTGTACAGAACGGTAAAATGCTCTTTGCCATACCACTGTTTTCGCCACTTCTCATCCAGCACCTGATTCGTCGTTCGTCCACCTCGCTTCACGTCTTCAGCGAAAGTCCCCTGTTTCTCACATTTTCCGCCACTTCCTCGCCTTCTACGCAGACGTCATTGCTGTTGTTTCGACACGCGCCGCTTGGGAACCGTGCATACGAATGTTGTAGCATACAAATACATTTTATCTTTTTCGCTAATACTCCACACATTCCCTACAGCGGTCATGTATCCGTGATACTAATGAAAATAAGTCAAATCAGAAAAAAAAAATTTCTGACCTCGACGATTCCTTGTATTTATTAATGTGCGTTATAAAATCGCATTTCATCGGTTAATGGCATGGGGTTAATGGGTAAATTAATTTACCCTATTGTTTAGACTAACCAAGGAACTAAAAATTGTACTTTATGGTGTAATAAGTAATTAATACACTTTTTACAGAGCACGATAAAAAATGAAATGAAACATTTATTTTGGCATATATTGATTTATCGTAAAAAGCAATAATTTCTGAATTATTAGCGTTATTTATTATTTTGAGTAGAATATAAAGGATATAAGTGATGATATTGTGCAGTCTTTCAAGTTCGTCAGAGCGACATGTGGGTGAGAATGTGTTCTTTTAGTCCTATAACGTTATTTCATCTGCACGTTCGTCATCTTCATTCAACACATACTTTCATCATCTATGTCTTCCACGTAAAGTAATTGGTGGAATTTCAGCTACGTAAATTGAAAACAATTCCAATTACAACCGAGCATATCCAATAGGTATATGATGGATCAGTAATTTTTTATTCCTTTTTTTCCCAACGGAATTAGATTCATACTGATTTATCAGCTTACAAAACGTGATAGCATGAGACAGATCTATCGGAAATTTAATACGCAGTGACGAATATGATGCAAAAAATAACAAAACTCACAGAAGAACAACGTGTAAGTACATTTGCATATACTGCATTACATGTATGTGCAACGTATTGAAAGTGGCCTTTGCCAGCATTTTCAATGATTTTTTTTCTTTTCTCTGATATCACTATTCTCTAACACTGGCTGGCAAATTTTATTTTAATTTACATCTGCCATGAAACACGCAACAATTAAGTTTTTTTCCGGTTTCTCTATTTCAAAAGAAAACGCAATTTTAATGGACATAATACATGATATGAAAATATTTCTTATTACAAGTGAACTCACGTGCATGTGATATGAAAAAACATTGGAAATAATTGTGCTTGAATCTTAGGTGGGATATTAATACAAATTTACGTAATATGCACTAGAGTTCTTCAAATTCGAAAAGAATCCATTTATCCACAATCCGGTATAAAGCTGGCACTCCGGAGTGTGGGTGATAACTATGGGGCGGATTTTAATGAAATGTCTCTTTTCCTTTTCATTTTAGAACAATGACTTTTAATATAGAAATTAATTGTGACAAAAGGAAATGACATTTTGCATTTTTTTGTCGATTTCGACTAAAGTCATTTTTTACATTTTCCGTCATTTTTAATGCATTTTTGACTAATTTAATGTCATTTTAAAGGTACTTGCTTCAAAAAATATTTACGAGAAACAACGCAGAATTCCTGAGTAGCCTATTCGACCTCTCTGCTCAGAAATTGAAATGTCAGCCATTGTATGTAATCAAAAGTTGTGACTCCTGTCGACGTTATTGTCGTCTCGGCAGATTCAGTATAATTGAAGACAGATGTTCCGACACTTGAGACAGTTATCACGATCAAAACCGACTTTAATACTTTTTTCTATAGGAATTTGGCGTCGAAATTGGTTGACAAAACTCCTTCAAATACATTTTTTTCCACGTCTCTGCAATTTTTATCAGCCTTATATATGCGAAAGAAGCTGAGAAAACATTAAAAAATAAAAACACTTTTCTCGTATCTCTGCAACAGATTGCCCAGGCTGATTTTTTATAAATCTACGACATTTCATATCTTTTCATATTAGCATCGCAATAATCAATTTGATTTGGGGGCACTTTTCACTACCATATTCGGCTATACCCTTTACAATAATTTAGATGATAATTTAAAACTGACTTGCAACCTTCAATTGTATTAAATATTTCATAAATTTCGTTTATGATGCCAAGAGTGTTTCTTAGATTTTGGAGGCTTAAACATGCGTGTATAATGCGTGACGTTGATAACATTCCTCTACATTTTGGACAGGTGGCTGGGTCGGTTTTTTATTAGATTATTGAAGGGTTGTTTCATATAAGAAAGTCGATATTTAAAAATCACTCAAAATTTTTAACCCTTGCATCTCTATGAAGATTAGAAACTCTTAATAACTAAAAAGTAGAGATATTTATGAGAATATTGGGGAACGAAATTTTAGCATTTGTGTGCAATTCTTTGGGTCAGGATTGTGTAAGCTGTATATTATAAAGAAAATGTAAGGGGTCGATGAAGAAAACAAATTTCATAAAAGGAGTAGATAAAAGAAAAAAGTTGGGAATTTGTAAACAGTGAACCATTGTAAACTCCATTGAAAATGAACGACGTGCGGCTTCCACGATGAGTGAATGATGTAGGTAATGGTGATGAAGGTAATAAATGTTTTGAATGTCTCAATTCGCTCAAGCCTCATACGGAACGTCGATTTCAATGAATTTAACACAAAATTAATTCATATCTTACGCGTTCAGATTTTTTTTGAAATTCGGACAGCCTTCATATAGCGCGGTGTGAATCTTTCGCAAATGTTTATTCACTCTTGAGATTTGCATTAATCTTGGATTTGGAACACCCTATAGTTCCCAGATTTATGGATTACAGAAAGTATTGTACAATTAACAAGAAAATTCCACCCACCCACTTGTTTTAAACCTCTGTTTATTAAGCAAATAATTTGACTATTATCTTGCCTCCACAAATTTACATTTACGAATCAGTAGTTTTTGTCAAAACTGACTTACCCAACAATGGGAACACATTTTTAGCGAATACCGACATATATAACAAAACACTACGTAGTTAAGCATATTCATCAGGTAGCAGTATCAACAGCTCAGTGCAAACAAACCACATAAAATACATGTACGTGATTTTACAAGACATTACCATAGGACATTAAACGATAAGAATCGATACGCAAGGTTAAGTGGCAAGTAAAGTCTTTTCTGCTACATTTTTCACGGATTTTTCACGGACAGCATGGGTTTAGAAGTAAATATTCGCGAGAAAGCCAAATTCTTTCTCTTTTTCAAGATCTAGCTGACGAAGTTGACGCGGGTGAGAGGGTGGATGCAATCGTAATCGACTTTGCGAAAGCATTCGACGTAGTACCGCATAATCTACTTATCAGAAAATTATTAACTTCAGGAGTTGATGCTAGAGTTTTGAAGTGGGTAAGCGAATTTTTTAGAGACAGGAAACAAAAAGTCCGAATTGGCACTCAGTTTTCGACTACGGGTATAGTCACTTCAAGGGTTCCACAGAGAAGTGTTTTAGGGCCATTACTTCTTTTAGCGTACGTAAATGATCTCCATGTTAACATACAATCAAAGGTGCGTTTATTTGCAGACGATTATGTTATATACCAAAAAATCGAAGGTAGCGCTGACGAACAAATATTACAGCAGGATTTAGAACATTTACGTTCGCTGCTTCGCCCTCTCATGGAATACGGAGTGGCATATTGGGTTCCATACAGAAAATCGCACCGGAAAAATCTAGATAGAATACAGAGGAAAGAGAATAAGTTTACCTATAGAACTAACGCAATAAAGTCATGGAAACCTCTAGAAACTAGAAGAACAAGGGCGAGGCTTTGCGCACTTTATAAATCGTACGTACGTCAAACAGCTTGAAGGAAATTCATGTTAGAGTAGAAAAACCAAATTATTTCGGCCGAAGCGATCACACTCACAAAATTCGAACAAGAAAGCAAAATTCAGATCTTGGGAAATTTTCCTTTTGTAACAGAACAATTAAACATTGGACCAGTTTACCCGCAGCAATTTTCAAAGCTTTTCCACAAAGTGCCCGAAGTTTTAGAAATAAATTAGAACAAGATGCGAGTAATAGATATTAAATGAGTAAGTGCTGTGAAGTGCGGTAAAGTGCTGTGAGGTGCTGGTCAGTGTAATTCAAAGCAAAAAAAGTGTAGTGTAATACAGTGCAGAGAAGTGCAGTGAACGCGATCAATGAATTTAAAAAATATAATTTAGCCAATATTTATGTAACTTGTATTAAATTGTAGTATCACCAACATAATTATTGGATATAATGACAGAGTTGAAATAGTTGTTATAATACTTAATATTAGTGATAGTATGATTATTGCATCCTCGGCTTGTACTGTACTCATTATTATTATTAATACTATTATTATTGTAATTATTGTTATTTAACTGCCACCGGGTCATACCCATTTGCAGTTCAAATAAATGTATGTATAACTATTTCTATACCATTAGATACTATACCAAGCATCCAAAAAGAAAGTAATATTAATTCAAGCAAAGGTACTTAATGTACTAGTTACATTTGGACTGTATAGTTTTAAACAACTTGTAACAGTGCTCGTGCGTCATTCATCCCATCTCCATCAGTTTTATTGTACCTTACCTGATTTTTGAGCGAATGCTGATATGGCTTCTTGTTTTGCTTCTGAACATAAATGTAACTTTACTATCTCTACACGTTTTCTAGAGTTCTGTTGGAAATTTAGTTTTATTTAAATTAACTTAAATTTAGTAATTTTTGAACATTTAGTACGGTTGATTTCATCCGCATTCAGAATTCAGCTAGCATGAGTTTGGTTGGAGACCGCAGAATTTAAGAAAACGTGCACAGAATAGGCTTTTCTCTACGAAATATCTCACCGTTTGTAACAGTTTTACGTGAAATAAATAAAAAAATAGAAACTCCTGCGGCAGCAGGGCTGCTCATGTGAGAGGCCCTCTGGGCGGGCTCCGGTCGACCTGAGGCCTGAGGGCCAGAGCATTTCCTCGCTGCTTGTCAAGCGAGTCCGAAAGATGGGCACGGGAGGGGCTGTTTTATGTTTTGAGACACATTATGGTATCTGGTGACTTTTCGCAATCCATCTGTGGTGAAAAACAATGATAAAAGGAAGAAAAAACGCTTAAGAATTTTTCCCTTCATTTAAAGGTGGCATGTACTGCTAGGTCATTAGCGTACAGTACTTCTGTTTTCCCTCAACCACCATACACTCCGATCTCGCTCTTCGAGTCTATTGGCTGTTCTTTACTCTGAAAATGGACCACCAAGGGAGACGTTCTGCATGACCATGGAGAACATGAAATCGCATGCGACGGCTCAACTTCAACAGCTGCCGAAAGAAGCCTTCTACCGCCGATTTCAACAATGGCAGGAACAATGGAACAAGTATATGGGTGCGCAATGGTTCTACTTTAAAGGTGATTAGGTTACCATTGCCATATGTGATAATATTAACATACTCAACCACCATTCCGGGGAACTTTCTGAACGCCACTCATATTCGTATCATTCACAAAAATATTCAACAGCTTACTACAAACAATTGCCAATATCAACAGATCACTACCAAAAACATGACACAAAATACAAGTACATTTTCAACAACACACTGCGAGAGAACATTAAAACATTAAAATAGATACAAATGTTCAAATGGCAAGCAAAATATTTTCTCCTGCATAGCTGTTTCTATACAATTAAGAGACAATACCAAGCATCAAAATGGAAAGTGATATTACTTTTAGCCATTTTTCTTTAACTAGTAAAATTGCTTCTGCTCCTGGGTCCATAATGACCCCCCTCCATCAGGGTTTTTGTCGTTTTCCTGATACTTTGAGCAAATGCTGAGATGACCTCTTTCTTTTGCTTGGACATAAATGAACACTCACTTCCTCTGCACGTTTTCTGAAGTTCAATGGAAATAGTTATTAAAATTATCGTTCATGTTTTCCACAGCTTAGTTGGCTCAAGCCATTAATTGATGTCACTGTAGTGTCCTGACCGTCAGGTCCTAGGGATAGATGCCAGACGGTGATGGGATTTTCGGCACTAGCTACACAGCTAGGTCAAAATAAGCTGTTCTCTGGAAAGAATTCTGGCTGCCAACAAATTCTCCAATCAACAAATTCTCCAATACATGACCTACACCAGGCGATCTAACAAATGGAGACCGGACCACATGCGATCTTTCCTTCGTCTTCCTTCGCCTATTCTCACCCCTTACTAGCACGCTCACATGCGCACACACACTCACATGCGCACACACTCACACGCGCACACACACTCCACGCGCACACACACTCACACGCGCACACACCACACCTCCACGCGCACACACACACCCACGCGCACACACACACACCGACACGCGCGCACACACACTCACACGCGCACACACACACACTCACACGCGCACACACACACTCACACGCGCACACACACACACTCACACGCGCACACACACACACTCACACCGCGCACACACACACTCACACGCGCACACACACGCGCACACACACACTCACACGCGCACACACACACTCACACGCGCACACACACACTCACACGCGCGCACACACACCCACGCGCGCACACACACTCACCGCGCGCACACACCACGCGCGCACCATCACCGCGCGCACACACACACTCCACGCGCGCACACACACTCACACGCGCGCACACACACCACTCCCCGCGCGCACACACACTCTCTCACACGCGCGCACACACCTCTCACACGCGCGCACACACACCTCACACGCGCGCACACACACACTCACACGCGCGCACACACACGCACACGCGCGCACACACACACTCACACGCGCGCACACACACACTCACACGCGCGCACACACACACTCACACGCGCGCACACACACACTCACACGCGCGCACACACGCCCACGCGCGCACACACCCTCCACGCGCGCACACACTCTCACGCGCGCACACACACTCACGCGCACACACACTCACAGCGCGCACACACACCTCACGCGCGCACACACACCCCACGCGCACACACACCTCACGCGCGCACACACACACTCACACGCGCGCACACACACTCCACGCGCGCACACACTCCACGCGCGCACACACACTACACGCGCGACACACACACTCACCACGCGCGCACACATCACACGCACACGCGCGCACACACACTCCACCGCGCACACACACTCACCGCGCACACACAACTCACGCGCGCACACACACTCACCCGCGCGCACACACACTCACGCGCGCACACACACCCCACGCGCGCACACACACTCACGCGCGCACACACACACTCCACGCGCGCACACACACTCACGCGCGCACACACACTCACGCGCGCACACACACACCGCACACACACCACGCGCGCACACACTCACCGCGACACACACCTCGCACGCGCGCACACCTCCACGCGCCACACCTCACGCGCACACACACCACGCGCGCACACACACTCACGCGCGCACACACACACCACGCGCACACACTCACACGCGCACACACTCACGCGCACTCACGCACGCCACACACTCACCGCGCACACACACTCACACGCGCCACACACACGCGCACACACACACCAGCGCACACACACTCACGCGCACACACCACACGCGCACACACATCACCAGCGCACACACCTCACACGCGCACACACACTCACGCGCACACACCACTCACACGCGCACACACACTCCACGCGCACACACCCGCCACACACTCACGCGCACACACCATCACGCGACACACACTCACACGCGCACACACACTCACGCCACACTCACGCACACACATCCACGCGCACACACCTCACGCGCACACACACTATGCACCGCGCCACACACTCCACGCGCCACACACTACCGCACACACCACACCGCACACACACTCACGCGACGCACAACACTACACGCGACACACACTCACGCGCACAACTCCACACACATCCACGCGCACATACACACTCACACGCGCCACACCACACGCGCACACACACACCACCGCGCACACACTCACGCGCCACCACGCACTCACACGCACACACCCCACCGCCCCACGACCTACACGCCACACGCACATCTCACACGCGCACGACACACTCACGCGCACACACTCCACGCGCACACCTCACACGCGACACCTCACACGCGCACACCTACACGCGCACACCTAACCCCGCACACCTCACACGCGCACACCCTCACACGCACACCTACATGTAACACACTACCACATATATAAAGAGATCATTCGGGATCTTACAGCTTGCCCCCGCTGTTTCTATACAATTAGAGACTATACTGAGCATAACAAGAAAAGTAACATTAATTTTAACAATGATACATAATGCATTATTTACCATTTGGACTGTATAAATGAGTATAAACAACCTGTAACAACTACTGTACTACAGATTCCGGAAAATATTTTGCATTATCAGGTTTTTCGTCCAGTTTCCTGATCCATTGAGCAAATGCTGAGATGGCCCTTGTTTTGCTTCTGGACATAAATGTAACTTCATTTTCTGTGCACGTCTTCTAGAATTCAGTGGGAAATACAATTATTCAAATTATCGTTTCCATGTTGTCGCGGCAGGAAGTAATAAGAGCCAAAATTTATTGCTTATTTATCTTTGAAAATAGAATTTATTACATGGAGTTTTGTTTTTTTTTCTCTCTTTCAAAATTCAAAATTTATTGCTTATTTATCCTTGAAAATAGATTTTATTACATGGGAGTTTTTTTTTTTGTTTTTTCTCCCTTTCAAAATTCAAAATTTATTGCTTGTTTATCCTTGAAAATAAATTTTATTACATGGGAGTTTTTTTGTTGTTTTTTCTCCCTTTCAAAATTCAAAATTTATTGCTTGTTTATCCTTGAAAATAAATTTTATTACATGGGAGTTTTTTTTCTCCCTTTCAAAATTCAAAATTTATTGCTTGTTTATCCTTGAAAATAGATTTTATTGCATGGGAGTTCTTGTTTTTTTCTCCCTTTCAAAATTCAAAATTTATTGCTTGTTTATCCTTGAAAATAATTTTATTACATGGGAGTTTTGTTTTTTTTAAAAATTCAAAATTTTTTTTTTTTTTTGAAACATACGCAGTTTTTAACTGTTTTTTGACGTAAAATAAATAAATAAATAAATTACTCACACGCGCACACACTCACACGCGCACACCCTCACACGCGCACACCTACATGTAACACACTACCACACATGTAAAGAGATCAGTCGGGAGCTTACAGCTTGCCCCCGCTTGGTCGGTGCCCCGCTGGTTGGAGATACCTATTTGGGAAAAAACCCTCAAGCCAACGGGTAGATCGGCGCTGGATCTCGCCATCCTTCGAGAGAAGGTCTCCGCCATCAACCGCGATAAAAATGCACTACAATTACAAAACTAATTATCCTAGCAATTGACGTGTTAGGAATCACTAACAAATCAATCAATGCATCTCCTCGAGGCACAAAGTGGGCTCCTTAACTATGTGCACGATAAGGGATAATAGCCAAAGTCTACAGCTTAGTTGCATTGCAAATAATTTTTATTACACGAGAGGGAATATTTTCTTATCAATTGTCAAAAACGCTAATTTTCGTCTGTATTCAGAATTCAACTTGTATACGAGTTTATTTATTTTTTTATTTATTTTTTTATTTTACGTCAGAAAAACAGTTAAAAACTGCGTATGACGTGATATGGGGAAAAGTGTATTGTGTGCACATTTTCAAAATTCTGTGATCCCTACACTTAGTCATATACTACTTAAATTTTGAATTTTTACAAGGGAGAAAAAAAAACAAAAACTCCCAAGCAATAAAATCTATGTTCAAGGATAAACAAGCAATAAATTTTGAATTTTGAAATTTTCAAGGATAAACAGCAATAAATTTTGAATTTTGAAAGGGAGAAAACAAACAAACAAAAAAACTCCCATGTAATAAAATCTATTTTCAAAGATAAATAAGCAATAAATTTTGGCTCTTATTACTTCCTGCCGCGACAACATGGAAACGATAATTTGAATAATTGTATTTCCCACTGAATTCTAGAAGACGTGCACAGAAAATGAAGTTACATTTATGTCCAGAAGCAAAACAAGGGGCCATCTCAGCATTTGCTCAATGGATCAGGGAAACTGGACGAAAAACCTAATCGAGATGGGGGTCATTGACCCGGAAGCTGTAGTACAATAGTTGTTACAGCTTGTTTATACTCATTTATACAGTCCAAATGGTAAATAATGCATTATGTATCATTGGTCAAATTAATGTTACTTTTCTTGTGATGCTCAGTATAGTCTCTAATTGTATAGAAACAGTTATGCAGCAGAAACGATTTCACTTGGGATTTAAACTTTTCTATTGAAGTTAATCGTTTAATATCATCTGGCAAAGTGTTGTAAAATAATGTACATGTATTGTATGTGAATTTTTTGTAATGAGCTGTTGATACTGTCACCTGGTGAATATGATTTCTACGTCGAGTATTATAGTAATAGACTTCTGCATTTTCTGAAAATATATTCCCGCCCTTGAGTAAGTCATTTTTTACAAAAACCACTGATTCGTAAATAAAAAGACACGGTAATGGTAGAATTCCTAGATTAATGAAGAGAGGCTTACATGAAACACGCGGGTGGTATTTGGTTATTATTCGTACAATTCGTTTTTGTAATCTAAAAGTCTGGGAGATATAAGATGTATTTCCCCAGAATATTATGCCATATCTCAGGCGGGAATGAACATTCGCGAAGTATACACAACGAGCAGTATGAAGGCTGACTGAATTTGCAAGAATTCTGAACGCGTAGCATAATGAACTTCATTTTGTGTTCAATTCATTTAAATGGACGTTCCATTTAAGGTTTGACTGAATTGAGAGACCTAAAAATTTTGTTGCCTTAACATCAGTCAATGGTACACCGTTCATTTTCAATGGAGCACAGAATTGTTTATTTGAAATGGAAAACTGCATTAAAACCGTTTTCTTTTCGTTTACTATTAATTTGTTATTTCGGAACCAATTTGAAACATCTGATATTGCACTATTTACTGTTTCTTTATTGCAAAGGATGTTCGTATCATCCGCAAAGAGAACCGTTTTTCCGTTTCGAATCGTCGAGGGCATATCGTTTACGTAAAGTAGGAACAGAATAGGGCCTAAAATCGATCCTTGAGGAACTCCACATGCAAATGGCAAGAGTTAGGGTCGATATCGATATCCCATAACGAGTTAGGGGCGGTATCCCAGAATTTAAGAAAATAGCACAGAATATACTTCTCCCTGGACGTTACACACATTTGTAACAGTTTTTGACGTTAAATAAGTAAAAGTAAATGGATAGTCAGATCAATATATAAATAAATATAGTCTTCAAAAATCTTCACTATCATACATAACATCCATCTTCGTCAGGGAAAATGTAGGTTGTAAAGATATTATTCATCAACTTAGTTTGAATAGTAGAATGTGTTGTAGGGCCTATGACATTATAAAAGCAATTATAAGGCGTATTGTCTGCTTATCTTTAAATAGCAGGATATTGCTCCAGATTTCAATTATTCACCGGTCTCCAGAGCCACCACAGAACCTGTGTGTCAGTTTGCGCACCTGAATCTACTTATTTATTCATTTATTCTATTTTATTTTATTTCATCCTAGGGTAATGTATGTGATTTTCGGAATTATTTCGCCAAATATTTCATGTACCTGTATATTTTATTTTAATATAACGAGCTTTTCACGAATGCTTTGATTAATATTGTGAATGGAATGTAGGATCGTAGGGTTGGAAGTCGATTACGACACCGGGATATTTAGTTACTTTCTTTATTTCCACGTTTCGTGCGTGCTGAGCGGACCTCTCGTGTACTGGAATGAATTTCGAAATTACTGTAAATGCAAAAAAACTAATGCATATCTAACATTAAATACACAAAAACATGTTAAAATTTGGGCTTAAAAGGGAGCAGCGGAGACTATCGGTGTAAAATAAAGAATGGAAGGCAATTTTGTTTGCGAGTGACAGCATTTTTTAACAGCGAGTTTGTTACGTAAAACTGTTTGAATTTGTTACAGAAACAGTTTGAATACAATTCGTTACGAATAGGATTTGAATATAAAATCGTGGACACAAATGTTAGTTATATAAAAATTATGTCTGTTGGACAATTTCACTCGAACAATAGGGATATTTAAACAATAACAAATGGAATTTAACTTTTCATTTTTTAGTTCGTTACAAATAATGAATACAACTGTGATATTTAACACTGCGCGATGTAATTTGGATATTTTGAAGATCTAACAACTTCAACATGGAGCACCATTTTTTTTATTGCCTAATTTAACAATTCTCTAATATATATTTTCTCGCTCATATAATATCTAATAATTCTCTGTAGGTAGAGCTTAGTTTGTCTTGGGCTGCCGCAAAAACAAAGCTGCTGTCATAATTGCAGCATATTCTAAGCTTTTGTTCGGTCTCAGTGTATCTCTGAGTTCGTATCAGAGATAGTAAGCATTATTTTTATCTCAGAAATAGAGCGCGACCTCCCGTATTACAAATGGATAATTCAGTCACAGTAGGCAAATGCCGAATTTTAGCTGGAAGTATGATCAACACGCCGAAATAATTAGTTATTGAAAAGTGATCTCGTCTAGGCACATACTCGTCCATAAAATGTGAGAAATATTTATGCTTAGAGTATACCGATCTCATTGGGATACCACGTGTAAAAGGTCTACTGAATTTTTAAAAAGTATAATTACAACAAAAGCTTTTCTAAAGTGATTTTTAACAAATAAAATTGGAATATGATATATGTTTTATTTCTATCTTTTAATTAAGGTGTATCAGAGAGGCACAGTGCTACTGTTGACGTTCGTTGACGTTTAACGACCGCGACCTGTGGAAGGTTAAACTGTAATAAAACCTTTGATCTCGGACCGTGTTTTTCCAATGCATCAACCATCATTTTCTACAATATTCAATTCTTTGAATATTTATTTAAATAGAGGATTTGCACAGATTGCTTCATTCGACTTTAGCAAGAAAGCAAATTCGAAGCAGACGTATCGATAAGTATCTCCAATTTGCCGCACTATTTTAGCTCGCACGTTTTCGTTCTTACTCACCTTAGCCATTTTCAAAAAAAACTAATTTGTTGGACAAACATACGCCCTAGGTTCCTAATTATTGTCCTTCGCTGCCAACACACGCAACGGTTTCCTTATCAATAAGAGCATATCATTTGTGTAAGACATGTTTAATTACTGAGACCTTGAACATATTTCAAGAAATCAAACCGAAAGCAAGCAATGTTTTGTCGACTAATTTCTAAATATAATGAATAAAATTTCTTCTTCATTACCGGTGTGAAAGTGTATCCCGCACACGATAGTGTCAATAACAATGAAATGATAAATATCACACAAGAAGTGAGTTATGCCAACAAGCCAAATAATATTCAGAGCTGATAAAATAGCGCATGAGAATATCAACTGAAAAAGTAAATGAGAAAACATTGATGGCAGGACAGATTAAGAAGGCGTCGAGAGATGGGGGAGCTAGCATATGTGAAAAACAAGTGAGAGCGTAAAAGAACATGGCGCCGAGATGGCTGTGCTGAGAAGCGAGGGAGGGAGGGAAGGGGGGCCGGGGCGAAGGCGGGGGTTGGGGTTTGGGGCGGGGGCGGGGTCGCCAGAAGTCAGCCATCGCCGGCCGGACGCCGCGGTCACCTCGCTGAGCCAGCGTGGCGCAGGGCTGCAAAACGCGGCAGTAAACAGCGCTCGAGATCGAACGCAACAGCCCCATTATTTTCATCAATCCATGTTTGCTTTGATTGCGGCGCGCCCTGCAATCGGCTGACCTCGCTGACCCCATTTTCATCCCCTCCTCTCGCTCTCCCCCCCGCTTGCCACCCGCTCGCCCCCTTGCGCCGCAGCTCGCTTCCGCAGGGGTCCCCAACCGGCGCTCTCTCCCCAAACAGTGCCAACTCCAACACCTGACAATGTGTACAATTCATAAAAGGCACTAGCACTGCGCAAGCAGATTATCGTGTAATAATATTTTCATTACATGACATTTAAAACGTAAATGTTCTGTACAGCCAAAGAATACGAAACATTTAAGTTGATATTTATTTAATAAATTTATTTGGCTCATTAACAAAATGTTTGAAATAACACCAAAGATAGTGGTAGACATTGTGTAATAATTATAATATGTTGTATAATTCCATGTCACACAGGTCTCCCTATATGTTCGTAAAATTTTGAAATCTTGAAATCCGTCGAAAAAAATGCACAACAACGAAAAAAGTATGTACAACATAGGAAGGAAAATTGTTTTCACAATAAAAACATGCGTGTATGTATTCTTTCAATATCGAAAAGGACGAAAACATGGGAAAAAATCTGAGGAGTGTAATGTACTGAAATTTACTGTTCGCCGTGAGCCTTCCCTTCTGGTTATCCAGTGACCTTAACCAACGTTCACCTGTGAATTAAAAATATACGAAGGTTCTTTGACATCTGAAAAGGAAATTTTCTGTACTGAAGGACACTCTCTCAGTTTCAGACGCGAGGAATCTGGACATCCAGAAAATGGACGTATTTTCTCTTTTCTTAGGGTAATTGCTGTTATAAAGAAGTAATTTCGTATTTTTACTTCTAGTATTTTTGTTTTAATTCTTTGGTATAATAATTAAGTTAATAATACTTAATCCGAATATTTTTATTCTAATATTTTGTCAAAATTTTATTAAAATATTAGTTCTGCACTGATGCATTGAGAAGTTATATGATTTAACACAAATTTCAAGCGGAACACTTGGCAAAAGAAGCTTACTTCATTTCAGTAATATACATCGAAACATTTGTAGTACCTCCGCTTGCAATGTCTGTTACTTTGGTCAATGGTGATCCGGAAATTGGACATAAAATTAAATGATCAGATAATACGAACATATTTTGAGCGAATTTTCTTCAACAATATTTTATGTTACAACTGCGTTTAAACGAATTTACTATGCTCTGTGCCTTCCTCACTCATCAGTCATGCCCAGAACGTTTCTTAGAAACAATACATACGGCAATGACTTCCATTAATCACAGAACACCGGGCAAATATAATTTTTTTAGATTCTTCCTAATCACCGTCATACGCCAGGATCAATCACCTATCCCGTCATTAATAAGTAATACAACATTAATAGTCATTCTTATTTTGCCATTTAGTCTCAAAATTGCTGCAGAACTCCGTAGAACACGTCTGAGAAGCCGGCTGATCCCGGGTTTGCGTTGTACCTTAGCCTCGGTGTCCTCGATTTCTGTGCCTTGACGTGATCCGATTCTCTTCCAATCGGTGCGCAGGAATGTTACCGTTCACCATAAAGGAATCGTTTATATTATTTTGACAAACATTTTAAAACAAATTCTCTTAAAAGTGAAAAGTTCCGTTTCAAATAAATACTCTTATTTAAAATAAATGTATTCGCATATATGTGGAGAACATAAAGCACATATACAACCCAATTTTTTTTAAAGATTATTCCCATAAAATGCGTTGGTAATTATGCGTTGGACAGACTCAACGATGTTTTATGTTATCGCGACGGCCGATGGGACGAGCCTCGTCCTCAACTTGGACATGCGTAGCGAAGCGTCACAATTCTGCACCCGTGAACGAAACAGATCACAAGCTGCATTTATACCGAAAGAAATGTTCTAAAACAAGTGTTTAAACGTTCGTTGTATGAATCTTTGACTATCGTTCACGTCACAAGAATCAGAAGTGAACGATACATACAGTACTATTAAGGAGGCCGTGATAGCGAAGGCCAATGTGCACCGTTAACACGGAATCAACCGAGAAGCCCAGAGAATATTTCCGGCTTGCGACGTCTGTGATATCCTCCGAAAACAAATTAATATCATAATATTCATTTATGGTAAGCAGTGCAAGATTGCTTCAATAAGTCATACTCCGAAAATTATTTGCAAGCAAAAAATAACAATTATATTTTACAAAGGCTTCCCATTTTTTAAACAAAAATTGCTTTATAACACCAGTTATTCAGGACTCTTTCATAAGAAATTCAAATTAACATTCATCAGTGCAATGTAAAGTCGGCATTACTTTACTTTTCATTAAATGAATAATGATTCCATCATAAAATAATTCTGTAAATTTACGTGTTAAAAATACAATTGTTTAATAGTTGAGCTGAACTCACGCGGGAAAAGGCTATACCCTGTCCTTCACATTCTCAATAATAAAAAAAGATATACATTGGCACAAATCTTTCATTGGAAATACGCTATAGTTTATATTTAAAAAAATGATAAAAAATTCGTTTGATTCAGTAAGTAAGTAATTGTAAGTAAGAAAAATTCATACAAATTACCTTATTTTAATTTGTAACAAGATATTCATACATTATTTTCCCCTCAACATAAAATATACTCAATCTCTGTGCCGACTATGACCGTTTCGAGGAATGACGGATCAAGATATTGAGAGAGAATTAACACTAAGATATTCAGAACAAAAGAGCACATCAGTTGGACAAAGGAGCACCATTTTAAAGATATTGAAATAACTTCACTTTTTACACATGCCACGCTATATTTTTACGCCAATAGATAGATCTTGGGAAAACAATTTAGCAACACTACAAATGTAGGCATTCCTTGAATATTTATAAACATAAATGAGTTATAAAATCCTCATTAGTAATTCCGCCCTCTGTAATTTCGTGTGGTAATTTCGTGTGGCATTACCTGCCGTAAAAAAACGTACACATTCATATAGACATCGTATTCCATTATTTTATTTGCAATTTTTAAAAGTATGATGGCGAACTCATATGGAGTACGACTCTTATTAGTTATCAAATTTTCTAAACTACCATGACGCATTTACCAAGTATTCGGAATACCATTTCTGACAATCTGACACTTACCTGAAGACAGCGTCCTCTCTTGACGATGGATTTCTCGGAACAGGAAGAGAAAATGGTAGGTTTATTCTGTGAATCTCTCCTCGGGGCTAACCCCGTTCAACGTTCCAATTGGTGCCTCTCATTTGCGTCATCACCCCCCACTCCGCTCTCGCTCCCTCGGCGAATACTAGTTATTTTTTTACTCCCGGGAATTATGAACCAACTCGGGAAGAAGACTGTGGGAGCTAGGTTTCAATTACATACTGACTTGGGATTCAATATTTCCTTGATTACAGGACGCTCCTAGATCAGCTGTGTTTAACATTCCGTCACTCGCGCGGCCATTCGTAACACGAGTACCCGCGCGCCCGACTCCTTGAAACACGCCCATTACGAAGTTTATTTTCCTTATTAATATCATTCATACATTTTTCTTATTTACCTGTGCTAATATTATAATTTAATACACCATGGAAAGAAACGTAAATAATTAATTACAAACCATATTGCACCTTTATTGCATTTCCGTCACTTGCGCGGCCATTCGTAGCACGAGTACTCGTGCATTGGACTACGTGCAACGCCCACATTTAGTTTTTTATATCTTCTAATATATGTCTTTGAAAACTAACGAAGAGAAAATCATAAACACAACATTTCAAATATGAAACATTATCATATTACAGAAAAATATCATTTTATTGAAGTATGCAAAAACACAGTCCCATACGCCAGTACCCGCATGTTGGATTCTATCAAACAGGCACAGATATTTTACTTCAGGGTAGGGCAACACTGTGCATAACAGACATAAGAAGTTTCTCAACACTCTTCCCAGATACCATTAGAGGGCTACGATCATTGTTTTTTTGATACGTGGAGGGCTACCATTTCTTTCTTATCAAGAAAAGAAACTTCTGTTTGACTATCCAACGGCGAGTGACGGAGTGTTAATAGTAATTGTCCCTTGTTTATGAAGTTACCTAGTAAGTGAACAATGCGTATTTACCGGTAGACGTTAGAAGTTTGGTTAGTTCTCAAATAATTCCTCATTCAGATCCCCGACAGGAGGAACAGAGTTAGTTGCCAGTCACAATCACAATCGCCATAATAAATAACAAAGCAACAAAGAAATTGAATCTAATAGCTCCGAGATAATAATACGAGCAATTCTTAAAGATCGGTATACCTTGAAGCTTGTTCTTAGAGGTCGGACGTGCATAGTAATATGACGTTCCTTGCTATGATCAGACGAGCGTGTAAGAGAGATCCCCTCTCGGTTTCAGATTTTCTATTTCTTTCCTTTGCGAATGAAATATTTATCCACCTTGTGGTGGTAATGTTTTCAGCAAATGAAACGTAAATATATGAAATGGAACTACTGAACAAGTTACATGTATTCTTGCTTTGTTACTGCACAGTATAAATGTAGTACTCAACAAACATTACGTACATTATGAGTGGTCTTTTCATGAAAAGTGTAATTACCATGTTTAAAAGCATGACGTTCACTACGAATTTTATTGTGATTAATCAGGAATTGGCTTTCATCGGAAACAACAACACCAAACCGTAGATCGTATAACTGCATTTGGTTTAAAATGTTTCTGGGTTTCAAAATTATATTTTGTGTGTGTGTATATATATATATATATATATATATATATATATATATATATATATATATATATATATTGTGACGTACCGGGTAGGCCGGCTTGTTCTCAGTAAATTTATTTGTAAGGGACAGGTGTTCTTTCTCGTGAATGGGCTCGGGGTTATTAATCAAACACCACTGTTCCGTGAACAAAATAAACTGAACTATTTATTAATTCTATACAAATCACTAATGATACAATATCTATGGTGGTCTCTACCCTTTTCTTTCATATAACCCAGAATCACTGTTAGTCTCTCGATCTTATCGATCGAAGAAATATTTACCGTTTACTTCTTCCCACTACGAGTGTCGGCGGCTTCGGGGACCCTCGGGTTGCCTCGCGCTCCTTCGTTGCCTGCCGGGTCGCTTCGCTTGGGACCAGCCGAGGTGAGGCGCTGCGCTTCCGAAGTACGTCTCCTTTCCAATTCTCCGATCCACTCGACGTCTTTTGATCTGCGTTACTCCAAATAGCAGCTATCACTTTGGGAATATGTCCGATCGACTATTGATTGTTATCACGCACAACTTGTCCGTCAATTAATCTTTCTGCACTCGTTCGTTCGCGATACTAGTTTGCTTTTCGATCGCGGAGCAGCCCCAGATACGTCCTTCCTCGCCGGCGGCCAGCCAGCCACTGCCTCCTCGCGGCCTTGTTCCCACGGTCGGCCAACCGACGACACCTCGCCGCCCGTAACCGTTTTCGTGGCTGGCGAGCGCCCTCTGGCAACCGTTCTGCCGCGTGCTTGTTTGAGGTATCGCCGTTTCTTTGGATGGAAACGCGGTGCGTTTCAATATATATACACACACACACACACACACACACACACACACACAGGCTGAGTCACGTAACTTTAGCACCTCCTATAACTTTTGAACGGTTGAAAATATTGAAATGTAGTTTTCACGGAAGTGCATGAGAAAATAGGGCTAACTGATACGTGTATTTATTTCTATTTTATCACTTGTATTTTACGAGATATTTGAGGTAACTTTGTTTTTTCAAATGGAACTATACATATTTTTCAGTCTATCATAAAAAGCGTAAAAAGACGAATCCAATGATATACATAATGTCATATGTTAAATCAGGATTTTTTTGAGAAATTTTTATTCTTTTGCGACCAGTTCTTAACGGATATTTTGAATGTAACTGACCTCCACAGAAGGTCACGCAGCGCTCCACCTGCCAGCGCGCGCTCGGGGAAGGGAAGGGATCTTAGTATTGCAAGACACAAAACATATTCCAAATATTCACTAAACTTGCCATTTTTTCCCTGAACTCTGCTTTCATCCTTCCCCATTTTCAAATATTTTATTACTTAAGGATTGAAAATATGGATTTGTCATATGTAGTATGTATTGAAATAAGATTGTTATTTAAATTTATTTTAAAGGGATATCATACCACAGGATATTAATGGGATCTTGGAAATTAAACACAGTTTAAGACTTTACAAAGAATATTGCATATTTTCAGCAAATAGTAAATAAATTATAATGATAATAAAAAAAAATTACTATAAAAATAGAATGTGTTCAATATGACCACCATTCACAGACAAACACATCTGCAGACGCTTTTGAAAAGATTTCTTAACTGCGACCAATGTTTCTTTTTTAACTTCAGAACATGCAGCTACAATGCGTCTACGCATATCTTGTGATGTAGATGGAGCCTCTTGGTTAACGTGGTTTTTAAGAAAACCCCAAATAAAAAAAATCTAGTAGCGTCAAGTGTGGGGAACGCGCGGGCCTACACACAGTATCACCCATTAATATCCTGTAATATAAAACCCCATTAACTGGAGTAGAAGTAATAAACAATTTTATTACAATACATACTTACACTAAACCCTTATTTTTAACCCTTCCATTTCTTAAAAATAAGCTGAAAATGGGGAAGGATGGAACGCAGAGTTCAGGGCAAAAATTACAACAGTTTTGTGAATATTTGGAATATGTTTTGTATCTTGATATACTAAGATCCCTTCCCTTCCTCGAGAGCGCGCTTGCTGGTGGAGCGCTGCGTGACCTTCTGTGGCGGTCGGTTACATTCAAAATATCCGTTAAGAACTGGTCGCAAAAGAATAAAAATTTCTCAAAAAAATCCTTATTTAACATATGACATTATGTATATCATTGGATTCGCCTTTTTACGCTCTTTATGATAAACTGAAAAAATATGTATAGTTCCATTTGAAAAAACAAAGTTACCTTCAATATCTCGTAAAATACAAGCGATAAAATAGAAATAAATACACGAATCAGTTAGCCCTATTTTCTCATGCACTTCCTGCGTTTCAATATCTTCAACCGTTCAAAAGTTATAGGAGGTGCTAAAGTTACGTGACTCACCTGTATATATATATATATATATATATATATATATATATATATATATATATATATATATATATGGATATTAAATGCATCATAATATACCGGGTACCTCAGATGTAATTGACAAAAAATTTTGTTGTAAAATCCATTGCAACAGGAAGTACTGACTTACCGGGAAGACGTCATAATATTATCAGCACTGTTTCTTTTTGGGTACGATTTAAAACCACGCCAACTTAACATTTTGAATCACACACAGCCACAAACTACACGAAGATAATTCATTTTCGATATAAACAATGTCGACTGATATTCAAGGCAAAAAGAAAGAAAAGCTGGAGCCGAGTCCAACCGAACCTAGACTAGGTAATATAAAAAAAATCATACGGGATACTAATTTAATATTAAACATATTCATCTGGTGTCGGTATGAAGAGCATACTATAAAAATTTCACACACAATATCTGTACAAAATTTTACAACACATTGGCAGATGACAGTAAACAGTTAAAATCAATACACAAGTTTAGGAGCCAAGTAAAATCTTTTCTGCTGCGTATCTGTTACGACACAATTAGCGACTATATTGAGCATTGAAAAGGAATGTAACGTTAATTTTCACAATATAATTTAATTAATTATTTACCATCTGCACGGTATAATTCTAAAAACCTGTAACAAGTAATGAACCTCGACTTCTCGTTTATTGACCCTCACCTTGATCAATTTTTTCGTTGTTTCCCTGATCCTTTGAGCAAATGCAGAGATGCCATTTCGTTTGGTTCTAGACATAAATGAAACGTCACATTATTTTTCACACCTTTTTTAGAGTTTAAAGGGAAATATAGTTATTAGAATTATTGTTTTCCTTGTTCTAGATGAAAGTCAATTTCATGTCGAAGAGCATGAGGAGGAATAATAGCGCAAATTCGGCAAGTACATTTTGGCAAGTATTTTCTTTTCAATTTTTACCATAAACGCTTATTCCATCTGTATTGAAAGTTCAACTTGTATACGCGCTAGGGTATCCTACTGAATATAATAATAATAATAATAATAATAATAATAATAATAATAATAATAATAATAATAATAATAATAATAATAAAATTGTCTTTATTAGTGGCGAGACTCAGGCCATCAGGCCTGCTCTTCTGCCTAACCACATGAAATATTTACATTATTTCTTATACTATGAAGAAGATCGAGGAGGGCATATTTTACATTTATATTATATTACAACAGCTCAGAAATAAGTCTCTTCCTTCGAAATATGGAGAGAAAGTAGATAGTAATTTAGCAACTAATAAATGAGGTCGGTAGGTACATTGTATGTGTGTTCAATACAAGATATTAAAAATTAGTTCTCTGAGTTCTTCTTTCTGAATTTCTACAATATAATTTAATCTCCATTCTATGTGTTGTTCCTTAACAATCTTTTTTTCCTTTTAAAGTATAAATTTAATATACATTAGCTTGAAAGATTTTTTCATTAAAAATTTAAAAAAGTAGGCTCTAATTATAAAAGTCTGTTGTGTGTAAAAATGCTTCTGTTCTGGATATTTTGCTTTACTAACAAAATGAAATATTTATAAAGTGGCCCAAAATAAGTAAAATTAAGGAAGTAACATTTCTAGGCATGTGAGTAATAAACTTTTCCAAAATCCTTGTTTTGTGATGAACAAACAAATTTTATGAAAAAAATGACCATTTCTCTCTTCAGAAAATTCGAGACTACCTCTACAAACCTTCCCAGTGCAATGTTGCCAAGACTATGTTCCCGGGTGTCGGTGTGTATGACGTTGGCCTCGGCCGGCCCCTCGCCGACCTTAGTGCTCCTCTCAAGAAGCGAGGGGCGGGGCCACCAAAGGAACGCCGGCGCTTTCTCACCCCCGGGCGGCCCCGAGGCCGGCACTAATGGCCGCTTCGAGCAACTCCGCCTCTACTGGCACATGTTCATTTCGGTAGGCGGCCATGTCCAGGAGTTTCAAATTCATTGAATTAGACCTGGCATGTCAAGGTCGCGGGTAAGGTAACTTGCTTACTGGAGTTCGCGGGCACTACGACCAGAGCAACTAGCGCCAGATTTAAAAGTAAGGTTCGTACAAATTTCTCCAGGGTGGTGGTACGTCATTGGATTACCTGATCCAAGCGAGTTTGTGGAGAAGTCTGATGACGGTTATTGCTCCATATTTAGCTATATTGTTATCCATTTCTAAGTCAGAATCCATGTTTTGTCGGTTTTTGATACCAAAAACTCGATTGACGGGAAAATATCTGTGTGTGGTTATCAGTGATCAACACTAGCGCCAAAACCGTTCAGCCGGTTTTCTCCAAAGTTGATATTCCCCGATCGATCTGAGCGAACTTAACGGCCTGAGTTTGAAATGGATATATGGACTTTTTGAGATACTTTTCATGAAGTTTCAACATGTTTGAAAATTCAGGATTTTCATACGCATCCCAGAAAGGCATTTTTGTTGAAAGGTTTCGAAAATGGTAAAAGTTCAATATTTTTTCGGCATCTTACTACAACTACAATGTTGAAAATAGAGATCATTTCCAACGGATTTTAATCTGTTGTTCATAGGCTCTTAAAACTTTTCGAAAATAGGAGTAATTTGCGGGAATGTTTGCGTGAAATATGTGCAATATTTAAAAAAATTGTTTTATCAAAACTGCTCCAATTTTCTTCTCTAAATATTTTCCTATTGCATATGAAAGGACGATGAAACAAACTCAGATTTTTGTACTTTCGGCAAACTCACTGTATATTCTAAATTTGCAAAATATTAGCATTGCAACAGTACAATATGGAAGGTAATCTTAAATGATATTCTACGAAACCAGACTAAAAAAAAGATAAAAAAATATTTGCAAAACTTAAAATGAGTAATATTAAAAAAGTTTCAGTATTTCAACTAGAAATTGGGCAAAAACTACTATTGTTTTCAAAAGTTGTACTTTAACTCGCTTTAGAATCTAACTTTTTATAACATATCATTGGAGAAAATAATCTCTCTTGTTAATACTGTAATTTTGCAATGTTTTCTTTTGCAAGCTTCGCAATTCAAAGATATGAAAAAATGAGACCAGAACCACTTTTTTTACCGCCCGTTTTACCGCCCCTATACGACGAAAAAATAGGTAAACAATTGAAGCCGCCTTTGAGAAAATAACTTTAAAAATAGTCATGATTTCATGCAAAATTACGTAAAAGCCATTAACATTTTCTAAAAATCCTACATGACTTAATATAAAATTGTGTCTTTGAACAGATTTCATTAAGGAAAAAATTACTCTATTCAATATTGTAGCTCAGGAAGACGCAAAACTTGTAGTTTTCCAATTTTCGAACTATTTCAACAATAATGAGGCCAGTGCTATTTTAAAGCTACGCTATCCGAGGATGAAGTTTAATGAAAGAATTTGGAACCATTTTTGAGAAAATTATGAAAATGTTCATGATTTATATAAAGTATCCCAAAAATTGAAAAAATGTCTGTTTCAAACTCCCAAGGCTTCGTTCAGAACGTAAGAAGAATATTAATTCTCGAGAAAATTGTGTCCCACAGTTAAGGCGTTAATATTGACCACAGACTGACGTACTGACCGACAGACAGACATACTACAAGCAAATGTTTTTCCGTCGATCAATTTTGCGGAAACAAAGACCAAACAAACGTGTATTCTGACTACAGAAAGTGTTAGTGGAAGTTATTTACTATGCTTAAGAATAAGATTTAACCTCCTTTATTTACCAGGGCCTGACAATAAGAGTTTACTGCCGAAAATGGACAATTTCTGATGCACGATGAGGCTAGAAAGTAAAAATTACTCGTAGATCTCATTGCTTATGAGATGAATATTCTTAATAAAAGGAGTTCATATATCTCAAATTAATTGTGAAATAACAATTTAATAGTAAACGAAGTAGAAACTGTTTTATTACTGTTGTGCATTTCAAATAGACAATTACGAGCCATTGAAAGTGAACAATATGCAATTGGCTGAGTTTCACGTAACAAATTTCTCTATCTCTCAATGCAGTCAAACCTCAAATGGAATATCCAAATATATAAATTTAATTTTAAAATAAGTTCATTACGCTAACCATTCAGAATTATTTCGAATTCAGTTAGCATTTGCTAATCTCGTTGCGAATATTCGATGAATGAACACTCCAGGATCAGATATGGTATCATATTCTAGAGAAACATATCCTGTAGTTTCCAGACTTTTAGATTGGAGAAAAAAGTGGTAGGAAATTTTAAGAAAAAAAACATATACCCGATTCCTGCTAGACTCTTTACAATGAGCTTGGAATCTTTACATTGAGTACATAACATTGGAACTGTTTCATTTTAAAATGATAAATACGTCTGTAACAAGTATTGTATATCAACTTCTGTGTCAATAGTCCCATATCAATCAGGTTTTCATGTAGTTTTCTGATCCGCAGGGCAAATACTGAGATGAACACTTCTTTTGCTTATGAACATGAATGTAGCTTCATCGCTCTCTTAGATTTTAGCTCTCTTTTCTTAGTTGTGGTAGGAGTAGATCCGGGTTATTTTATTAACAATAGAGGAGCCGACGTTAGTTGTCCCTCAGGTTCCTACATCGCTTCCATAGCTTCCATAAGCCTTGGCTTTGTATCACGTTTTCCACACACCGAACAAACTTCCCAGTCTCAGTATGATCAGCGACGATCGTGACTCAAATGTAATATAGAGCTTGCAAAGAATATTTTCGCAGTTAATTGATTTTCATATGTAATATTGGAATGCTAAGTTTTTCTTTCTCACCCTCTTTTCAACTCAAACCTTTAACCATGCTCTTAATTTATATGCATTAGTTTTTAATTTTGAGTTCTCTTCTCACATCTACTGGCATACCTAATCAAATTGCTGTTCGAAGTTCTTTGGCAGCTTTCAATTGTGATTGGTTGGCACAGGGTTAACGTACTTTATTCTCTGTCAGCAAACCATCTCTGCAAAACGAACTACTTGTCTTGTACTATTTTCCACTTCTAGTCACATGCAGCCACATCTGGCTACAGTTAGGAACATTTTCACTGCGTTCTCAAAATTCTTAGACTACAATACTAAATTAGATGAAACAATATTAAATTAGGTGTAAGAATTATAATTCTCTCGCCTAATTTACGATTACGAATTGCGATAATTGTCGTAACTCTTTCTAAATAGATTATTTTCTTGAAACGTCAATTTTTTAATTTTTTAAATTAATTTATTTGCTTTATTACCCCGATTGTGCGTCAGTAATGGCGTCTTAAAAATTGCAAAATTTTGGCAAAAATCAGGTACTCGACTCAGTAATCATCAATTAATGTTCTACCCTCTGAATGGATCTGAGACCAAAAATCAACAAAAACGTTACCTATGTTACATCATTGCAATGCCAATATTGATCCATGTTTGAGCTTATTTTCAATTATAACACAAGGCAAAGAAAGAAATAATCTTTAGATTGCCGTAACTTAGAAGTAGAGCCTTCACTTCTTCGCCAGTAGAAGAGAAGGCTCTACGTTCGGCAAGTTTGAAGCTAGTGGGAAGATTTTATTTCTTATTTTGCAGATTTAGTGCTTGCAGGGGTCTCTACTGATGTAGTGTATAAACTTGGGATATATATATATATATATATATATATATATATATATATATATATATATATATATATATATATATATATCCCAAGTTTAGATTCCCTTTATCGCGAAATCGGAAACACTGAAATGAAGTAACCTACTCATTGAATCAGAAAAAACACGAAGCAATTTAATTTTGAGACTAGAAAGACTGCTGTAGTTGCTAATGTGAGGTTGTTCTGTAATACCAAACGGTGTTAAATTTGTTTACGTATATCTCTGTCAGTAAAACAATTTTCACATTTATTTATTTCTGATCACTTCCAGGGAAGTAGTATGTCAACCTACCCCATACTACGGTCAACCAACCGCTAGTGCCGCGCGAACCAACCCCACAAGTGGTGAAGTATGGCACATCTTCACTTGATGACATTTAATGACTGTAAAAAATTGACAGGCAAACATTCACGAATAAAAATAGAATACGTCACTCAAATAAAAGTAGTATTCATTGATACAAACATGTAAAATCTAAACTGGAATTGCGTACAAAACTTTGAATAGCTGCCAACCAATCCCGGTCCCCCTTCTATGAAATTCTAATATCTAATTCATTTATAAATGAATATCTAATTCATTTATAAATGAATATCTAATTCATTTATAAATGAAAATGAAATTCTATTACTCAGGAGTAAACATTTCTAGGTTTTGGATATGGTAATTTCGTTTCATTGGTCATGTTCTTCAAATTATGTATACAAAAAGATGGGAAAGAAATTCAGGATCTCAAAAAAATGTGCCCAGATTATACTTCTCTCCCATACATCACTTATTGTTTTTATTGTTTCCTTACGAAAATCATGCAATTGAAAATGGGTGAATGGCAAGATCAGGCTTCTGTATAGAGTGGAAGTCATGCGTCTGCGAGTTAACGGTACAACACTTATTCGCATAAGTGCAGACAAATGTTCAGCATCTACAAGCTTGGAGCCGCGTGTGACCTTGCGAGAGCGCCCACTTCACGCAAGTTTTGCGTTGTTAAACCTGAGAAATTCCCGCAACGAATGAACGCTACTGTCTGCGTCGCGTGGCAACTCCAGCCATCCGCAAATTAAGGGATTAGTGTGAAATGCTAAAAGGATCCGCGCCGCATATGCTCCATCAGCGTAAACGACAGTAGGAACTCGCGGGCGAAGTGGCGCACCGCCCGGGCCTAAGCGGTGGAGTTGCTCCAGGCCACCGCGCACGTGCCCATCAAGCGCACGCTGCTATTCTGCGCAATCTCTTCACGTGACGGACGTAAGCGCTGTGAAACGGAGCCCCAGCGCCGACGCGCCGGCTCGTTGCACGTGCACCCGCTCGCCGCTTCGCGCTGCTCGGCAGGGTTGCCAGATTGGGCGAATTGGTTGGTTGGTTGTCGGTGAATCCGGGCGCGTCTACTATTCACGTCATTAGTCCCGTGAGTGTAGTGCATGTCTCTTCGGGAGGTGGCGGTGATCTTCCCGCGCTGGATGGCGAGATCCGGCGCCGACCTACCGTCGGGTTCTCCCCAACCAGGTATCCCCACCAGCGGGGCACCGCCCCAGCCGGAACAACCTCTAAGCTCCCGACCGGTCCCCCGGCATGTGTGGTGGTGTAGTGCATGTTAATGTGTGTGTAAGGAGGTAGGAGAGGACAAGGAAGAGGAAGGAAAAATCACGCCCGTTTGTTAGGGTACTGCTCTGGCATTCACCTAATGTTGATTGGGGAAACCAAGGAAAACTACCGATCAGAACAGCCGTCCTCTAGAATTCTCCTCCAGACGGCAACTGAATTCGACCTAGCTGACACGCTAGTGTCGAAAATTTTGTCACTGTCGGGACTCAACCTAGAATCTCCGGAGACATCAGTTGATGCACTGAGTCACCTCTCCCGGTCAGGTTGAGAGGAATTTCGCTCTTTGAGCTGGGAAACGGCTCTCTCGCGGTACAAAAATTGACTTCGCGGATGACTGCCTAATAGGTGGAAATGGAACAAAACGTACGGTTTTGGGCGGGTTTTGAGATCACGAGGAAATTTATAAAAAAGCAAAAAAAAACATGACATTGACAGTGAGTTTGATTTTTTTTTTTTAGCTTTTTACTTTACACATGACTAATAATTTGTTAATTCTTTCAAATTTATTTTCAGACGCGAGTCATGTTTTTAACCTCTAGTATACGATGTGGCCTATATAACAATGTATATAATATATAACAATGCATCATAATTTGAGGACACGCCATTGAAAATTAGTCATATTTTGGAAGTAGGGTATCATTGCCAGCATTTTCCATTGAGACGTATGGAATAAGCATGCATATGTATGCATTTCTGTGGTAATCTTTTAATCGCCAATATTTAAGAGGAGCATGGAGAGTGAAAATGGGAAAGTGAGGATTGTAATTAAAACATTTGATTGATTCTAATATTGTTCTCTACCAAAGATCGTATGCAACGTAAACATATATTGATATTATTACTTTTTATTTATTAAATGAACTTTAATCAATTTATTTTATTCACTAATTAACAATACTACATTAAAACCTGTCCAAGACGGAATCTTACAATTCCTTCGAAAAAATTAGTGGCAGTTTTTTTTCTTATAGAGGGTTACGAAAAATTCACCATGTGATTTAAGTGCAGTTTTATATAATGTGTGAAACAAAGTAATAAAAATGAAACAATTTATCAATGAAAATATTACAGAAATTTAAAAAAATCAACAGTAAACACAGGGAAAATATAGAACCAGGAGAAAATATAGGATAACACGGCAGCCTTCTCGGAATTTCACTGTCGGATGAAGGAAAGTGATGACACTTTTGAGAATTAATAGCGGTGCGCACGACCAATATTAAGGATTCGGAGCAATAGCGACGCAGTCGCACTTGTTGTTACCTTTAAAATGACAGTAAAGCTTGAGAAAGCCCCAGCGAAACACAGGCAGATTTTGCCAAACATTCTTGGACATAGGCATAACAGGATAGAAGGAAAACTCGTCGTTCACTCTATTTGTTTCAGAATATGACTCTTTATTCTACGCCATTCTAAAGATTGTGACACAAATTTAAAAATAAATTTCCTTCTTAGCGAAGTGGCAACTTTTCGCTCTCTAAAAACCACTCCGTTTCCACGTTAAACAGGTTTCAGCTTATAGAGGTCACTTTTACGTATAAAATCGCTCTGACAATTTTTGTCCGGGATGGTAGGTTCCGGTCTTACAGAGGTTCCCTCTTAGATTTTACTGTATATGTGTATATTGGGTGGAAATCCTTATGATTTCATAGGATCACTACCACTCAAAAACTCCACATAGATATTTTTTCATGCAAATTCAATTTTCCTGCTTGAAAATGACAAATTTTTCTTACTGGGCGGATTTAGAGCCATCAGAATTTTGCACCAAGCATCTGGTAACCCTGCTGCTCGGCTGTCTGGCTCCTGTCAGTGCACGCACGATCACTTCACAGCTCGACTACCAATGTGCGGCAAAACGTAAAGAAATCTGTAATCAGACGGTGTTCGGTTCGTTTTTATGCCTCCTGTGTATTCATGTACAGCAAGTAGTCCCTTATCGGCCACATTAACTTTTCTATTAAATCATCCTTCTTTTTGTTTTCAAGAATATGATTTTACCCGTTGTTCCCCCTTTCCAGTGGAAAGAATGTTCATTATTAAACAAATATCTACCTCTCCGAGCTAGCCAAAAGGTGGAGGAATGTGTACGGATAAAAAACACGTTTTATTTGACCAAGAAAGACAAGGACATGTTCATGAAAGCTGGTGGTCCAGCGATAATACATTGGAGAAAGAAAAGGACAACTTTCCAGTTAGATGCGATGAGATAGCTCTTAAAATCTCAACCCAATTCATTTGGCCGCCTATCTTCGCCATCAGTTGCATTCGCAAAGAGAGGGTGGGCGGGTCGAGTCGGGTGCTGCGACGGGGTGCGGGCGAAGCGGCGTTCAAAGGCCGCCGACAAGTCACGTGTCACGTCTGGCAGCGCGCCGCGTATTGGTTGCAATGGTAAACCCCGATTTACCAGCAGATAAGGGCGCTTGTAAAACGAGCTATCGAAGCCGACGTTGAATCGAGGCGGAGGCGGGTGGGCGGAGCGGAGAAAGGGATCGCGCCGACGTGGTGTCCCCGGGCGCGCGTCAACGCCCCCCCCTCCGGCCCGGCATGCTTCTGCCCGCAGCCCCGCTCCGCGCTAATAAGATTAGCCCGCGCGCCCAGCGCTGACGGCTGACGCGTCTTTAAACAATGCATCATCGTTAGGCGGCACCCGGGCGGAGACTGCCCCGCCCCCTGCTCCGCCCACTGCGGTGCCAGCTTCCGCGCATGAATAACGAAGCCTATTTGACGGCGGGCGCCCAGGTCGAAAAAGGGGTGCGGAGGCGGATCGAAGAGACGGTCCAATCGCCCGGTAGCCGCGCGTCCATTCAGCGCCCACTCTGCCCCGCCCCGTCCCGCCCCGCCCCCCTACCCTGCCAACTAAGGTACTTTGACATTAATTGACCTCTTGTATAAGCAAAAATCTTCGTAGAAGCAAAAAAACTCGACTAAATTGACGAAGAAAAATAGCCAGAGATGAAAGAAAGCAATGCAAAAGTGTTGGGGGCTGCGGTCAGTCCGCTAGGGTCAGCGAGGAAGAGGATCCACAAGGTAGCCATCCAGTGCATCGGCGGTCGCCGAGGGAAGGAAAGGAAGGCGACGACGAGGCGTGCAGCTGGAAAGATTCAGCCGGGGGCGGGGGGCGAAGGAAAGGAAGGGCGGGGGCGGGGATTGGGGGCGGGATTGGGGCAGGGACTGGGGGCGGGGATTGGGGCAGGGATTGGGGCAGGAATTAGGGGCGGGGATTGGGGGCGGGGATTGGAGGCGGGGGTTGGGGGCGGGTGTTGGGGGCGGGTGTTGGGGGGCGGGTGTTGGGGGGGCGGGGGCGGGTGTTGGGCGGCGGGGGCGGGGGGCGAGGCTGGGGGCGGGGCTGGAGGCGGGGTTGGCTGTGTCGAGGCGATGCGTGAAGAGGGGGCTGGACAGGCCGGCAAGTACGGGGGAAGCGTGGAAGCGGCAAAGGATCCACGGTCACCACTGAAGTGGCGAGAGACAATGCAGGCGGCAGAGCCAGAGCCCCAAGTGGAGGAAACGCCAACGAGCGGACTACGCACGTCACGTTGCTCACAAATGCTCAAGCCCACAATTCACGTAGACCGGGAAATTTTGTTGTTGGAGTACCTAACGCTTTTTCGCAAAGCGTTTATTAAAGAAACAAATTCGACTAGACTATGCAATGCTGATTCGTACAAACGTTTTTAATCTTTATTTATTTAATATTAAGAAACAGTTAAAAGCTGTATCGTACTGCGGAGAAGGTGATCTCTGCGTTTTTCCGAGATGTCTAATCCTTATCCTAACTCATACGCATTTTGTGTTGAAATGAGAATACATTTAGTAACACAAATTTTTGGCACATTGATAACAAAATATTGTCCTGTGTAATAAGTATTTGGAAAGGCAAGCATGCTCCATATATTGGTTATTATCCCTTATAGTACTCTACGTGAATCTTCTAACGCTCCTGAGCATGAACGTAGAGAACGATTATTTGCCAACCAAGTGTACACAAACCTCAAGAAAACAATTTAACAACAAAACACTAAAACGTCCAGAAGCAAAACAAGAGGCTATTTCCCCATTCGTTCAAAAGATCAGGGAAACTGCCAAAAATCACATCGAAAGAGATTTCATTGACCCAGAAGCTAAGGTACTATACTTATTACAGGTATATTTTGTTATTTATAATTACACAGTACAACCGTCTTTAAGACTTTGAGAATAATACAGGACAAATGATAGGTATTGGGTTAAATAGCAATATTAAAATCAATAATATTTTCCTTTTTGATGCTCAGTATAGTCTCTAATCAAATAGATATTCTTTGCTTTACAGAACATCGTTTATTTCGTAATGAACTTAGCATATTCGACATTTTTATCTCGCAGGCTATTATTGAAGAGAAGGGGAACCAAAGAAGATCATGCGCATGGACCTAACGCAGAGGTCCCCACCGCCGAGGACCTAATGCAAGGGTCCTAACCTAACTCAATCATTGTTTAGTAAGTGCACGTTCTCAGCAATCTGACCAATTCAAATGGATATCAAGCTCTTGTAAACATGGCGTGACAGTGAGTATACAGTGTTTTACACTATGTAAACTATGTTTAGTACTTTATTATTTTAAATTATTATTATTATTATTATTATTATTATTATCATTATTATTATTACTTTTATTATAAATTAATGATAGAAATAGTGTTGGTAGTCAAACGTCAGCAGGCAGCGTCCGCACCCGTTCGGCTTAGCCAGGATCTATCAGGTAACCGAGGTTAAGGAAGTAAAGACTTCCGAGTTCTTGGCTGAGTAACGGTGCAGTTGCTAACTACTACCTGGCTGAAGGGATGAAACAAATGTTCTTTACAGTGTTTCTCGTTAAGACGACCTTCTAAGCAGCTTTCAGTAAAGATATGGTCCGCGATTCTTCGTATAGGAATTTTAACTGTAAAATGTTTAGTAAACATTACTACAGTAACTTCAGTAAACATTACTTTAGTAAATATTACCACAAGCGTATAAGAGACTCTGCCAGTTCTCTGGCCACGTGCTGTGGTACGTCATGTGACCTGCTCTGAAGCAATCAATTTGCGAAGATTTGTTTACTTTTTTCACATCCAGCGTTCCCTGGTGCCACTTATCTGACTCGCAAGAAGTCGCGAAAGCGATAAGGTTCGGCTGTGGCGAACAGTTGTGGTGAAAGGTTATGAACATATCTAGGCGTATCATCGCCTGTAAGTAAGTTTTCAGATTTAATTTATCTGTGATGTAGGTGGTGCCATTTGCGTAGTAATGTATGGCAACAGCGCATTGAACTGTCAGAGTCGCTTATAGGCTGCCGGTACAGTAGATACTTTAGCCAAGGCATTCACATGCATTCGTTTAGTAATCTTCTCTAAATGCAGTGTGTCATGAGCTGCGACCTCTGTAGTCAAAATAATACAAATCTATGTGTGTTAGTATGTTTAACTAAACACAAGTTTCGTAAACATCGCAAAACACGTTGTTCTGGCAAAATAAACTATACGGTATAGTTCAATCTACTAAATGATATAATGTACAGACTACATCAGAGTTGTTCAACTTGCTGCCAGAGGTGCCGTTCATTGTGGCCCGCGAATGGTTATTAGTCAAAAGTAAAAGACCCGTGCGATCAAATCCGGCGTAAACATTTTGCCTCTAGCGCACTGTGCAGGAGTCAACACCCCACAACTCATTTAGATTTATGATTTTTTTCTAGTCAATTCAGAAATTAAAAATCATCCCAATTTGATTCACTGCATTATGCAGGTACGCCCTGATATCACGCATATCCATTCCCCTCCCCTCTGCGCGCTTTAGGGCAGTCAAGCAAAATGCTGAGATTAACATTACGGGAAGTCAGGTGCCGCTCTCCCGAGTAATGAAGATATGGCCTACAACCGTGTCAAAAGTTTGAGTATTAGCCCTTGAGGATTTGCAACTTGGATACCTCTGGACTAAATATTGCTCTCTGTGAAGTAATGAAGGACGATTAGACCTGATTTACGCTTCTCATAATACCACAACTTTGATTTAACGTCCACCTCTAATACAGGCCAATATTTGACGGAACCATTAGTGACCCCTTCAGATATTTTTGAGAGGATGGAGAGCGGTGGGTAGAGTCCGGAGGACGAAAAACGCAGGGTGGAGCGCAGAGCCAAAAAGTCAGAGGATGGAAGATGGTAGAGGGCTGAGTGTCAGATGTGGGAAGGCAGAGGGCAGGGGTAGAGAGCGCCGGGAAGAGGGCAAAGGGCGGAGGGCATTGGGCAGAGAATATCCGAAAGATAGCACTCTGCTGCAGGCGCACGACGACCCGAAGTCGAGAGGACCAAGAGAGCGGGGCGGAGCGGGGCGGAGCGGGCGGAGCGGGGCGGAGCGGGGCGGAGCGGGGCGGAGCGGGGCGGAGCGGGGCGGAGCGGGGCGGAGCGGGGCGGGGGAGCGGGGCGGAGCGGGGCGGAGCGGGGCGGAGCGGGGCGGAGCGGGGCGGAGCGGGGCGGAGCGGGGCGGAGCGGGGCGGAGCGGGGCGGAGCGGGGCGGAGGGGGGGCGGAGCGGGGCGGAGCGGGGCGGAGCGGGGCGGGATGTGTCAGAGGTGGAGGAGGTGGTGGTCCAGAGGAGGCCGGGCCAGATTTGAAGGCTGCAGGCAGCGCCGGCGGCTAAGGGTGGGCTGAGTGGTGTGGGTGACGAGATCTGTGGCGGAGGGGCGGTTGGGGAAGGGGGTGTGGAGGCAACGCGGGCGGAGACCGCTGACCCCTCTCGAACGCCGCCCATAATTGAATGGTCGGTGTCGTCGCGGAGAAGTTGGTAACAACGTTACAAAAATAGACTTCGAGCTATGAACTTTCCTGCCAACACGCTAACGCCGGCGCGCTCGCCACCACGACTCCCGCTCCCTGCTCCGTCTCGCCACACCCCTTGTCACCCCGCTGTCCCTGGCTGGCACCCGCCAACTCCCGGACTGTTGCCCGACGCGCCGCTGCTGCCCCCAACAGATCTCGAGCTTCCCGGCCACTGGATTATTTGCCGAGATCGTTTAGGTGGCACCTGACGACTCTCCTGCCCTTTTATTTGGCTCTTGGGGACTCATCTCATTAGTCATTGAATCTCTTTTCTTCTGGATGCCGAAATGCGTCCCTGTCTGTGGCTTTCCCTGATTTTCCTTCTCTTGTATGTATGTCATTGTACGTACTCTACGTAAGTAAATAGGATGCATTATGCCTAGATTTACTTCATCAATCCTAGAAATATCACTACTACGAAAGAGTACTTTAAGTATTATTCTCTCCCTAAAATTCAAGTGTTTGTCATATCCACGTATTATAAATACAAGACTTTTCTAAATGTAAATTTTCCTGGGCGAATGCTGCACATATTTATTTTGAACGCTCGCAGTCAACGATGCACTGAGCTACCGCTCCCGGTGGTAGTGTAGTGTACATAAGTGTAAGTATGTGTAAGTAACAGGTAAGGAGAGGACAAGGAAGAGGACGGAAAGATTGCCAGTGGTCCGTAGCGAAGTGGTTACGGTACTGGTCCGGCATTCATCTCCTGTTGATCAGAGCACGGAAAACTGTGTGGATCAGATCAGCCAGCCGCTTGAATTCTCCTCCAGGCAGCGGCTGAATTTGACCAAGTTATTCGGGAGCTAGTGACGATATCCCGCCCCTGCCGTGATTCAGACTCGAGGATCTCCCGGTCAGAGGCACTGCAGTGACCTTTATAAATGCCCTCAATCACCTAAACCGGTCAAATTTATTGAATATCTTAACAATCGCTTACCAAGCCATTCCGGTACCAACATAAAAGCAATCGAGGAAGGTCAGCTATGGACGCCACAACAAATTGCAGTGTAATTGAAGGAAAATGTACATATAGCAATTAATGCTACACGTATGGATCGTACATTATAATTATTTTTACAAGTTAGTGTTCAAATATTTTCAGTTTTTTGGTATGACAAGATCCACGGCCTAGTTCAACATTGTGAATCTTACTTCGATTCCGCAAGTGTTATCTACATCGACGGATACTGAAATAAAATTGCAACGTGTTTGTCTGAGCAGAGAACGTTTGAGTGAAAGCGAACGCTGGAGTTTCCATAGAGTGACAACGCAGGGCGAGACTTTCGACGTTTTTTGTAAACAACCGATAAGCGTTGAAAGTCTAAACCACTACACATGGCTATCAAAGGTTCTGATAATAGGGAGTTTTTGCATCCTGGTAACGTTAACACAATCGATAGCACTATCCAGCTTCTGCGCATGCGCATTCCAAGTTTTGCATCACTTTTGTACATCTGCGCAAGCGCCGACCATCGACATTGCAGTCGATCGCTGTCCGCTATCGCGTGCAAACTCCCTAATAAAAGTCCTAAACGATAACGTCTTCCCCACAAAAAGATGGGAGAAGAAAACAACGCTAAGTTTCGTCGTTAACTCTCTCCATTTGTGTAACTCTCTCCACTCTTAAGATATGTGTGGTGTATAAAAATACTCTAATGTCAACGGCCCTTGAGGACAGTCACGACGTTTGTATTAATAAATAAGCAAGAAAGTTATTTAAACCAATGTAGAATAATATTTTTAAAGACAGGGTGTTTTTCTTCTAAGCTTCCAATTTTTATAAATAAATACCTCCTACGACAAACAAACAGCATTCTTTGTCCTCAAATTCCGAAGTGAAATGTATCAGAAATAAAAGAAAGTTAACATAGAGAAGAAATATAGCTGTGTGATGTCTACGTGCCGCGACAGAGAATCGGGAAAAAATGGCCAGAGAGCGAGGAAGTGTGCTGATGCCGGCCATATGAAGTTGATCGAATCAATAATCTGGTACAATTAAATACCTTGGACTCAACATTTATATAAAACTAAAGCGAAAATAAACATACTGTTATGTATCCAAAAAAGTCCTTATCACTATTGAAAATTTCATTACCTATCTGAGTATCTTGATCATAACTAACTGCACAGTCATCATAGTAATCTTCATTACCTGTGACATTTTCATCAACAATGAGACCAATAACGTCCATTCCCACATATGTGTTCGTATTATTGCTTTAACAACTTGTGTGTCATTGGTTACCCAACCATTATTCTCTTTTTTATCTGGAATATACCGTTATCAAATTTTACGTCACTAACTCCAAAATCGTTATTTTCATTCTCTTACAGCGTTATCAAGCTTCCCCAAGGCTTCTCATGCGCATTTCACAACGTTCACTGTTTGTCATTTTCTATAAGTTAGTTTCATTTTTTATGTTGATTATCGACACACACACACACACACACACACACACAGAAGCTTAGTCATATTTCCTTGACTTCTTTTAACTTTAGCACTTTCGCTATGACGCCGTTTCCTACTGCTACCGTTTTTTTTCAACTCACTATAAAGTTTCGTACACATTCTATCCTGGCCTATCCCTGCATATAACTTGGGGTTCAGTACAAATATTTTGCGATAAGTAAAAATTTCTATTAACATATTATACCAATTCACTTCAAATTGTAGGTTCACTATTGTTCTGGCTTGCTCCCGTTTATTGCGATTCTCACAAAGTTCCTTTCAAATGACAGCCTCCGACCGCTGTACAGACCTGCGTGCCCTGCCATTCGAACTACCTAGTGGCTGCCCCATTCACTACCTCAGCCTCGTCCGGCACGCTCCGGAATAGCTCCCGCTGCGGCGCGTCTTTGATCAGTGCCTTACTTGCCTGCTCTCTTGTAGCCGCCAGTTGTTTCTCGAAGTGTCGCTATTGTTCTTGCAATTGAACTGATGCTAGAGTAGCATTTCCTGGAGCATATGCACCATTTAGGTTATAGTACTCTCCAGTTTTCTTCTCGTTACCAATGTCTGTGGTGTCATCCACAAAACAAACTATCCTCGTGGCCAATGGTTATGTATCCAAAATAAGGAACACAAGTCATATCAATACAACAATTTATGTTTTGAGCTTTGTTACAATGATTTCCAAAAGTCATACGGTAGGTCGGTGCCGGATCTCGCCATCCAGCGGGGGAAGATCACCGCCATTTCCCGAGAAAAAACATGCACTACACTAACGGGACTAATGAACAAAGCAGTTGACGTGCCCGGAAACACGAAAAAATCAATCAATAAGAAGAGTAAACCAAATCCAAATCCTAGATAGCCGTATACAGTTGAAGTTCCAGAAACGTAGCTCTGTTACCCAGGTCCTAACGGGACACAAATCAATGGACGAAATCACAGTGTCGATGTAACAGTTCTCATTCAACATAGCGCACTCAGTTCGCGGATAACTCCCAGGCCAGTCTGCTCTTTCGTGGCGCTTGCTGGCCAGTTAAATGGCATGCGAGACTCGCTCTCGTGCAACGTTGCTAGAGCGAGAAGGGCGTTTGTTGCAACTCCAGCTGCTTTTAAGACCGCGCTGCCCACGGCGAGAGCGCAGAGAATTTAAATATTCACAGTGCAAAACACATAAGTATCACAGTTAATGAAACCTATAACCAACAGAAATTCCGCACTACTATAATAAATAATTAAACAACTTATGATCCCGTCCTTCTGCATGCCTGCGCACATCTGGATTAATGCCCGTAAAACTAACCGCAAAAAAAGTTTTTCAAAACCAGTACTTAAGGATTAACACAAACGCCCAGTGGTTAAGTACTATTTATTTTTTATTTATTTATTTTACGTCAAAAACAGTTAAAACTACGTATGACGTGCTATGGGGAAAAGTGACTTGTGTGTACATTTTCAAAATTATGTGATCCCTACACTAAGTCATATACTAGTCATATACTAAATTTTGAAAAAAAGCGCTCCCATGTAATAAAATCTATTTTCAAGGATAGAAAGACAATAAATTTTGGCTCTTGTCCATGTTGTCCTTCGGAATAATACTTCCTGCCGCGACAACATGGAAACGGTAATTTGAATAATTGTATTTCCCACTGAATTCTAGAAGAACGACTAACTTTCCAAAGAAATAAACATCGAACCCACAGACAACCGTCTCAATTATCTTTCCTCCAATTTTTATTTCTCCCTACCACAAATTCTCACATGAAACGCACTCAACCTTGGCCAAAACCCAATACACCTAACCCGAATTAAAAACAAATTCCACAACTGAGCATTCATGAAAAAAGATATCTCAGAGAAACTGGACATAACTCAAAACAAAGCTATTAATCGTTATTTTGAATCCATTTTCGTATGCTTTTCCTTTACATTGATTTTCTGGTAGAATTTTGCGAAAAAGAGCGGTTTCTCAGTTTAATCAGTTTCTTCTGTTTAGATAATACCAGAAATGTACCTGCACGGATCACACTTACTTTAAATATGGTAGTCGATCAGAAAATTATTAACAAAACCACTTCTATATATTTCATGGCAAAGAAAGATTTATGATAGAGTGATACAGTTGCACAAATTGATATCAAGACAAATACTGACACAATAAATAACACTACATGTATATGCAGATAATTTACTAAAATTAAAACAAATTATTCATAGATTACATGATGTAGAAATCATTGGAAACGTTTTACAAAACTATTGATATACTATAATAACTGTAAATATCATTAGCATTTTCAGCGCTCTCATATCACTTTAATAGTGCTTTCCCCTTAAAAAAGAAAATTAATCATTTCACGGAAAGCAGCGGTTGGATAAAATGAAGAATTATAAAATATAATATGAAAAACCAAAACACTTCTACATTTTATTTCTAAACATCATAACGAAGTTCATGTTTCCCAACTCTATTTCAACAAATACACATACAATTAAAAAAAAAAAAAGTCTCACGGTTGGCTAAATTTCTTATGTACTCTCAGGCTATTTTTATTTCAAAAAACAAAATAAATGCAATGTGAAATATAGTAAAAATACGACCACATCAACTAGAAAACCTATGACGATTGTTGCTTAAAAATACAGTGCAACAGAAGTGAACGTGTGTAGTGTGTTCGACCAAAATTTTCCGAGAATTCCGGGAGATCTCACACGGGTCTTAAGCTACAAAGGTCAAGAGTAGACGTTTCCACAAAAAAATGGACGCGTTTGTTTCTGAAACTGGCTCCTATGGTATAAAGTAAACCGCGAACTAAAAAATAAATCTCTGGCCGGTTTCATTGGATTTCCACATTGTTTGTTAAAAAAATTGCACATACCATTATACACCCGATAACTCCTTATGCGCCAGATCGTTTCTAGATATTTTCAAAACAGCCAGGATTAATGCGCTCATCAAAGAGTAACAAAAAGGGAATTTAAAATAATCGGACAATTTCTCTTTTGAAGAAATGAAAGAATTCATCACCGTCAACTAATTATATTTATTTAGATAGCTGGCTTTCGACGGCTTTGACGTCATCATCAGTCTAAAAATATGAAGAAAATAAAATATAAATAAAATAAAAGTAAAATACAAAAAAGATAAAGCGGGAAATTGATATAAATACTAGTTATATTTAAAATTATAAACAATTAATATAACTTAAAAAAAGATCAATTTTTCATGCAGTTTGCATGAACTTCTGAACGAATGCTGAAATGGCCTTCTTTTGTATCTGGACATAAATGTAACTTCACTATCTGTGCACGTTTTCAAGAGTTCAGTGAAAAATATAGTTATTTAAATTTTCACTCTTCCTGTTCTCGCGGCAGTAAGTTGATTCCTTCACGAAGGGCACGCTGAGGGATATGTCATATGCATAGCTGATTTCCCTTCAAAAAAAAGAAGAAACCCATCTATATTTATTACTGAATTTGTGTAGTGGTTACAATAAGGTTCCTCGAATTTAAGAGAAAACCTGCACAGAAAACATGAGCACGCTACGACACACACAGTGTTGAACTGTTGCTGTTGAATAAATAAGGGTTCCCTGCCAACGCGCCACGAGGCGAGGCAGGGCGTCGGGGGCGTGGAGGCTGGGAGGCCACGGCATCACCTCATTAGCTTCTTGATCGCGGGTGAGTGGCCTCCAGTGGCTCTCATCCAAGTTGGGGTGAAGTTCGGAGGCCGCGTCGCCATCGCGTCGACCGCACGCTGCAGCTGGAGCTCGAGCGAGGCGAGCGGCGGGGAGCGGCGAGCGGCGAGCGCTCGGCCGTAGAAGCGGTCTGCCCCGCCCAACCCCACCTGGGCACAGGCCACGCCAACGCACGAGCCTCTGCTCCGGACCTCTTCTGGCTAAAATTATTCTGCGATTTCTTCTTCATCTTCTTTCGTCTTTGTCTTCATCTTCTTCTTCCTCTTATCCGTAATATTATTATTATTATTATTATTATTATTATTATTATCATTATTATTGTTGTTGTTGTTGGGGTGGTGGTATTATTATTATTATTATCATTATTATTATTATTGATTTTTTCGTGTTTACGGGCGCGTCAACTACTTTGGTCATTAGTACCGTTAGTGTAGTGCTTTTTTTCTCGGGTATGGGGGATCTTCCCCCACTGGATGACGACATCCGGCGCCAACCTATCGTCGGCTAGTGGGGTTTCCCCCTAACAAGGACTCTCCCACCAGCGGGACATCGCCCCAGCAGGAAAAAGCTCTAAGCTCCCAACCGGTCCCCCGGAATATGTGGTAGTGTAGTGCATGTTAGTGTAAGTGTTGTGTAAGGGGAGAGGATCGGACTGGGAATAGGAAGGACAGTTCGCGCGCGGTCCGTGGCCCGTTTCGTAGAGTACTGCTCCGGCATTCGCCTGGTGTTGACCGAAGAAATCACGGGAAACTACTGATCAGAGCAGCCGGCCGCTAGAATTCTCCTCCAGACAGCGACTGAATTCGACCTAGCTGAAAAGCTAGTGTCGAAAATCCTGCCGCCGTCAGGACTCGAACCTAGAACCCCCCGGTAAAAGGCGCTGCAATATCATCAGTTGATGCATTGAGCTACCGCTCCCGGTATTATTATTATTATTATTATTATTATTATTATTATTATTATTATTATTATTATTATTATTGTTATTGTTATTATTATTATTTTTTAAGAAGGGGGTAAATCCTTTACGGAGACCGGTGAAGCCGGTACTGTCGGGATCTCGTTCTTGGTTTACCGACTAAAACTCTAAACCTTCATCTCCTATGTCGTGATATCTCCCACGCGGAACCGTCGCTAGACATTACTTCGCGTGGAAGATTGATTGGGAGCAAATGCTTTAACTCCTTCGCCCCTTTTCCTTCATGATCTTAATTATGAAGTGCTCTATTATATGCCACTTCTCCTTCGAGCTCAGCATTATATCATGTTTTCTGGGGTCATTGCTTGTTGAAGCTTAGCATAACAAGTCTCCCTTTCCGTCTCCCATGCCCTGCACTGAAACATCGCATGCTCTGCATCGTCAGTATCTTCAAGGCATAAGTTGCATGTCGGACTTTCTTTAATCTTGTAATCACAGAGGTACTTATTAAATCCACCATGTCCCGTAAAGGCCTGGGTTGGGTAATAATTCACCTATTATTATTATTATTATTATTATTATTATTATTATTATTATTATTATTATTATTATTATTATATTATCAGCTCTCTGATACATTTTTTAAGTGACATAAGATATTTCAACCAAAGCATGACAAATTATGTGATAATTATTCATATACAGAATAATAAATGACAGATATCTATATTAAACATTAACCAAGTTTTTTACAAATTTAACACTTTACAAATTGAAATTTCTATAATTTCAAAATCTTCACTATTTCCCAGAAATCTTCTGACTAATGAGCATGTGGTTAGTATCATTGCCTTCTGAAGGTTAGTAATGGTTCGATGCATAATTTTTTAAAAGAGTGCCGAAAAGTCTTCGAAATCACGCCTTTTACAGCAAGTACAATTAGTATGGTTTCCACGTCAAGGATCCGCCACTTTTCCTGCGAGACTCGCGATAGATCCCTGTATTTCTTAATCTTGTTTTCGTGTGCTTTCGTGAGATTATTGGTATTAGCAACTGCAAGGTCAATATTATTTATTTATTTATTTAGTCAAAAACAGTCAAAAACTGTAAGTGACGTATGGGTGATAAAATCATCTGCGCACGCTTTCTTGAGTTTCAGAATCCCTTCCCTACAACTTAACTATTAATAGTTGAAAGATGAAAAATCATAGTAATAATAATAATAAATTTAAAAAAGCGAGGGATTAACATTTCAAAAACTGGATATTTTCGTTGCAAAATTACAGAAAACTTATTTTTAACAGTAAAGGAACAAACAGATTTCATTTTTCTGTATTGTTAACAAAATAGAAACTCACCCTACGCTCTACTCCTACCACAGGCAAAAGGAAAGTTTAACAAAACGTGCGCATAGTGAAGCTACATTTACGTCCAGAAGCAAAGCAAGTCAGCATTTGCTCAATGGATGGGGTTTATTATTATTATTATTATTATTATTATTATTATTATTATTATTATTATTATTATTATTATTATTATTATCATCATCATTTATTATTATTATTATTATTATTATTATTATTATTGTTGTTGTTATTACTATTACTGTTATTAGTTCTACTATGATTAGTAGTAGTAGTAGTAATATTAATGATATTGGTAATAGAGAAAAGGACAAGGAAGAGGAAGGAAAGATCGCGCGTGGTGCGTGACCCGCTTCTTAGGGTACTGCTCCGGTATTTACCTGCTACTGCCACAGCCCTCCGCCCCAAATCGATGTTTTTTTAGAGCAAGTCCTTCTGTGAGACTTGCAGCAATTATAGTTGAGGGTGTGCCAATAGGGCGTTCCATTCAGCTGAGAACACCGCCGGGTATTATCCTCAATGTTACGATATATTTACCACGCGTCACAGGCGGGAGAGTGAAGCAACGCGTGGGCCTGCGGGGGAGGGGTATCAGCCAGGCGCTCGAGCATGACCACGTCCTCGCGCGTCCTCGCGCGTCCTCGCGCGTCCTCGCGCGACCTCGCGCGTCCTCGCGCGTCTCGCGCGTCCTCGCGCGTCCTCGCGCGTCCTCGCGCGTCCTCGCGCGTCCTCGCGCGTCCTCGCGCGTCCTCGCGCGTCCTCGCGCGTCCTCGCGCGTCCTCGCGCGTCCTCGCGCGTCCTCGCGCGTCCTCGCGCGTCCTCGCGCGTCCTCTCCCGTCCTATGCCTTGACTTCTGGCGGGAAGGTGAACCGGGAGGGGCTGGGAGGCGCGCGCCATGCAGCAGAGTGCAGCCAGAGCAGCAGACTGGCAGAATCATCAGAGCGGCGAGCGCTGACGGTCGACGCGTGTTTTAATCGCTGCGGAAAGAGGCAAAAACGGCGCCGATATTTCAACGAACAGTACAAATTTACATAGCTGATTATTTACAGAACGGTAAAATACGCGCCTTATTTGCATGGAGGTAGAGCGATGGGCAATGCGGGAGAGCGACCACCACCACACAGCCCGTCAGCCCTCTCTGCGCACGAGAAGGCGCCGCAGCCCACGCCTCCTTCCGCCCCACCAAACGCCCTCCGCCCCCCCCCAAGGCCCATAGCATCATCTCCATCGAATTTTCAGTCAGATCAGTGCGCACCCTCCGTGCATCGCTCACTCTGCGTGACCCTTCGCCTACGCAGCACGGCCTGTCCCGGCCCCCCACCGCCCTGTTCCCCGCCGCAAGCGCTCTCTGACCTACGATTGCAGCCCACAGCTCGTAGCAAATTATCAACCTGTCCCGCTGCTTCACCGACGCTCCTGCGTGGCGCTCTTCCGTTCTTTTTACACGGCCTTCCTTCTGCTTCGTTTCCCAAGGGACTCTCTTCAATTTTATTTTCTTCCGAGCGAATTTTGCGCCCTCATCCGTTATTTCTTTATATCCCCTCGTTACTGCCAGGAATAATTTTTGCTTCGGTTTTCTCCGCGCATAGCTTCTTTAGGGCCTGAGGGCTTGTTGATGAGGGAAAGGGGTGGAGGACGGAGGGCGGACGGCGGACGGCCGGCGCCGACCCAGCTCAGTCCCTTCGGGCGCGGTGCCCTGTCCAACTGCGGAAAATGCAACTGTCGGACAAAGAGCAACTGATTTAAGCTCTACGCCAACACGTGTTTGGCTACTAATTATTCAAAGCACTAATTAGTAACATGTATACAACGATACTTTGCAATTTCGGTTCCGTTATTGACGCAATTATTGTGTACATTTGTTATTATGATGGATACACATTCATCTATATATCTTGAATATGCGTTTTCAAGGCAGTTTCATAACTTTGCACTACCCGAGTTTGTAAATGCGATAGGGTCACCAGCAGTTTTCGCACAATAAAACACGTTGCTTCAGTATCAAAGGGCTTTGATAGCATTGTGAGTGAATATCAGCAGTTCCCGTATTTGACTATGAATTCTTAATAAAACCGTTTCCAACGTTAAATGGAACGATTCATTTGAATGTATGGATAAAATCATTATCCGAATATGCAATGTATAAAAGTTTAAGAATTGAAGTAGCAATTTTATATATTCTGGATATGGTTACATTAAATTTTAAACGAAGAATCAATTGGTTTTGTTTGTGATGTAGTATATTTAACATTATAATTTCATTGGTTACTCTGTATATTAATTTCTAGTAATTGCATTCGTGTGTTGAAATGGAGCAGACGGAGAAATTTTTCACTGGTTCTTACAAGAAATAATGCAATATATAGAAGCGTTTACATAATTCATCCCAAAATTCAATACTTCCACTGGGATATTTTACGGTGTACTAAAAAGAAATGTATTTTTACATATATAATATTGCTTGCTATTCCCTTCGATATAGTGCAGAACTTACTTGCATCGAGAGGTTCGTGGTTACGAGGGAAATATAAAAATTGTTTAATAATGCCCTATGGAGGGAATTATAAGACGGCATTAGGAAAAAGGAACTACGGAAGGGAAAAATGGAAAGAATAATTGAGTCAATTTAATTTCTAGTTAATTAGAAAAAAAGTAAATCTGAATCATTTGTTAAAAAATTAGGTAACAAATAAAATATTTTATACTTCACGGGAGTTCACTGGTTCAAATGATATTGGGCAACAAAAAGGCATCAGGTCTTTCGGTCACCCGAGATCGTTATAGCCCTTATAACACCCTTGGCGCATAAATAACTATTACGATATGAATAATTTTAATTCCATATCACAGAAGCAAATGACATTTTCCCGAATCGGTTCTGTTGCATCAGCAGACATTTCGCAACTGCCATGAACATTAAATAAAAATCGAAAGAGCGATCATTAGACACCCATCTGTAAAGCTTACGACCTACAATTTCAAATTCTATACGCCCCTCGCTAATGACCGGTTATTGCGTCATTCGCTGGCTGAGAGACATTTAGTCAGACGAGCGATTTAATTGAGACGATTAGGTGATTTTCAGTGAATAAATGAGGGGCGTCGTGGTCCGCTGCTTTCCACGCCATATCACACAAAATCACCATTCACATACGGCCTGGAAATCCGATGGCATCCCGCTTCCCCATCGCAGTCCAATGCAGATAGCTGTTGACCTTACGTGGGGGGGCAGAGAGCAAACGTGGCAACTATCCACTGAAAAGAGTAGATCGAAAGCAGAGAACTTTCTTAACGTAGTTATTTCCTCTTATGATGCAAAATTTAGAATTACTAGTGACCAGCAGCAGCAAAAGTGCCGCTGAAGGAAATAACAAAAAAAATGTTTTCCAACTAAAGGTGTTTCAACGGTACATACTTTTTTGCATTGTTTCTAAAATTGCAATTTAAGACATTCAAAGAGTTCAACGAAAATTAGACCCGCGCCATTCTTTTTAAGCGTGCTTTACGCTATATGAGGGCAAAGTTAATCGAAAGAATTTGGAGCTGGCTCTAATGGCCATTTTATAGAAAATTTGGAAAATGTTGAGTTTTCATGTAAAGTACCCCAGATTCGAAACACCCGCTTCAAACTCAAAGAACTTCGAATTCATGAAAATCGACCGGGGAGTATAAGTTTTGGAGAGACTCGGCTGAATGGTTTGGCAGTAGGTACCACAGGGAGACAGACACACGGACGGATGGACAGACACTCATTTCGGTATAGACGATCTACAAAATGTGGATTCTGACTACACAACTTGTTAGAAGAAGTAATTTACTACGTATTAAGAAACAATATTTATTCACATTTTCCTTAACACCAGTTTTTCTGTCGAAAATTGGTCGTTTTTCGGCGCACGATTACCATACTATCTATTCTGCGAAAAAAGGCGAGAAAGTAAAAAGGAGCTGCTTACGAACAACAAACAAAATACTCTCGTATAAGATAGAGTGCGAATTTACGGGGGTCGGGGAACTGGGATCGTCCTTCCCGAGAGTTCGTTGTTTCCTGCTGGAAACATTAATTTCCCTTTTTAATTATTTTTTCAAAGACAATTAATCCGCACCAGGCGTCTCATTTATGAAACAAATATTCTAAAATTTTTAATCAAGGAATCCAAAATATTCCCTACAGCATTTACAGGATTTACAGGATTTATTCAGATTGTGATGCGTCAGCGAAGACGTTCTTGGCGCCTCTTCTCTCTGGAAATTTGCCATTGCATGAAATCATCAGTGATACATTAAGTGGGGGAAATCAGTCATTACACACAGTATGAAAATAGGAGTAACTTCACCTTTTTGCATTTTGAACTGAAAATTGAAATGATTTCATTGTTTTTGGATTTTTTCTAGTTTCTGGTTATCTACCAAAATCATATTACCTCTTATGTCCCCATATTACATAATTTTGTTTCAATTTCTGCACACATTGCATTTCTGGTTCAATGACCCCCATCTCGATCAGGTTTTTCGCCCAGTTTCCCATATTCTTTGTGTAAATGCTAAGATAGCCCCATGTTTTGCTTCTGGATATAAATGTAACTTCATTATCTATGCACGTGTTCTGGAATTCAGTGTGAAATGTAGTTACTCAAATTATCGTTCTCCATGCTGTCGCGGCAGGAATTATTATTCCTTGACGAAGAACATAATGAGGGATAAGAGACCAAGTTTATTGCTGATTTCCCCCTGAAAATAGATTTTATTACATTGGAGCTAATATTTTATTAACAATCCTTGCGAAATACTGTCATTTTCTTTCTGTATTGAAAATTCAAGTAGTATATGGCTTAGTGCAGTGATCTCAGAATTTTGAAAACGTGTACAGATTTTACTTCTCCGCATAGAACATCACACAAAGTTTTAATTGTTTTGGACGTAAAATAAATTAATAAATTTCACATATTGGCAATTATACAACATATTATATTGGCATTAATACACACTAGTGGCCTGCAGAAGTAAACATTCAGCAATGGCTTTCCAAAACGTAGCGCACACACCGCTCAAGAACAGCAAATAAAATACTCTCTTATAACACTGGAATAAATTTGGTATTTTAACAAGAGTCTTCACGTATACTGCAATAACGTAGTTTAACTTTTGAATTAACTGTAACTTTTGAACGGTTGAAGTTATTTTAATGCAGTTTTCACGAAAGTGCATGAGGGAACGGGGCTAATTGATACGTGTATTCATTTATATTTATCCGCGTTTATTTTAAGAAATATTTGAGATAACTTTGTTTTTTTTCAAATGAAACTATACATATTTTTCAGTCTATCATGATGAGCAAAAAAACGAAATCATTGATATCAATATTGTCATATGTTAGAAAAGAATTTTTTTGTATATTTTTAATTTTTTGCAACTCGTGTTTAACCGATATTTGGAACTAGCTGAATGTGGCGTCGCCGACGCTTTAAACTTTCTTCGGTTCTTTGACTTTTGTTTTTCTTTCTTTCTTTCTTTCTTTGGTTCAGAGACGTCTTTGTTCAGTTTAGAAGTTTTGTCAGCGTTGCGAAGCAATCACTTAAATTTTGCAATTATTTTGTGGTACTGAGCACGATTTCTACCTTTAGCGTTTCTACACTTACGTAATGTAATTTGTCATAAAATGGACTCCGTGAGCAGTTATTTCGAAATGTTTTTTCTTTCAATTTGTTGTAGAATATACTTTTAAAATAAATTTGAAAACCACACGACGTTGTCGACCAACACACATTCTCATATAAAAATGATCGTCTTCTCGATATTCTTTGAAGATATAACGCTGATTCCCACAGCCCAGTCGCGGCGACCGGTTCCATGACAACGCCATGCTCTTCTCGGAGACTAGCACCCACGGCAATTTGAGCTACTCAATAGGCCCTTCACTTATTTAGTTCAATTTCCGTGAAAAGACATTCTTCGTTTTTTAATCTCGTATTATTTGTCTTCTAAGACTTCCTCTAGGTCTAAGTCTTTCTTTACGTCACTCTCGTCTTTCTGTACGACTTTCTCAACGTCTTTCTCTACGTCTATGTCTTCCTCTACGTCTATATCTATCTCTACGTCTTTCTCTAATTTTGAATGTAACGGTCCACCACACAAGGTCACGCAGCGCTCCTCCAGCAAACGCGCGCGCTCGAGGAAGGGAAGTTGCTTTTAGTTTTTTGATGATATGAAAGATTCCAAATATTCACAAAACTGTAGAAATTTTTCCTAAACTCCTTTTCCTTTCCATTCCTTCGCATTTTCAATGTTTTTATGTTTCTTTGATTAAAGGAATTGAAGGATTGAAAATAAGGAATTGCTTCTTTCTTTAACTAATAAGGTTTTTATCACAGGATATTAAAGGGATCTTGGAACAATATAAAATAAGAATAAATAATTAGAGTGAACAAAGAATATTGCACATTCTATATTCATTAACAATAAAACTATTTGCTGAAAATATGCAATATTTCTGTAGAATCTAAATTATTTATTCTTGTAGTGTTTATTTTCCAAGACCCTATTAATATCCTGTGGTATGCCACCCCTTTAAGTGAAGCTGCAACAAAATCTTTCATATCAGTATGTCATACATACTATTATGACAAAGATGTAATTGCAATCCTTCAATATTTATGTAGTACGAAAATGCGCAGGGATGGAAAGCAGAGTTCAGGATAGAAACTGCAACAGTTTTAGGAATATTTGGAATATGTTTCGATTCTTGAAACACTACGGAGATCCCTTTCCTTTTCCGTGTGGCGAATTGTTACATTCAAAATATCCGTTGAACACGAGTAGCAAAAAATCAAAATTACTCAAAAAATGCTTATCTAACAAATGACAATATGTACATCATTTAATTCGTCTTTTTACGGTAGCCATGGTACACTGAAAAAATGTAGAGTTTAATTTGGAAAAAAGTTATCTGAAATATCTCGTAAAATATAAGCGATAAAATATAAATGTATACACGTGTCTATTAGCCTCATTCCTTCATGCACTTTCGTGAAAATTGCATTGCAATAATGTCAACGGTTCAAAAGTTACATAAGGTGCTGAAGTTACGTGACTCACCTGTATATAATGTGCAATAGTTTACATATCAGAAAGACAAAATGTTGTCGCTCCGTAATAAGTATTAACAAATAATATTAAAATACAAAATTGCATTATTTAGATGGCGGGTGGCGACTACCTTGGAGCCTTGCTGCCCATGACGTCAACTGCTACGTAAGATATGACGCACTGACTGTATGCGCAGTATGATAATATGCAGGATTACACAATTACGTACCTATACAACCATTTAGTCTTAGAATTATACAGTCTAAATAGTACTTAATACGTTAGGTTAAAACTAACTTTATTTTCCTTTTTAATGCTCAATATAGGACCTGATTTTATAGAAAGTTATGCAGCAGAATATATTTTACTTTGCATTTAAACTTGTGTATCGGTTTTAATTGTTTAATGGCATGTGGCAGCGAATTTTAAAATAACGAACATGTATTTTATGTACATTTTTGTAGTGAGATGCTAATACTGGAACTTGATGAATAAGATTTCTATGCCGAGAGTTATAGGTATAGTCGTGTGTACTGGTTGAAGATATGTTCCCAACCTTAAGTAAGTCATTTCTTACAGAGACCACTGATTGGGGAATCAAGAAGCACGTAATCGCAAAATGTCTAGCTTAATAAGTATTATCCATCTCTTTTTAGCACTTAAGATTATTGCAAATCTATCATTTGAAACACCTGCCATAATATATTCGTATACTTCGTTTGACTTGATGATTCGAAAATAATGTTTCAGATTTTAACTTCCTACAACCATTTCTACTTATTCTAATATTGTTAGGTTATTTGATGTGAAATACTAAATAGTCTACATTTGTTACATAGTCTACGTAGTCCACACGAGAAAAAGAGTCGTGTAGATTACGTGAAGAAAACATGCATAGACGTCAACTTACAACTTACGGCACAACTCGACTGAAACGGACCTGGAAATGTCGGACACGAAGAAAAAAACGATTGAGTTGTAATTGCGTTCGGTGAGCGCACAATGAGAATGGCGAGAGCCTCCGGGCCGCGCCGCGGGAGGCGCCTCCAGCGCTTTTTGGCGCCGCGTCGCCCTGGAAGTGCGTTTAATGCGAGGGGAGGGGCGCTGAAGGGCTCCTTCGCGGGAGCGAGGAGACGGCGAGGAGGACGAGGAAGAGGAACAGTTCTAGTGGAGCCGGAGAGTCGACAGGGGAACTGCCGCGAGAAGACGTTGCCATCGATCTGCGCGGCGAGCAAACAAAAGTTTCCTCATGTTGACAAACAGATAAAAATGAGCCGACGTAATAAAAAGTGTTAGCGCAAAAAAGGACGAATGACAGAGTAAATACACGAAAGAAATAAACAATTTTCGAGGAATGACGAGAAACAAAAATATCGCGCCCTGCAAGGAAACTTTCAGCCGAGAAAAATGTGCGCGCGCACTATGAAACGAATATGCCGGAGGGGGGGGGACGAGCGCGGAGAGACGGCGAACGGGCGAGAAAGGGGAGCTCTCCATTCCTCGCCCGAGATGAAGTGCGTTGCATACTGCTGTCGCTTCAACCCTCGTATCTGTCCCTTGTCAAATGCGAATCTGCACCGGGAACCTGCGAGTGGGCTGTTTTCAAGCGGAGTGCACCGTCAGACTCGCTACACATTTCCTCCTTATATTAATATTTTTCAGAATTTCGGATGGTTGGTTGGTAATTCCGGACGCGTCAACAGCGTAGGTCATTAGTCCCGTAAGTGTTGTGCATAGTTTTTCTTCGGGAGATGGCGGTGATTTTCTCCTACTGGATGGCGAGATCTGACGCCGACCTACCGTCGGCTAGTGGGGTTTCCCCGTAACCAGAACTCTCCCCCCAGCGGAGCACCACCCCAGCCGGCACAAGCTGTAAGCTCCCGACCGGTCTCCTGAAATATGTGGTAGTGTAGTGTATGTTGTGTAAGTGTGTGTGTAAGGGGAGAGGATAGGGCAAGGAAGAGGAAGGAAAGATCGCGCGCAATACGTGGCCCGTTTGGTAGGGTACTGCTCCGGCATTCGCCTGGTGTTCATCGGAGAAACCACGGAAAACTACCGATCAGAGCAGCCGGCCGATAGAATTCTTCTCTAGACAGCGACTGAATTCGACCAAGCTGAAAAGCTAGAGTCGAAAATCCTGCCGCCGTCTGAACTCGAACCTAGGACATCCCGGACAGAGACGCTGCAGTGACATCAGTTGATGAACCGCTCCCGGTCAGATTTTCGTCGTAGAGGCTGAACTAAAACCACATTCGTTAGTCATTACACATTGTAGTTGCTATTATTTCACAAAAGTTACAATTATTTTTATTATTTTTTTTTCACAAAACAAAGGCATTTTACATATACGTAAGGTGGCTATTTGCAGCTGATAAACATATGCAACGAAACGACACGAGGCTCCAAACTCCTTGACCACCTACAAAATAATGATAATAGCAGTGCAACACGGAAATCACACAAAGAAACGTAACACAGTCCGCATAAGATTCCAGTGGCAGGTTTTGCCCCAACAACAAATGTTTCGTGATTTAATTCGTTTTCTACTTTTTTACTTAGTTAAGGTCGCATTTCAACTATATAGCTTCCACTATAATTTAACATTGGTTTTATATATTTCGACTAACCGTAGCGTAACATGCATAAGGACACACACCTAACTTCCATGCCCAAGGATTCGAACCCCCGACCCTTAAAGCAAGGCCTTTGAGCCTGAGCGACCTCGGCTCTCAGATCGGCTTTTTGTACAGTATCTATTCGCCAAAGGAAATAAAGCAAGAGCTACGTGTATGATAGCTTGGAATGTCAGCGAGTTCAAATGGCTATAAGCACTATTTTGCAAAAGCATAGAATTTTATTTTAGCAAATGTTCTTGATGAAAGGAAGTTCTTTCTATAAGTGCGACAGCTACTGTTTTACCGATTTTGATTGAGATATTCAGGGATTTACTTTAAAAATATCAATATATTTATTAACAGCAAGTAGTGAAGTGACAAACTTATATTATACTACAGGACACTATGTCATTTACAAAATAATATGTGCCAAAAACATTTGGAAATGTTGAACATAAAAATGTTTCATATTGCACTATGTATGAATTCAGACACAAATAAGAAAAGAAAAAGAATTCTGCCTGAGATTATTCTACACTTCATTAAGCTACCCTTGTGTTGTTTCGAATGGCTTTCGCTTTGTTTATGTATTTTCCGTGCAATAGTTCCACTCTGGAAATCCTTTCCCATTCGTCTCCAGGCCCTTCCGCACACGGGCTGCGCCCTCAACAGGGTCGCGTTCACGCGAACGGGTTGGGGAATGAATGCAATGATGATGCTTATGATGTTGGAGTAGTCGGTAGAATGAAAGGCAGGGGCTAACGACCGCAAATCCACTCACATCTCCCCAAATAGCGGATGGAGTGACCGAGGCTACAATCTCCTCAAACAGTGCTTTAGTCCGAAAACGCTACCCCAACAAGCAACTACACAATATTATCATTATGACAAACAGTCATGCTATGTAACATTATTTCCGTAGAATAAATGTCTTTCCGAACTCTCATGAATAGCATAACTGGAAGAACTATACCATCTGCATAACGCCACTACAAATTATGCTTCCGAAAAGTTATGTTACAATTTAAAAACCAATTACATGTTTTGAGCGTGATTGAATTAAATGTACCTTTATTTACTCAGGAAAAGTTCAATGTGCAGACTTTTGAATCGTCATCTGAGCTGCGCCTCGCGAAGTAACGTGTTCCTCAATGCAAACAACATGGAGGGCCACGTGGAGACGCGGGCGTGACGTGTTCCGACACCGGGGCGGAGGGAGCGGGGAAGTGGGAGCAGAGAATGATAACACGCGCCTTGCGGGCACCCGTGGGGTGAGCGGAAAGGCAGCTGGAACGGGAGCGGAAGAGCAGTCGCAGGACAGGGGGAATTTAAGAAGCAAACATTCGAAACGTGGCATGTCCATTCGGCAAAAATTGAGTTCTGTTATTTTTCCCTAGAATTTTATTTCAAGAAAAAGGTGAAATACCTTATAATACCTAAAATAGTCCTCTATTCCTTTAGTTAAAGACGTTGAGTGTTTGACTGATTGTTTTTTCGTGTTTGCGGGTGCGTCAACGGCGCAGGTCATTAGTCCCGTAAGTGTAGTGCATGCTTTTTATCGATATATGGCTGTGATCGTTCCCCGCTGGATGGCGAGATCCGGCGCCGACCTACCATCGGCTAGCGGGGGTTCCCCCTAACCAGGACTTTCCCACCAGCGGGGTACCGCCCCAGCCGGGACACGCTCTAAGCTCCCGACCGGTCTCCCGGAATATGTAGTTGTGTAGTGCATGTTAGTGTATGCGCGTGTGTGTAAGGGGAGAGGATAGGACAAGGAAGAGGAAGGACAGATCGCGCGTGGCCCGTTTGGTAGGGTACTGCTCCGGCATTCGCATGATGTTGATCGGAAAAAACACGGAAAACTACCGATCAGAGCAGACGGCCACCAGACTTCTCCTCCAGCCAGCGACTGAATTCGACCTAGCTGAAAAGCTAGTGTCGAAAATCCTGCCACCTTTATTTATAATAACAATACGTCGTACAAATCACATTCATCTTCTCACTACAAGATACCCACATATAATACATGTACAATACTTTACAACTCTTTTCCAGATAGCATTCATCAATTAAAATCGGTACACAATAATTGGGCCTGAACACGCGCTTTCTAAATCATACATTGGTTAATTTGCTTCATTGATTACGAAGTTTATTTCACTCCCACCGATTATGAGTATCTTTCTTTCCTCATAACCTCGTCGTTCGAATTTTCGGCACCCTCTAAAATTGAACTCTACTAGTTTGATTCTGGTTTTGATTTTAATTTTCCCGCGAGCTTTCTGATAGTCTCGCTGAGGGATGAAAAGCGAATTATCATTTGGACGTGATGCGCTATTTTGGGATGGGATATTGCTGTTTCTCTCTCTAAAATCCTCACGCGGCTGTTGACCCCTTCCCTGATCACGCCATGGTTGACCTGAGTTCTGTCATCTGTGCGACTCTCCATTCTAGTTGTACCTTAACTGATTATGTGACACAGTCGTATTTTCGTAACAACTCTTGCAAATTGCAACATTGAAACCCTCTACACTATTTAACAGGTTCGCGATACGACCATCAAAATCGGCCTTTGCCTGTGATATTAAGGACATATAAACTAAACGCCGCAATTTATCGGTGGCATAGTTTAGAATTGTAATATCTCTCCTTACTGTCCATTTATCTTCCATTAGTTTTCGCTCGCAGTCCAACTAACCTAGCTCGCTCCAGTATCTATTTGCAAAACGAGTCTTCAACTCTTCGAAGTTACGTGGAAAATGATTTATTGATAGGGGCAGAACGGTACATTGGCACGCAGTAACTGTTGAGCGAAACGTGGTTTTAATCCGTTTGGAAAAGTCTCCTCACGAATTAGAGGCTGATCTTCTCAATAATTGGATGACTCGAAAAACATAAGACGTTTCGCCGGGGCGCACAATAATCCTGTGTCATCTTTACAGTTTGCGCCCTGACTTTGCGTAATTTTCTCTCATCTTTTTGTTACGTCGTCACTTAAATACTCATTTAACTATTCTGATCTTACCATCATTGCCTGTTTTTATTACACATAATTCTTCACTCAATTTGTTTTCGTCTGTAAATAATTTGGTTGTTAATAATAATTTAGTCTGTAAATATCACCTCTCCTTTTACGTTTACGTTACTCCTCTACGTTAACAATTGATGCATTCTAAGACTCGTGATGCTCCTATCTTCTTGTCCTAAGCTCCTATCGTATTTATCATGGGTCATATTTTCAATTCATTGAATTTTCCAGCCGTCGAATCATTCCCCTCTGCGCTGCGAGTAGTTCGTCCATTTCCAATGAGTTTACGAGTTACGCTTCTCACTCTCGTTCCATTTCGCATTTATTTCTTCATCTTCCTTTCACGGTTTTGGCCAGAACGCCCGTTCCGGCTTCACTCCCTCGTGGCCTTGGTCGACTAGTATTGTTTTTTCAGCGGGTCGATAACGGTAGGCCACATTTGTGAGCCTATCAACTTGCATCCTTTGTAGGAAATGTGACCACGATGAACGTTTCATCTTTATTGTGTCCTATATGGAGAAAATGTTGAGGTCATGTCGGATGCTTTCGTTTCTGAACTTCTCTAGGAAGTTACAACCTTTTACTGCTCTTAGAAGTCTCCGCTTTTATTTACTGCCTAAAACGCGCTAATTATACTATCAATTTTAGTTTTGGTTTCATGATTCAATATCATGCAAAACTAAAAAACGATTTTTTTTATTTTTGAAAGTCATAACTAGAGGCGGGATTTTATGACCTAAAACATCGCCAAAAATAATCAATAAAATGCTCGTAAAATGCTTTAAAAATGCCATAAAACCAAAGAAAAATGACCTACAAAATCTTATCAAAACCAGTTCGGATGAACTTCTCAAGCTATTGGATATGTTACTGTGGTAATCGAGGCTTTTTCCATTCGTTCGAGTGAACTCAGCTAGCAAACTTTTGGTTTAGACTGTTCTTTACCATGAAATTTGCCTTTAGTTAACTCGAAATCGGCCAAACCGGCAATGGCGCTGATACGTCACAAGAATTATATACTCATAACCTAGTGGTTAGTAGTTTGCTAGTGCAAAACAATTTATGAGCGAACAAATCAAATAGGCTATGGAGTAATACTGTGAAGAACATTTGTTGCATCTCACGAATAACATTTGAAGCAAGTACTACCATTAAAAACATTAAAATCCATGAAATCAGCAAAAAATGCATAAAACATTAGTGAAAAATTTCGACATCGACAAAAAATGAAAAATAATGACCTATAAAAATGAGTCATTTCCTTTTGACATAACATAAAATAAATTTCTGTACTAAACGGCATTGCACTAAGGTGAAAAGAAAAAAAAATACATTTAATTAAAATCCGCCCCTAGTGTCTCAGTGTATCAACTGATTTCACTGCAGTGCCTCTGACCGGGAGGTCCTAGGATCGAATCCCAAATGCGGCAGGATTTTCGAAACTAACTTTTCAGCGAGGTTGAATTCAGTCGTTATCTGGAGGACAATTCTAGCGACTGGCTGCTCTGATCGGTGGTTTTCCGTGATTTCTCCGATCAACACCAGGCGAATGCCGGAGCAGTACCCTAACAAACGGGCTACAAACCGGGCGTGATCTCTCCTTCCTCTGCCTTGTCCTATCCTCACCACTTACAAAAATAGAGAAACTTTTCTACGTAAAAATGGAAACATTTCTCAGTTAATATGAAGCATTTTCGGAATGCCAACAACGACTTTGAAACAAAGAAAACAGCAATATTTTCTTTTTTAAAGATGTTGCTCCATTAAGGGATAAAAATGAAGCACGTATTAGAATATGTTTGGATCATTCAAAAGCCTTTGTCGTCAGAGATCATTATATTTTACTTTCAAAATAACTTTCGTATGGGATTGAATTGGTTTTCCGTATGGTATTGAATATTGAATTCGTTTGTCTTCCGAACAAGTGCGTTGCCATGTATATTTCGTCTGCCTTTTCCCTTTAATCATTAATGAATGCTCGTAAAGCGAGCTTAAAATTCTCAGGAAGCAGGATCTTTTGGGTATGAGAAAGGTCTGAACCCTTGACACAATGAATCAGATAAAATACGAATAAAATGAATATATATTCTATGAGAAAATTTAAAGTGACGCAATTTCATAACAGGATAATGCACTTTCAGTAGCTGGTCACTGAAAAAAATAAAACAAGACTAAACAAAAAATAGGCGTCACCTCAACTGCCTGAACACACTTTCAGCAACTACAATTTACAATTTGCTCACTCCTTTCTGAGTTTTTCCACTACCACACAATCAATAAGCTCGTTCTCCAAAAAACTTAGAGAATAGAACTTCGAATCGCAACAGCAATAGAACTGTCAGTGTGGCACGGCGGGCCGCCGGCAGCGGAGATCGAGGAGAGGGAAATGAGTGAAGGGCAGAGAAGTGGCTCCGGGGATTTCCTCGCAAATTTTCCTACGATGCCCTGAATCGAGTTGTTCGGGAAGGCTGATTTTGTTCTTCCTGGAATACCCCCAGCGTATGACGTAAAGTATTAAAACTTTCTGTTCCGAAATGCCAACAAAACGTTTCATATCGTACTATAAAGGGAAAGAGCAAGCTATGTTGATGGAACGTTCTTACAGTTCAAATAGAATCAAGACATGAAATTTCAAAAGGATTTCTCCTTGAATGTTCTTGTCTATCACAGGCGCTATCTATTCACATTACGCCGTCCGAAAAATCATTCCGGAAATGTCATTTCGTGGACCTCTTCACCTATGAAGTACCTAGAAATATTATTTGACAAAAGACTAACGTGGAAACCCCACCCCAACTGCTAACAAAGCCTAAGTCAGAAAATCAAAATGTTCCCTTGCCTTAACTCTCGATCTGCCGAATGCTGAACCGAAGGACTGCTAGTATCGAAACCCGAATATAACTGTAAAGATCAGTTATTGAACCCACTCTAACCTATCCATGTCCAGTATAATGTGGCGTAGTACCCAGTAACCTCCAACAGTTAGTTGCATTCCAAAATAAGTTCCTAAGAAAGACTCTCAAGGCACCATGGTTTATTCCAAATTCCCGAATTAATCACGAGCTATTGCCACTGAAACATAGCCGATCAAAATCTTTACTCTTCATCCTGTTCCACGGTATTTAATCTGGGCCGCCGTGCTTTATGGCTCCGTATTAAATGAAGGTTCCCTAAGTATATACTGGGACCAACGTAACTGGTTTCTTTTTTTACACCCTTCCTGGCGCAACCTTAATTTTCAACGTTACACCTCAGACCAAACTTGAAGCCTGAAAAAACCTTCAAAACTTAGACCATATTTACGAGTAGGAATGAATACTCTTTTGCTGTGGATGGCCACATCCAAAACGTTATAAAATGAACTATTTTCAAACTCCTTGAGATACAGAAATGTCGAACGAAAAGAAATGTTTTTTTTTAAAAGCATATATCTTTGTTCAGAATAATTATTACGGGTTATCAAATACATTTTCAATGTCGATTTCCTTTTACTTATCAACACTGGCGCATATACAAAACTTTAGCGGAGAATAGTAGTTTAAGAGGAAAGGTTTTAAAATAAAAATATTACATTTGCTATTTGTTTTACATCAGTAAAATTTCCATAAAAAATGTTAAACATTGGTAAAAATTACAATTAAAAATTTGGTATTCCTGTTAATGTATACTTCAAGACGTTTTTTCAGTACACTCGTACCTTACTGAATCCATTCTCTCAAATAGCTTGCTTAGTGTTAGGGCTCAAAGATAGCCTGAAGAGCAGATGAGGAAGGAGTAAGGGGAAAGCGGTGGGGGAGGGCGGAATGGACCGCCGAGAGGGAGGGAGAGCGAGAGGACGAGCGAATGGGCGAGTGAGACGGAGAGCGAGGTCGGGAGCGAGAAGGCAGAGGACAAGACCGAGCACGCGACCTCCGCGAGTAAACACGTGCTAAATCAACACAACCCCAGAATTAATACGGAGCGAAGGAGAACGGGATTTATTTAAGCGCGTGGATCGTTTTTAATGGCAACGACACAGCCCTGTCGCCCTGCGGCTTCGCGCCAAAGCACCGCCCCTGGTGCGGCGCCACCAGCCGCACCCCTTCGCTCCAGCTGGCGTCCCCACACACGACAAACCACTACGCTAAGCCAAACACGGAAAACCCAAGAGGGACTCTGGTTCTCGTCGCTGGCTTTTCTCATCCGACAGCTATCGCCAGCGCGGGGCCACTAGGCACCCGCCCACTCGCCTCCACTCCAGCTGGCGTCCCCACCGACGAGACACCCACGAAAAACACAGGAAGGGCTCTGGTTCTCGCGCTGGCTCGCTATCGCCGCGCGGGGCCACTAGACCCGCCCACTCGCCTCCACTCCACCTGGCGTCCCCACCGAGGAGCACTCACAAACAAACACGAGAGGGGACTCTGGTTCTCGTGGCAGGCTTTCCTCATCCGACGGCTATCGCCAGCGCGGGGCCACTAGGCACCCGCCCACTCACCTCCACTCCAGCTGGCGTCCCCACCGACGAGCCACTCACAAAAACACGAGAAGGGACTCTGGTTCTCGTCGCTGGCTTTCCTCATCCGACGGCTATCGCCAGCGCGGGCCACTAGTAACCCGCCCACTCGCCTCCACTCCACCTGGCGTCCCCACCGAGGAGCCACTCACAAACAAACACGAGAGGGGACTCTGGTTCTCGTGGCAGGCTTTCCTCATCCGACGGCTATCGCCAGCGCGAGGCCACTAGGCACCCGCCCACTCCCCTCCACTCCCGCTGGCGTCCCCACCGACGAGCCGCTCACAAAAACACGAGAAGGGACTCTGGTTCTCGTCGCTGGCTTTCCTCATCCGACGGCTATCGCCAGCGCGGGGCCACTAGTAACCCGCCCACTCGCCTCCACTCCACCTGGCGTCCCCACCGAGGAGCCACTCACAAACAAACACGAGAGGGGACTCTGGTTCTCGTGGCAGGCTTTCCTCATCCGACGGCTATCGCCAGCGCGGGGCCTCTAGACATCCCTGTTCTGCCACCCGCCACCCACCGGCTCATGGAGACCGCTTCCTCCCCACCTCGTCTTCCTTGTTAAACACTCATTTATTTTTGTCTCCTTTGGCAATTTCATGACGGCGCTTAGTAGCAAATTTGATTGAATATATGTGGTGCTATGCCGCCGTTCAGCCTGCCGTCTGCCTCCGGGGATGGACTTCCGTCTCCCTCTCGCCTCCGCATCAGGGAACTTTGGACCAGCATTCACACGAACTCTACTGTGCCTCTGAGAGGACTTTGGGTTTGAGTCCCGACGTTGACGGATTTTCGACGCTAGCTACGCAGCTAGTTCGAATTCAGTTACCATCTGGTTGCTTGATCAGTGGTTTTCCGTGGTTTACACTATGAATATCGGGAGAGTGTCGGAGTAAGACCCTAAGAAACAAGCAACACGCCGCTCGTGAAATTTCCTGCCTTGTCCTTGTCCCCTCCTCTCCCCTTATACACACATATTCATGCATTACATGACTACATACATCGGGAGACAGGGCGGGACCAGTCCGCAACGGATTTCACCATCCAGTGTGGGAAGAACATAGGTACCTCTCATGATAAAACATTCGCTTCACCATTGGGAATAAAACCATAACAATTGACGTGCCTGGAAACATCACTCAATCAATCAATCAATCAAACCGCTAAAACCTTTTCTCCCGTTCCCGCTTTCCTCTTCGCTCTCTTGACAAAGTCGAAAGAAGGGAAAAAAGACACGTAGAGAGATTCAGAGTGTCTGTTGAGGTTGAGGGAGAACATTTGGAGTTTGTTGAGAGGTGATATCGACAGGAGTGTTATGAGGGTGTTACGTGGATGGAGTTACCTGGAAGAATGGTGGGTCAGTGAAATTGACTATTAGAGAGGTTTTTGCTCATTTCTGTCATATGTTGATTTCTGTCAAGTAATTAAAGAAAATTTCAGAAAATTAGACAAAAATACTTTCTACGAGATTCTCTGCAGGAACAGGCTGGTGTGTCCTTAACAATTTGAAATGACTCACCTGTAGGTACAGTTTCGGCAGCGTATTGGATTTGATTCATTTTTTCGTGTTTCTTGGCGCGCCAACTGCTTTGGTCATTAGTCTCGTTAGTGTAGTGCACGTTTCTTCTCTCGGGAGAAGGCGGTGATCTTCTCCCGATGGATGGCGAGATCCGGCGCTGACCTACCGCTGGCTAGCAAGGTTTCCTCCTAACCAGGACTCTCCCACAAGCAGGGCACCGCCCTAGCAGGGACAAGCTCTAAGCTCCTAACCGGTCTCCGGGAATACGTGGTAGTGTAGTGCATGTTAGTGTGTGTGTTTGTAAGGGGAGAGGATGGGACAAGGAAGAGCAAGGAAAGATCGCGCGCGGTCCGTTTGGTAGGGTACTGCTCCGGCATTCGCCCGGTGTTGATCGGAGAAACCACGGAAAACTACCCATCAGAGCAGCCGGCCGCTGGAATTCTCCTCCAGACAGCGACTGAATTCCACCTAACTTAAAAGCTTGTGTAGAAAATCCTGCCGCCGTCAGAAATCGAACCTAGGGCCTCCCGGTCAGTGGCGCGGCACTGACATCAGTTGATGCACTGAGCTACCGCTCCCGGTGGCATTGGAAAACACCTCGAATCTGAATACATTGATCGACTTGAAAGTTCGCAGAGGTGACGATACTAGTACGTCGGATTGATTACAAAACGAAATGAATGGGACAGATTTACTTCATGGCCCAAGAACAGAATATCACTTGCGTGTGACAGAATAGCAGGGTGCGAGTGACCTCCCTGCGGGGCGATTCTGGCGCAATGTAACTTTTCTGCCCACAACATCTTCCAAATCCCATAGCTCTCCTCACTGCCCCAGAGCCTCACTGCCTCAGAGCAATTCTTTCCGCATTGCCTTGTTTCCTCTCCTTATCGCGCTCCTCGCCGCTGCCGGTGCCGCTTCCTTCGTTCGCAATCTTCGCGAGGATGAGGTTGGGCCTTTCCAGGCGTGTTGCGCAGACGGGAGCCACGCAAGGGGCTAAAACCTGTCTCTACCAGGCCTACAGCCTCACGCTGGAGCCCCTCTGTCCATCCCTCTCCCACCTACTCCTTTGGTCAAAAGCATAGCGTCATTTTTTGTTGTTTTCTTTTATTTTTTTTATCCTTGATCGATTACAGACATAATCTTTCAAGGTATTGAATACATTAATGTAACTAATTCAAATAATAACCAATTGATATATACATTTACTAAAGGATACAATTTAACTTATGAACATAAATACTGAGGAATAGACTAACAAGCACCTCTAACATCCTGTTTTAATTGATTAGATACATTTTTTTATTATTGTAAAACAAAACAATGGTCTACTATAATATTATATTGTATTGTCAATTCTGCAGTTAAGTGTACTAACTTGGTGATAGAATATCTTAACTTTAAAAGCATTAAGCTTACATTCACTAACAATTAGTTACAAAAAAGTATTTAATTAAAAAAAATAAATAATAATAGATAACACATAGTATTATCGCGGGAGCCTTACTCCATTCCACTTTACTTTACTGCATTGCACACACAAAACTGTGAGGAATTTCGTCCACATTCCTATCCCTCCACTTCATAACACAACACTGCAGTACACTGCACTGCACTACACTACACTATATGAATAATAGTAAAATAATAACAATAAAAATAAAATTGAAATAATTAATAAAATTATTAGTAATAACAATTAAACAACTTACTTAGTAGGAAATACTACTAATCTAACAGTAGAAATTTAACACTGATACAATGACCTAAAATATAATTAGCTAGAAAACTAATTTATTTTTAAACTTGCTAAAGATTTGAGGAAAGGGGTCTAAGACTGTCGCAGGCAAACTGTTCCAGGCTCTAATAGTTCGGTTTGTAAATGAAAATTTCCCGATGTCCGTTTTGTGTATTCTTGTCTTAATTTTCTGCACGTGATCCGCTCTACCGAAGTATGTAGGTTTTCCTAGACGACGGTGAATTTCATTGCAAGCAAGATAGCCTTGCATAACTTCGACCCCTACCAAACGTGATGACTTTACTCATTGAACTGTTTATTTCCATGCCGTTTGTGAGTTTCCATCCCAAGAGTGTAATTTGATTATGTCTCACTGCAAAATATCTACGTCCTCCTGTGATTGGATTCCATTAGGTGATACAGATGATCTTAATTTTATGTACGTGATCGGCTCTGCTGAAGTATGTAGGTTTTCCTAAACGATGGTGGATTTCATTCCATTATATGTATGGATTAATATAGTTCGAACCAATTATTGGATTTCGAAAAGAAGACAAAAACGTTTCTCCCCCAGCGACACCTTCACCGCTTTCACCCTTCACTACCGTGTACTCACCTTCACCCCACACCGCTCCATCCCACTCCATCCCGTGCCACTTTGCTTCACTGCCATTCCACTCTGCTTCACTGTACAGTGCTCCCCTCCACTGCAATCCACTCCACTCTCTCTTCTCCCCCCCCTTCCCCTATACCGCTCGCTTCATTCCCCTACTCTTCTCCACGCGCCTCCCCACCCCGCAATCCGCTCCCTTTAACTCCCCTCCACTGTACTGTGCAACACTCCACTTCACACTCCTCCGCTCCACTCCACTCACCTCCACTCCATTCCACTCCAGGTGAAGGGCTGAAGGCAGTACAGACACGCGCGGGGAAGAAACGGACATTATCATACCATTCGAGACTATCGAACATTTTAAATATTCACTAAAACGTGTGTGAAACGAAAATATTTCATTGCCATGGAAATGCCAAATAAGTAAATAATATTTGTGTTTGTTATATTTGCATTTCATGAAATTCACTTCGGTGTTGAGAAAATACAAGTCATATCAGCACATACTTTCTCCCAAGTTTTACAATTTTCGAAAATTCAGATTGTTCAGGTAAAATTAGTTGACTATTGAACGTGATTACGTAAGTTTGTAAGTAATAAGTTGTGACCTCTAACAGGGTAATGCATTAATGAGTGTGCCTCCTTTAGTGGCGCGGGCCCAGGCTAGGCGGCGAGAGGGGCAGGACAGTGGGTGCCACGACATGGACACTTGCTCGTACCTAAACAAAAAAGAATAAAATAGCTCACGGGCTTCCAAATGCCATATAGTTTTTTTAAAAGTCTAGTAACATCAAACCCGTTTGATGACTACAAATATGTTGATTGCAGCCTAATAGATAATATAAAAATCAGTCACAGCAGTGCGACTGAAACGTGGTTCGAAATCAGTAATGGCGCGCGGCGCAATTTTAGCCGGCTGCAGTGAAATAGTTAAATTATGAGAAGAAAATGTCTTAAAATAGTGATTTTAAGCTTTAATCCTATCTAAATTAAAAGTATTTTGGTTAAAAATTGACCATATGGCCATATTCGGCTAATGTGGCACACTGCCTCAAATAAGTAATATTTAATGATTATAAATTTGTTGCGGGGTAACGTGGGCATCATTTCATCCACAACTCCGTTAATAATAACATTAAATAATATTTATTCATTATTTTCTAAAAAGTAGCGAAAAAAGTCCTAAAATGTGATGTGTATGGGGTTTGTGGCCCTCAGAAACCCATTTTAAAAACTTTCATTGGTGCCAATGTTCTTGCATCGAAAAATAACTTTTTTCACTAAGCCATTCACTTCCATTTTTTGATACTGCCTTATATATATATAGCATAATTGTTAATGCAAAATGCGATGCATCGCTTCCTTGCTCCAAATCCCTTCTCGAAAATCTGAGTGCTTCACTGAAAAGGGATGTTCACTTCAGGCTGGAAAGCTGCCTGCCAACTAGGTCGTATGCGGGGTTGCGGTTCGGGTGGGCGTGAGATTAAGCAAAGGGCGGGAGAAGGGCACGACACTAGTCGTGTTGACCGATTGATGATTACGGGCACGTCCACTGCTATGGTAATTAGTAGCGCTGTGTGTGTTTTATTCCGGGATGTGACGATGTTCCTCTCCCGCTGCATGGAAATCTCCGGTGGCAACTTACACGACGGTCAGCGGCGTTCCCTCTACAGGTATGTCCCACAGCAAAACACAACCCCAGTCACAACAACATCCTAAAATCGCGACTGATCTCGGGACATGCGCAGTAGTGTAGTAGATGAAAGTGTGTGTGTGTGTGTGTGTGTGTTTTGCATAAGGGAAAATAGTAGCAGCACGAAAAAGGAAAAATCGCGCGCGCTGCGTGGCACGTTTGCTCCGTGGTACTGCTCCAGCATTCACCTTGTTTTGATCGGAGAAACCACGCACAATTGCCGACCATAGCAGCCGACCGTTAGAATATTCCTCAAGACCGCTGGTGAATTCGATATTCTAAGGTAGGTAATATTGAAAAAAACAAAAAACACCACAGTCGTGTGTCGAACCCAAGGAATTTCTAGTCCGAGTCGCTGCAACGACAGTATCGATGCTGGCCAAGCCGGAAGTATTGAGCTAGCCAAGGCGGAAACAGGTGCGTGTAGGACGAAGGCGTGTGTGGGGGGGTGAAGGAATGTGCGCCTTGAACGGAACGCGTGGGACGTCGAGGCGCGCCATCGCCCTCGCTCGCCGCTATTTCAATTCGATTTGCCGGCGAACACATTTGCATGCGCGCCCGCCCACCGTCGCCCCTCGTCCATCGCTCGGGACGGCGGCCACGCATTGCGGGAGGGGGCTGGGAGGGGAGGGCAGCGAGGGGATTGGGAGGGGTGGGGTTGGGCGGAAGGGGGAGGAGAGGGGTGGGGAGAGGGTGGAGGGAGAAGAGCAGGGGCGGTGCACAAAAAACACCCCGGGTCGCGTCTTCCTCCTTCACTAACATCAATCTGTCTTCTCGTACGAACGAAAAAATCAGATAGAATAATGCGCAAAAAAGTAATCTTGTAATATATTCAGGAAGTCGTCATATTTTAGGATTTCTTTGGTCAGTCAGGACGAACGTTGGAGAGGTGGCTGCGGACGCAGAGGGCCACGTTGGCGGCAGCGGGGTGGAGCGGGGCGAAGGGGCGGGGGGGGGGGGCAGGCGAAGCGGGGAAGCGCGATTTCGCTGACTCGTCGCTGTGGTTGCGGCTTCTGGCGCCGCCCCGCCCAACCCCGCGCCGCCCCGCCCCACAACGCACCCTCTTATCGGCTCCGCCCCGCCAGCCTCCCATCACCTCCGCGCTCTCCGCACGGATTCGCCTGCCAGCGCCCTCATCCCCGGCGTCCGTCTTCCTCCCGCGTTGTTGGAGCATTTCATCGTCTCCCTCGTTTCTCCTTATCTTTCAAGATTTACTCCTACTCTATGCATACTTATCGATTGTTTGTAACAATCATTTACTAGTTACAACCTGTACAATTTTCGTTAATAATTTCAGAACTGTCTCAATAATTTATATTTCCACAACAAATTATTCGGACCGGTGTGTTAGCTCAGCGCCAGCTTGATCGTGGACTCTACAGCGACTCTGACCTGTTGGTTCTAGAGTTCGTGTCCCGACGGTGAACATTTTTTCAAACTAGCAGCACACTAGCTCGAATTCAGAGCAGCTCTTTAAAGGAGAATTTTGAAGGCTGGCTGCTCTAATCGGTAGTTTTCCGTGGTGACTCCGACTAAACCCAGATGAGTGCCTGAGCAGCACCTTAAGAAACTGATCATGGACAGAAAGCGATCTTTCCTTCCTTATCCTTGTCCCCTCTTCTTCCCTTGCAATATCACATACACACACAAAGTCTTTCAGAAGAGCCTACATACTTAGACTTGAAGGGATAAGGCATCTGACTGGGTCTCTCTAATGTACTTGCGGCGACGTAATGTTAAAGGACGGTTTCTCTGGGAGAATCGGAAAGAGAGGTTGGTTTTTGGTTGGAATAAAAATCTTACACACTGGACATTCCAAACTGTCCAGTGTCTTTAGAAGATTTCCACCTACTCTCGTAAAGGAAACACGCACACACACACACGTCCATGCACTACACTATCGCACATTCCACACTACCACGAGAGACGAGTCGGGAGCTCACAAATCTCTCCGGCTGAGGCAGTGTCCTACTGGCAGAGTGATTTTGCGAAGAACGGACACCCCACAAGCCGACTTGTAGGTCGGCATCGGATCTCATGTTTTGCCATATGCTTCCATTTTTTCAGAAGGAGTTAGGATTACAAATTTCTCTTAGAATTTTATGCTCATTTGAATAGCATGTCCAATCCGTACGTAAATCCGTACGTAATCCCTACGAATTTAAAAGCATTCGAAACGTTGAATGTTGATATCAAGAATAGAAAAGGTTAACGACTTCGTTATGTGCAAGAATCTCTAAGAAAACTCATGTTTTTTAATGGAGTCGCAACTCCCCAGGGGTAAGTTCACTCGCGTGATCCATATGAGGGGGATCGAGTGAAGTCAAGCAAGCGTTAACTTCCCATCCTTCGTGAAGCTTAGTTTTCTTCTCAGAATCGCTTAATGCTCTAACAGCGTCGCATCGGTAAAGTCAGTTTCATAGAATCGTTTTAAGGCTCCCACAGACCGGCGCGGAACATCCCCCCGTCTACGTGTCACGTCTGCAGCGGAGCTTTCGCGTCACGTGTTGTCTTATGAGCACGTTCAGACCTGCGAGGCAGGGGAGTGGCGTGGCAGCGGATTAGCAGCGTTTTATTCGCTGAGGATTTCTATTCGCGATCGGACACATTTTTTCCACTGCCGCTCCACTTATGCCGTGAAAACCAATGCATCGGTTTTCTACGTTTTCTAAACAGATATTAACAATTTGAAGGAAAATAGTAAATAAAGAAGGAAAAGTACGATGTGGCATGTGCTCAGAAAACTTACTATGAAAAACTTGGCATTTCTATTTCTTTGATGAATGGAAGCGAGCGCCCCTTCTTTATGAGATGAAAACTGTCACCAAACGCAGTCTCATAATTGACGCTCCGGTGTGAACGGACGCTCCGCCGTCGCGGCTAGCGCGGAACTTTCCGCGCCACATCCGCTGCGGATCTTCCACGCCCGGCCGTGTGAACCTTTGTGCTCTAACAGCGTCGCGTCGGGAAATTTGGTTTATTCTCATAATCGTTTCATACTCTATCAGCGTCGTGTCAGAAAACTGGGTTTTATTCTCAAAATCCCTTTATGCTCTAACAGCGTCGTGCCGGTAAACTTGGTTTCACCTCAGAATCGCTTTATGCTCTTACAGCGCCGTGTAGGTAAACTTGGTTTTATTCTCAGCATCGCTTTATGCTCTAACAGCGTCCTGTCGATAAGCTTGGTTTCATTCTCATACTGCTCTACCGGGGCGTCGCCAGAGACCATTAGGTGGCGGCCACCCCGGGTCGCACACACGGCGTCCAGAGGCGCTCTGCCTGCTGTTGCCCTAGTGGAGACGGGCATTTGGGCCTACCGCCGCGTCGGGCGTGGCGTTCCTTTCATCCGAATGTCGTAGGGAAGACTCGGCCGCCCGTGTTCGCCTTAAGGAGCCCCTGAGTCACCCGCTCCTTGCAATCCTCAGCGTTCCGCAACACTACCCCCCTCACCACAAGATCCACCAGCGCGTCTACAATTTAATTGATTTTTTCGTGTTTGCGAGCGCGTCAACTGCTTTGGTCATTAGTCCCGTTAGTGTAGTGCGTGTTTCCCCCCGGGAGATGGCGGTGATCTTCCCCCGCCGGATGGCGAGATCCGGCGCCGACCTACCGTCGGCTAGTGGGGTTTCCTCCTAACCAGGACTCTCACACCAGCGGGGCACCGCCCCAGCCGGGACAAGCTCTAAGCTCTTAACCGGTCTCCCGGAATACGTGGTAGTGTAGTGCATGTTAGTGTAAGTGTGTGTGTAATGGGAGAGGATAGGACAAGGAAGATGAAGGATAGATCGCGCGCGGTCCGTGGCTCGTTTGGTAGGGTACTGTTCCGGCATTCGCCTGGTGTTCATCGAAGAAACCACGGAAAACTACCGATCAGAGCAGCCGGCCGCTAGAATCCGACACCGACTGATTTTGACCTAGCTGAAAAGATAGTGTCGAATATCCTGCTGCCGTTAGGAATCGAACCTCGGACCTCCAGGTCAGAGGCGCTGCAATGACATGCGGCGATATTCTTAGGTATTGATTGGTATTCTTTCATATTAACAGATAACAAATTAGTACAAGCATAAGTCACCCAGACATTCTTTTAAATGCAGTTTACAAAGAGGATTATTTACATTGTGTCCGTACTATACTTGTTCATCGCTTTGTTATTGTAGCATGACATACATTATCCGTAATATCTACCTCAAGGGTTCTTTACTTACATTCATCACATACAAACATTTGCACCATTTGGTTGTCTAGAACTTTCTAATAATGTACCAATACTTTTTAATGGTAATGTGTTTTAACAAATAGCCGAGTCAACTGAGAAGTCTTGGACAACCTTTTTTTTTCACGGTAGTCTGCAGAAACGAGTCAATTTATTAAACTGATTATACTGACGGCAATGTAAATGAGCTATCCTTCAAGCATTTTTCTGTAACCACATCAAAATCAAGTAATACATCAAATAAAAATATTACCCAAAATAAGACAAATATACATGATGAAATGTATTGGAGATGATTAAGTAAAACCTACACAAGACAACTTTTTTCGAATCTTGCTTCCCAGTTTTATATTCACGTTCGATTCATCGAACGTGAATATTCGAAGACATTATTTTTCAATTAAATACTATATTTTTGAGCTTTCTGGACTTTTATTCTACTTGAGATATCTAATGGATGGAGAATGGTTGTGTATACGGAACCTTTCTACCATCACTATCAAGGATACAAACGTTACTGAACAAAACAAGTGGGAGTAACACTTCGAACCTCTCAAATAACACATTAACAAGTATCGTGCATAGTAATGACAAATGCAGGCGAATGCAAATTAAATAAACTACTGCGGGGAAACAGCACATATTTCATCGCATTATTTCTAACTGCTACGCAACTGCCACTGCTTCGAACTCAGGTCATTCGAATTAACCTGCTATGCACAGCCGCAAAGAAAAAATCAACCTTCCCAAAGGTTAAAAATACGTTGAACATTTGCATTTGCAATTTAGAAAAAATCTGTTATCAATATTGTAGTTTTGCATTATATTAGATTTTTCTGTAACGTTTGAAAGTAGAGTGCCGAAAATGGAACCTACGTCCTTTTCAAGCGTCATCAAGGACCCCCAAACCGCGGATTTGGAATTAACTACACATTGGGTCAAGATTACTCCACTTTTCGACTCCAGGGCTTCCCAATACAGGTTTTTTGAAAAATTGCCGATTTCTACCGCAACATTGCACTAGTTTTTTACTACGTAATGTGTAAGGCGTAAAAAGTTAGTAATATGTGAGAAAGTAAAAATCCACACAATGTACCCGTCTTCTCAACAGTTAAAGATGGATAAACAGTTGAAGATGGTAGGGGTCCGCAGGAAGGGCAGCCGTCCGCGAGGGCAGAGCACGCTGGGCGGTGCGGGGCGGGGTGGACGGGGAGGGCGGGGCAGTCGAGGGCCGTGGGAAGCAGAAGGGGGCGCGTGGGGGCTGTCGGTGGGGGCCAGGCCAGTGCCCTACACGCTCGAGCCAGGGGAACGTTTTTCCGACAGAATGCATTTCTAATGAAGACTTCCCGAGAGAGGCGGCGGGGGGGGCGCGAGGAGGGGCTGGGACGGTGCGGGTGCGGCGAGGGGCGGCGCGGGCGGCGCGGGCGGCGCGGGCGGCGCGGGGCGGCGCGGGGCGGTGCAGGGCGGTGCAGGGGTGGCGCGGGGCAGCGCGGGGCGGCGCGGGACGGCGCGGGGCGGCGGGGCGGCGCGGGGCGGCGCGGGGCGGCGCGGGCGGTGCACGGGCGGTGCAGGGGTGGCGCGGGGCAGCGCGGGGCAGCGCGGGGCGGCGCGGGGGCGGCGCGGGGGCGGCGCGGGGGCGGCGCCGGTCACTGAGCAAACAGGAGACGGCGCTCTGCAAACAGCCGGCGGCCAGCAATAAAACGCAGGCGGCGCCGGGGGGCGGGGAGGCGGGATGTTGCAGGTTGCCAAGGCGCCTGTGGTGCCCGCGCGGCTGCGGGGGAGCTGGCGACCGCCGCCAGACCCCCCTCTCTTTCCCGTCCCCACCCGACACAAGAAGACTTCTCGTGTATTTAGCGACTGAAATGGCGGTAAATGCGATGCATTCGAGCTGAATATTGGGCTACAACAAGAAACGTAAACGCCGCCCTGAAAGGAACCGTGACCGCCGTGCTGTTCGTCTCGCGAGCGTAGCCGCAGGGGTGGCTCGGTCGGGGACCCAGGGGGGTGGCGTTACGGGGAACGAGGCTGTCTGATTGCTTTTCGTCTCGCACGCCCTCCCACCCCACCGACGCTCCACACCCTCCTCCCTGCCCGTCCCACCCACTCGGCCCCTCTTGATCCCTCTCGCCTCCGCTTCACCCCGACCGCCAACTGGGGGCTTTCAAATTGAAATGGCTAATCAATGACTGCAATGGAAATTATACTTATTTCGCTTTCAGTCGCGTCCCGTTGCACAAGATTTCTTTGCACATCAAGATTTCTTTGTAGAAGAACATGGAATCTTCCCTTTAACTGTTCCTTATGGAATTCCCCCAAGGTGCTTGAAGGGAATTAAAAATTCAACAAGACGGCTTGAAACATCAAGCACAATATCTAATGAAAAAATATTACCAGACAATGTATGCATATCTTTAAATTGACAGAATCCACATTCCCATTTGTTGAAACTACTGTTGAATATACATTAGAAAACATTTTAATAAGATCACTTACTGTTTTCAAATTTGTACCACAAAAATGTGCAAATTAACTTCTGACTTTTCATACTTTCCCTCTCCAACACTTAAAAACTTGTCAGATAATTTAACTGTTGCTAAATTAGTTTGAATATGTACTCCGATATTGTGATAAGTGCTAAGTTTTGACGTCTCCAGAGGAAAAGTTTCTTTTCACATTTGATGCTTTTGCACGAATTAACATACAACACTGTACGCACGTTGATTGTGTAACACAATCACGGTCGCATAACATATGACTGTAAAGAATTCCCTTGCCAGATAGGTATATGTCCAGGTTTCAAAAATGACCTGAACAAGGATATTGTACATTGTTTCTCAAATTTTAACTAGATAGACGTAAGCGACGCACTTAATATTTAAATAATGCTGTTCTTCCGAAGGTAGTTATTTCAATTTTTTCTTTATTGAACGTCAAAAACTGTTGGAAACTATGTGACATGTTATAGAGAAAAGTATGTCCTTTACACGTTTTTTTAATTCTGCAAAATCTACACTAATCCATATACAAGTTGAAATCTAAATACCAAACGGAAAGGAGGATTTTTGGTAAGAATTGTTAAAAAAAAGTAATTGGATTTTTGGTAAGAATTGTTGGCTTCCGTTTCTGATTACAAGAACTCTTTGGTATAAATTGGGAGTGGTATTATCAATAAGAAATCTGTTGCTCAATAAAATCATTGCACAACGAACATGAAACACATGAAAATGCTTAAAATATGGGTGTATTACTACTTCAGATTCCACAACTTCACATGACACTAAACAAAATTGAAAAACAATTCTTTATTAATTTGTATTACACATTTTAATTATAATTTAATTTTGTTTTTCGGTTTGCAGTGCTGGAGTATATTTAAGACATTTCTAAACAAAATCTCACAAATCGCTTCCATGGGCATTGAGCAATTTAGCATGAAGTAGAAATGTAATTTTTATTACTCCTCCCTAAATAATACTAATGTCAACAAATAAGTAATACGCACGTGAAATTAGGTTGAAGTGTTATAATGTATTGAAAATGATCTATTCCCCTCTAAACTGAAGATACGCATATTCACTTCTATTTTTAATGTAAATGGTTTCATGTTTTCACTTTTCATGTTTTAATGTTCTAGTGATTGGCACGCTATCTATTGATTAATTGCTGGATTCCACGAGCTGCACTGCCCTGTGCAATTAATAATACTTAGTCGAGTTTTCAATGAGTCGCATGAAGCAAAAAAGTACGTAGCTCAGCAGTGGAATTTCTATCCCTGACGTTCTTAATCTTTTTGATCATTACACTTTTCACATTTTCATTTTATTTTACTTCAAAACAGTTAAAACTGTGTGCAACGTGCTACGGAGAAAATGTATTTTGTGCACGTTTTCTTAATTCTGGAATCCCTAACCTAAACCATACACAAGTCGAATTCTAAATACAGAAAGAAATACGTATTTTGGGAAAGAACTAGTCACAAAATATTCGCTCCAATGTCATAAAGTATATTTTCAAAGGCAAACCAGCTAATGATTTGCATTCTTATCCCTCATCATGTCCTTCTTGAAGAAATATACTTCTGCCGCGACGTGGAGAACGATAATTTGAATAACTATATTTCCCCAAAAATTTTTTTTTCAAAAATTATTAGTTTGTATAGTAAATTATTAAAAGAAAGTAAAAATATCCAATTGAAATAATTATTTATTTATCTATTTATTTAAATTTTTGGGCTCTTTAGCTACTAATGTCATTGAGGCGCTCATGTAATCTAACAAATACATGACAGCGAATCGATGGATTTGGCGAATGCAATGCGAAAATGGTGGAATGAGAAGCAGAAGAAACAGGAGGGCGCTGAGGACTCGCCGAGAGCTTGCTTGACCATTAGAAATTCCTCGTTGGTTGACCGGGAATCCATCCGAATCCCTGCCAGATGAGGCAATGCTCTGGCCACTAACCCTTGAGACCCCGTTTTCTCCCTCTTCCAATTCAATTATTATCAGAAAGTAGAAAAATGAACATTACACTCTAGCACAATAAATTAAACCAGGAGTCTGTGCCTGCAGATTCATAATTAAATCAGACAGGATTCCCGTATGCACTCGAACTTGTTAGTGGTCAATTTCTTCTTAAAAATCTTCCTCGGGCGTTGTTTAGGACGGTTCTATTAGTCCACTGTGTACCTCCAGGGATACGTGTACAACACTTTGAGAAACTCTGCTCCGTTCTCTGTGCGTAGTATTTCACTGCAGTCGCCAGGAAACCAACCGCGTTAGTTGCAAGTCTCTACGTTCGCCGCCGCCCTTCCCCATGTGGAGCGGCACTGTGGCGAAGCAATGACGTCATTGTCCCGCATTTACTTGGGAGCAGTGCAGAGAATGGAAAACGCTCCCAAACTATTGTACATCTGAAGGTTATGTGAAAGATTTTACATTTCGCAAGCAACCATGGGTACATCGCTGCACATTCCTAACTAAACGTCCCTGACATCGACCAGTAATTCGATTTATATTTATATTTTGGCGTATAATACAATGTACTGACAATGTATGCCACATTTTAACTTGTACTGCAGCTTCGAAAAGCTGATAATTTGATACCTATGTGGTTACCTGTAACCAAAAGCTGATTTATTATAGGCTACATAATTATGTATGGAATATAAAAGTTCTGCATTTCCGCCAATTCTGAGGAATATTCAACAATGCATGCACGTGAACGAGTACTAAGAAGAATTCCTGAAACCATGGATTTTTTACTTTCTTTCTCGCTTTTCTAACACATTTCGTATTTCATAACAAGTTTGTGGTATGGCACACTGTGATCATTTAATTTCAAATCACTGTGATCATTTAAATCGAACATATTACAAATAATTTGTGTACATTATGTAAAACTAAACAAATGAATAAAATACATCTTTAGGTGCACACCAAACCTGGTTTCACGGAAACGTTAATTGCCCCGAAGGTCTTGCAACGCTTCGTAATAGGTTTAATTACCATGTTTTTGCTACCCTAAAACTGACTTCAATGACACTTAAATTTTCATTTCATAATGCCTCATGTAGCCAGTACATATAGCTGTAAGTAATTCACGAACTAAGTACAGCAACATTTTGCAGATATTTAATACCTGTTTAATTCGAGCTGGATATAATATCTACCAATTCTATATTAGCATGAAGCGTCCAATATGCCAAGACGTGTTTCCACCACAACATATTTTCTCCAGTTGTGCCTGCAACACCACGATTTCCGCTAAAAAATTACAAAGTCTTCGCCAAAGGGGAATGTGCAACTTCCATACTCATGTACACTCATCTCTTATCTAAAATATCATGCGCGTATCCCGACGTTTCTGACACCACAAGACACAACGCCACATTCCACTAATTGGCTAATACGCAATTAATAGGAGATTGTGTTACGGAAAAAGGGGTCCCAGGCCGTGGCGCAGTTTCCCGACGGATCCCACAGGACGCAGGGCAGGGCCGGAAGAGGGGAGGGGGCGCGAGGCGGAGGCAGGCGCGGGGAACGGAGCTTCATTAAACCTGACAAATCTCCGTTCATTTCCGCCTCCCGCTGCGCATTAATGTGGGCGCGGGCGGCGTATTCGCGGCTAATGGACGGCCAGGCCGGAGATATGCGGTGGGCGCGGGCGGGGAGAGACAAAGGGGAGGCGATGCGGAGGCCTCGGTTGCGTGGGGCGGCAGGAGCGGGGAGTGGATGCGACGACGGCGCGGGAGGAAGGGAGTTGGGAGAGGTAAGGCAAAGACTAATAGCGAGGAGCGCAAGTACTGTGGAGGAGCATTTCTCAGTGACGGCGTCGAGTTCTAAAAACGAGTATACGTGGATGGGAGTATCAACCGGTATGAAAGGATTGTGAAAGTGGAATAAAAGGAAAAAACGAAGACGTAAGATCGCAAAGAGAGAAAAGCTCCAGACGCCAGTTGGAAACGAGGAATCTTTTATCGGCGAGGCCCATTCAAGCAGGGACCAATGACAAGGAAGATATGTGGAGGTGACCAGAAAAAGATGAGCAATACTATTCAGAGTGAACCTTGGAGGATAAATATGAAAGAATGGCGAAGTAGTTCTCATTGGAAGGAAGGGAGAGCAATGGTTATAGAGGATGATGGTGAATTTTGGAGCACAGAGGGAAAGAGTAATAATGTGACTGTGTCGTAGAAGAAGAACAGCAGGGAAAGGGAGTGTTAATGTACAGAAAGCTGTGAGGACCAAAAAATAAATTACTCGTAAGTACAGTTAGCGAAATCGAGTAAAGATTAAGATAGGGACGTGATGGTTCAGGCAGAAAAGGAGGTGGGAACATGAGGTTGCAAGCGGCGGATGCGCAGAAGAGAGCGAATGGAGGAGAGGGGGAAGTGAGGGGCAGCAGCGGCTGGGAGTGCAATGGAGCGCAAGGGAGGGCGGAGGGAGAAAGCGACGAGTCGCAATCTAAGCTATAGGCCACGGCGGCAAAAAGAAAGTCCTGGCGAAAAGACGCCCTCACATTTACTGGGGCGAAATGACAGATTTCAGCTTTAATGGGCTGCCGCCGCCATTACGCCGGCGTCAGATGGGGCTGACATTGGAAGTCAATCGGGAGGGAGAGGATGCGAGGCATCTCGCCCTCCTCCCCCTCCCCTCGGCCCCTGCGCCCCGCCACCCGCCGCAGCAACGCCAAGCGGCCTCGTCCACATCCCGCTCAACTCCTCTCTGCGCAAAATCTCCTCGCCAGTCGGCCTACGCACCCTTCTACGTTCCCATCTACACTTCAAGTTCATCACTCAACAGATGTTCATGTTCATATCCATTGATTGATTGATTGATTTTTTCCTTTTTCCGGGCACGTCAACAGCTTTGGCCATTAGTCCCGTAAGTGTAGTGCGTGTTTTTCTCGGGAGACGGCGGTGAACTTCCCCCGCTGGATGGCGAGATTCGGCGCCGACCTACCGCCGGCGAGTGGGGTTTCCCCCTAACCAGGACTCTCCCACCAGCGGGGCACCGCCCCAGTCGGGACAAGCTCTAAGCTCCCGACTGGTCTCCCGGAATATGTGGTAGTGTAAGTGTGTGTGTGTGTGTGTGTGTGTGTAAGGGGAGAGGATAGGACAAGGAAGAGGAAAGACAGATCGCGCGCGGTCCGTGGCCCGTTGAGTAGGGTACTGCTCCAGCATTCGCCTGCTGTTGATCGGAGAAACCACGGAAAACTACTGATCAGAGCAGCCGGCCGCTAGACTTCTTCTCCAGACAGCGACTGAATTCGACCTAGCGGAAAAGCTAGTGTCGAAAATCCTGCCGCCGTCAGAACTCGAACCTAGAACCTCCCGGCCTGAGGCACTGCAGTGACATCAGCTAATGCACTGAGCTACCGCACCAGGTATGTTCATATCAATGAACATGTCTTTCAAAATTTTATTATTTGCAAGAAAATCCTATTATCTTCTCAACAGTAAGGTCTGTTAAATGTCTCTAGTTCGTTGGAACGCATGGCAGATAGAAATCGGGACCTCGAAGAGATCGCGGAGGACTTAAGCTAGGAAGGAGCTTGCTGACGATTTTTCATGTCGCTTAGAGACTCGCAGGAAAGCTGCAGACGCGTCAAGAGGCGAAGTAGAGAGCGGCTACTGGGGGACGATGAAAACGAGGATCTGCATTTGCAAAATTGAGAAACAAATTTTGCCCGCGTGCACTTGAATGAAACGTCGTGTAAGGAAAGCACTCTTGTCTGGAAAGAAATTGGTTCTAGTTGTAATATTACGCCGTCTCAAAAAAATCTACCGTCTTGATCAGTGCAAGCTGATGATGTCCTTGATGGGAACAGAGATGCCTATTATTTATCTAACCCTTTGTGCTCCTATGTCGAGGGAGTAGCCATAGTAAAATTAATCTTTCGCTTCGATGCCCCGTCCCACTGGTTATGTAGTTTTTATTCTTTTCTGAGCTCAGAATTCGCTCAAATTTCCGGACAAGAAATCTGTGATCCGTACACAGGGTTGGCAGTATTTAAATATTTGTATTTGAAATGGTTTTTAAAATATATCGCTTATTTGAAAAACTGTATTTTTGAGTTTTTTGGCATTTCAGTTGGCAGTTTTCGCGGGGGGCGGGACGCTTTTTGTGCAGACGGAATGGGACGAGAGAGGTCTGGGCAGCTCCTTTTGACGAAAGAACAGGCAAGTGGGCTTCCGAACGGCTTGACGCATGCGTCGTGTATCGCGGACCTGATGACAAATTTCCAGAGAGGGGGATTTGCGAATTGGACATAACAAACATGTTGGTATTTCATAGGATCATTTTCGTAATTACACAAACGTTAATAATAATAATTTACATTTAAAAAATCATGAAAATTTCATTAGTTATTCAAGCATAGTTCATCTTCAAACCGTGTTCTACCTGGATAAGGAAGTGAAAGAGACAAATAAAGCGTATTAGTTCAATGATTTAGATCAAAAACAAATTTTTAATTGATTCCTATTCCACTCATCTAGGAATAACGTGGATTTTACACTCTATTTTGTACGTATTTATGCTTCGAAAGTTTTTTAAATAAACCCTTCATAGTAATTTTTACGAATTATATTACTTATTACAATAAAAATAAATTTTCCTACTAAAATATTTTCTCAATTTCTGGAAGTACCAACCAAAAGTTTACATACTGATTTTTCCACAATATTTTTAGGTGCGTGACAGTCTGCAAATATAAACTTCACAGTGCTTTGTGCTCTGAGTTTTACGATGTTCACAGAAAAGGAATTTACAAGAAGTTCAATATCGATATTAATGGTCTTAAAATCAATGAACCTATTATATTGCTTTCCGATTCTATTCCCGCCGACTTGCGTTATTGCGCACACTGCCCCATACGAAGGCCGGAAAGCGAAAGATTATTCTTGTTGCCCCTGTGTCATGAGCTTCGGATCCGATGGATATCAGGCGTGCAACCGGCCCGCATTCCCCTCCCGAAGCTGTTTCCCCGCCGCTGCGTAACGTCCATCCCCTCCTCCACACGTCCCAGCTCGCGAGCGAATTTCCGAGCTCCCACGCCGTGGTCGGTAGGGGCCGGCTCTCGGAACCACTGATTTGAGCAGGCCTCAACTAGACGGAAACCTTGAGTATAATTCAATGGGAGACAAGAATTAGATTAGCGGTTCACACAAATGTTGAATGAGAAAAATTTGTTGCTTCACAAATTTTTTGTGGAGAACAAAAAACGCCTTCAAAAATAACATATGGAGAGCGAACAATGAATAGGTGTAACACATTTATAAATCCTTTCAGGGCCGGATTTAAGGGTGGGCAGAGTGGTCGGCAGCCCATGGGTCCCCACCAAGGGACAATACCAGTTAATGGTATGTTGAAAGAAATTTTGTCTTTTAACAAAAATCATGGGATGATTTTTGTTAAAAGTTTCTGATTCTGAAGATGGTGAGCAACATTCCAAAACTTAAGTTTAATATCAACGTTTTCATAATAAATGTGCAAATTAGAAATTGGCATCTATGTTGTATTTTGGAACGACATATTGAACAGAGTAAAAGCAACGAACAAATTGCTCCAAAATTACAAGCTCTATTTGAAAACCGCAGTTGGTGCTCTTAAGTTGTTCAGAGTTTTCATCGAGAAAAAACGCGACAATTTTTCACACTCTAAGGATTCATGGAGGAGAAAAAGCTGGAACTTCACATTACAAGATTTCCAAGATACGTCACCGAAATGTTCGCTTAATCCCATTGGACTACGGACACGCACCAGAAGTGAACCTTTCACCGCCTCAAAAAGTTTACGTGAAAAATTAACCTTCCAGAGATTGACCAGTTTTAGCCTCGTTATATGACCGACTTTCTGCAAATGAATTGGTTTCTACACATTTTTATTTTCTGGCTAGACTCGAGAAATTGGAGTCAGATCAACTGAAGAAACAAGCAAAACTGTTAAATCACATTTATAAAGACGCTATCGACGAAACTCTTGGGGTCGTGCTTGTTCAATTCGCAGAATTTTACAAAGAATTTGCAGCAGAAAAAGTTAAATATTTAAGCCATGAACATTTAATGTTCACATTTATAAGTGAAAAACATGTACAGAACGCTTTTCCTAATGTTGAGACAATATTGAAAATGTACCTTGTTCTAATGATCACTAATTACACAGCCGAAAGATCATTTTCGAAAGTAAAATTAGTGAAAAACAGATTGCGAACGGCAATGGCCCAACAACGCCTCAAAGATCTAGCGATTTTGAGCAGTATTAGCTATATTTTAAGAATGTTAAAATTTGACGACTTGATTAACGATTTGGCGATGAGAAAAGCGCGGAATGTTCCTCTGTAAAGGTGATTAATATATGTAAAAAATAATATACATTAAAATAGCATTATAATTTTGAAATGTACCAATGGCATACTCAGTGACATTTAATGTGAACCTCTATCATAGGGGCCACCACCAAATATGTGCCCACTGGCCCCCACCTCTCAAAGTCCGGCCCTGATTCCTTCTTAGAAGGCCTTTTAATTTATAAGATATATTATTGGACCATGAGGTGTGGTGATGTGACCCAAACGGGTTTCTATTGTTTTTAAACTAAACTGTCTTCTTCAGCGAACGAAACGAGAGAAACGATCAATGCTGGTAGACACCGATGTAACTGATGGAAACGCAGGAGCCGAAGGATTAGAGGCGCGAAGGGCAAGAAATATGTGTGGTCCTGGCGTTTATTTACTGTTCTGAGAAAGATTTTCTCCACTGTTTATCTCAGTAAAGGAAACAGATATCATTAATTACTATTTTAATAATTATATCAAAAGTGCTCATGTTTTATTTGGGCTTAACAGGCGTAAATCCGTCCCGCAGTTTCAAAAGCGCCTCCGCTGTTCGGAGCTCGAACGTTCTTTCACGCAGCGCAGAGACGCAATGCAAATGCCCCAAATGCGCTCAGTCAGCTCGCGCCCTCCACCACCACCTCGTTTCTAACATCAAGTCGCAACCCTCCTACGCGATCATCAGTCATTAGTTTGACTGATTCATTTTTTCGTGTTTCCAGGCGCGCCAACTGCTTTGGTCATTAGTCCCGTTAGTGTAATGCGTGTTTTTTTTTCGCTGGAGATGGCGGTGATCTTTTCCCGCTGGATGGCGAGATTCGGCGCCGACCTACTGTCGGTTAGTGAGGTTTCCTCCTAACCAGGACTCTCCCACCAGCGGGGCACCACCCCAGTTGGGACAAGCTCTAAGCTCCCGATCTATCTCCCGGAATACGTCGTAGTGTAGTGCATGTTAGTGTTAGTGTGTGTGTAAGGGGAGAGGATAGGACAAGGAAGTGGAAGGACAGATCGCGGGCGCTCCGTGGCCCGTTTGGTAGGGTACTGCTCCGGCATTCGCCTGGTGTTGATCGAAGAAACTACGGAAAATTACCGATCAGAGCAGCCGATTGCTAGATTCTCTTCCAGACAGCGACTGAATTCGATCTAGCTGAAAAGCTAGTGTCGAAAATCCTCCTGCCGTCCGGACTCGAACCTAGGACCTCCCGGTCAGAAGCGCTGTAGTGTCATCAGTTGATATCGGTTCAGTCTCTCTCTCTCTCTCTCTCTCTATATATATATATATATATATATATATATATATATATATATATATATATATACACACACACACACACACACGCGCGCACACACACACACACACACCCCTTTCGATTCCCGATCGAGGCAAAAATAGAGTTGTAGCTTTCCTTGAAAATCGTCCCAGTTTTTGTAGCTGTGTGGGGAAGAGTGCTCTTAAGACAATTTTTAGCATATTTTTGCCTTATAAACTCCATTTATAATCCGAATGGCTGAACCACAAGAGGCACTGTAAAGTGGGCTTGAAAAAATGCTTTCTAGGCAACGATTTGCATGGCAGAAGCATAGAAACACTTCAGAAGCATATATTGTTTATTATTTTCAAAAGAAATTAATTTATTTGTTCACAAAGAAAAATTAACCGAGAAATGAAAAAGCAGTCGGATTGTGTAAATCACGTGCTTTTTTTTATTTCTGGGTTATTTATTCTTTCTGAACTCCCTCTCTTAAGTTTACATTCGCCCACTTCCATTCACAATATTTTCAGAAACCGTAACCCAGCGTCCTCCGTTACCTACAATTCTCCATTCTTAGCATTGATTTTCAAGAAATCTTTCCAAAAATATTTTCCTTCCATTATTCTCTTCTTGGCATTAACCCAGGATACAGTACAACTTAACCCTTGATACAAGATTTACATTTAGGCAAATTGCATTGCAATATCGAAAGTACATTTTTGCTCCATGTATAATAGATTCATAATGTAAAATAGTAAAACTTTACCATATGCAATCGCTTAAGAGCTTACTCAAATTATGCTGTACGGCGATTTTATTATTCTTTTCCGCTCTTACTGCTACAGTACAGTCATCACCTAGTATATTGTTACTTTCACTTTCGGTATTATACCATTAGGGTTTCCTTTTTATTTCATTTACCAAATGATTAACGTGGTAATTTTCCACCATGTTTTCGTTTAGAGATTATGTACTGTATATGTCTCAAAATATTAAGGTCCTTCCTTCCTCTTCTTGTATACTTCCTGAATACTTTTTTCTCTTCCTTCCCTTTCAATTTTACTCTCTGAATATTTTTTTAATGTACGGTTTGAAATCGCCATTCTAATTGAGTTCTTTTTCAGGATTTACTCAATCGCTTAAGGCGTATGGACATTTACATAGTATAGTAGACAGAGTATAGTAGACATAGTATTCCATCCGAGACGTAAATATGAAAGATACCCTTTTTTGTTCATTGTTCTTATTTGAGGAACTCTTGGTATAAATGATGAGACATTTTGGACTGAAGCATATATTAAGCATACTTTATAAGGAAATTATGTGTTCATTAAAATATACATTATTTTTGTTATTAGGTTTGAGATATTGATATTTATTTTATTACGGCGATGGTTTTACGTTTTTCATTTGTTTTTGGTTTACACTTTATTAGTTCTTTCAGTAGCTTCAGTTTTCATTTGTAATTAAAAATGATGAATATCATATGTGTGTACTCTGTTTCACTTTATTTTGTGATGTATAAATTCAATTTCAATTTTTCATTTACCTGTAGCATAGCGGGACGAAGCGGGGTCGAGCTAGGAAGCTAGGCTGAGCTGACGAAAATTTGAGCGGGGTGGACACAGGGGCCCAAGGCGAAGTACAGGAGTTGGGCGAGCTGGAGTGAAGTGGAGTTGGGTTCGGATAGTGAAGTGGGAAAAACCGTGTCGGAGGATGGGGAGCAGGGCAGAGAGGAGAGGAACGGAGCGAGCCGGTGTGAAGAGGGATTGGGTTGTGAAAGTGGAGTGGGGTAGAGCGGGGCGGGGGGCGGGGTTGGAAATTGGGTTGGGAAGGCGGAGTGAGGTAGAGCGAGTCGGAGTAGGGGGCGGGGCGGGGGAAGAGAAGCACCTAGCATCTGACAAAATTTACGGAAGAAGAATGGTACAAAATCAAAATCGTAATTTACAGCTTGCAGTGATTTAAATTTGACGTCGAAGTACTACGCAGAAGACAGTCCACGTTAATAACGGCAGACATATTTATATTTATTTTAGAGACGCTGGAAAAGCGAGACACAGTTTTAAGCAATGGACTATCCGAGACGCTACGTGCAAGAGTGAAGGAAAGACGCACTGTAATTATAGCTATGTTTATTTGGAGCATCCAAACATGTATGACCAAGAGTTGAAAAGTCCAATTCTATTCTTGTAATGCCCAAAAAGAATAAGTTACCGCAAGAAATGAAAGCCACTTTATGTCGAGTCGTTAAAAAAGACGCTCAAAATGCACTTGTAGTTGTAGATACGGTAAATGCAGAAATAGCCAACAGTCTCAGGAAGCGGAAAACAATTGAACTTTTCAAAAGGAATTAGAAAAGCAGCTGAAGTAAGTGAATGAAGATTACTCTAAACAGACAGAAACTACACAAGAGAAACACTTTGAGAACACATTAAAAACATAATGGCAGCATTTGCAAGTGATAGAGTTAAAGGGAAGAATTTGACTTGGAAGAATTTGACAAGTGTAGAGGCAGAAAGAGCGTTTTCGGACGCTGGCTACATATGTAGTTCCATAAGAAGTAGGTTGGGAGAAAACACCATTAATGCTATTTGTTTTTTAAGAACATATTTCCGAAAAGAGAGTGACTTTATGTTTGATGTTTCTAAATTGATTACATTACTTAATTGATTGATTGATTAGTAAAAATAATAAAAGACTGTTAGTAAACTTAAGTTATATTCACATGATTATCATTGTAAATGAAGACTGATCTGATAATTAAAATTTTTAGTTAACTATATAACAAAAATTACAACCATGTACTACCAAATATTTATATTTATAATTGGTTTTGGACTATTTATAAATAAATAAGTTGACGAGTAACCGAACTGTAATATAATGAGTCAATTAAGAACAGTAAGGTGTTTTTGATTTTTAAAATCAATATTTGATTATTATCAAAAAAAAGTTTTTATTCTATAAAAAACTTTTGCCTACACGGGATCCTGCGTGATCCCTGAAATTTTCTGATTATAAGTGAATTCAGCAAAAATCCCGCGGGTTGAAAACAGTGCTGGATTGCAATCCCTATTAGTATTATTGCCGTAGACGTGCAACCCTTTGTGTTAGAATTATGCGGGCGGCATTTTAGGTAGGGAGGCAAAGCAAACAGTACTTTTGAACGAGACTTAAGCAGGCAGAGTGTGTCGTAGATATGAACTGCCTAGTGGTGACACCCCGCCCAATTTTCTATATTCTTAAAGTATACTTTGTATGTTGAATATATTGTAATACTTGGTATACTTAATAACTTCCATACTTTTCACCTGCTGCAGCGATGAGTACGCAAGGCATCTGTCTGGCGTCACGTCGGCACACGCAGTGCATCAAAAGCTACAGCACAAGCGCACAATACCCTCGATAATAAACAATCTACAATGTACGGACGAGTTGTCTTTCCACATTTCCCTTTCGGGGCAGCTGACTCCTTGAGGCGAAGCATGGTCCCGCCCCGCCCTCCCCGCCCCGCCCCTCCTCGCCCCGCCCCGCCCGCCCGCCCGCCCGCCCCGCCCCGCCCCGCCCCGCCCCGCCCCGCCCCGCCCCACGGCCGCGAGACACAACTGGCGCGAAGCGGGCTCCGGCGCCAAGCCCCTCCCAGGCCGGGGACGCAAGGAAGAAACGAGGAAACGTTGGAGGATGACAAATGAAAGAAGAGATGAGGCCGTTGAAAAATATAAAAGTTTAGTGGCTCCGAGAGGCAACAAATTGTGGGCGAAGTACCGAGAGAAGAAACGCGAAGCAGCAAGAGCGCGAGAACGAGGGACAAGAGTAATATGGAGCTGACGGTGGCAGGGAGAAGAGGCGAGAGGCGGGAGGGATGAAGGAGACAGGTGATGAAGAGGCAGCTGAGAGAGGCGGGGCGGGCGGAGCACGAGGGGCGGGCCGCCAGGCGATAAGCGCTCCCGGTAAGGTGCTTTAATCCCAGTGGAGGTGCGTTAAGGCACGATAAGGGCTGGTAAGATACGGCAGGCCGGGCGGATGTACTAAGAGAAGAGTTGGCTTAGAGGCGCCGAACGCACTCGCGAAGGCGTGGATGCCGATCCACTTCACCCGGAGGAGCGCGCTCGGCCCTCCCGGCTGCCTGCCATCGGCGCTCGGCGCCTCATTTCCAGGAAGCCTACAACACCCAAAATGCTTTTCCACAAACAAAAAACCCACACTGCTTAAGATCAACAAACCGGGAGCGGTAGCTCACTGCATCAACTGATGTCACTGCAGCGTCTCTCATCGGGATGTCGTAGGTTCGAGTCTAATTCAGTCGCTGTCTGGAGGAGAATTCTAGCGGCCGGCTGCTCTGATCGGTAGTTTTCCGTGGTTTCTCCGACCAACACCAGGCGAATGCCGGAGCAGTACCCTATCAAACGGGCCACGGACCGCGCGCGATCTGTCCTTTCCATTTCTTGTCCTATCCTCTCCCCTTACACACACACTTACACTATCATGCACTACACTAACACATATTCCGGGAGACCGGTCGGGAGCGTAGATCTTGTCCTGGCTGGGGCAGTGCCCCGCTGGTGGGAGAGTCTTGGTTAGGGGGAAACCCCAGTAGTCGACGGTAGGTCAGCGCCGGATCTCGCCATTCAGCGGGGGATGATCACTGCCATCTCCCGAGAAAAGAACATGCACTACACTAACGGGACTAATGACCAACGCAGTTGACGTGCCCGGAAACATGAAAAAATCAATCAATCAAGATCAACAAATAATACAGTCTCTCTCGTATAACTCTGTAATAAATTAAATATTTTAACCCTTCACAAACTCTCCAATTACATGGTACGTCTGTATTTTCTCTCGCAACTCATATCTGGGAGCAGCTGCACTTGTGGTAATTTGACAATCGTATTTCTTTGTCGCCAATGAAGACACAAGCTTTGCTGGCGCGTCAGGATGACAGCAAATTAAGCATTAGATCTCAATCTGCAACAACTTTGTGTTTCCCATTGAAGACGCAGTTCTCCAGCCGAAATCCTTTCGGGTCGAGCCAGGCGGCCAGGGAGGTAGGAGTTGTGGTGGGCCGGAACATGAGCAGGCAAAAAAAATGTTTCTGGGATTCGGTCCAGTATGCTCCAGAAAAGTAACTGTGAAATTCAAGACGTAGAGGAAAGTTAAAACTGATTTGAACTGTCGGTTTATTAAGCAACATGAAGAATAATTATTTAATGAAAGTCGGCTCAGAGAGAATGTGGGAAGATATGAAACATAATCACCAAGCTCTTCTTTTAATAATAATAATATATTATTATTATTATTATTATTATTATTATTATTATTATTATTTTAGGTACACTCAATTCTAACGCACTCACCGCTGCAAGACTTGAACCTAGAAATCCATCAACTGTAAGGACGTAAAAATTCATATATTTCTAAAGTATAATAATTAACAGTTATTGAAAATAATTGATAAAAATAATAAAATATTATTGTTCCTCAAAATGAAAATTTTGGAGTTTCTTCTTCCCTAAACTTGAGTTCTTATGTAGCGGAATGATATTCAGTTGTTCGTCTACGCTTCTTACAGGGATGAATGAAACGAGTAAGAATGATTGCTCCAGGGCAGAATAAGTGTTTTCTCCTTCGAAATAAAATAGCCCCATTCTCCCACCCCGAAAACAGAGTACACGACTGTCCGATAGTCACTTAAAATGAAAGGAATACCAAAGTTATTTCACATGCCTACCAAATTACCACAATATGAGCAAGAATTTCCAGGTGTGGATACGAGGTAAAATAATTTGTAAATTATACAAATATTTTTTATGCCGAGAATATCGAAATGGTGGTGCTAGAACAGCACATGTTCTCTTATATTTTTTCCAACAGTTCAAATTTACGAATATTCCGAGACATCAACGAAAATGAAACACTTACCATTTTTAAGCGGCTTCTATCGCGGAAAAAAACAAAGAAAACTATGGATCCTTCAGCAAAAGAACAACTTAAATATCTCAAGATCTGCTTTAATGATTTGAGTTTTCAGAAGAGATTTTTATTTAAGACACATATTTCTATCTTCAATATTGTACTTTTGCAATGTTAATTTTCTGCTCTTTTTAAAAATAAATAGAGAATTCGTCAAGAATGGAACCAGAACAATATTTTACCGTCCTTTGCCACATACGAGAAAACAAGTTTTAAAAAATTTGGAGCCGTTCTTGAGAGAATTGAAAATGTTCTATATTTCACGCCAATATTTTGCGCTCTAGCTGCTGTGCTTTACAAGTGTTGTTGGACGAAATGGCGAACTGCCACCGTCGAATTTAGGATAGATAGCATTACGAGTGAAGGCATAATAGTACTATAGGACGGTCATGGCTTATAGAACCAAAAGGAATTTTCGACTCAGGTGGATTTACTGTGCGGGTGTCCGAGTGAGTGTGCTCCAGTGAAGGGCGCGAGTGCTGGAGGGTTAATTCCTTCACTATTTTTTCCTTTTTTTGTATTTTTCAAAAATATTATTTTGAATTTTTCAAAAACATTTCTTTTACATTTGTTAAATTTTTAAATGGGAGAACTTCATTGTAACTAAATGTTTCCGGGATAATATCAATTTATCTTGCGTGTGTAAACTACTTTATTACAGCAATTAAAAATACGTAGATGGTAAATACACTCTGTCAACAAAACAACCATTTATTAATCCACCAGAAACTGTATGATTAGATCCTTTATGATTTACAAAGTCAATTTATGAGAGTATTTTTCTATCTAAATTTATTGCTACCCAAGACTAAAACTATTTCAAGAACTAGATTATAGTATTGAAAAATCATTTTACACGGTTCACGTTAGATTACACACTTAACTCGATCTACACAAACAAAAATCGAATTAAGCGCACTTAAATATGGAAAAACTACAAACAAATTTACTGAAATAGTTGAATAAAAGTGCGCATCCAAGTATGTGTGTTATGTGTATTCTAGTGACCAATGTGATAGTGATGTAACGGGGACGTAAATGAGGCAGAGGAAGTGCCCCCTTCGCATTTCATTCTCTAAAGAACAAGAACAAGCCCTTTGCAGGTGCTCTAGTGATCTGCAGCGTCCGTTGAAGGCGGCGTCGGTGTCGGCAGAAGGCTTAGCGGCCGCAGCCGCCTCCAGCGGCGGCGCCGCCCGGGCGGGGGCGGGGCAGCTCCAGGGCCGGCGCGATGGCGAGGCGCGGGCGGAGAGACGAGTGCGGAACAGCCTCGCATGCTAATCCCCGCCTGTGCCGCGTTCGCGCTTCGGAGGTGCTGCAACGACGCCAAGAACACGAGAGAGAAGGAGGGGATGAGGGGCGGAGAGGCAAGGGGAGGGGAAAGACGACGTTTCTGGCCGTTGAAGAACATGTCCATCACACAGGAGGTGGATGGGGCCGGCGTTCTCGGTCGTTTTCAAGCATCGATCTCGGGCCCATGACGCTACTTCGTCTCCGCTTCCGCCTCCTCCATCACAGCCATCACCTCCTCCCCGCACCCACCCCCGCTTAACAGCCAGCACAGTCACCACCACATCCTCCCCACCCCCACTCACGCTCCCGTCACCACTACCATTATCACCGGGGCCACCACCACCACAGCCACGACTACCTCCGCCCGCGAAACACACCCGCTACCATCACCACAACCAACACAGCCCCCCGCCCCCTACACGGCCACCGTCACCGCCGCCGTCGCCGCGTCGCCTCCCGCGCCGTATCCTTAAGGTTTTATGTCCCCCTCCTCCCCATCTCCCCCGCGCAGCAACCGCGTGCGCTGCCGCTCCGCGCGTCCCCGCCCCTCCCCTCCCCGCCCTATCCTCCGACGCCGCAGCCGGTTGCTCCGAAGGGGACTTATTAGCTGCGACAGCCGCAGCATCCATGAGAGCCACTCCTCCGTCACCTTCCGTCATCCGCTTCGACCCCGTCCCCGCTCCCCGCCCCCACCCGCACTCCCGTCCTCGCCCTCCCCGCCCCTCCCCGCCACGCCGTAGCGGCCGTAAATGTCTGGTTGCTCCGCCTGCGCGTTGGAATACGACCGCCTGTGGGACTCAGTCGCGCCTGCGAGTCGATTTTGCAATCCAAAGTTCATTGCAGACGAACTACCATAAATTATATTTCGGCTTTTTTCAGTTTTCTGACACACTCTTCGTTTACCTTCTTCCTTTCTGATCTACTTATTTGAATAAAAATATACCATGTGTAAGTACAAGTATTCAAATATTTAGAATAAAGAAATTCGAATGAAATATGTATAGTTATCTTAAAGTTTAAAGAGAACGTGAAAGGAAATCAGAAATCATTCTTTGGCCAGGTTTAGAGAACGGGGGCTTACAGAGTTCCCAAAAGGCTACGAGTATTAAATTGCTATCTACGAGGAAGCCTTTCATGGTCTCCGAGCTGTGAGGACGCATTTCCTAAGCTCTCTGGGCATCAACGCAGGTAGTGGAAGTGAGCGGCGCAGCAGATGGAATTATTCAGCCTAGGAGCTATTGTGGAGTGCAGTGCCCACAACTCTAGTGTCTACTTGGTATGAGTTAAGTATACCCTCTATAGTTTTAGTACCTTTTTAATATTTTTAGATTTTCCTCAAAGTAATGTGTACACCGCGGATATCTAGGTAAACATCTATTTTTTCCTGCGTATCTTGTCCTAAATGAAGGTTTATGTAAACATTTTAGGATGATTTGAACTAAAGCTGTTAATTCTACAGCGCCTAAAAGTGCCTATTTCAACATTAATCCCTATTTTACTTTTAGAAACCTAAAATGAGACTCATTTGTCTAATTTATTTTGTTTGTGGTTGGGTTGGGCTGGGGTGCCCTGGGCGACCGCTGACTTTGGAAATAATCTTTAACTATATAACTATACATAATCTTCGATTATATAGTTTGTACTCTGTCTCTCTGTGCCTCCCTCTTTTCCTTTCTCTCTCTCTCTCTCTCTCTCTCTCTCTCTCTCTCGAGAGAGAGAGAGAGAGAGAGAGAGAGAGAGAGAGAGAGAGTGTCTTTATTTTTAATATCATTTATCTTGATATATTTTTGTTCTCATAATTTTCTCCGGCTACCGTCCTACAAGCCCCGGCAGTCTACAATACATGCAACTGCAGTGTCTTCTTCTTTTTTCTTCTGTCGGCAAAATAGATAAGGATGATAATAATTTTAAGTTGCCTTAATCTGTAAAATATCGATAAAGAATATACAAGAGAAGGATCTTGCGATTAGTGTTCATGCTACTACTCTCTAACTTTGCGGAAAAGCCTGCCTTGGCTTCTAAGATAAAGCGATTGAATTTCCTCGAAAGAAAATTATCTTGGTTGCATGTATTCTCGTACACAAGCTAAGGGTTTATCTCTACTTATTGCTGTTTCCTGAACTTTAATACGTAGAATGTGATGAAAAGAGGAAATTGAATTGTTCGATTAAACACACACGTTCATGTGTTATTTTGAGTTTCGAGAATGTACACATCACTTGTGTTGACGTGTAAGGAAATGACCTTGCCCGATAAGAGACCTTCATTTTCTCTTGGAAACGTGGAGAAAGTAATAGTAATTTATTGTGACCCAAACTACGGTACAAACAATTCTAACTAACAATTAATTACAAACAATTAACCTTGTTAATAAATAGTATAGTTGCAAAATATACTATTTATTATATATAATATGTATGTATGTTTTTATCTTTGAAAAACATATATAATAAATTGAAAGAATGTGTGTTTTATGTTTTCTGTTTTTTTTTTGTGACTATTCTACCTTTAAAAACGCCTAACTGAGATGCTAAAAGAACATATTTTAGGAATCTTAAACACGTTCTTTAAAACCTCAAAATTGGCGGTCTAGTAAGGAGCTAAATCTCACAGGATAATTTCGAAGGAATGGAATCAAAATTGGAAGCATCCGTTTTTCCATTATTATCACCTTCCTTTACGGATTAGGCATATTGCCTGTTCCAGCCTCTTTCCATCTCATTCTTGACCTTCCAATATTTCTCTTTCCTCTCGGCTTATAATTCAGAGCTTGCACTGGAAGTCTGTCTTGCGGCATATATCCAATATGTATAACCCATTGCTGTCTGTACTTCTTGATTTTTTCATGTACTATTTCTTTCTGCTCTAGTTGTTCCACTTAGTTCTCCACTTAGTTTTCAATTATTTGTTTTAATGTAAATATGTCATCTATTGTTGAGGACCTTTTCTAAACCCCTGTTGTTCCTGAGGTAGAGTGCAGTCTGCAATTGGAGCTATTCTGTAATTCACAGTTTTTGCATATACTTTATAACACGAGTTAAGTAGAAAAATACCCCTATAGTTGTGACATTTACTTCGATCTCCTTTTTTAAAAGATGGAGCAATTAACGAATCTAACCATTCGTCTGGTATTGTACATCTTTGTCAGCATTCATTCCTTAGGTGGAGCAATCAGAATTTCAGTAACATACCTCCATATTTCATTAATTAAACTCATTCAGAACCACAGGCTTTCCTATTTTTGGGGGATTTTAATACATTATCAAGCTCTTTCATATCTAATATATCTTCATTTCTTTTTGTTCCTTTTTCTTCATCCGGCGTATGAATTTCTTCACTCCTCCTCCATAATTTTATAAAGTAGTCCAACCACTCTTTCGCAGAAATTATATTAAATCTTGCAGTATCTATTTGTTTTAAATTCATTGTTTTTAACACTTTATAGGCTATACTTTGTCAAACATAATGTTCTAACATATTCAGTATATCTATCTCATGATTCTTGATGGGCTTGTCTCACTAATGATTTAGCTTTATTCCTTTTTTGGTTGTACATCAGTTTAGTCCACTCGTTTCTGTTTGTAGATAATTTAGGTATGCTACCTTTTTTCCCTGCACTGCCTCTACAACCGTATCATTCCATGTTTTAAAAGTTTTCTTTTCTCGCTTAATTTTTCCGGTGCCTAATGCCTCATATGCTGCCCTTCTTATTGATTCTTTAATGTTTCTCCATTGTTCATTCAGATCTTCTTATGTGGCGATGCTGCTCAAGAACTGCTTCAACCTTCCCTGATATCTCTTACCCACAGGGGTGGATAGGAAATCAAAAATAGGGCCCAGGACTCGGAACACTGCTCGCTGGCAAATGTATTTACCCGACACTAAAATGCCAAATACGTACATAGAGGAATTTTTATAATTATAAATAGCTCTAAATGTAAATGTAAATAAAACATGTTGTCTGGTATCAATAATATGTATATTTTAACTTTTAGTTAAACTATACATGTTATTGATACTAGAGATCTTTTATTTACACATATATAAGAAGGTATCTATATCACCAACGACCTATTTAATAAATAGCTCCATATGTACTCTATTACAATGTGTTACAATACAATGTACACATTCATTGAATTACTATAGTTTCAAAATTTATTATTATGCAACATTTTTTTAGTTTCAACATAATGTCAACAAATAGAAACCAACCCTTTATCCCAAGTCTTCGAATTGTTGGATATAGTGGTCCAAGCACCCGTGATAACTGTGACAGATGGAATCCGAAATGTTTCTTTTCATTTCAATTGGTACTGTCGCATATTCTTTTTCAATTTCTGTATTCAACTCATTGGTTTTGACTGATTTTATGCTATAAACATTGTGTTTAAGATGTCTCCACAAATAAAAAATTCTGTTGCAAATGAGTCTCTGAGGCGCAACTCTTTTGCGTAAACAGCCTTTGAATTTCGCTCATGTCCTGAGTCTCTACTAGCATTTAAAAAAATTTCTTTGCTCGTAGTTAATTACTTTAAGTGGTCACACCTAAAAAGAGAAGAAAAAGAAAAATGGAATTAGTTATGATTTATGAGCAATCAAAGTGTGTTCATATTACTGGGGCACTGAATATTATATAGGTCTAGGAATCTTAGATTAGTACTAAGTAGTTAGTGTTTCATTTGTGATAAAAAATAACTTATATTTCTTCAGACTACTTTCTGATCATTGCCACTTAAATTTTTCCGTCTGATATTTCCAAAAATGTGGCAACGAAGTTTGACACCGACTTTTCCTCAGTATATGCGTACCAGGAATTCTATACTAGAGCTCCCTCTTTCCTAAATTTCATATCAGTTCGATATAGCCCTGAAACCATCCACGATTTACAAATCTCTTTGTCTCAAGTCCCCGTGGCGTATCTGTTTTCCAAGTAAACCGTCAATCACAATTTAAAATATTATATCTTAAATGAATCCAGATCTATTATTAATTAGCAAAACGTGGCAAAAATCTACAATAAAATCAGGATTCGTATTGGTATCTAATTATAATCCCCTTCGGAATGATAGGTCGGTAATTAAAAGCAATTCAAAAGAGATGTCGCGGATTTTGTTCGTGATGACATTCAGATTAAAATAGCCGCTAACTCCACTACAACAATCTCTAATATGAAATAGGTTTGCGAAAATCAGCATTCAAATGGAACGTATACTCGTTGCTGTTGTGAATTGGCCGTCCAAAACTGTCATTTTATCTGAGTTAGAGGCTCCCCTTTCCCAGTTTATAAATCAATATCAAGATATCATAATCATGGGTGATTTCAATCGCGATCCGAGGGTACTGTTCACAAACTCGGCTGAAAAGTTTACCGTCACCATCAATTCGTGCAATTTACAGATACTAGCATTTGGCCCTACTCATTTATCACTAGAAACAGTTCGTTCTCTCCTCTTTTCAGAGAAACAACAGAGATCGCTCCACGCGATAAGCCTTCGCAGCTCGTGAGAGTGACGTAGGGGAGACAGGGACACCATGGGCCATGGAGTTCGATGAGTCAATTCAATGTAGTATATGACTTAGTGTAGGGATCACAGAATTTTGAAAATGTGCATAGAAATCACTTTTCCCCATAGCACGTCATACGCAGTTCTTAACTGTTTTTTTTTACGTAAAATAAATAAATAAGTCACTGAATATTTGCGAATATCCCAGGTGTTTACGTTTGCTAAACTAATCATGATGAAATATTAAAGTGTCGGTATATTTACTATCCAGGTGGCAATGATCTGACTTCATTGTCTAAGAAGGGCGAAGTATTAGCTGATATTCCCCTTTGGAAGTAAATTACTTGCAACGTGTATTTGTTTAATATTATTTTTCGATGTTTTAATACTGCTATTGAGGTCAAAGATACCAGTCCTCGGAAGTTTTTATAATCTTCCTGCATTGTAGACAAGTTACCGTAACTAATTTTATAGGTCAAATCTGACCACTTTGAAAATGATGAACTACCGGCACAAAATGGGTCAGGTGATGATGGGGCACCATGAGTCATATGCTGCAATGCTTTTTCAGATGTTTATCAGACATGGTTGGATCATACAAGAAAACTACCAAAGAGATATACGAGGGAAAATATACAGAGATCAATTAATTTGGTTGCAGAAGGTAGAAGCATAAGAAGTACAGCTGATGAATGGGGTGTCAAGAAAGAAACATTAAAACGGAAGGAAACATTATGAAATCACTTTCTGGTGGAGACGTTGAACTCAAAACAAACCATAGTCGTTAGCATATTTTTACTTATGACCAAGAGTAGGTGACTTATGGCTGCAAAATGTTTTGCGGATTGTCATAAAAGGATGCCGCAAATTGCCTATCAAACTGCTATTGCAAATAATGTTAATGTTCAGATTCATGGTTAGAAAAAATTGCGGGGGAAAACTGGTTAGCAGAATTTTTAAAATAAGTAAAGATAAGTGAGAACTCGTCAACATTTGACGGTGAGATTTGAGATAAATGTAAAATACTGTGCCCAGACTAATGTTCACAATATGTTGCATTGTTTGGATCTTCAGGGTATAACGAAGATATTCTGTGCTGTGGAGTTCCCAAAATTTTGAACACGTATGGCCCATGACCAGATGGCAATGCAATATGCCCCACATATTTCAATAATACATCAAATGACACAAAAGAAAGAGCACTATTATACTGACGGATATTATTTCTTAAGTTTTTTGATGTGTTATAAACAAATTTAATTACTTCTGGCATATTGCTCGAAGGTAAACTTATTTTCCTATTTAAGCAACACAGAGTAAACTCGTTTGCAAAATTTCTCTCATGGGAAGTACAAAGCATAACAAAACTGACTTTTCGTAGACAACAACCCAATAAAAAACGAAACGACCTCACTATCAAGACACCTACGCTGACTCTCTTTCCCTACGTTCAGTTCATGTGCGTTTGCGTCTTTTGGGGCACGTGGGCAACGATTCGGAATTCGACATAACCTGTGAACAAGTTCACTACTTTAGTACAACCGAGCAAAACCCACTGCGAATGTTCTCTACAAAATACATCACAAAAGCAAATACATGCAAACTGTCAACGTCACAATGCAATTAATACACTGAAACAAAACCTTGACGAATTGCAAACAAATCTCCACAATCAAAACAAAACATCAAGCAGCGCCACCATGAAGCAGCGTGGACTCACACCTAGCTTTTTATATAATCGATTTTAAAACAGCCACCCTTTGGAAGAAAACAATAAGCGTACTATTAAAGAATTAATTAATTAATTAATTAATTAATTAATTTACACCGCACATTTTGGTGAATCAACACAAACAATATATGATAACACATCTAGAGATCACATTTTTTCATTTAAAGGAAAAAAAACTACAATCGGTTCAGTAGAAGCTCTAAACGAAGTCATGGCAAAATACCTTATTTTTTTAAATATATAGATTTGTCCTTCAGGACTCCCAAGGGGTGTAGTCTTGCTCGAGATACATCATTCTAAAGACAAAATATGCAGGCTGTTTTCAACAATTATCAGTCGTTAAAGCGAGAACCTACACTATATCCTTCGTGCGTCTTTAATTTGGATGAAACAAAACATCAACACTTCAAAGAAGCGGAAAGGTAATTGCTGAGAAAGGTTGCAAAGCTGTGTGTGAAGAGGAAAGTGCTGAGAATAGAACTCTTGTGAGAACATGCTGTATTGTCTGCGCTCATGGCAATTATTTACCCCACATGGCAAAAATGACAAAACACGAATCAATTATACATTTCCAACACCTATATGTTATGATAAATACTCACAAGTGAGTTACGTATAGAATGCACCAATAAGATGACATGTCAACAGAATCTAAGCCCTGGTCATTATCATCCACAAATATTAAGGAAGCAAGACTTCCACAAATAAAGTTCAATAATTGTACAATGCAAAATATGTATATTTCAAAACAGATATAAATAGTACATAAGACTGAATAAATACTATCAGTAATGTTCAAGTTCTTTATTTTCATGAAAATAAAAATGGATATCAAAGTAATTAATTTAATGGGTTAAAACACGTTTTGAAAAAATCTGAAAGCAAGACAGTGTAGAGCTTATTAAAAACTAATCGATTTCATATCAACCTCAATTATTTCCACCAGTGGATAATATGCGTTTTGATTTATTACTCCACTTAAAAGGCTTAATGAGTTATTTAATTAAACATTTTTCTTGTTTCTGCAGATAAAATACCTAGTAACTCAAAAAATAAAACAAGGACAACGTTAAAGACCAGATAAATCTACAGTGCTTTGATTAACGCGTGCGAATGTTTGCTAATGAAAGAGCGCTAACAAGCGATGTGCTTACGGGGAAGGGCTCTCGGCCAAGCCAGGCCAGGTCAGGGGAGGCGAAGAATATCAGAAAAGAGCTAACCAGCATTGCCGCTGTCTCTGCAGCGCCTCTGACCGGGAGATCCTAGGTTCGAGTCCTGATGGGGGCAGGATTTTCGATACTAGCTTTTTAGCTAGGTCGTATTCAATCGCTGTCTTGAGTAGAATTCTAGCATTCCATGGGGCATATACACCCTTTCGGCTATAGTACTCTCCAGTTTTCTTCTCGTTGTCAATGTCTGTGGTGTCATTCACAAAACAATCCTCGTGGCCAATAGATATGTATCCAAAATAAGGAACCCAAGTCATATCAATACAATTTATGTTTTGAGCTTTGTTACAATGGTTTCCAAAAGTCACACTCATACCAGAATTATGCTTCAGTATCCAAACTCCAGAAGAGTAAACACCAGAAGCGGTAGCTCAGTGCATCAACTGATGTCACTGCAGCGCCTCTGACCGGGAGGTCCTAGGTTCGGGTCCAGACGGCGGCGGGATTTTCGTCACTAGCTATCCAGCTAGGTCGAATTCAGTCAGTGTCTGGAGGAGAATTCTAGCGGCCGGCTGCTCTGATCGGTAATTTTCCGTGGTTCCTTTGATCAACACGAGCCGATTGTCGGAGCAGTACCCTAACAAACAGGCCACGGACCGCGCGCGAACTGTCCTTCCTCTTCCTTGTCCTATCCTCTCCCCTTACACACACACTTACACTAACATGCACTACACTACCACATATTCCGGGAGATCGGTCGGGAGCTTAGAGCTTGTCCCGGCTGGGACGGTGCCCCGCTGATGGGAGAGTCCTGGTTAGGGGGAAACCCCACTAGCCGACGGTAGGTCGGCGCCGGATCTCGCCATCCAGCGAGGGGAGATAATCGCGCGTCTCCCGAGAAAAAAAACATGCACTACACTAACGGGACTGATGACCAAAGCATTTGACGTGCCTGGAAACACGAAAAAATCAGATCAAATCAAATCAGCCTCTGACCGGGTGGTTCTCGAGTCCAAATCACAACGGTGACAGGATTTTAAACACCAAGTGGACAGCTATATGGAATTCAATTGCTCTGGAAGGGGATTCTAGAGCCCAGCTGCTCTATTCGATAATTTTTTCTACTTCTATTCCGGGTACTAGGTATTCTTTATTGCATCGTCCTAAAACACTTATACAAACCACTGTACCGAATAAGCACGAGATAGTACAGGCTGGTTCCTAGATTCTTCTAAAAGTAATTGAACAGTTAAGTACTTTTGATCTATAAAATTCCTGTGAATTATTCTAGAGGGGTGACACAACTTTATTTTTCAAAATTGCTGCCATGAAAAAAAATAAACCTTGTTCTCGGATTATTTGTACTTATTGGAAATTTCGCAAGTTCAAAGTTCAAGTTCAATAAGTGGTGCTTTTTTTTTTAGGAAAAAAGAGGTTTTTAAATTTCCGTTTCTTCAAGAAAAAAACAAGCAAGAACTAACCATTTTTGAAAAAAAAGTTCAAGATCACATCCGAGTAAAATGTTTAATAAAACCAGAGAATTTAAACAAAATAAGAAAATGTTGATGCTTCAGGTAAAGTACCCTCAAAAATAAAAATTTCAATTTGAAACTCGCAGCAAAAATGTTTTCAGACTTTTTCCGTCACCCAATTTCTCTTAATTATGACCCGACAATTCGAGTTATTCTGACGGTAAATCGCCCCTTTCCTCTGCAGGTATTACAATTGTATCTCTTAAGTACGTAAATAATATGGAGAGAAAGTGACTTTTCCTTATTTTACAGCTTCAAGGGAATGTTGGATCAAAACTTTAACAAATGGTCCCCAAACAACCCGCGACCTTTCCTTCCTCTACCTTGTCCTCTGGTCTCCCCTTACACACACTTAAATGCATCATGCCTATCACACAGGTCGCGAGATCGGGCGGGAGCATCCTTGTCGCCCCGGCTGGGGTGGCGCTCCGCTGGGAAATATACTTCAATATATGCGCTAACCGACTTGTAAGTCGGCGCCGGACCTCACCATTTAGCGGCGGAGGGATACCGCCATCTCCCAGCATAAAATATTTAGTGGAGTAATGGAACAAATGTCCAATGACGTGGCCGGAAACAATCAATCAATGAATCGATCGACCTGTGGAGGCATCTGCGGAGGCCGTCCCCGCCGCCACTATCCCCCTCTCATTCCTCAAGCAGTTGCTCCGAGCGTAGGCACATGCGGCACGACGGCCGGCAGCATGAAGCCCCTTCGAATGACTTTACAGCGTCCTTTTTTAGTCCGTACTTTTGCCTTCTTTTTAAGTCCGTACTTTTGGAGTGAGACAACACCTCTTTAAAGCGTTTGTGAGCAAAAGAGAAAAGACACAAGGATTATTTTTTCATTGTTTACAACAAATCAAAAATGAAGGCCATGCCACAAAATATTTCCTTCTCATTCACTTGAAAAAGTTGAACGTCGTTGAAGGCCGATGGATATAACGGTTGCAGTTTGAAATCCAAGGTGATAGCTGAGTAAGGTATTTGAAATATCGGCCGTGGGTCGTTCAATAGGTTTGTTAATACCACTTTCATATAAAAAATGTAAATAAGAATTCTTTTTAAAAATAGGAGTTGACATAGATGAACCCATTTTTGGGGATTATTGTTAACTGCGAGCGGACAGTTAAGATCCATTACGAACAGTGAAGATTAGTTTTCCGTTTCCCTATTTGATACACTAAGGTGATAAGTCGTCACAATAATTCGATAAGTGATTAACATTTCGTTGACTCTTCATTCATGAAAATCTACGACGCATTCCGAACCTGCAAAACCGACTGCTTTCTTCTTGCCCAATTTGGGGAGATTCCCGTGGTGCCTGCAAAAACCTTCACTCAGGCGCAACCCGTGGCCTTCGGTGCGTATGTATGGGGGGGAGCGGATGCGGGGGCGGAGGTTTGGGGAGGTGGGGACGTAGGGGGGTCTCGAGAGCACGGAGACACGGTATACGCTGTGGGGAAAGGCCAAACTAGGCAGGGTAGAAGAGGGGGCAGAGGCGCCCCAGCCAGACAAGCTCTAAGCTCCCGACCGGTCTCCCGGGATATGTGGTGGTGTAGTGCATGTTAGTGTGTGTGTAAGGGGAGAGGATAGGACAAGGAAGTGGAAGAACAAATCGCGGGCGGTCCGTGGCCCGTTTGGTAGGGTACTGCTCCGGCATTCGCCTGGTGTTAATCGGAGAAATCACAGAAAACTACCGATCAGAGCAGCCGGCCGCTAGAATTCTCCTCCAGACAGCAACTGAATTCTACTTCACTGAAAAGCCAGTGTCGAAAATCCTGCCGCCATCTGGAGTGGAGCCTAGGACCTCCCGGTCAGAGGCGCTGCAGTGACATCAGTTGATGCACTGTGCTACCGCTCCCGGTGAGATGGTCGAATAGGCAACGGGAAAAGAAGGTGAAAATGAAAAGTAGGGCAAATGGGGCAAGGCAGGCAGAGACGGCATGTAGGGGCAGTGGGGACATTCAACCAAGTGGGAGAATTGCGCGTAGGGGCTGGAGTGGGAGTCGGAGGAGTGGGTGGGGCGGGGCGGGGGGGAGACGGCTGAGTGGCCCGAGCGCAACGGAGGAAATACGCTCTCCATCAAACGGAACTGTGCGCTGAAAGAGACGGCGGACCGGCCGGACAAATTGCCCCGGCGGCGGCGCCGGCGGGCGGCGCGGGCGGGCGGAGGCGGGGAGGATGCGGGGGCGGGGGCGCAGGCACGAGGCGGAGCGGGGCGGAGCGTGGGAGGCGGCCGCCTCGCAGCGACAGAGTGGCGCCGGCGCGCGGAGTCCGTATCTGGGGTTCGGCTACTTTATGGCAATCGCTATCAATTTTTGGCTCGGGGCTTAACCAGGTCTGCATCCGCTCAGCCCCCCCTCCGCCCCGTCCCGCCTCGCCCGGGCCCCGTCCCCGCACTCGCCGAGATAAGAGTCGCGCGGTAGCTCCGCATCTCCTCCTCCGCAACTCCCGGCCAACTCCGCCCACCCTACCCCTCCCCGCCCCGCCTCGCCTCGCCCCGCCCCCAAGCAGACGCGCATTTGTTTGCATCGCGGGTTGTGAGGGGGGGTGTTCGCTGTTCCATTGTTCTCTTGCTGGGCTCGCTAAGTTTCACGGCCTCCGCCCCCCCGTTCCCGTCTCTATCCCCGCCCTCGCCACCGCCCCCGCCAGCGCTCCCGAGCCGTAGCGCGCGGTGACCTTGCGGCGTGCGCGGGACCGCCACACCGCGCCGCGTCGCCCCACCCACGCGGCGTGAGGAATAGGGGAAATTTTCAAACTCCCTCCGCCGCTGCCTGCGCCGACGCCTCCCGACCTCTTCCCGGCCCACTTACGAAAACATCCTCTGCATTTATCTGCTTGTCATCGCGCACAACGAGTGCATGCAGGCGATCGGGGGCGTGGCAGAGGAGGGGGGCAGGGGGAGGGGGGATGGACGAGCGGGCGGCCAACGACGCCAACGGGCAACGAAGCACGGAAGGGACGTCGCAAAGTTATGGCACGGCGTGGAAGGCAGGGAATGGAATGTGGCGATGTCCGCCTGCTCTAATAGAAAACAAGGGCCTCTAAGGTTCAATTTCCCGCACTTCAAACGCTTCTACAGGTGTATCCCAGATGAATTTCTAAAATAGAAGCAAGAGCAAAGTACGAAAGGGCAGGAGATATAAAATTGGCGGATTCCATAACAATACACAAAATCATGCCCCCAAGCTTTTTCAATTTCAGTTTCACTTCGCATTGCAGAGCTTTCTAGTGGTGTTCGTTCATTGGTCGCCCACTGATTCACTGCAGACACAAAATATCCTTTGAAAACTCCTCGTACCTTGTGACGTCAATCCCTAGCACTGACGAGAATTTAATAGAGAAAGCTGTAAAATTTTTGTATTGAGATTCTGTTTTCCCTGTCTACATACGGACTATTATAATCTTATCGGAAACCATTTTCTTTTCCTGAAACGCTACATGAATTTACAGGAATTATATTGGACACAATTGCGGAAAGAATCCTACTAGTTCCAAAACCATCAATTATCGTTTGTACTTGTTGCTCAAAGAGCAACCTTTCTAGGGCGGGATGCCAGCTGACATCTTCTGTAGCTGTCTCCTGATCGGTGCTCTCTATTCCCTCCTACAATTTCCAGGCAGATTCTGGAGCAGAACCTTGAACAACGAGCGGGCGGGTCCCCATCCCGACTCCGCTTCCATCCTTGGGCCTCGAGGAGGCGGGAGCCGGGGAGGTCGGGCGAACCGAGTTGGAAGCGCCGCTGTGACATGGACCCGCAGTGCTTACGAGCCAACTAGCGAACACAGCGGGCAGTTAAGGAATTGTATTAAAGCCGCGCTCATGCAGCCTCTCCGTGTGCTCGCCTAGCAAATGCGGTTATGCACGCGCTGAGCGGCCACGGCGCCGTCCGGACTTGTCCCGCCCCGCCCCGATCCCCCCTCCCGCTTCGCCCCACCCTCCCTGTCCCGCCCCGGCTCGTCCCACCCGCCCCATCACGCCGCGCCCCGCCCAACCCCGCCCCGACGCGCCACGCCCCGCCCACGCCCCGCCCACGCCCCTGCACCTGCTCGGCCCCGCCCCCCCGCCCCGCCTCACTCCTCCCAGACACGCCCCCACGCCGCGCCTCGCCCCATCGTGCCTCGTCCGTCGGGCTCTGCCGCGCCCCGCCCCACCCTCTCCCGACGCGCCCCATGCCCCGTCCCACCCACCCCGAGGCCCCGCGCCCCGCCTCACTGCTCCCCGACACGCCCCACGCCGCGCCTCGCCCCATCGTGCCTCGTCCCGTCGGGCTCTGCCGCGCCCCGCCCCCCCCTCCCCCGACGCGCCCCACATGCGCCGTCCCACCCATCCGCCCCGAGGCCCCGCGCCCCGCCTCACCGCTCCCCGACACGCCCCCACGCCGCGCCTCGCCCCATCGTGCCTCGTCCCGTCGGGCTCTGCCGCGCCCGCCCCACCCTCCCCGACGCGCCCCACATGCCCGTCCCACCCACCCCGAGGCCCCGCGCCCCGCCTCACCGCTCCCCGACACGCCCCCACGCCGCGCCTCGCCCACATCGTGCCTCGTCCCGTCGGGCTCTGCCGCGCCCGCCCCCCCTCCCCGACGCGCCCCACATGCCCCGTCCCACCCACCCCGAGGCCCCGCGCCCCGCCTCACCGCTCCCCGACACGCCCCACGCCGCGCCTCGCCCCATCGTGCCTCGTCCCGTCGGCTCTGCCGCGCCCCGCCCCACCCCTCCCCGACGCGCCCCACATGCCCCGTCCCACCCACCCCGAGGCCCCGCGCCCCGCCTCACCGCTCCCCGACACGCCCCCGCGCCGCGCCTCGCCCCATCGTGCCTCGTCCCGTCGGGCTCTGCCGCGCCCCGCCCCACCCCTCCCCGACGCGCCCCACATGCCCCGTCCCACCCACCCCGAGGCCCCGCGCCCCGCCTCACCGCTCCCCGACACGCCCCCACGCCGCGCCTCGCCCCATCGTGCCTCGTCCCGTCGGGCTCTGCCGCGCCCGCCCCACCCTCCCCGACGCGCCCCACATGCCCCGTCCCACCCACCCCGAGGCCCGCGCCCGCCTCACCGCTCCCCGACACGCCCCCACGCCGCGCCTCGCCCCATCGTGCCTCGTCCGTCGGCTCTGCCGCGCCCCGCCCCACCCTCCCTGACGCACCCTGCATGCCCGTCCCACCCGCCCGACGCCCCGACGCCCCGCGCCCCGCCCTCACCCTCCCCGACACGCCCCACGCCGCGCCTCGCCCCATCGTGCCTCGTCCTGTCGGCCTGCGCGCCCCGCCCCACCCCGCCCCGACGCGCCCCACATGCCCGTCCCACCCACCCCGAGGCCCCGCGCCCGCCTCACCGCTCCCGACACGCCCCACGCCGCGTCTCGCCCCATCGTGCCTCGTCCCGTCGGGCTCTGCCGCGCCCCGCCCCACCCTGACCCGACGCGCCCCACATGCCCCGTCCCACCCACCCCGAGGCCCCGCGCCCCGCCTCACCGCTCCCCGACACGCCCCCACGCCGCGCCTCGCCCCATCGTGCCTCGTCCCGTCGGGCTCTGCCGCGCCCCGCCCCACCCCCCCCCGACGCCCCCTGCATGCCCCGTCCCACCCGCCCCGACGCCCCGACGCCCCGCGCCCCGCCTCACCCCTCCCCGACACGCCCCCACGCCGCGTCTCGCCCCATCGTGCCTCGCCCCGTCGGGCTCTGCCGCGCCCGCCCCACCCTCCCCGACGCGCCCCACATGCCCCGTCCCACCCACCCGAGGCCCGCGCCCGCCTCACCGCTCCCGACACGCCCTCACGCCGCGCCTCGCCCCATCGTGCCTCGTCCCGTCGGGCTCTGCCGCGCCCGCCCCACCCTCCCCGACGCGCCCACATGCCCCGTCCCACCCACCCCAGCCCCGCGCCCCGCCTCGCCGCTCCCCGACACGCCCCCACGCCGCGCCTCGCCCCATCGTGCCTCGTCCCGTCGGGCTCTGCCGCCCACCCCGAGGCCCGCGCCCGCCTCACTCCTCCTCGCCCGCCTCTCGCCACGCCTCGCCCCACGCGCCTTGCCTTGCCCCGTCGGGCTCCTCCTCGCCCCGCCCGCCCCGCCCCGCTCGACCCGTCGTTCCCTGCCCCGAACTGCCGCTCCCAACGTGCCTCGACGCGCTCCGCCTCGCCATGCCCTGACTTGCCGCGCCCCGCTCTTGCCCCGACCCGTCTTGACCCGACGCACGTATTAAAAAACACTTTTTCGGCATCAAGACACTCCATCGCGTGCATTTCCTTCACAGTCTCTACTTCAATTTTCTGCAGCCTTACACAACTTTTTCTGTGTTGTCCGAGTATACTACATGCACAAAGAAAGTAAAAAGATAACATTCCTGTCTCGTTAAATGTCCCACAATTGATCTGGAAATTATAATTAAAAGAAATTTTATTTGTATCCTCATCGTTTATATGTATATCAACAATGCATTCAAGTTTCATGTTACATACACATGTCTATAAAAAAGTCAAATACCCGAGCGCAAATCGTATTAGAAGAATTAAGCTGCTTTCCACTGACGCAATGTTGTCCCTAACAATCTATGTAATGCCACTTACTTTTATTACCAAAGCAGCTGTTTTGTCGGTTGTTGCAACGCTGCACGAGCGCGATTATTAATTTAAAATGATGTGGATTTTTACAAACAAACAAAAAAAATAAAAGGGAATTTTGATGAATGAAAATATAAGAGAAAACTTAAAATAGGAAATGTAGTTCCTGCAATAAAATAAATATGAAACGCAATCGAAGATTCAAAATAAAATATAAAAAATACGTGATTAAAACATTACGGAAGATTTCAATTGAGCTAAAATGAGCGCAAACACAACATTGATGAGAAGGAGAATGAAAGTTGGTTAAAGATGCGTGTTTAGTGATTATGGCTGTGTTTACTGCTTCTCGTTTAATACTTTTGTCTTTGGAAGACTTTAAAGTAGATTTGAATGCAGAGCTTCTAGAATATCTTTAGAAGAGCTTCTAAAGAGACGACTTTAGAAGAGCTTCTAAAGTCGGGATAGCTTTTCTTCTATTTTACGTTTTGCCTAGTATAGAACTCAGTAAGAAGATACTTGGGGTGACTTGATGAGAGAGATGCCTATAAATGGAGGTGTGTATTTGTCTTTTGGGACTCTTTATTTATTGGGTCTGTTGTTCGTTTCTAAGTTTAACATTGTAGAGGGGGGAGAGTTCGATAAGTAGTTGAAAAACTTGTTAGACAGATATTTTACCGTCTCTTTGAATTCTAATACAAGTATTTCTCGTCGGATTTGTTTTTTTTTAGATGAACGATGCTGCATTTAGTGTTGATCTCAAATATTTTGGACTGCGCTTAGCCTGTTTATAGTGCTTGGTGCTGCTCCTCTTCGTATTGGGCATGTTTACGTCATTGTCAGTACTATGATTGATATGAATATTAGTCTTAATTCTAACAAATAATCTTAATCTTATAATATTTATATTATTATAATAAAAATCTCCGGTCTACTTCCAACGGTGAACGACGATTTATAAAGAGTGCTATTTCGAAGATTTTAATTTTTGTTTTATCTATGACTGCATTTACCTGGGGTTTCCACTCCAGGTACGTGCTTTGACGAAGAGTGCTCCTAAATGCGTGCGCAGGTGTTCCTTCTCGCTCACACGCCATAAACAGTTTTTTTCTGTTTTTGGGTAATAAATCAAATCAAATACATAATCGGGGAAGTTAACCAAGGAACTTTAGAGATCTTTGAATTATTATTTCTTGGGGATTTTTGGGATTCTGGAGAGTAAATATTTTGGATTTTCTCTTGTGTGGATTGATTCGAACTCTAATTCTGAGTCCATTCCACGTACTATCTACATTGTTTTTGGAGGTAAACGCCTCCCGCGATAAAGAATGCACTACAATTACAGGACAAATGATCTTAGACGTTGACGCAGGGAATCACTACACAATCACTGGACCGTCTCTCCGCTAGACATCACACTTGGGAATCCACAGGCTGAACACTCTCACCTCCCGATTGGCCGATGACGTCCTTGCGCCGACGCGGAAGCAAGGGCGACGGTGAAATCGAAAGCGAGAGCGAGAGCGAGAGCCAGGGCGAGAGCGAGGGCGAGAGCGAGGGCGAGAGCGAGGGCGAGAGCGAGGGCGAGAGCGAGGGCGAGAGCGAGGGCGAGGGCGAGGGCGAGGGCGAGGGCGAGGGCGAGGGCGAGGGCGAGGGCGAGGGCGAGGGCGAGGGCGAGGGCGAGGGCGAGGGCGAGGGCGAGGGCGAGGGCGAGGGCGAGGGCGAGGGCGAGGGCGAGGGCGAGGGCGAGGGCGAGGGCGAGGGCGAGGGCGAGGAGCGCGAGAGCGCAGCGCGAGGCGAGGGCGAGGCGAGGCGAGGGCGAGGCGAGGGCGAAGGGCGAGGGCGAGGGCGAGGGCGAGGGCGAGGGCGAGGGCGAGGGCGAGGGCGAGGGCGAGGGCGAGGGCGAGGGCGAGGGCGAGGGCGAGGCGAGGGCGAGGCGAGGGCGAGGGCGAGGCGAGGGCGAGGCGAGGGAGGGTGAGGGCGAGGGCTAGGCGAGGGCGAGGCGAGGCGAGGCGAGGGCGAGGCGAGGCGAGGACGAGGGCGAGGACGAGGCGAGGGCGAGGGCGAGGGCGAGGCATGAGCGAGGCGAGGGCGAGAGCGACAGCGAGAGCGAGAGCGGGAGCAAGAGCAAGAGTGAGGAATGGAGCTAGAGCGAGGGCGAGGGCGAGGGCGAGGGCGAGGGCGAGGGCGAGGGCGAGGGCGACAGCGACAGCTAGGGCGAGGGCGAGGGCGAGGGCGAGGTTGAGAGCGAGGGCGAGGGCGAGGACTATGGCGAGGGCGAGGGCGAGGGCGAGGGCGAGGGCACGGGCGAATGTGAGGGCGATTACGAAACGAAGTCGATGGCAAGACCGGCAGCGGTGGCTCCCGGGACGATCCTAGGTTCGAGTGCCGACGGCGGCAGATTATTCAACACTAGCTTTGAAGTTAGGTCGAATTCAGCGGCTGTCTGAAGGAGAATCCTAGCGGTCGGCTGCTCTGATCGGTAGTTTTCCGTTGTTTCTCCATTCAACACCAGGCAAATGCCGGACTAGTACCGTAAGAAATGGGCTACGACCGCGTGATCATTCCTTCCTCTTACTTGTCTTATCCTAACTCCTTACACACACACATTAACATTCACTACTCTACCACACATGCCGGGGGACCAGTCGGGGACTTAGAACTTGTCCCGGCTGGGGCGGTGCCCCGCTGGTAGGAGATACCTGGTTGCGGAAAACCCCATTAGCCGACGGTGGGTTTGGCGCTGGATCTGGCCATCCAGCGGGGGAAGAACACCGCCACCTCCCGACCAAATATATGCTTTACACTTACGACTTGTGATCATAGTAGTTGACGTGCCCAGAATCACTAACAATCAATCAATTAATCAACGAGGGCAAGAGAATGTAAGGGCGAGGGTGAAGGCGAGGGCGAGGGTAAGGGCAAAGGCAAGGGCGAGGCCGAGGCCGAGGGCGAGGGCGAGGGCGAGGGCGAGGGCGAGGGCGAGGGCGAGGGCGAGGGCGAGGGCGATGGCAGGGCGCCGCGCTCCGAATCGGCCAAATCTGTGTCCACCGCTGCTGCGGCTGCAGCGGGAAGGATATCCGATACGTCGCGGAGCGGTCTCTTGGGCTCCAGCAAAAGTCCTCCACCGCCGCAGCGCCGGGGAAGAGCAGGGGGCGGAGGAAAAGCAAACAGCCGATAGAAATGTCATCGCGAGTACGACTCAGGTGGAAAGTGTGGAAGTAGACCTACCCATAGCTCTTCAGGGAAATATTAGAAACTCGGCGAAGGATCGTGGGAAAAGACAAGGCGGTACCACGCTCAGATAAAAAGTAACGAAAAATATAAATTTAAACTGAGTGAAACATTAGGTAGATCAACAATTTTCCAAGGAAATATTTATTGCTAGGTCATAATTCTGACACTTAGTTTTACATCACTTTCTATTATAATTAGTTAACTTCATTTACACTTCTGCACGTCAGATGATTTAAATATTTATTATTAATATTATGTTAACAAAAGCTTTTTTCGCTAGTCAACAAAAGAGCGTCTGACAAAGTCTGGCACGATGGACTCCTATTTAAACTCAAACATTTCCTACCATATTCCTTCATCAATATCTTCAATTCTTATCTATCTTACCGCACTTTCCAAATCAAAAATGAATTATCTGAATTCCATCCAATCAAGGCCGGAGTACCACAAGGTAGTGTACTTGGCCCTATTATGTACCAACTCAATACGACAGATATACCAGAAACAGATAAAACAACCATAGCCGCTTTTACAGATGATACGGCCATTCTAGCTTCGGATTACGACCAAAATGTCGCATCAAGACATTTACAAGAACATCTTACAATGATTTAAAAATGGGCCAAGAAGTGGAAAATATAAATCAATGAAAACAAATAAGTCCATATAACTTTTATCCTGAGAAGAAACAAATGTCCTACTGTCCACATCAACAATAAACCAATATTACAAATGGAAAGTGTAAAATACTTATGGATACATCTAGACAAACGTTTAACATGGAAACATCACATTTTTTGCCAAGAAAAAGTCCATAATAATCCCAATATGGACCTACGGCATTCAAATCTGGGGCACACCAAGCAATAGTAATCTCACCATCATCCAGAGATTTCAGTCCGAGACCTTAAGAATGATCGCGGCAGCGCCTTGGTTCATCACAAACGCAGCATTACACAAAGACGTAAAAATGCCCACTGTCTTAGAAAGAATAGAATTAATCAGCTCAAACTATCTCCAGCGTCTTGAAAACAATCCAAATCACTTAGCCCTCAACCTCCTTGACAATAGGGCAGATATCCATCGTCTAACCAGAACCTCACCCATATAACTGCCATACAGATACTTAACAAGTAACTGAAACATTATCACCACCAAATTATGAATTCCAATTGCAGTCAACCTAAAATAATAATATTGCTTTTTGTTATAGTATGACGAAGAATATGAAGAGTACCGATGGGATACCTTCACTACTAATCATTGTTATACTAATTATACAATAGACATCACATTTACTTATTATTTTGTAAAAAATAGATTGTAAATTTATCTTAAAGAAAAAAAGTCAACCAAAGAAATTTATTTCATAATGTAGTGAACTTGAAAATGCAAAATTCTCCAAAATAATAAATTTAATCCAAAATATTTTAAACATTAATACATACATTTATCCCTTATTATTACCTCTAAAACAGTGTATTAGCAACGGTGCCCACCTGGATAGGTTCGGCGATTGTTACGGCGATGGGTGTCTTGATCGTCTCTGCTCCAAGGGTCAAGTGTTCGACTCACGCCTCGCGGAGGAATGTTTCCTTGTGTATTGTGGCATGCTGAAGTTCTCCTAACAACCATGTATTACCGTCCAACCGTCTTATTTCTATTCTTGGCCGCCTTGGGTGATTTGAAGCCCCGATCACGAGGCGCTGTTGCCCGAGGACCCGGGATACAGCGCCCTCCCGGCCGTTGGACACCCACCAGCGTCGGCCCGCCTTGACTCCCCTCTCCCACATATGGACATCCCCGATTATACCGACATGGACAGACCTGTCGCTTCGTAAGCAGCAGGCAGGATTCCTGTGGGGTCGCTTCTTCTCAACTCCCAGAGAGCTCGCCTCGCGCAGGCGTTGCCCGATCAGCGATTCTCTCCTGAACCGGGGCAAGTGCGCTGATGGTTCCCATGGTGGGCGAAAAGTGCCATCCACTCGCAACCGCTTGTCGCAGCTATCGCCAGACCAGCTTGCCTTCCAGCCTGACACTGCGGCGCCAATTGACAGAGCCATTCGGTACTAGGGTGTCCGCGGGTTGGACGGCGAGATGCTCTTTGGTGAACGAGTGACCGCCACACGGACATGCCTCTCTGTCTGTAAGCCTGCCTGCCTGCTTGTGTACCTTTCAACTCCGTTGCTGGCTACTCCCCCTTTTTCTCACACCAACAGACTCAGCGTGGAGCTGGATGGCCGCTGTGAGGCGAAGGACCTCACAAGAACAGAAAAACGACTTGCTATCGTGAACCAGCATTACATCATGAACGCTCCCATCAGTCACCAGTAGGGTGCCGTCTAGAACGTCCGTCCCGATTTCGACATAGTGGGCCTTGGGGCACTTGCACAGCGCACTTGCAATCAAGGACGCGTTGCATTAGGGCTGTGTGTTCGAATCACGTGAAGGAAATGGGAGTTGTCTGTTGAGGCACCCATCATGAATCCCCTTCGTTCCCCTACCAGAAACAAGTTCTCTCCCTCACAATCAGCTATAAGCAGCCGAGATAGGCCTACAGGTGCCTTGGCAATAAAAATAACCTTGGAATTGGCCTAGGGAAGCCAATGAGTCACATCTGGCAGCTGTATTAGGAGAGGTCGACTGCGCGGGTTGGAGGGAAGCTGCGGAGGGCGAGAGTTGACCGTAAGCCATCATCGGTGAGTCGACAAAAGAACCGAAAGGTTATAAAGAAAACTTACCAAGAAGTGTAATCAACATGTAGCAATGCGTATTCTGAACAAATATTAATTATGATGAGCAGTGAAAACAATGTTTAGATTCATCAGGGTGTTTGCACCAAGTTTCGGTATTATAAAAAAGAAAAGACCTAAACGGAATAGCTGCAGGATGTATTATTTCCAGGGCTACCTGAAGGAATTTGTAAGTACTAATTTTGGCTTTTGAAACTTCCAAAATGTATGGACTGGCTACATAGATGCATTAAAAAAATGAGCTGAGCAATCTTCATTTCGACACTTCGACTCTTCTAAATCTAAATCAGGGATTCTAAACAGTTTCCTTTCTTGGACCACTTTTGTCTTCATCGACACAGTTATCAAAATACACCATCTATAATCATATATATACACCATCTATAACCCAAAGAATTGCACATAAATACCTTCAAGGCAACAATTTCGTATATCTTGTAAATATCTGGATTTTCAATAATTTTTGAAAATCTATCATATATACTATAGTTTCGGTAATATATCTTTATACTAGATCTTCGATTATAATCGAAAGACGCTTGGTCTTTTGAACAACTGAGTTTCTAAACTTCATTGTATGCAGTGGTTACAAAATGCTGAGTGTTTTTTGAAAACTGGCCATAACATTTCTCCAGTTCGTACAGCGGAGACTATTTTCTATACTGCGAGAGTATTATTGTGTGTGCATTGTTGTAATTTCTTGAGTTCTCTAAACATCAGAAATCCTAAATGATAAAATATGAATAAGAAACACGAAGAGAGAATCAGTAATTTATAATTATATGTTTTCTTGCTTTATATCAGAACACAATTAATTATCAAGTTTATTGATTTTTTTTAAATCAATGCGATCTTGAATATGCCGATTAAGATCCGGTTGACTTTTGGCGACGATCATCATTGATTTTCTTCAAATATCATCGACCCCGTTGGGAACTCCTTATCTAAATCCTTCAATTAGGTTATGTAAGCTGTATCTATAAATATGCACAACGCTCGACATTACAGGTTCGTCAAATGAATACGTTTGGCGAATTCTGAACCAGTGAACGTTTCGGGAGTCGCAACTTACACTTTAGGGATCTGCAAAAACCTCTATCTCATGCATGGAATGTTTGACAGTGAAGGTGGCTTCAATGGGAAGGTGGGGAATAAACGGAGGAGACATTGAAATTGCAAGTGCACATGGAAAACATGAGAGAAGCGTGGAGACGTGAGAGGTTTAGGAAGTAAGAGAAAGAAGAGATGAGACGAGATGAGCGCCGCGGGGCTGGAGCTGGAAGGAAACAGTTTTGTGGCTGGCAGTGTTCGAGTTGGCTGTGAAGGGGCCGCAGGCGAATCGAAGCGCCGAGGACGGCTGGGCAAACTGAAGCAGGGGCGGGTGGAGCGGCGAAGGGGGCGGGGCGGAAATGGGCTGAGAGGAGGCGCGAGAGCGGGGAAAAGGGTGGGAAGCAGGGGGTGGGGTGTGGAATAGTGGGGAGGGGTGGGAGGAGACGTCGTTAATTGGCCGGCAGTGGGAGCGGCGCCTGAGCTGTTTGGCGAGCACTCGAGCCGTCCCCAGCCCGGCCGCCGCCTCCCCTCCGCCGCCCCGCCCACACCGCCAGCCCCGCTCGCTGTTTACCCCGGCGGCTATCCGTGGCCGTGAAGTGTTGGCTCAGGGGAGCATTTTCCACCAACGGGCGAACGGCGCGCGACTTCCACCCACGCAAATCAACTCCGTCCCCGTTCCCGTCCCGCCCCGCTCGCCCGCCCCCGCGCCAGAGGCGGCATGAGAACCGCCTTGTGCGCGGCATGGCGGCGGCGGCGGCGGCGGCGGCGCGGGGCGCGCGGACAGGAGGCGTCAACTCTTCATATTACGTTCAAAGTGCGGATTTAACTTCGGCGGCTCTTTTCGTCTGTGGTGTCAGACAACAGAATTGTCTCTCGTACAAATTTACAATCCTTCGTTGGGCACTGATTTTTGAATAAAGCTAGTATTATAACCAGTCTTTAACAAATAATAAATAACACATTTCTAATTAAGCACACTGAATCTGGCGAACAGAGTAAATGTACTTAATTCTGGGTTCAAACCTAATTTTCACATTTTAAGCGAATGTACACTATGTTGTTTCTACACTGTCACCAGGATCTCATTTCTGATTGCGTTTATCTAGCATCTGCGTGATTACCATTATATTAAAAACTAGACTGCATAGAAAAAAGCGGAAGTGCCTAGGTAAAAGAACGCAAAAATGGGAGAACTCCTCAAAATCGGTCTGTAATGGAAGAGAACCGGAGATGAGAAACTAAATAGAAGTGCATTAGGGAACATTGAGTCGGTGCGGTTTGGAGAGCAACCTTCAGTGTGGGTCACGAAGGGCGAGGTGTGTGTATGACGGAGATAGTAAGAACGATGGAAAGTGTATGATTGAACGAGTGAGCTAATATGACTACGTAATTTTCCGTTTTCTCCAATATATACCAGGCGAATACCGGAGCTATACAATAACAAAACGGACCACGGACCGCGCGCGATCTTTTCTTCCTCTTCCTTCTCCTATCCTTACACCACACTTACACTAACTCACCTCCACACATGTCAGTAGACCGATCGGGAGTTGGAAGCTGGTCCCGGCTGGGGCGGTACTCCGCTGGTGGGAGATACCTGGTTGAGAAAACCCCGCTAGTCGACGGTCGGTCGGCGCCGGATCTCGCCATCCAGCGGGGGGAAGATTGCCCCCACCTCCCGATGAAAAAGCATGCACCACAGTAACGGGAGCAAATAATTGAGGGTGAGAGAATGAACGAGTGAAAGAGTAAACAAGTGGAGGAATACATTGATGAGAGAGCAAAGTGTGAATGACTGAGCGAGTGGGATGCAAGTGCTGGGAGCCCCTGGTGGAGAGGTGGGCGTGCCGGGGGGGGGTTGTCGAATGTGCGCCCGCTACTTTTCCAGTGGCTGAGCGCGCTTTGAGCGCTGTCCGCGACCGCTTGCACCCCCCTCCTCGGCCGTCGCCGCTAAAGTGATTACACGGAGCCCGCACCCCGGTCTCGCCGTGGCCCGCCCCCGCCCCCGCCCCCGCCCCCGCTCCGCCGTGGCACCGGGGCGCCGAGCGCCGACGGAGGCCCGTGGCTTCCCAGCGGGGGGGGAGGGTAGGGCGGCGCCGAATGGGGGCGCCTCACCGTCTCGGCGGAAGCGCAAAACCAAGTTCAAATTGCTAAGGAGACACGCAAACTCCTGTCTGCGAGAACAAATTTTAGACGAAGGCCTCCAATCAAAATGGACATAATAAAAGTATTATGCTAGTATTCTTATTGAACATAGCTTAGTTTCTGTTTTTAACTTATGGAGAGTGTAAAGAAAGTATGCTTTTATCTCTATCCTGTTGGTTAACGTATTACTGCATCTCTTGTTTAAACAACGTAAATAATTAAGAAAGAATGTGCTCAAAATATCATTCATTTTTTTCGAAAGAAAGTTAAGCAATCAAAATATTCTTTGCAAATAATCGATACTTACGAGTCAAATTAGTCGATTCTTTCTAGTCCAGAAAGTTCATTTTAAGATAATAGAAGTAATAAATTTTTATTAAATATGAAAATGAAACTGTAAAAATGTTAATTATTTTTTTTGTTTTCAGAAACGTTCTATCAATCCACATCAATAAGTTTGAGGAATAATTGCAATAAAAACATTAATGCGTTACAATTTAAATAAAAACTCTGGACTTGAACTGCTTTTCATCTCAAGAAAGATTAACCAACCAAATTTCTTGTATAACAGCAGTGTCCCACAATGCATCCGAGTGCAGGTGTTTAGTTTGAACGTTTTCAAGTGATGAAAGGAGTGCGGGCAGATATTTCAATATTACAATATTACGTAACCGTTCCCAATAATGCGAGAAAGTAGAGCAGTTGTTGCATCACTAGAATATAATAAATGTAGTGGTGTATATCAGCAATTATGCTGCTGTCTACAGTGAGGAATATAGGAGTCCTGAAGCAGCAAAAATTAGATGCTTTTTTGAAACGTCACACATGAAAATTTAAGCCCTTTATCCCTCGTCGATTGGCATCAGCAGAGTCTTAAGTATTGACTCATGGAGTATAAGCATATAGACGTAACATGTATGAGAAGTTATGGAATAAGATAATCAGTTATTTGAATATTTCGGTCAAATAGAAACTGTTTCATGATCTTTGTGTTTTCCCAGTCGTCTTGGGTAGCTAACAATATCATTGACATATCTTCCGTAGCCACAGGCTGCTTAATTATAATTTATTGATGTTTCCGGTCAGTGTTCGTATTTTTTTTATTTCTGGAGGTTTCGGTGTTTCTCCTCCACTGGATGGCGAGTCGTGACGGCGAGCTACACCTCGGATTCCGGGGAATTCCGCCTCCAGGTATCTCCCTTAGCGAAGCACCGCCCCAGTCGGAACAAGCTCTACGGTAGTGTAGTGCTTGCAAGGGTAAATGTGTGTAAGCAAAAGGAGAGGAGAGTACAAGGAAGAGGAAAGAAATATCGGGCGCGGTCAATGACCCGTCTGTTAGGGAACTGCTCGAGCATTCGCCCGGTAACAATCGGAGAAAGTACCGTACACACTACTGATGAAAACAGCCTCCGCGAGAATTCTCTTCTGGACAGCGGTTGAAGCAGTTGTCCGTGAATTTAGCGTTAATTTGATGTTAGTTTTGATTGATTTTTTTCGTGTTTCCAAGCGCCTAAACTGCTTTGGTATTTAGTCCCGTTAGTGTAGTGCATGTTTTTTTGCGGAAGCTGGCAGTGATCTTCCCCCGCTGGATGGCGAGATCCGGCGCCGACCTACCCTCGGCTAGTGGAGTTTCCCCCTAACCAGGACTCTCCCACCAGCGGGGCACCGCCCCAGCTGAGACAAGCTCTAAGCTCCCGACCAGTCTCCCGGAATATGTGCTAGTGTAGTGCATGTTAGTGTAAGTAAGAGGAGAGGATAGGACAAGGAAGAGGAAGGACAGATCGCGCGCGGTCGGTGGCCCGTTTGTTAGGGTACTGCTCGGGTTCTCGCCTGGTATTGATCGGAAAAAAAACGGAAAACTACCGATCAGAGGAGCCGGCCGCTAGAATTCTCCTCCAGACAGCGACTGAATTCGCCCTAGCTGAAAAGCTAGTGTCGAAAATCTTGCCACCGTCAGGATTCGAACCTAGAACCTCCCGGTCAGAGGCGCTGCAGTGACATCAGTTGATGCGCTCAGCTACCCCCGGTTTTTAAAAATTAAAAATTTGGCCCTTCGGGACTCCGCGGGCGCTCAGTCCGTTTGCGCTCTTCGTCGCGGCGCCCGCGTCAGAGTGGGGAGGGGGTTCAGCCGAGTCGACGCGATGTTTCCTTCGCTGTTCACAGACATCCATATTGCTCGGCGGCCGCGCTATATTTCTATTGCTGGGAGCGAACCTTCATCTCGAGGGCGGTCTCGCAGCGCTTGCGCGGTCAGGAGGGGGTGGAGACGAGGAGGCGCGGCGGAGGGGGCGGAGCCGAGGGGCAGGAGTTGGGGGCGGGGGCGAGGTGCAGGCAGTGCGCTCCAGTAGCAAAATATACGTTCCACGCGCCGCGCACTCGTTTCTGCGTTTGTAAAGCGAGGGCGGAATACAGCTCGCGAGATGCGCTGCGTCCTGAGACAGCCTTTGAATTTCGGGAACAAGAGCAACGCAAGGAGAACAAACGGGGGGCGGCAACAGCGGCGGCGTCGTAACCTGCGAGCGAAGTAACCATTCCGGCGCGGTGCGGCAGGGTGAGGCAGGGTGGGGTTTGAGGGGGGGCGGGGAGGGCAGGGCAAGGCAGACCAGGCCCCGCCCCTCCCACAGCCCATCGCCCATCGCCCGCGCGCCGCAACATAACAGCACCGCAGCCCGCCCGCCCGCCCCGCCCCGCCCCTCGATTTAGCACACCCATTCCGGCACCTGCAGAGCGCCCGGCGATGGGCGGGGGCGGGAGCGGGGGCGGGGCGCCCGAAAGAAGCGCACGCAGAGCGGGAAAAGCGGCTGCGAGGAGAGGGAGAGGGCGGAGGCCACGGCGCATGCGACGCGGTTTACAGCCCCTCCCCCCACCCCCCGCCATCCCCACAGTCCTTTGCTTTGTATTCGCCAGTGCTCCTCCCGAAGCGACGCTCAACGACTTGCTTGCGACCACCCGCGCCAAACACCCAAACACCCAAACATCCAAACGCCCAAGCGCCCGAACGCCCAACGACCCAACTCCTCCAGCGCCGCGCCCGCGCCCGCCCGCAGCAACTTAACAAGGCTGAGAGAAAACTGCGGCAGAGGCCCTGCGGGGCAGGGACGCACCATCGCCTTGGTGCGCAGGTGGCGGCGTTGCCCTTCCCATACTCACCCTTCTCACATCGAACTTTGCCACACTTAAATTCTCCTAATCATATTGCTTCTCCAATGTACCTTAATAACGCGTCAGCTTGGACTCTGTTGCTTTGACCAAGCATTGACCAAAAGGCGTGGGAGATATGAAATACTTGAGCTTTTAAACCACTTCTGTGATATGTAGGCATTTTAAACATGTGTATTTGTTATAAAAATAGATTGTAGGAATCAACAGAACTCATAAACTAAGATAATGTACAATTTTGTTAATGGCCAACACGCAACCGCCACCGTTCGTCGCTCTCAACAGCTCGTTGGTGCCGTGCAAGTAAACATTGGAAAAAGCGCCTGTTGAGTAATTTGGAATCCCGCTGCCCCCCTCCACCTCCCGAACTGTGGTTGTGGCGGGATCGGGAGGGGGGATGAGGTGGGGGGAGGGCCTTTACCTTCCACCCTCCGCGCGGCCGCTGGACGAACGCCCCCCCCCTGCCACCGCGCCCCCTCCGCCCCCGCCACCCCCCCCGCTATCCCCCGTCAGCGCACTTGCCAATCTTATAGAAATTTAACTGCCTGTCTCGTGGGCGGAAGAGCCTTTTCACGCGGCGGATATATTAATGCAAATGTATTTTGATGAGATGCAATGCAAACTTGTTTATACATGCGCACGCAGGACGTCTGAATAACGCATGTCGAGTCCGCGTCGACGAGGAGCGAGACATTCCCGATTGCTCCATTTCACGCCCTTGTGACCCTCCCGCGCCTGTGCCCGCCTCCGCCCCCGCCCTCGTCCCCTCTCTGGGACATACAGGTGGACCTCTCTTGTCCCCGAAAACAAATTCTAATTTGGAAGAAAAATTGAATCCTACTGCCGACAAATCACACGAAAATGGGCTATTTACCTACAAACTATTTTTAAAACTTTTTTAAGAACTGCAAATAGTTTTAGAAATTAATTAATTCTTAAAATTGTGTAGTAGAATAATAAACATCCATAGAGTTAAATTGCAATTAATTGATTTTAATTGTATAAGAAATTGCATCAGCGGAATTAAAGTGGTTGATGAATTACACTCTGCAATCTTTAGATTACACACCGCTCAGAATGAGGATGAAAATAGTTGCTTCCCAGAAAATAAAGCTTGTTAAAAACGGCAGATGGTTTTAGGTACTCTCTACTCCTTTTATTCAACCAGTGGAAAACGGGTCCGGCTTCGACTCCCGTGAACCCATGGCTCGCCTACTGAAAACGTGACCGGAAACAGTCGAGGCGTAGGACAAGATACACGGTCATTCTACAAGTGTGCTAACCAAAAAGCCATTTTCCTATCACACATTTTCTCAACTCTGATACAAGACCATGGAAGATGTAATACGTCCCTTATAGGGAAAGCCTAGTGCAAATGGTGTCTGAGCCACAAGCTTTTCTCAACAGATGTAATCAAGGTGCTGCATGAAAACGAATATAACATATTAGATGTTAAGATGCAATTGCTGCATAATTCAATGTGTTTACAATATATGTGACTTTTCTGGCTCACAAAATTACGTTACAATAATTTTAATGTGGTAATTCGAAAAAAAGTCATAGTGAACAGAAACATTGAAGTTAAAATACGGTAAAAGTTTGGAAATCACTTAAATCCGCGCCGAGAAAGTGAAAGGGAAATCCATGGTGGAGGGGACGATGCGAAGTTAGGTGTTGTGGGGCGTGTACTGAATTTCTTAATTATTAATTTGAAATGCGACGAAACAATATGGTGGATGTAATTGGATATCTAAAGACATGAAGTAACTGCTTTACATAAGCAATAAGAGATACACGAATTTACCATCGTATGGATTAATGAGGTGCGTTTTCGAACTAAATGTATTAACGCCGAAAATGCGTTGGTGCTTATGAGTTGCGCAGGCTCCAGGACGTGAGGGCCAAGGACCCTACATGTGTCCTCATCTTGAAATTGCGCAGAGAAGCGTTAACTTGGCCTTAGAAGTAATCTATATATTAAAAAAAAAGGTATTCTGCCATGACTTCGTTTAGAGATTCTACTGAACGGATTGTAGTATTTTCCCCTTTAAATGTAAGAACGTGATCCAAAAAGTTGTATCAGATATTGTTTGTGTTGATTCACCAACATTTACGATGTACATTAATTAATTAAATCATTCTTTAATACTAATTCTTCAATAGTCAATTGTTTTCTTCCAAAGGGTAGCTGTTTTAAAATTGATATATCTGAGTCGATAGATGTGATTCCCCGCCGCTTCATAGTGGCGCTACTTGATGTTTTGTTTTGATTGTTGAGATTTGTTCACAATTCGTCGAGGTATTGTTTCAGTGTAGTAATTGCATTGTGGTGATGGCAGTTTGCATGTATTTCCTTTTGTAGTGTACTTTGTAGAGAACATTCGGACAGCGGGTTTGTTCGGTTGTACTGAAGTAGTGAAGTTGCTCACAGGTTATGCATGGCATGCACTACCTCCGTTTATCCCATCAAAAAAACTTCCCCCCATCACTCCCTCCTCCTCTTCAATCACTTCACTCTACGTATGCACCGAATTCTCTACTCTATGCCATAATTGTTATTCAGGTTGAAGGATATAGATTTGAACAGTAAAAACAACGAATAATAGCATGGCATTATGTTCAATTACAACACATCAATCCAAAGCATTTAATTTTTAAATAACATTTACATACACCCAAAACGTAAAACAGAGTTTGTCAATAGAGTCTATTTGGCTTGAAATTATAAGATCCTTCCCCATGAGCAGAACCAAAGAGAAGTCACGTTAAATTTTCGTACGCAAGAAGATTGAAACCTCTATTTAACACTATAACCTTTAATTGACGTCGTCCGCTTCCAAAACTTCCCACAAATCGGCTATGTCTGGCTGCCAAAAGAGCAGATACACCAGCATGACCCTTATTACACCGCCAAATGCGCATTCATTCGTTTCCAGAACCGCAAGGACACTGATACTTCATCAGGAAATTCTTTCTCATTATTTGCAACGGCTACGCAATATTACATGAACTTGGTGTTTCCAAACAGTAAGTTATTCTCTGTGTTTCGAAATTATTCGAACTCACATTCTTTGGTAGTACGCCACTCACGTTACCCTGACACCACCAGTCCTACCGCTGAAATCCACCTTCCAGACGATTTCAAGCATAGATGAAAATATTTTGATTTTGTAATTTTCAGAAATTATTTTACAGTATCTCAAGATCTACTTTTATCAGATTACATTAATGAAATATTCTTTATCTTCAATATTGAAATTGTTGGAAGCACAAAAAAATTTAATTTTAAAAAATTTATTTAAAAATATTTACATTGTCTTTTGCGTTTTTCCAAGGAAAGAATTTAATTACAAAAATGGTGTCATTTTGAGAAACACTTGCAAATGATGAGGCTTCTTGTAGAGTACTTCCTAAACTCAAGATATCCCTTTCAAACGTACTAAGCTTCGACTTCGTCCAGAGGGATCCTGGAATATCAGTTTTAGAGAAAATCATTTTAATGGTTAAGGCACTGATGTTGACATCAGACGGACGACAATCAGAGACAGACTAATGTTTTTCCCGTCAACCAACTTTTGGGTATGACTCACATGACAAAAGGTGACAATGTTTTAGTGGAATTAATGTAATATATATATATATATATATATATATATATATATATATATATATAGGAACAACATTTATCCACTTTTTCGATACCATGACCTTATAATATGAGTATTTCTGTCAAAACTTTTCGATGCAGCATTACCATACTCTAACGAATATTGCGTCACCGGCCGGCACCAACACGAACTACGTGTATGCGCGGATTGCGTCATCTGCTGGCGCCACCACGAGCTGCTTGTGAGCGCGGGTTCAGTCATCTGCCGGCGGTCCGTGCGCTAGATTATTCCAGAGCGTTCGCGGGGTCCGGAAAGTTCTCGACGGCACTCGCCGAGTATAAATACGCGGCGGCCGGCGACCGCGAGTCAGTCTTCAGTCAGCAGTGGAAGCTGAACTATGAAGTATGTGCATCGCGGTGGATAGCAGTACAGTTATTGTGCTTAGTGACGTGAACCGCGGTCAGTGCATCGTACTGTGGTCAATGACGTTAACCGTGGTCAGTGCATCGAATTGTGGTTAGTGTAGTGGACTGTGACCAGTGAAACGAACTGTGATTTATTAATTTATTTGGTCAAAAAACAGTCGTTCCCAACAATTTAACTATTAATAGTTGAAAGATGAATAATAATAATAATAATAATAATAATAATAATAATAATAATAATATTAAATAAATAATAAAGAGAATGGTAGTGTAATAAATAATTAAGTGTTTTCAGTGATTGTGTTAAGAAACAAAAATAAACGTTTTTGTTAAAATAATACTAGACTTTTAACTCACCACCTAGAAACGTAACAATACGTTATCTTTACTACGTAAGTATGAAATAGGCGAGAAAGTAGAAAGTGCTCGCTGCAAGAACCTCCCGTGTACAGCGAAGCCACCTCTGCCTCTTGCCACTCAAAGACTAATTCCGCCGCCATCGTTTTGCTCACAGCTGATCCCAATCTAACGCTCGCGTGTAAAGCCCACCACCTGTCACCAGCAGCTGGGCAAAGGCGGAGTCAAGGACTTCAACGAAATGTCACTGGCGGCGAGGGAGGCGGTGGCGACGCTGAGTTTGAGAAGGCTGCTAATCGGTGCCGCACAATTTCGGACTCATCAAACTGCATTTTGTCTAAACGCACACGCAAGGAGGAAGCGCCCGCCACCGTCAGAATTTATTCTTAAAACTTTTCAAATTGGCGAGAAAATTCCCAACCATCTTAAAATGCACTCCATGGATCTTCCTATGAGCTGGAATTATAAATGTGCAATCTATTCATAGACGGCAAGTACTTTGACAAGGAAATAAACACGAACGTTAGATTAGCAGAAATTAACTTCGATTAACGTGTCCATCGTATTTGCAGAGATGCATTGTATTGTACTTTTCATTCTTACTTATTCAACTTCACTTAATGCCGTGAAGTACATTAATGGTTATGAAGGGGTCAAAATGTTCATCATTCATTGCAATTTCATAATAATTTTACATAATTATAAATTAAATACTCGGCTCGTGTGTTGGTGATTGATTGATTTTTTCGTGTTTCCGGGCGCATCAACTGCTTTGGTTACTAGGTCCGTAAGTGTAGGGCATGTTTTTTTCTCGGGAGATGGCCGTGATCTTCCTCCACTGGATGGCGAGATCCGGCGTCGACCTACCATCGACTAGAGGGCTTTCCCCTTAACCAGGACTCTCCCACCAGCGGGGCACCGTCTCAGACGCAACAAGCTCTAAGCTCCCGACCGATCTCCCGGAATATGTAGTAGTGTAGTGCATGTTAGTGTAACTGTGTGTGTGTGTGTAAGGGGAGAGGATAGGACAAGGAAGAGGAAGAAATGAGCGCGCGTGGTCCGTAGCCCGTTTGTTTGGGAACTGCTCCAGGATTCGCCTGGTGTTGATCGGAGAACCCACGGAAAACAACCGGTCAGAGCAGACGGCTGCTAGAATTCTTCTCCAGACAGCGACTGAATTCGACGTAGCTGAAAAGTTAATGTAAAAAATCCTGCTGTCAGGCTTCGAACCTAGAACCTCCCGATCAGAGGCGCTGCAGTGACATCAGTTGATGCACTGAGCTACCGCTCTTGGTCGTCAAATGATTGACGATTATGACAATGTTATTCACAAGAATTTTAGAAATTTCGCTGGATTCGTGTAACATTTTTGTCTTCAATAATTACAAAAATTAATAACACTAGTATCATTTTCGAGGAAACTATCATGAAAAAATTCTGCATCTGATGGCCACTGGAATGTGATGGTCAGTGAATAGCTTCACATTTGCAGCAGGTACAAGCTTTATCGGCATCGGGCAATCGGCGCAAACGAATCTAGTGCTAAAACAGCAAATACTTTCTCGCCCGTATTTCATGCAAAATGACTGTAAAGGTACTCAATTTTTTGAAAAATGATCTTATTTCAAAACCTGTCTTTCATAATTGTAGTTGCAAGAAGATGCCGAAGAATGGTTGAACTTTTGCAATTTTAAAAAAATCAGGGTTTTCAACGAAAATGAAAGCTGCACCATTATTTTCGACCTTTCCGTATTAACGTCCTTTACACTAACCAAAATTTAATTAAAAACAATAGTACCATTTTTTTTAAATTGTAAATGTCTCAGGGGCTTTATGTAAAGTACCCCCTCCAAAAGGAATGAAAATATCGGTTTCAAAATTCAAAGAGCCGCGACATCAGTCACATCGATTGGGGAATATCAAATTAAGAGGATCTAGGCTGAACGGATTAGCCGGTAGCATTGTTCACAAACGGACAGACGAACGGACGGACAGACATTTGCCGCCAATCGATATTTCGACCCACAAAACATGGATTCTTACTACACCACGTGTTAGAGGATTGTTTCTAAACTTAACAACTGGATTTATTTACTTTGAGGGCCCGGCAATAAAAGTTTTTTCTGCCGAAATTCAGTTTTTTTTCGGGCAACATACGTCATACACAGTTTTTTACTGCTTTGTGACCGAATATTTGATATACATTAAATCAAGGCTTTTTCCCAATACACGAACCGCGCTGCTAAGGAATAACAACGGTCGCAACGCATCAAAAACAAAGTTCCACTGATGCAATTTTTGGAATTACAGATGTTTAGATGAAAATAAAATATTTAGGAATAGCATATATTTATGAAATTGATTTACATATCCAAAAAATAAACACTAAAATTACGGAAAAGCATTGAAACCGTTTTCTAAAATACTTGAAAATGTCTTAAATAGTTAGGTACCCGTAAAATTAAAATATTCGTTTCAAATTTGAAGTGTTCATTCAGATCGATTGGAGAATATTCATTTTGGTCAAAGTCTCTGGGTACGATTTAGACGCCATAGAGATAGTGTCTTTACCTCTGTGTCCATTTGTTTCATAGAAAATCCGATTGATATTTATAATTTTTTAAGGCCCACTAAACATTTTAAAATATTTTTTTGTCTTAAATTTTTCGTTTTAAAACTGTATTGATATTTAAAAAAAGGATGTTGGTGCTCATTTTACAGTATCACTGTATATTAGAAGATTTGGACATAAATCATCGTGAAATTGTTATTCTACATCAATGAATACATTTGTGATATATAATTAATTGTTGTTCTAAATATTGAAAACTTTCAAGCTGTAATCGTCGCAATGGAAATCAGCGCTGCTTGAGAGGATAAAAATCCGGCATATTCTGCAAATATTATATTCTGCTTCTTTAAACAAAAATCTGCTCTGGTTATGACCTTTCTCAGAGATTTAATGTCAAAAAGACAGTGCTAACGAGATGTTCTCTAGCTTTATTCACGCAATGGAATCAACCATGGAATGAGTCAACATCATGCGTGATAAAATACGCAGAGGGATAATTAACTCTCATTTCTGCGAAGACAAAAGTTCCCGCTTTTCTCTTGAACAAATAATTCTGACTTCCCGTTTTCCTCTAAACACTTTGAAGACAAGGAATTTGTCAAATACTGATAATACTGATCAAACATTACTGTCTCACAAATGGCCACTTGTTTGTCTTTTAAAAATATCAATTTATTTTCTGTTTCCTTTCCGGGGTCCTGGTCAAAGACATCCGTGTCAAATCTTGGTAGTTGCAAAGACCATTTTCAAATATATGGTAGTGCTCTTCCATAAAACTCTTCAGCTTCACTGTGCAAATTTTCAATAGGTTGTTTAGAGAAATGATATACTGCATTTTATAAAACGTTTTAGGCTTTGAGGCCGAAATAGCAACAATTCTTCTCTCTAGTATGAAATCTAGTACGATGGATTTTCAATATGAATTTCTCTTCAATCACAATTATGGTACTTCTCGGTTTTCTTAATTTGTGTGCACCGTAAACTAATAATGGAGAAACCTAAAAAAAAGCAGATAGGGAATTAGAGGAAAATTCTACCAGGATTATTAGCGACTTTCCTTGTGATAAGAAAAAGGATTTTAGAGCTTCTCATAGGTGTAAGATTCCTTCCAATGCATGCATTTAAGACAGCAAGATGCTTAAGACTCTTAAAGTTCCCTTTTGCAAATATCAATAAATTCTTAAAACTCAGTATCTTCATCGGCGCTTGTTGTGAAAACGGAATAATAATAATAATAATAATAATAATAATAATAATAATAATAATAATAAAAGTCGTCTCTACAGTGACATCAATATCAACAGATAAATGTCTGCAGCAATTGAAATCGTGGTGACAAAAAATGTCCTTTGGTGTTAGCTCTTTAGGGGAGAAAATATATTGTTGTCACTACGATTCATTCCACAAAACTTTTGTTGCAGCTTTTGTATTCAGCATGATAAACAAGTTTTGGGTAATCTTTGTGTTTAGTGAGAACTGAGATGTATTAGTTTGATATTGTTTCTGATGTTTAATTTTTCATATAACCTATCTTAATTAGTTTAGTTATCATCCCTTCATTTTCATCAAAATATTACAAAATTACTGGGAAAATTTTCACAGCTTTCTGGTTCCTTCTGTCAGTTGCTAGATTGTAAAATGAAATTATTGCCAAGCCGAGGAGCAAAAGACAAAGAACGAGTGTCATTATTGCTGTGGCTTTGGTCCTTACGGTACTTCGCTTTATAGATTCGGGATATATAAAAACATAATTTTGTTTTACAATATAGTGACACATAAATGGCAATTATTTACTGTTTTCTTTGCTGTTAAATATACAGCCAGAGAGCCACACTCTGACCCTAGTTATGGCGAGACGTCCCGTCCGCTCCACGCGAAATCACGTAATGCGTGTGTTCGCCTGGTTTGCTTGACTCTGTGGTTACTGCGGTCAGTTCTTTAGCATGCGAAACGTGGTAACTGTTGTGGATCGGTTGTGATTAACATGGTTTACGGTCAAGTGTTATAAAGTTTATTCTGTTCAACTCATTGCGAAGGATTTGGTTCCGTTCGACTTCGGCAATTCAATCTCAACCATCATCATGGGTTCCACTCAAGTTCAAGAAACTAACTAACAATGCTACATATTTTCATTTTCTCAAGGAATAAAATGCTATTATTAATGATTCAGAAAAAAGTGCGCCAATTGTAGAGTTCATCGAACAATTAGTTACTAAAGTTCACGCCTCCCATATTAAATTTACTGCGAAAATCTCAAATAATAAATTGTGTGTATATATCTCCAATAAGGATATCGCAGATAATTTAATTTTCATTAAAAAGAATATTATAGTTTCTAATCAAGTTTTTCCAAGCAGACCATTAATTTCCAGGAACAAAATAATTATCTCATCGAATGTTTTCCTGAGTAGTCCATATGAAGCGATTGAAGAAAAAATTTAACACATGGATTTAGAACGGTAGTTCCATTTACTTTTCTTCGTGCAGAATTTAATAATCCAATATGAGTCACATCCCAAGTTTTCGCCATTAAACGTGTTTCTCCGGACGATTCACAGAAATTACCAGACTCCTTTCAATTATTAATAAAAAATGTTGCCATTCATGTATGTAACTTCGGAGAAACCTACTTGCTTTTTATGCATGAAACAAGGCCATTTAATTGAAATTGTCTAGTTCCGGGAATTTTCAATTAATTTGATTGCTCTTCTCATCTTACGGAGATAAAAACCACACTTTCAACTTTCAAAGATATAATTCTCAGAATGATTCCCTTTATCCTATAACCATCCAAAATGACAAATATAAATGAAAGCGTAAACCAGAAGTTCCAAAGGGGTCCGTATAAGCCCCTGGGGGTCGATAAAAGTTTACAGGGGTAAATGATGAATAACCAAATATGATCTGTAGGTGACGGATTTTAATGAATTTTATTTGTTTCTTTTTCCTTTTGAACGATGCCTTTTATTAGAATCATTAATTGTATGTTATGACAAAAGGAATTGGCACATGTTCACATAACGTTTTTTAAATTTTTCGTCGATTTCGACTAATAAGTTATTTTTTACACTTTGATATTTTTAATGCATTTTCGTCGATTTCATCAATTTTGATATAATTTTAATGGTCTTTACTTCAAATAATATTACTGAGGTTCAACAATTGTTCTCCACAGAATTCCTGAGTAGCCAATTAGATTTCTTTGCTCAGAAATTGTAATGTCAGCCGGTGTGCACATGTAATTTTATTTTCCTGGGGAGCCCATCAGCGCCATTGTATGTTCGGCCGATTTTAGGATAACTTAAAACGGAGATATCCTGGTAATGAACAGTCCTAACCAAACATTTGCATACTGAGTTCACTTGAACGAAAGGAAGATGACTCTACTTCATCAGTAACAGCTTGAGTTATTTATCTAAACTGTTGTTAATAATTTTTTAAGTCATTTTTATTTACTTTAAAGTTTTGTAAAAACATTTTAAGAGCATTTTATTGATCACTTATATGGATATTTTAAGACATCAAAATTCGTCCCCTAAAGATATGTATTATCAAGATCATATTGGTTACCAAAAATTAAAGAAATTTATTGCTTTCTGATATAAAGCAAGAAACCCACAATCATTAATTGTAAATTCGCTCCTCTTCGTTCGTATCGCGAGTCCTGACGGTGGCAGGATTTTCGACACTACCATTACACCTAGGTCGAATTCAATCGCAAGTGGTTTCTCCGATCAACACAAGGCGAATGCCACTGCAGTACCCTACCAAACGGGCGACGGACCGCGCGCGATCTGTCCTTCCTCTTCCTTGTCCTATCCTCTCCCCTTACACACACACTTACACTAAAATAAACTACACTACCACATATTCCGGGAGACCGACCGGTAATTTAGAGCTTGTCCCGGCTGGGACGGTGCCCCGCTGGTGGGAGAGTTCTGGTTAGGGGGAAAACCTCACTAGCAGACGGTAGGTCGGCGCCGAATCTCGTCATCCAGCGGGGGTTGATCACCGCCATCTCCCGAAAAAAAACATGCACTACACTAACGGGACTAATGAACGAAGCAGTTGACGCGCCAGGAAACACGAAAAAATCAATCAGTCAATGGATACCTCTCGTTCAGGAAAAGTACTCTCCGCAATACGCACTAGAGACATGTTATGGCAAGTTCTTCAAAAAAGTTTGTAACTATTGCATCATAAAAAGAGGATTAGAAATCTCGGCTACACAAAAGTGGAAGCGTCGGCGATTATTCAAAATAGAGATATTTACGAGAATATTGGTGTACGAAATTGTTCTCTTCACGCATTTATGCGCAATTCTTTGTGTCATGATTATGGATGCTATATATTAGAGAAAACGTAAGGGGTTGATGAAGAAAACAATTCTCTTAAAAGTGCGGATGAAAGAAAAAGGGTGAAAAACCCTCGTCTAAATCTTGCACCTGCCAGCCCCCTTCAGTTAACTTTTTAATACTCCAGTCTGCCACCATTAACACAGACCAATCAAACGGAAACTCTACGAACGTTGACCTAGCGGCTCCCCCACTATCCTGGAAGTGCGTCGTCCAGCCTCAACGGTGAACGATTCTGACAAGCACAGTGAAGACAGCGCAAGCAAAGAAGCTGTAAGTAGAATGAAAATATCTCTTTCTTCTAGAAAGTCATTACAACTTCTGTATCATATTTATCTGACAGTAATATTGAATATCTGGACAGCAATTCTGCTTCTGACACAGAATCTGTCTATGCTGTCTATATATCTACTATCCTGAAGCCAAGATGAAATTCGTTAAAACAATGAAACATCAAAAAAAGTCCCCCAAAAAATAAAACTAATATTATATATGGCTTATCATGAACAGATTCGAAAGATGCCACAGAAGCAGATGGCATAAAATACGCGCTATCATTGAATAAATTAGTAAACTTTTTCACAAAACAAGGAACAAAATATGAGTATGTAATTGATATTGTGAAGAATTTCATCATTGACATACTCTCATTAATATCAATCTTAAGTAGTTCAGAATTCTTGCAAATTCAATCAGCCTTCATACTGCTCGCTGTGTATACTTCGCGAATGTTCATTCCCGCCTGAGATATGACATAATATTCTGGAGAAATACATCTTATAGCTCCCAGACTTTTAGATTACAAAAACGAATTGTACGAATAATAACCAAATCCCACCCACGTGATTCATGTAAGCCTCTCTTCATTAATCTAGGAATTCTACCATTACCGTGTCTTTTTATTTACGAATCAGTGGTTTTTGTAAAAAATGACTTGCTCAAGGGCGGGAATATATTTTCAGAAAATGCCGAAGTCTATTACTATAACACTCGACGTACAAATCATATTCATCAGGTGACAGTATCAACAGCTCATTACAAAAAATTCACATACAATACATGTACGTTATTTTACAATACTTTGCCAGATGACATTAAACGATTAAATTCAACAGAAAAGTTTAAATCCCTAGTGAAATCGTTTCTGCTGCATAACTGTGTCTATACAATTAGAGACTATACTGAGCATAACAAGAAAAGTAACATTAATTTTAACGACGATACATAATGCATTATTTACCATTTGGACTGTATAAATGAGTATAAACAACCTGTAACAACTATTGTACTACAGCTTCCGGGTCAATGACCCCCATCTCGATCAGGTTTTTCGTCCAGTTTCCCTGATCCATTGAGCAAATGCTGAGATGGCCCCTTGTTTTGCTTCTGGACATAAATGTAACTTCATTTTCTGTGCACGTCTTCTAGAATTCAGTAGGAAATACAATTATTCAAATTATCGTTTCCATGTTGTCGCGGCAGGAAGTAAAAATTTATTGCTTTTTTCCTTGAAAATAGATTTTATTACATGGGAGTTTTTTTGTTTTTTTCTCCCTTTCAAAATTCAAAATTTATTGCTTATTTATCCTTGAAAATAGATTTTACTACATGGGAGTTTTTGTTTTTTTCTCCCTTTCAAAATTCAAAATTTAAGTATTATATGACTTAGTGTAGGGATCACAGAATTTTGAAAATGTGCACACTATTCATTTTTCCCCATAGCACGTCATACGCAGTTTTTAACTGTTTTTTTGACGTAAAATAAAATAAATAAATAAAGAAAGAAAGAAATAACTAAAGAAAAATTCAACCAACTTTACTTGAGAAAGGTTTAAAAAATAGATGTTCATGAATATAAACAAATCTTGAAAGAGCAAAATATCTATTCACCAATGAACTTCACAATTACTGAAGAATTTTAATTAAGAAAGAAATCATGTCATTATAGTCACCGTGGATATTGTCAAGTAGCATTGCCATAGTTTTTATGCTAGATTGTCTCATTAAAATCTCATAATTAGTGATTACAAACCTCTGATTCTTTGTCTCCAAAAAACCAATTTCAAAGACTATGCCAAGGAAAAATTACGATGATATGTATCTCCCTTTCTAACAGACGTCATTTTGTATTTGCAGCTGCGGAGTAACAATTTTCACAAAATCATGTACCTTAGTATAACATTTAAATTAGAAGGACACTGATAGGGGTGAGAATAAGTAATACAGGAACAATTCCAGCAATCTATGGTCTTGGCACGGAGTTCACAAGAAGAAACATCAAAATTAAGAGATTTTTAGAACTTTACTAGGGATTTTTCTATTGATTCAAAAAATTTATCGCTTCTTCCACTGACTAAAATTCCAAAGCGGCGATCATTGACAGAAACAATGCAAAATCAACTTGGTCGTATAAGGAATATGATGATAAAGGTCATTTTAAAATTAAAAAATCGTGCTCGATGTCTAATGACGGTAGGAACAATTTAAAACATTTCAGGTACAAGGAAAGGAAAAGAATGGTTGAATATTTTCATAGGAAAATATTAATACGCTTGCTAAATTTGGAATATTTCCAATGATCTCAAATACAATGTGGATACACCACCATTTTCTGCTTATTTATGCACAACCGTCTGCAATGGAAGGTTAGAAAATTTCTTTCTTAAAATGTTTCGGTAGATTATTCGTATAATGTAGTTGTTTATAGTCAACCAGTAAGGATAAATATAGTACAAATAGGAATAAATAAACTAGAGATACTACAGAATGGCACAGACTTTCTCGTAGCAAAGTTTTCTAATTTTCTTGGTGTAGACTGGCTTTAAGGTCTTGCTCCATTCTCTCACCAACTGCCATCTATCGTAGCCCAATAGAGATTTATTTGACATTTTTTCAACTTTTTGGTTTCTCAATAGTAGAATCAAAATATTACTTCTAGAACATCAAAGAAGAGTTAAACCTCGAAGTAAATAGAAATTTTCATTGGAAAATTTGTGCAAAATTTGAGCAATATTAAGCATTACTGTAAATGCAAAATTTTAACCTGTTTTTCTCAGGAATCTGTTCAGTTTTCGAAAAACTTCATTTAAAGTCATTTGAATTACTTCTACTCACCAATGAAATAATGTATACAAATTGTATATGTGCATATTAACCGTGTGAAATTTATTTTAAACAAATTACATTTGTGTAATTTCTGAAAAAAAAAGAATACACCAAAATGAACTTTACGTTATATTAAACAGTACAACTATCACTATTTATTGGAAAAGTTTGAAAAAAAAATTGAGGTATTTTTGGAAAAATGGTGTTTGAGTGTGTCCGAAAATGCGGAATATCAACAGAAAATTGTTGACTGCTGGATAAATGAAGAGTTGAGGTCTCCATTTATTAATGCTGAAGTAGCAACTTCGGCTCAAAGGGTCGCAGTTTCGGAAAAAATCCAAATTACTAAAAATAATTCTTATCTAACGTATGACAATATGTATATCATTGATTTCGACTCTTTACGCTCGTCATAATAGACCAAAAATATATGCACTGTTCCATTTGAAAAAACAAAGTTATCTCAAATATCTCGTAACAATTAGCCCCATTCCCTCATGCACATTCGTGAAAACTTCATTGCAATAACTTCAACTGTTCAAAAGTTACAGGAGGTGCTAAAGTTACGTGTCTCACGCTGTATTTAACATCTTTATAAGTACTTTTCGGGTTTAGGTTGAAAGTAGAACGTTGGAAAAACATTAAGAAATTTGTACAACCCTTACCTTCAAATTTCCCACCAATGTCTCTGGATGCAGTACCCGCGAATTTTAAAATGCTACTTACTTTGCCTTGACATGCCTGCAGTCTAGAAAGTAAAAATCTAACTAATAGCTAAGCAACTAGAAATCATGTGATGAGAGAGGCGCCCACAGGAAAGGAAGCAAAAATCTCTCGTGAGACACTCTTCCATAAAATCTTCAGTGAGAGACACATAACACCACCCTTCAGAGCAGGAGTTTAGGCAGGAATATTCCGAATAGAAAGATGTGTTCTTTTCAAAGTTACCACTACAGCGGTTATAGGTGGAGAGATGAGGACAAGAACGTATTGACAGAATACCAAATGCAATCATCTACGCATTGGGTGGCGTGTGACGGCCGGTACCAGCGTACATAAGGCGCCCGCCATCGCGCATGCTATTAGACCCGCTGACGGGGCCTTGCCATCATGTTAGTTCGCTAATGCCTTATTTTACGTGGCGAGACTCGGGCCATCAGGCCCGCTCTTCCGTCTAACCACGCAAATTTCGCTACGCTCCTTTCACCACCTAGCGGAGAAAGGAGGTATTATCTTGGGCGAGGAAACAGGCGGATATCAATTTTGCTCACAGGCTTCTTTTAGGCTTGAGGATCTTTTACATGCAGTAAATCTACTAACGGGACAGCCGGCTATACTTCCCCTCCGAAGGATTTTTTCGCCCTAGGCCGAAGGAAGGCATACGAAGGATTTTTTCGCCCTTAAAAATCCACGGCTTCCATCGGGTGGAACCCGCAAACTCGGCTACAACAGTCCGGTACGCTAGCCGTTATACAACCGAATCCACAAATACCACCAAATCCGCATCATAACTGGCAACCAGAACGGATTTGCCGACGCAGCCATTTTAACTCTTCTTAAACTCTTCTTGATATTTTTAACCCAATGTAACTCCTCTTTAATATTCTAGAAGTAATATTTCGATTCTACTATTAAGATACCAAAAAGTTGAGAAAATGTAAAAAAAAATCTACTTTGGGCTACGTTAGCTGGCAGTTGGCGAGAGAATGGAGCAAGACCTTAAAAGCCAGTCTACACCAAGAAAATTAGAAAATTTTGGTACGAGAATGTCTGTGCCATTCTGAATCACGGGTAGCAGCGCGGTTGGACTTCACCACTGCTCGTCTGCCCACCTATAGATCCGTAAAGTCAGTATCGTAAATTTTTTAAAAAAATATTGAAATTAGACTCAAAATTTGTCGCTTTTTTGTTGCTAATTTGTTACCCAAAATATTGTTGCTCTTCACATGACCCTGCTATTAAATATTCGGCTAACTTGATGTCAAGTTAGCTTCGCGAACTCAAGAAAACAAAGAAATTACAGATATAAATAAAATAGAGTTAATAGGGAATTTGTCACTTTTTTATTACTGAAGAGTTCACAAAAAATAAATTTTGTAGCTCTTCAAATAGTACTAGAAATGAATCTTTTCCTAAACGCGATGCCAAATTGGTGTCAATTAGCATCGCAAACGCAAGAAAACCAACAAATTATAGAGATAATTAAAAAGAACCACAACCTACGACTATTTGACGGCGGCTGTTGTCCAACGTCCGAACACATCGGTCAAGGAAAAAAAAGCTTTGATTCTGTAATAGATCATTATACTCCGATTTAAACATAGCTGCAGTTCAAGGTCGGGAGCTGCAAGGAGAGGGGGTCATTTTTATTCAATCAGGAGCTCCCATACAAAAAAAAGTTCTAACGTCCTCGATTGGATGACAGTGTTCCCCTCTCCTTCCAGCTCTTGACATGGAAATGTAGCTGTGTTTAAATCGAAGTACAGTAATAAGCAGGGAACAGTTTTCTATGTAAATACACATTTACTAAATAAGCTAATATCGATACTAATTTGCATTACCTTTATGTTTCATAATGCGTAGATTTAAAAAATGCTTCTTTTATTTTCCACGTTTTTCCATATTTTGGTTTCTATATTTATTATAAAATTAGCCCGTATATCAATATTAAGCTCAAGAGTGGTATTTCATTAAAAATTCAAAATGCATCTGAACAAAACGAGCTTCAGAATTTTCAGTAATACCTTAAACATTAGAGTTTTTTCATTAAGGAGATTTGACAATGGGAAAGCAAGTTAAGGAACTGTGAATTTATGTGAAGAATAGATCCACTCTCCGGCCTTGAGGCCCTGTCTGAGAGGGTCTGAGTGTCTCGAGGTGAGGGAGGGCGCGAAGTGGCCATGAACAATTGGATTTGTTTGACCTTGATTGCTTTGAGACGTCCCACTGAGGCTGCTACCCGCAAACCGCAGGACGTCAGAGGGACTGAGACATCAGAATTCGACTTATACAGCTCCACATTGTCAGTTACGTGTTAGTTCAATTCTATTAACCTCTCGATTAAGCCTGTGTAGAATGCCAAAAGTAGCTCAATCAGTCAGTGTAAAATTAGAAGTTCATTTTAGGTTTATCAACTGACAATAAAATATTATATTACCACATTACTCAATTTTATCTTATTACGATCATATATAACTTCTTATTTTAATAAAAATAACTACATATATATTTACATAATTCTTGTATTTTAATCCATATGAATCCGTTCCCTGGTAATAAGAGTCTTTCATGTAGTATGTGTTTTTTGATTTCCAAGTTAAATAAGACAGCACGTGTCACTTTGAAGATGTGCATTTCAAATTACATCCTGTATGGGTGTGTGTAAAGAGGATTAATATTTCCGTTTCGTTTCTGATGGAATAGTTTTTCAAACTCACTTTAAACATTGCCTAAGACGTATAATATTTTTTCCTTTGTTGTGAAAATTGTAGAAAGATCAACTTCAGTTTCTGAACAACAATATTAATACAAACATATTGTATCTGATGCGTAATCTGCATTATTTACATTCGACTATATATCCGGGTCACTTCACAGACGTTCTAACGCGATTAAAGTAACTTTATGTAAATTGAAGTACACACAAAATAAATTTTCAATATATTTTTCTCGCATTTCCTTTTGATGGCACGCACCGCTCTCTACAGCAGCAATAATGTACAGAGGAGCGAGCGGTCTGAGCAAAAAAAAAAAAAAAAAGCCCTGCGTGGAGCTGCTTCTCATGTTACTTCGCTGGTTGCCAGCGACCTTCGATAATCTCCTTTCCTAGCGAACGGTGATCAAAGCTCACTGTGCAATTACACACATGTCAGATATCAGTCAGACAGCACAGTTGCAATTCGAATTGTAATGCAAGCGAGTCATATCAGCGAACGCGTAATATTCGTATAATTTGTAACAGTATCCGCAACTCGGTGCTGGCTGCTTGGAGGGCGGCGACTCGGCGCGGACCGAGGTGTGGGAGCGGGGCTGAGGGGGATCTGGCGTGGGAGGGGGGACGAGGGGGAGGGCGAAGCTGAGGGGCTTTGCTGGTGGCACGGCGACGCCTCGGCCGCGAGCGAAGGTCACCGCCGCGCCGGCATCGGCTCACAGCGAAGGCTCATTCAGGCCAAGGGTTGGGCAGCGCAGTACCTCCATCAGTACCCAGCAGTCGATACTCATCAGCTCATTTTCGGATGTCTTCCAGGAACAACACATTACATTACATTACAAAGAATATTTGCTCCAACATCGAAGTACAAAAAGAGCGTTTCCTTTACGCTAATCGTGTTCTTTAAGAAATCGAACCATCACAGCAGTAGTTTTATGGGCCTCACAATTTTTCCTGAATAAAACAAAAACCGATTCCATGTATTTACGTTGAAGGAAGCGAGGACTTGTTCTACCGTGTAATAGATCTCAGAAGCTCCTTCTTCAGAGACAGATCATTTAATGACATTCCTAGAAACAGTATCGTCAATTGTTCTTTCTTCGTCGTCTTCATTGTCAAGGCTTTTTATTGGGCGTTCTTTCCGAGACAATTATCAAGACTTTATAGAATATCCAAGACCGCAGTATACCTACATCAATATTTCACTTCTCATTATAGTGTTCACTGCTTAACATAGAAATGCGTTATAGTCTGTCCCTTTGCATTAAGCTTTTCTTTAGAAGAACCCAATAGAGGAAACTATATTTCCAAGCTCAGGTTAGATCCAAGCCATCAAAGAGAATTCAATTACCCACAGATTCTAGCAGTAGAGATAAAATAATAATAGAAACTTCACAGATTCTCTATTGGGTTCTTCTAAAGAAAAGAAGCTTGGTGCAGAGGAAGATACCTCTTTCTACTTTTATTTACAGATTCATCGGGAGAAGTTAAGCTATTTTTTAAAAATCACCTATAAGTTTTCAAAATTTCTTCAATTTTTGTTTACATTTAGGAAGCTGTTCCTAGTAATGCCTTTTTTTTATTACCAATATAAGAAAGTATAGTTCATCTACTTTTCACCAACAGTCATCTTCCCAGCTAATACTCGTATGTTCTGGAACTACATTAAAAATGATATCAAGATATGGATGAAGGGAAAGTATTATTCTACAATAGAACCTCTTTTTGATTGATTTTCTCTTGGAATTATTTAATTACATTATCATTTGTATTTAATACAAATAATAATATAATTAAAGATTTGCAATTTTTGTTTAATACAAGTGAAATAATTTGTATCGTGTCACGTATCTTGCACATACTATATTGCTTTAATACAACCCCTGCAAAATAGTGTAACTATTCCCCTTTGAAGTAATTGCGGTTTATATTTATTACTTCCATCTCTATTTCGTATGAACGAAAAAAACACACAACCGTAAGGTCACATCCTGATAACGATGTCTGATTTGTTGTTTTTCTCTCTCTCGTCACCTACATAACATTGTCTTTGTTTACAGCTACGTGTCTGTAATCTACTTTATCAAGTATGATCCGCTATATCCCATTTGATAGTACGGGTGCGAATCGACGTCACGTAGTATTTACTAAACACTGAGACGTGCAAAACGACTTCAAGAGTTATTTGTAGGGTGGTGTTCAAATAAGTGAATTTATGTTTTTCCCGTTCAGATTCCTATCATCTACAAATATTGTATTGGCTGTTTAACGTTCGTTGGTCAGAAATCGTCATTTTTCATAGTTTATGACTTTCTTGTTGCGTACGTACTCTTTTAGTACTTCCGTTGCCTTATATAGTACTTTATTTATGAATTTGTGTTTTCCTGACATCGTGTTATAAAATTCCTCATTCAATCGAACAACGACGTAACTGTTTCAGTGCGTAAAAATCCATAGAACTTACCAGGAAGTTAATACATTTTCAGAAACATTGAATTCCAGACTTTTTGTGGCCGGCTTGGAAACAGTTACATCGTAGTAATGGCAAGTGATTGCTACCTCATTTGAGTCGAACATTAAAAAATATATGTAGTTTGTAAATTGCCATAAAGTTGCATCATTATTTCCGTGGATACGCGAATGCTCCAAATCTTTATTTTTGTTCCCGTGGATATCTTTGGGTTTTCCCCATGTTTGAATTATTATTTTATATTTCCCTTCTCAGTGTAGAACAAGATCATAATATTTCTATAGTCGAGTGTTTGGCTTGTTTATTAGTTATTTTCATACCTTCGTTTTCGTATTTTTTAATTTCTTATATTCTTTCGTATATAAACTGTTGACTATTGTTTTAACTTACGTTAGAAAATTCCACAAACGCCAAGGTAGTGTTGGATGAGGGCAATGCGTTCCCGTCGCTATGTGCGCCACGTAGTCTGGAGGGCCAAATCTCCCGTAAGCGCCTCGCCTCTCGTCCCGTTCCTCTGCGTCATCGGGCCCGGTTTGCAGAGGGGGCGGCACGGAGCAAGGTTCGTTCCCCGGGGCTCAGCGCGGCATAAAGAACGCCTAAGTGCAGCGGCCGGCGCGGGGCGGGGGCGGGGGCGGGGAGGGGGCGGGGGCGGGGCGGGGGCGGGGCGGGGGCGGGGCCGGGGGCGAAGCAACGTATCCTCGCGGGAGTTAAATGGAGGTCGCACTTCCAACAGCTGAGTTAACGGCGCTGGTCGCGCGAGGCCCCACTCGTAAATCAACGTCGCCCGGGCGAGCTGGGGCGGACTAGGGGTTGATTAGGGGCGGGCTGTAGGCAGACGTGCATCGGACCCAGGACTGGCTGAGGGCGAGGTGGGAGCGAGCGTGGTGGAGGACTGAGTCGGACTAGGGGCGAACTAGGGGCGGGCGAGGGGCAGGCTGAGAGCAGGTATTGGGGAGCCGGGAGGGGGGGGATTGGGGGGGAATTGGGGTGGCTTGAGCGGGTTGATAGCGGGTAATGAGTGGGCGGTTTAGATGGGGGATGAAGGTGGGTGGGGGCATACAGTCTGTAGACGGGTTGTGGCGGCGTGGGCGGGCAGGGGCCTGTTTACGAATGGCTGGGGGCGAGCTTGAGGGAGGAAGGGCAAGGTGGTGACGAGCGGGGGGTGGGGGGATGGGATGGGAGCGGGTTCCGGTGAGGGGCTAGAGGCGCGCTAGGGGCGGGCTGAGAGCGAATATTGGGGTTCTCGGGCGGGTTGTGGGACGAGTTGGTGAGGTCTGAGGGGTGTTGCAGGCACGTTGAGGGAGAGCTAGGGGCTGGTTCGTTTCGAGTTGGGGATGGGGGACGGATTGGGGCGGGTTCAGGGCAGCATCGGGGCGGGCGGGCTTGGGGCGGACGGCCTCGAGGCGAGCTCTGGGCGCGTCTGGGGCAGGCTGTCGCCGGCTGGGAAGAGTGAGGTTGGCGTCGTAGGTGTCTTTGTTCCTGGCATGTACGTCTTGGCTATACATGGACATTTTCCTCTGCCGCTCCGTCGACAGCCCCTGCCAAAGGTCATTAGCCGGATAGCGCCTGCTGGCTGCTGGCTGGGACGCTGGGCGTTAAAGGATTCGGCTGGCAAAGTGGCGTCAGAAGTAGTTGCGGTGGCAGCGACATAGCAGTTGGTTTTGGAAGTGTTCTTGCACTGGCATTTGAAACAAATGTAGATGGGGGGGAGTGATTGAGTTTGCAGTGACCAGTAACTTCATGAGTCTTCCTGAAGAAATCTGTATGGTTTATCTGGTTGTGACTGGAGGTTACACATACTTCTATATGTTATAATTGTATACGTACTGCAAACATTATCATCGTTTATTTGTAATTCAAGGGTAATTGTCACAATTATATAATTTGAAATAATATAAAAAATTCTCTTCTGTACAACTGATTTTTTCTTTTAAGATGGGGGCATTACCTGAAAGTTACTGCCCCATTTGTACGCGCGTTATGTTGGGCTAAATGTTGCAGGCGCTGCTTTGCAATGGCAGCGTGTGTGAGCGGCGCGATCATTTGAGGCCGCGGCAACGCCTCCGCTTGGAGAAGGCCTTATTAGGGCGCAGGGGGTGAGGGTGGGGGTGGGGGTGTAGCGAGGGAAACAGAGCGGGCAGCGCCCGCCCCGCGTCGAGGGGAGTATGTCCGACCGCAGCGCGTCTGCTCCGAGGCTCGCCTCTGGCTCCGCGCCCGCCCCGCCGCGCCGCGCCGTCTCCGCTTCACGCCGCTCCGCCGCCGCGCCTCCACCCTCACTTCCGCCCCGCTCCCGCTCCCGCACATCTCGCTTCGCCTGAATGGCTTCATCAGAAGCGATTCGCAACGCACCCTGCCCCGCCGCCTTCCCGCACTCAAGCGGGCTACCGCGTCCCGCTCCCGCCCGGCCCGGCCCGGCCCCGCCCCGCCCCGCCCCGCCCTGCGCTGCTGCAATTTGTTTACTGGCAGCGCGGCCCGGAGATGGAGCAAGGCCCGCCAGCTTCCCGGTTATTGCCTTGCATGAACGGCCCGCCTGCAATTTCCGTGCGGACGCGAAAACCAATGTCCGGTTCCGAGCATGTCACGACGAAAATTCTCAGAAACCGCCATTAAGACGTTATATGTTCTATTTTGCATACGGTTTATTGAGAGCTCCAGTTCGTCTCCAAGATAGAGGGCAACATACATTTTCTTTTATTTGATATTTGCAGGAGAAGAATTATGTTATTTTTTGAAGCGAATTACAAAATTCTAATTCCATCATGCATATGCCAAGAGCAGTGTACGATTTCAGTTTTTTTCACGCGTTTAAATGATAGATGTTTCGATGTACACGAAACAAGGAATCTACAGACAACAAGTAACCTTTTTAAACAATTTTTAAAAACAAGTACAAAAGTAAATTTTGTATTTCTTACTGATCATCATCACGTTTTTAGAAAGACGTACCTTTTACTTCCATCCTCATCCATTTCTCTTCAATATGGAAGAAAATCACAGCATACACGAGAGTGCTCTTCAATATTTATGAACTTCACACAATTTTTAATTTCAGAATATATAATACACTGACAATTCTGATGAATAGGTTTGGGATTACGCACGAAACATACCTACAGTCTATATTTAAAACCCCGTTTTTATCACATTTTAACACATTTCCAAAACCTCGGATTACATTATCCCGCTCACAATAATCCATTAGTACTCGACTTATTTGTTTAAATACACCACATAAATAGACATAATAGGGAAATAAACCATAAACAGCAAAATGGAAATCACTGAGATTCGAATTAGAACTCGTAATGTAGGAAAATCCATTTAAAATGCATTTAAACATATACATACGCAATGTGGTACGAAGAAATGGAAGATTATGAAACGCAATATCGGCTTGAGATTTGCATGAATTTTCAAGTGCGGATTCTATAAAATCAGGAATTTTTCTGAAAGTATAAGTATTGTTTTACTGAAATGTACTTCGATATATCTACATGGATGCGCAATGCACAGGTCTTTTGTCATATTTTCTGATAAACAATGAAGTAGTAAACGTAAGCTACTAGATATTTTGAGCGGGAAATTAGTTTTCCGGACTGGAATAGCTCTTTTTCGAAGAGATCTGTAAAGGTAGTTGCCTGAGTTTTCCCGATATGGCTCCAATACGTCTGCGTAACGTTATCATTACCTCATCGGAATTCTCAGTCAAGAAATCTCAATCAGAAATCTCAACTGCCTTTCAAGGCATCCCGATCAGAATGAACCGAGTTGAGTAAACCGAGCTGAATGAACCGAGTAAAAATGTTTCATGGGATACGTCAAGACTAGAAACAAGTCTAATAAAAAAGGATACGAAATTAAGAGATAAGAGAACTTTGTTATAGAACGTTAATGTCCAATAATTTACCCCCACAAATGTTTAACTCCATACTCCTATATCAGAAAAATGTTACGCAATTATTACAAATGCAGAATATTCCGTTTGAAGGAATGCTATACAAGCATATCATTTGTTAATACACGTCCGGTAAGAAATTTATTTTAGAACCCCTCTTTAGTAGACAGTGTTTCTAACTTTGATGCATACCCTTACGTTTTCAATTGAATCATTAATTTTAGAACGAACACAGGTCACATTGTTTTTAATTTGATTTGTTAAAAATATCCGCTACTGCAGTATCTGCATTAAGACCAGAAAGGGTATATTCGTGAACCTGAATTTTTTTATTGCTATAAACATTGAGGAGTACGATAAAAGTAATGTTATTTTCTCTCTTCAGCACATATTTAAAGAAAAGATCACAGCAGCGTTTGGTAACATTTTGTTTAAATACTTTTTAAACACTGTCACGATTTAACTATAAGTTACGGGAACGACACCCATCCGGGTGTGTTCATTGTATTCTGGCATAAAAACTACAAAACTAATGAGCACAAATTCGGTCCTTGCCTTTCGTATCAATCGTTCATTAGTAAATTTAGAGAAATCGCCAAATTATAACAATATTAATGCAAGAAAAAGGTTGGAAATGTTTGGTTTAAACTCCAGTTTTATTCCAAGACATATGGATGGTTGAAAAGGCCGGTGGGGAGGCAGACGGATAGAAGATGTTTTGAGAAAAAAGCTTTTTTTGATATTAGTGACGCACAAACCGTGTTTTTCTGACAAAAATATGTACTTTTTCCTGAAGCACTAGAAGACTCTCTATATGAAATTTGTATGTGGGAAAGTAAAGAATGAAAATCGTTTATTAAGGGTATTTTAGTGTTCTTCCCCTGTTAAAAAAAATTGCAAATGTACTTTTTCATTAACTTATATAGTTTTTGTGTCTCGTGGCAAATTGAAAAAAATGTGACTTTCGACCTTTCTATATTAACGATTTAATACTTGAATCTGCTTTCCAATACCCTTGATGTTGTTCCATCCGATGGGACGTCAGCTGGCAGCTTCTAAAAGTCTGGCCAACGGCGCTACCTGCCTGTATTGGAGCTCTTACCTGGAAAGAAAAAGAGGAAAGTATTATTTTTTATTCTTAAATAACTACTCCCTTCAATATTAGCACTTATTAAAGCAGAACTTCAAAATTGTTCATCTTTATACACTTAGTAATTAATAAGGTTGGTAATTAATAAGGTAATAAATTAGGTTGGAACAACGTTCTTTGGCTTCATTGCAGTATCTTATTAGCACTTCCCACTACTCAGAGATGTCTCATATGTACAGCAGTTTCAGTGTAGTCTGTTTTGTTAACAGTGCCACCTTTCGCGGCTCCATATTCCAGCCTAGCCAAACGCACGCATAGTATTGCAAACGAAGATGCCGTACTACCCAACATTACGAAATTAACACCCAAAGTACATTTTTTTCTATCAATTGTTATATGGTCACGAACTACAACGTCTGACGCCACACTTCGTTCAGAGAAGAAATCTGGAGGAAATTAGGAGGGTATCTGTTTCAAAACAGTGATGTAGCAATATCTTAAGTACACTGCAGACAACATTCAGCAGTATATAATGTCACAAGAATTATTTAGAACAAGCATGTGAAGGTTGAGGACCAAGTAACCATCTCACATCAGCTCGCGGGTACTGGGTCCAGAGCAACCGCTGCAAGATTTGTAGGGCTTGTTCGAATTGATGCGGAATGGTGATACACCACTAGATACCTAACCCATGTATTTTGGAGAACTCATATGACAGTTCCCCAGGGGTGGCCAGATAAAACAAGAGGCATATGGAAGTAGATTAAACGGAACTCCTGATTTCAAAGAAAAGTTTCGAACCCTTCATTACGTAAACATACTGTATTTCTTCATGGACAGAAATAACTTACAGTGGTTAATTTGAATTAAATGTAAGCATATTTTATAAATTTCCAAATAAAAAAGCAGTGTCATAAAAATGACTCCATTTCATGGCATGAGCGTCGCTTCCTCCTAGAGGCAGCTACATTGCTATTAACCCCTCCTTTTTTTCGCTCACCGAAGGAGCAGTCTAATGTTTTTTTAGAGTCGAGTTCAGCCGTAGTTCACAGGGGTAGGTTACTCACTGGGGTTCCTGTGTACTACTTACAGAATGTGTCGTTCCGATTCGATACCACGTTGTTCAGTGATCGTTACAAGACTTTAGTGGCATGACATCGGACATACCAGAACAGAATTTACCTGAACATAACAGAAATTTTAAGACTTTTTAAAAATAACACAGGCTGCTTCAGTGGCAATTTCTTACAACGTCACTCCTTGCCTTTCGTGGCCAAGCGACCCTGGAATGTTCGAAGGTCCCCAGCGGAATGTATTCACTTGTTATGCCACAGTGGATGCGGTATGTATCCTGCGTGATTAGGGAGTATTAGCACCAGGCGTAAGGAGACAGCCTTAAACTCTATTGATCACGTGGCTATCGAGATTATAAGGTCGTAATGAACAACGTTCAGAAGAGTTTTAGCAATTGCAACATTGTGTTATGCATTATAAGAAAAGAAACATATCAAGCGTTGAACAAAGACCTTCCACAATATATCAAAGAGTGTAGACTAAGTGGTGAGACATTTAAACCACGATACGAGACAAGAGTAACTTCATTTTCTGTGCACGTCTTCTAGAATTCAGTGGGAAATACAATTATTCAAATTATCGTTTCCATGATGTCGCGACAGGAAGTATTATTCCGAAGGACAACACGGATAAGAGCCCAAATTTATTGCTTATTTATCCTTCAAAATAGATTTTATTACATGGGAGCCTTTGTTTCTTTATTCAAAATCCAAGTAGTGTAGGGATCACAGAATTTTGAAAATGTTCACACAATTCACTTTCCCCATAGCATGTCATACGCAGTTTTAACTGTTTTTTGACGTAAAATAAATAAATAAATAAATAAATAAGAGTATCTACATTGCATAAGTACATGTAAAAGAGTACATAGAGACAAATCTAAATTTTGCAAGAAGTTTTAAATTTCACCGCCGTGAGAACCCAATCTGGATTTTTGAATCGGCTCTTCTTGAGAATGTAAGGAATATGTTGAAACAGCGTTCGTTGATGAGCATAAGACATAACCTATCTCGAAGATATGATTTCTACTTCTTCCTCGCGAACTTTGTACCTTTCACCTCTCCAACATTTTCCATTCTTACCAGCGTTGTGGAGTTGGTAAGGAATAACTGTAACTATCGTACATACGGAAATCGGTTTATTAGAGTCGGTAAAATACCTTTCCTGATTTTAGGTGGCCATTTTTCCGTTTGTAAGGTGACCGTAGAGACTTACAGGCTTGCACTATTCATGAAGGTATAAGGTCGTACGTTAGACCTAAGGTAAGACGTTAGGACTTCAAGATCCGTCACGTGACTGATAGTGCATAGCATATCTTACGCGTGGCGCTAAAACCCCCTTTTGTGTCACCCGAGGCCTCACACTGTAAGGACCTTTCAACATGAGCTTCTGAATTTTTCTTCCTAAAGTTTGTGCATGCAAGGACTGATTCTGCAACGGAATCTGGTCTGTGTGTATTTGACGGAAACTGTGTAGTACGAAATTGTTACATTGCATTTACGCCTCGGAATTTAAATGATTTTTATCAATAATGGAAGAAAGAATTATTGCACTTTAGGAGTAATTTTCATACAAATCTATATTATATAAAAGTATTGTAGACATATTTAGGCCTTGGGTTCCGGAGTATGTCCATTCCTTAAAATATGTTTTGGCTAAATCTTTTGTATGTAGAAATACTAGAAAAACAACTTCAACAAATGAAAATATGTAAATGTATTATACAATCATAGTTATAATTTTAAAAATTATTTTAAGGTATTATGTTAATAGGTTGGATGCTTGTACAACTTCTGAATGTTCATAAACTGTTTATTTGACACGCACTTCCACTAATAGTTCTTTTTCCTGTCAGTCAATTTGTTAAATTTATTTTTCTTTTGCTTGTTGTATATGTTACTGGTTATCAATAAACCAGTAGTTTGCGAAAAGTGTTTCTCTTGTGACAACCAGCTTCCACTCTTTTCTCCTAAATTTAATTTACCGCGCCGCTACACTATCGGAAATTATGGCACAATCAAAAGTACCCTTCAATGAGTCAACTCGGCCTAAAAGTGTTTATTTTTAATGAAAAGAATCGCGGCACGAATTACGTGGAGGCCCGGGGCAAGTTGTCCCATCTACTCCCTCCTTTAAGCCTCTGTTCAATTGTAGCCATGCTCCTTCCCATTTCCTCCTCGAAAGCAAAGAAATTCTTCATTAAAATGAACTAATATAGCAGTCAGATTTCAAATTGTGTATTGAGAGTAAAATTAAACATTTTGAATCGAATGTATCATGATATCGTAATGTGTAATTACGTAATGCGTAATTATTGTTAAGTAATAAGAACACAAGAACGTAATTACCCCCTATATTCAAGTTAGAAAGTTTAACCAATATTCTGGTCTGTTGTAAGAGCTGACTGTCTGTAGGAGAGAAATGCTAATTTAAAGAAACTTTATTTCACATTATTCCTTTATACAACATCAATAATAATAATAATAATAATAATAATAATAATAATAATAATAATAATAACAATAACAATAATAACAATAATATGTTTTGCAGTATGCTGTCGTTTCTTCCTGTTTATCCTTTTGTTAACGATGCAATACCTGAGTAACCGAGTTTACCAACACACGGTATAAAGAAGGATACTACACTTCACTTACCAGGCACAGAATAGTGTGTAATCACTTCATAGGTTTTGACAAATTAAAAATCTTACACAATGAAAAACAGACATCTAAATGAATGATAGCAGAAATGGTACTTATCAGGTTGAATAACGAACGACTCCAAAAGCTGATCTACTGAATTTTAAAATCATGTAATAATTTTTATAAATATTTCAACTTAATGTGAGTTTTTAAAATACTTTTATATTGTGATTGTAATTGTCAATTAAATTGTAACCGTGTAACTCTGCATACCAGCTGCACTTCTTGACAAGGTGCACATATGGTGTTCGAAACGTCGAGGTGTAACACCAATAAATAATATGCAAGAAAAAATAATTCCTTGTGTCTATGAACATTGATCCTACATGGTCTCCACTTATATCCAGTGTTCCACCTATTTCAACATCAATAATAATAATAATAATAATAATAATAATAATAATAATAATAATAATAGTAGTAGTAGTAATAATAACAACAACTCCTCCTACGTGGCCTTGACGTTGGTGGTGCAGCTTGAGTGAGACCTTGACCCTGAGAATTATGCCGGTGGTAGCGTAGCTACTGGTAGGGCCCTCCTTGCCGGACGGGTCAAAGGATAGGAATTAGACAAAGAAGTACTTTGCAAAGAAGAAGTTTGCAAAACGCAAACGTCAGAAGAGTAATCCAAGAAAACTCTCCGACATGCCAAAGAGGATCTGTAGGGTAGACAGGTCCTGAAGGCGAGAGGGGAGAGCCAGACTGTCTAGAGGAGGATATCCCGAATAAGAAATAAATACGATGTAAGTAGTGTTAAAATACGACAGCCCAATATGAGTAGAGAAATACAAGTTGCGCGCGATCGGTCATTGCAGGACCACGCAGAAGGTTATCACATCAAGCCTTCTCAAGGCCATCGAGTCTTCTACCTCCCAGGCACCTGTGTCTGTGCTCAGATCCCTGGGGAGGCGCCGCGACACTCTTGGCGATCGCAGAAAACACAGCATCAACTAATTCCAGATGAAGTGGCTTGAGGACAGAGCCATCTGCAATGTTTTCTACCGCTTCAAGTCTGATTGGCGAACGCACGAAATGGTTAAAAAAGATGAATATATCGGTAAAGCGTGCTTATTACCAAAGTAGAAAAGTGGAGGGAGAATGTGAAGGGTACAGTGTGCTGATGCAAGCAGAGGGGAAGAAAACGTATCCTAACAGCACCCTGAATGAACAACGGATATGTAGTCAACTGAATTCTATTCAGAGAACAAATGCACTATCATCTGTGGAATTCGATCAGATGCAAAAGGAAGTAAGAATAGAACTACAACAAAATATGGATCAATACTCTCAAATGACGCAGCAGTTCTGGAGAGAGAACATCTGGAGGAGAAACCTGCAGCTAAATTCAGATAATATCGGTAGATAATGATGCGACTGTTGATACTTTGAGGGAAAACTATCAAAACTATCATATTTTATTTCATGGTGTACCATTGCAATATCGTCTGCATATACCAAAAATATTGGGTAATAGTAAATATACTATACCAAAATATTGGGGAAAGTTTTACGATATCTGGAAAGTAATGAATACCATTTTCGAAGAACTTGCTCTCACACCTGATTCCATCGAAAAGCAAGTTGAAGAAATGCATTCTGCTGCCTTATCTGTCTTTTGGGAGTATGGGGAGAGATATTCAATGTAATAAACAAAGGCCAGTAACTTCTTCCACATCCAAAATTGAGGGTGCGCCATTTTGGAAGAGGAGAATCGAGGACAAAATTAATAAAGCTAGGAAATATATTGGTTATCTGATAAACTATTTCGCCGAGAGTGGCGATATCTCCAAAGGAGTGGTATCAAATCGGGAGCTAGGAGGTTGAAAATCAAGATGAGCTCAAAAAATCTGAATCACAAACTGGAATCAGAGGAAGAGAGACTGAAACAAAGAATCCCATCTCGATCAGGTTTTTCGTCCAGTTTCCCTGATCCATTGAGCAAATGCTGAGATGGCCCCTTGTTTTGCTTCTGGACATAAATGTAACTTCATTTTCTGTGCACGTCTTCTAGAATTCAGTGGGAAACACAATTCTTCAAATTATCGTTTCCATGTTGTCGCGGCAGGAAGTAATAAGAGCCGAAATTTATTGCTTTTTATCCTTGAAAATTTTTTGGTTTTTTGTTGTTTTTTTCTCCCTTTCAAAATTGAAAATTTATTGCTTGTTTATCCTTTAAAATAGATTTTATTACATGGGAGTTTTTTTGTTTTTTTTCTCCCTTTCAAAATTCAAAATTTATTGCTTATTTATCCTTGAAAATAGATTTTACTACATGGGAGTTTTTTTTTTTTCTCCTTTCAAAATTCAAAATTTTTTTTTTTTTTACGTAAAATAAATAAATTTAAAAAAATTGCAGCTTTAGGTGCGAGAATCACGAGATACAGCGACGCATCAAAACAAAAACATAAGGAATCAATTTTTGCAGCCGACCGTAGAAATTTTATAGACAAGTGGAGGCTGGTGATGGAGAGCGGCAATGTCAACCACCAAATGAAAATAATAAGGTTGATTTCTGGTCCGAAATCTGGTCTATATCTCACCATCACTATGAGCGGGCATGTGACCTTCATAGACAAATAGAAGCTTACCAAGAAAAGATAAAATGCCATAAGTTACGATTACTGAAGCTGATATTAGAGCAATCATCAAAAAGACGCAGAACTGTAAATCATTTGCTCCGGATGGCATTCATAATATTTGATGGAAATACTTTACTGTGTTCCATCTACACACGGCTAAATTTTTTAACGCTGCTTTGCAAAATCCAGCCACATTCCCTAAATAATTATTTAAAGATAATACGTTTATGAGTGCTAAACCAGATGACAGTTTTCAACCACAAAATTATCGGCCAATCACATGTCTATCGACATTATACAAAATGTTAAGTTGTTTTATACCGTCGAACATTAATGATCATAAATCAAAAACACTTACCTCCTGAGCATATCGGCTGTCGAAAAGGAACTAACGGTTGCAAAGAATTGTTGATTATGGATAGTGTGATTACACAAGTCCGCAAACGTCTATATGACATCTCTGGGATGGATGAACTATAAAAAGGCTGTGCCTCATACATAGCTTCTGCGCATCGTAAAGAGTCATAAAATTAACCCAGCTTTACTGAATTTCCATTTTAAGTGTACATCCGAATTGAAGACTTCTATGCACGTTAAAGAGGCAGTTACCCGTATCAGTCCAGGGAAATGCTAGCTCGTTCGTGGCGCATAGCGGAGTCGCTAGCCTTTCACCACTCAGGTCCGGGTTCCATTCCTGTCGAAACTCATGTGAAATTTATTCCAAGAAAACGAGTTTGGCTGCTTCACAAGGGCTAGTGCAACCCCTGTAAAGTGTTCTAAACCCTTCCCCTATCCTTATTTCTTCCCAATTCTGGCCGCTGGGTAGTGACGCAGGAGTACGTAGTTCGAGGCGCGTACGCGGAGATGCTCCCTGCGGTCCTCTTGACAACTGACTGCGACGTGACGTGACATGACAGGTAAAGAGGATAACGTTGCTTATAGAGGATTACTTCAATGCGAAAAAGATAATGGAGGATTACTCCCAGCGCAAAAAAGCGCTCAACACCCCCCCAACGGGTTTGGAGACGCGTTGCGTCAACTTCGACACAAAATATCAGTTTGATCCTCCTGTGTTGTTCCATCTCCCTTATCCACCTAAGTAGCATGATTAGCGAGTCTGGATACTGTATAAAAACTGGGTACTGTATGAAAAGAATTCCAGATGTTCGCATATTACATCAGTTTTATAGAGATCTCAAACTCTATGCAAGTAATAAAGACCAATTAAAAAGTAAACTTGCTTTGTGCAACAATTCAGTAAAAGTAAATTCAGTAGTTATGGAGTTATGGATGAAATTTGGTTATATATATATATATATATATATATATATATATATATATATATATATATATATAAGAGAAATAGGGTACAAAAGAAGGTACTATCCAGAGTAAATAAAATTGGTGAGACGAGCATCAGCTCAAGAAATAAAAGTCTGCAATTAACACATGGGCTAGTTCTGTAGCAACTTATATCTTCGGAGTGCTAAAATGGACGGACGCCTCTTTACAAGCTTTCGATAGAAAATTGAGAACGGCGCTTACCAACCATCGTTTCCATGACTCACATTGTCCAATACAGAGATTATATCTACCGAAAATAATGTAGGTAGAGGACTATTGAATTTAGAAGCATATGTCGTCAGCAGGAAGAGAAATTACGACACCATTTTCTGTCGGTTGGTACTCCTTTTCATAAAGCAATTTGTTCTCAGGATAAAAAATATCAGCCCATTAAGTCTAGCCCAAGAGAACAGATATTTCCTATACTTGACTGCTCAAGATCGAATTAACGCTTGGAAAACAAAAGAACTGCATGGCATATTTATAGCAACGTTGAGTTCTGAGGATGTTTATCTGAAATGGTCTAGAGAATGGCTGCGAACAGCAGGTCTTGATAGTGAAATACAGGGATTTCTGTTTTCCATAGAAGACCAAGTACAACCAGAGCATATCGAAAATATGTTATGGGCCAAAAAATTGATAGCAATTGCCGATTATATAAAACTACTAATGAATCTATCGAACATCCAATGCGTCTTTCCAACAACCAAGCTGAATACTTGGCAACGACATAAATACTGCAGCAAAAAGTAATTCATCAAGCACTTGCAAAAATATATCAACTTGTGGAACAAGAGCATCCCTTTATAAGTGTAAGCCTAAGAAAGTAATCAGTAATAATCTAGCACGAATACTGTGGGGCAGCACAATTATAATTGACAGGACGGTTGAAGCAAACAAACCAGACATTTTTTTGATAAAATAGCCAGAACAGCTATGATTATTGATGTTGCAATTCCTACAGACGACGACCTTCTGTGGACAGTAGCTGAGAAAAAACGAAAATACCAGGCACTAGCTGTTGCATTAAAGAATATGTACACATTTCAGATAGTGAATATTGTACCTGAAATAGTACCGCCATATGGTGTAATTACGAAGGATTGGCAGTAGGCTGGTAAGTCTGAGTCTACTAGAAAAACATCTTAGAACTATGCAAAAGGCTGCTGTAATGGGTACTGCAATCATAACAAGAATTTTTTTGTCTTGAATGATGTGGATGAAGAGCCAAGGAAGTAATGACATCAGCAAAATCACTATTGATGTGGGACTACATGAAAGATGGTAGAACATTGTATGAGCACCCGCTCTTCATTGTAGCAACTCCATATTTTGTACAGAAAAGTTGTGACTTGAGCTGGGATGCTCCCACATTTCTTGAGAGGTAAAATATGAAAGAAATGTAATAATAATAGTAATAAATAATTAATAATAATAACAACGTATTTCATCGTTCAGAATAATCATTCCATATCCCACACCCCCCGGACTAGCGAACTGGGTGATAAAAATCGTATTCAGCTTAATGCTAATCCCCCCAAAAAGGAGATGGACAAACACTACGTGGATGTCCGCGTAGTTGTAGACGGTAAATTCGCGACCGCATAATAATAATAATAATAATAATAATAATAATAATAATAATAATAATAATAATAATAATAATAATAATATAAATTATTGTAAATGAGACTATGCTCGGTGGAAATGAAGTAAAACTCTGATTGATTGATTGATTGAATGGTGAATTACTTCCTGATTTTCGGTTTTGTTATTTAATTCACATTCCTGCGGTTTGGCAAAAATATATTACTACAGTTTACACTACGCAGAATTTAAAAAGAAAATAAACTTAAAATAGCCATAAGGAGTAAGAATGTAAAGATAATATAAATTTCGTTTGTTTGATAACACATCTCTGGCAAACAAGTTTTCGTAGGAAGTGGCAGCACTACTTCTTGGGCACCTCACCGCTTTCTGAATGTGGAGCGAAAACAATACTGGAGCGTAGGGAAGTTGCCCACGTTCGTCTCCTACGACGTGTCAGACTTCTCACGCAGCACATGAGGACGGGGTTTGCCAGGTTTCATTTAAAACATGATACCCAAGGTCACGGATCAACAGTAATGATGAATCATCATGTTCTTGGAATAGTAACGAACGCAATACTCCGCAGTGTGCCTAATCAACAGACATTGCGATCGGAATGGGAATGTAAGAAGTAATGATGAAATCAAAATTCTCGAAAGAATCTTACTCGTGAGGCAGATGGTATCCTTAGTGGATCGCCTGCAGAAATCTGCTGGGTATGCATCTGCAGAGGGTGCGCACAAGTCGTTGGAGTAGCAGGGTGGGCGAAGGAGGGGGAAGGGAGGTGAGGCGAGGGCGGCAGGATTTTGCGGAGCCGCGCAGAGGTAGGGCGAGACGGCGGCGTGGCGGGGGGGGGGCGGGGGGGGGGGGACACGAGACGGCGAGTGGGGCTTGTGATGCCTACACCAGGGGCGCGAGAGCGAATGCGTCAACTTGAAGAATTGAAAGCAAACATTCTTTGACGGGCAACTTGACGTCCTCACAAAGCCACGAGGGCAGAGCAGGGGCTGGAACGGCGAAGCGAGGCGGGAGCGGTGAAACGGGGCGTGGCGGGGTGGGAAACGGTGCGGGAGCGGAATAAGCCTGCCACGAACGGCAGGGGGAGTGGGAGATTGAGCACTCGGAGGGGCGGCGGTGGACGCGGTTTCAAGTGTTCGTGGCGAAGGAGGGCACAAAGGGTGTTTAAGGATATGGCGGACCCGCTCCAGGAAACACCATTCCATTTTCCCTTCCATTGGTGGAACACGTCATTGGTCAATGGCCAAAATCTAATAAGCTAAGATCCTCAAAATACAGCAGTGCTTTTCTATATTCTGTAGATTGAAAGTTATGCTATAGGTATTTTAATGATCTGTTTCAGTCAATTGCTTTAGTGTAAATAATGTCGTCGATTTGATATCCAAAACATGAAATGTAAACTCACTAATTTGGGCTCTTGACTAGCCTCGATCAATGTGCCAAGGAACGACTTTGATGCACAAAGAGAAAGAAGATTTATTTATTTTACGTAAAAAAAACAGTTAAAACTGCGTATGACGTGTTATGGGGAAAAGTGAATTGTGTGCACATTTTCAAAATTCTGTGATCCCTACACTAATACTACTTATATTTTGAAAAAAAAAAGTTTTGGAAGAAAGAAAAGAACCAGTCACTATGAATGAAACAAACAGTATCATGAGAATGATATACAGGAAATGGTGAGAAACATTACAATTGCAACAAGTACAAACGTACAATATTTCAAAATTTAACCATTCAATGCCGGACTTTTCTCCGCCAATAAAAATGACAAAATGAGGAATTAAAAAAAATAACCTCTTGAATAAAATATTGATATGTCAAAATTTATACATATTACAACCCACTACCGCACAATTAAAACGAGGAAGAAAAAGTATTACAATAATGGGAAAATACTTTAAAACAAAGCAGTGGAGCTACAACAGCACACAATTTCTCGGATTATTTGTAACGGCTAAACTGTTACATGAATTTGCAGAAGTAATTCCAACCCGCACTTTTTTCTTAAAAATAAAGAAGAATATTAGAGCCAGTCTGAGGAAATGCTTTTTTTTATTGCATTACCTTCAAGCAGAAAGTACGCAAAAACTAATAGTTTTCAAAATATTGTACATGATCTTTTTAAAGATCGGAGGTTTTAGATCAGATTTCAGTTAAGACAAAAATATGTATCTATAATATTGTACTTTGCAACGTTAATTTTTTGCGATTTTCGAAAACACAAATAGTTTGCCGAAAATGCAAACAGCTCCAAATTTTCAAAGTCCCAATTAATCCTGAACTAATGATATTTAACAGAACTACAAAGTTAAAAAATTTGGATTCATTTGAGAAACTAATTCTTTAAGATTAAAACAATGGAGTTTATTTCACGCAAAATTACGAGAAAATAATTGAAAAAAACTATAAAATTCGAGATGTCTGTAAACAACGAATTTTATTGTGAAAAAATATATTTTCAACATTGTAGTCGTGGGAAGTCGCCAGAAAAGAAATTGAATATTTTACTTTTCTTCAGGGTTTTAAACGAAAATGAGAACTGCGCCGATCTTTTAAGTGTTCTCAGTACTATCCCGGAACAAATGTTTCATAAAAAATATTAGTCATTTTTTAGAAAACTTTTAAAATGTTACTGGGTCTTCTGTGAAGTACCATCAAAATAAAAATATCCGTTCAGACTTTCAGAACCTGGAGTTCGTTGGATTAGGGAATATATATTTTTGGTGAGAATCGTCTGATCGATTTAAGTTAGGCGCTAGCGTTGACCAGATAGTGACAGGCATAGATGTTTTGCCGTCAGTTGATTTTTCGCTATCAAAGACTCAAGAAACATGGTTTCTGACTGTACAATGTGTTAGAGGAAGTAATTTACCGCATGTAGGAACAAGATTTATCTATTTTCTCGTCACCGACCATGTTTTCTTCTGTGGAAAAATCCCCAATTTCCCCAACACAGTAATAATATTTTCTCTTTACTATTGACCTAGTATGGCGAGAAAGTAAAACTGGATCCAAAACGTTGATACAATCGTTGATACAAACATTGGTAACGTATAACATGTATCATTTGGCTCATTTGCGGTTGAACACCTCACAGCAGCTGACCATGTCAACAATTAAGTTTGTTGAGTAGAAGAGAGCATGCCCAGCAATAATATGTAAATCATGAAAGCGTACATCTGGTAACAAAAACTATTTTACGTAAAAAATATTTTAAGTAAAACGAATAATAATAATAATAATAATAATAATAATAATAATAATAGTAACAACAATAATGCCAATCCGATAGCGGAGATTGTTAAGGCAGGATTGAAATACAGTAGTGGTGTCCGACCAGAGCGAGTTGAAGTCCCGCCTCGGGCGTGGTTGTGTTGTGTGCCTCTATATATTTGTGTAGGCCTATTTTGTCAGTCATTATTGTTGTGGCTGCCCGCGCGCATTCGCAACTCCCGCCACCGAGCCACGTAATGGCAGGAGGCGCGCGGGCCGTCACGCCAGAATGGGCGGGGAGAGACTCGCCGCCGTCCTCGGCGGCGGGCCCAGTCAGCGAGCCGCAGCCCCAAGGGGGTATTTAGCGGGCCCCCTCGCAGCAAGCAGCAGAGTCGGGATTCAGCCAGCGAGGAGGCAAACAGGAGGAGCGCGCACGGGAGCAGCGAGAGGTAGTGGCGGTAGACCTACCGCCCCTCTCTTCCTACGACGTATGGAGACGGCGTGACGCCCGGCCTAGTGGAGGCGCGGGCCCGGAGCCTGAGGCGCATGGATCGCCACAGCGGCTGTACCCAAGTCTGGACGTCAGCCGAGAAGGCAAACAGGGGGGAATATTGTATCAAGAGAATTTGCCTTGTATAAAAAGGATAAATAAATAGTCTTTTACAAACACCGTGTATTGTGGATATAACAATTATCATCAAACTTTTACCCCATCCCTCAGGGCTGACAACCCTGGGTGGTAAAAATGGAATCTGTATTAAAATTCAAGGTCCCTCTCCTTGGAACGTAACGTGCACCTATCCCAATATTGCAGTCTGAGTCCCGGAAGGATGCACGTATCGCGTAGTGGTAGTGGTAGTGGTAGTAGTAGTAGTAGTAGTTAGTAGTAGAGTAGCAGTAGTAGCAGTAGTAGTAGTAGTAGTAGTAGTAGTAGTAGTAGTAGTAGTAGTAGTAGTAGTAGTAGTAAAACACAGGGATAAGCTCTGGTAAAAGAAGTGCTCTATAATTACAATGTTTTCAAAAAATGTTGGCCTACATCTTTAGAAGTTGCACAATTCTTATTATAAAGAATATTGCGTCATATGTCGGCACTACCATGAACTACATCTATGCGCGGATTGCGACATCTGTCGGCGGCTTTAGAACTAGACGGTCCCAGAGTGTTCGCGGTGCTTATCGCAAAGCCCAGAAAATTCTCGACGGCGCCCGCCGAGTAATAAATACGCGGCGGTCGGCGACAGCGAGTCAGTCTTAATTTGAAGTGGAAGCTGAGCTATGAAGTGTGTGCATCGCGGTAAATAGCAGTGCAGTGGTTGTGCTCAGTGACAATTGTGGTCAGTGCAGTGGTCTGTGGCCAGTACATCGAACTGTGGTCAGTGCTAACTGTGTCAACTGTGTGACAGTGTAAGAAGTGAACAGTGAGGATAAATATTCAAGAGAAGTGTAGTGTAAATAAATAATCAAGAGAAATAGAATAATCAAGTGAAGACTATCAAGTGTTTTTAGTGATTGTGTTAAGAAACAAAATAAACGTTTTCGTTAAAATAACATCTGTGTTATAATTCATTACGTATATCTGTAACAATATGCATTCCTATTACAATGTTTTTGTGGTCACACCAACAAATCTGCATCTGTTAGAATCAGCATTCCCAATCTAGGATAATGAAAAAACCTAGTTTACTATGGACTTGCGTGAATTTCTGAACAGGGATGCCTGGAACGCGGAATATGTGCTAATTGGCTTTCCCAACCATTCCACACGTATTCGGAGTTACGTGCAAAATGAGGAGGTTATACTACATATCCCGAAGTACAATTAATCAGTTTGTAAGAAGAGAATTTTATAATGGAAAAAGTTGTGGAAAGAAAGGTGTAAAGGGGTAAAGGGAGGAAAGCGGGCGGACTGTGAAGAAATCCAGTCCCGGCAGAGTGTTTGCATGCGACCACAGAGGCCAGAGCTCTTACGGGTGACGAAAACCAGATACAAATGTTAACACACAAGCTTGCGGCGCATTATTCATATCTGCTTTCTGCAAGAACAAATCAAACAGAAGCCTTGAAGAATGCTGTTTGAGAATCACGGTAGACAGCGTTATGGTTGGGGCTCCTTGTATATGCAGGCCGCTAGTAAACTGAACCACGGACCATTGAATACCAACGGATCAGAAAAGAATACGTACAGAAACTTTTGCTTGAGCTCGTTTAAATGAGAATTTTTTAAACGATCGAGAAAAATCAAGGGGTTAACACCTACTTATGAGCCAAAGAAATAGACATAACATTTATACCTGAATACACATGCATACAAGTGACTCAATGCAAAAGCAATTTCTGTCGGATATGTCTTCGGAATTCATTCACAAGCTTCAAAATGACTTCCTCTTCCTTGTCCTATCCTCTCCCCTTACACACACACTTACACTAACGTGCACTACACTACCACATATTCCGGGAATCCGTTCGGGAGCTTAGAGCTTGTCCCCGCTGGGGCGGTGCCCCGCTGGTGGGAGAGTCCTGGTTAGGGGAAAACCCCAGTAACCGACGGTAGGTTGGCGTCAGATCTTGCCATCCAGCGGGGAGAGATCATAGCCATATCCCGAAAAACATGCACTACACTTACGGGACTAATGACTACCACAGTTTACGCGCCCGGAAACACGAAAAAACAAATCAATCAAGGACGCCACGGACTTCTTTTCGGGACACAGGTGATCTGGCGCATTTATGGTACTTCTTCTGGCTATTCTGTTGACTGAACTTGTCCGTTGTTTACTCTTTGTGATTTATATCGGTGAATAAAAGCCATTTTGTCACAACAAAAATGACATAAATTTTCATTTTGCTGTTTGCTTTTGCTTTTTCAAATATTACACAAAAGCATTTTCTTGAAATATCACTCATGACGATAATAAGCACATTTCCGACGATTTGTAAACCCTATTTAATTTGCGAGAGAAAGTATTTCAAATGACTTTAAATGAAGTTTTTCGAAAACTTATTACACTGTTTCAAACGACCTAAAACTAATTTTGCTATATTCTGTTATTTCAAAAATTACCTAAATGTATTTTTTTTAAATCTATCATGCTTTAATAACGCACATAATACACAGAGCAATTGGTATACATTATTATATTTCAATGGGTGCATGCAAAAACCTGATAGGTTACATTAAAAAAGGAATTTTTGCCATTCAAAAATCGAATACGTGTCCTTATTTTTTCCCACAAAAACTCGAAGTTCTAAGTAGTTCACGAATCTCTCAATAGATAAAAATGTCATTGGGCGGGAACAAAGCCTTATTCTTCGTGCGTGCAAGAACCGGATATGTGTTTTTCTGCTTACAGAGAGTTCTATATTTAAAGTTCATGAAGTGCATTGTGTACAATTGTGATAATGGGCGATTGAAGTGCAAAGAATTTATTTGAAGTTTGTATTAGAAAAATTACTACTAAGTTACGAGTTTATTTTTTTTTATTTTCAAACGTTCCGCACCAGAGAAGTTATTTGAAGATTCGAGTGGAAATTACTGGTAAGTTACGATGTTTTTTAAATTTTATTTGCAACAATTCAACCAAAAACATTCCGAACCTTCATAAAAAGTACTTGTCATGAAATTTAATCTTAACTTTGGCCATACAAAATTGGATTCGTGAAAAACATGTGAGAGGGTTGCTATAGTTAACAAGAAGATACCAAAACAAAGAAAAAGAACTGAATTTGGAGAGCCGAAGCAGCTCAAACTCTGATAGAAAATAATTTTCTAGCTTTGGGGAATGACTGAAATACATGGACCATAGCGTTTGATATGCAACAAGCACTCCAAACATCTCATATCCATACTAAAGTAGTTTTCTAATCCAGGCAACTGTGGACTTACAACCTCGGAGAATATGATATAAATGAAGTTTCAATGCAAGTCAATACAGAGAACTTAGCTAGTAGGGGATCACACGAAATAGCATGATGTTTAATGTATTATTCTCAAAAGAATTCTACGGGAAAAATTTAATGGCCTGGTCTGATTCTTATGGTGGCCAGAACAAGAATAAAATATTATTTCTTTGTTGTACTACTTGGGACATGATCTACGTCTCTTTCATGTTCAGCATAAATCTCCCGGGACACACCTTTCTTTATTGTGACAGAGATTTTGGGATTATTGAGAAGAAAAAGAGGTCCATACTAGTTAGCACTTCAGAGCAGTGGGTAAACATTATCGAGGAAGCGATACCAAACAAACATTTTAATATAACAAAAATGAAGAGAGAGGGAGAAAGAGAGAGAAAAAGAAAGAGAGACAGAGTGACGGAGACAGAGACAGAGAGAAAAGAGTGAGTGAGAGAGAGAGAGAGAGAGAGAGAGAGAGAGAGAGAGAGAGATTTTTGTTTTCTCCGTTTCTTGTTTCCTTCTTTTGTCCTCAGACTACGGAGTCTTCCGCAAAACATGTATTAAAGTGGAAATTCAGAAAGCTTCGAAAATTGAAATAACAAAAGACAAGGTTCGGTTTTCCTTGCTTACTCGTTCACTTGGTATGGTTAAATGACTGGCAAGAAGAAACGTCTCCAAGGGAGGTAAAATGAATACTCAAAGTTATCTGCCTTTTTCTCTGCCAAGAAAGGAAGCACTCAGCTGCATAAGTGCAAGATTGAGGAAGCCATTTTCGTACATTCCATGTGAGTTTCGGGAGTACTATGAAAGCATCCAAAGTGTAACACCAAGTCCTAAAACGCAAAGATTTAAAGAGCATCGGCATTACACTAAAAATTTAGAAGAATAAAGTGAAGAAGAGGAAAAGATAATGAAGAAAATGAGGATTACGCTTAATGAATTCTAACATATTAGGTTCTTGCACTCAAGGCTCTGTATGATGCTAGAGTCAAAATTTATAAAAATTGATGTGTACACGTTATTCCTAAAAATCTAATGATTTGCAGAAATAATTTTGTAATATTTTACCACCTGATAAAAATGAATTGTAATTCAAAATCTGGAAAACAATACTCTCACCCGAAAACTACACCTCTGTATCTCAAAACTTAAAAAATGTTACAACTGGTTTTTGCACGCACCCGTTGATTTGTGAGTAGAAAAGCTTCAAATAACTTCTAACAAACTTTTTCGAAAACTCAATAGCTTTCTGTGAAAAAAATCTAAAAGCAAATATTTTCGAGATTATATTTTTGCACAAATTTATATAGCAAAAATAAAATTTCGCATTTATGGCAACGCTTAAACGCCATTTTCATAAAAACTGCTCCAAATATTTCAAGAAAAATTTCCATAGAACTAGGTTTTTCTCTTTTATTATATTCTTAATGTAATTGTTAGTTTCTTTCATTAGTAAACCGAGTAATTCTCCAAATTAGAAAAAGGTTATGTTTGGGCAGCTGGCAAAAGGATGGGACACGACCGAAAAGCTAGACCCGACAAACAAAATTAGGAAACTCACTAGTACGAGAATGTTTATGCCATTGTCTAGCACCACTAGTTAAGATAAATTTTCTTTTTTTATGTTTCAGGTTTTGAAATGTCAAACTGTTTTTACAAAGCAATTATTAACGCATTTTTCCGTAGGCATGCTGATATTTATATTTGATAGCGAAAAATATAATTGAAAAAAGTGTTGAACGAATGTGTAAACTGGTTTACTCATTGTTTGCTCTATGTGTACCCAAATTATGAAATAAATTGAGGAACCGAAAAACCAAAATGAGTTTTTTATAAATGTTTCATTGTTTCTAGAAACTTCTTGGTATGCCCGACCAATACAAGCCTAAACAGATTTTAGTGAAAGAAAAACTTTTTTTTACATGTACTAACTCCAGTTAATTAATCATTTCTGTTGCACAAATAAAACAAAATACACAGCGTTCCTTGCAATTATCATGGGTCACCTTTTGCATCGAAGGCCTCAGCCCATTCATGTTTATTTTTGGAGTATAAATTCTCTTAAGAAGTACATCAAAAATCTACATTGTCTTCATTCCATTCGTCGATACATTTACTTACTCTCTGTTTTACTGAGTTTTTTCTTTTGCTTTTTGCTTTTTTACGCCTTGATTACTTTTTGCAGGAGGTGAATTTGCTTATATGAAAGAAACTAATTGTACTCAAACCCACGTGTCACGTTTCGTCTATTCAAACATCACCGATCACATTTATACTTTCAGTTCATACAAATATAGGTCATACAAATGGTTCTCCTGTCTTCAAGCTTTTGCTAGTAGGTTGCTAACATCACCGATCACAGTTCATACAAATATAGGTCATACAGTTGGTTCTCCTGTCTTCAGGCTTTTGCTAGTAGGTTGCTAACATCACCGATCACATTTATATTTTCAGTTCATACAAATATAGGTCATACAGATGGTTCTTCTGTCTTCAGGCTTTTGCTAGTAGGTTGCTAACATCACCGATCACATTTATACTTTCAGTTCATACAAATATAGGTCATACAGATGGTTCTCCTGTCTTCAGGCTTTTGCTAGTAGGTTGCTAACATCACCGATCACATTTATATTTTCAGTTCATACAAATATAGGTCATACAGATGGTTCTCCTGTCTTCAGGCTTTTGCTAGTAGGTTGCTAACATCACCGATCACATTTATATTTCAGTTCATACAAATATAGGTCATACAGATGGTTCTCCTGTCTTCAGGCTTTTGCTAGTGAAAAATGGCATGGCGTGCATAGTCGTTTCGAGCAAAGTGCAACTCGTAAACTCTCTCCGTGCCCAAACGTGCTCTGGAAAATCCTTCCAACTGTACAATGTAGCGCACTATAAACTCTTTAAATTAAATTGTGTTTGTAGCAAGAACGACAGCACAGATTTATCACCTAATGTAGAAAGAAATAATAGTGTCACTTCACTACGATTTCAAGTTTAATGCTGATTATTTTCAGTGGAGGAAATACAAGCACTTTCCACGAAATGATTACTTTTGTTTTTCGTGTAGTATGGCGTGAATTATTTACAGAGTTAAAAAGATCCTTTAACGACTGAAAATACCTTTAAACTTGGAAGATGCAGATAGTGTTCCAGAATAAATATTTAATCTACGTGAATATTACAAGACTAGTAACTAAACATTCTACATAAACGCAAGAATATATTCAGAAGAAAAGTAGACTAATTCAGTGTTGCGGATAATCTATCTCTTAACTTTTCTTTCATTTCAGATCTTTCTCTGTAAACGTACTGTCATATGAGTTGCACATCCACTTTCTAAATCCGTTGCATGGATAAAAGCAAACAACTGATCCACATTTTTTAACCTATTTCTGTTGACTCGTTTTGCCGACGGAAGGCAGCGCTCTCTATTACTCCAGAAATTTTTCCTTCACCCCCCTCTGCCCCTTGCCCCCCTCCACCTACTCTAGCCGATCGCCGTCCAATCACTAATCATACACACATATTCGTATTCTTTAAGCTGCAATCACTGATACTATTCTAGGAAAGTGTCATCATTCACTCTTCCTTAATTACAGTTTCTCTAATAAACAATCTCTTGTGAGAGCATTCAAAATTCTTTCGAGGAGTTTGGTCCGCTCTATCCTAAGATATCTTACACAAGGATGCTTGTCTGCGATGCTGACAAACGTAATCACCCAATTCATTCTGGACGACAATCCATGAAATACATTTGATGGGATGGGCAGGGGAGTAAAGGATATGATCCCCCACCTCGTCAGTACAGCCTCGCCTCGCATGCTTCGAATGTCGTCCAGTTAGGATGGACTGAAAGCCGCGAGGTGACGTCAATTGCAGGAACGGGCTTTCTGTCTTCTCCCACAGACAACCTCTTGTTACATCATCCAAGAATAGCTGTGTTAATCAATGTTTCAGGGCAAAGAAAGGCTCCTTACAAAGCTTTCAGTTTCAAAGGGTAGCCTGCAGTTACAAGCAGTTATGAATAATTCGACTTTGCAAACATCAGGATAAGGAAAGGTTGCAAACGGGAAGTTAGAGCTAAGTAATGGCTTTGAAGGTGAATAGCTTAGCTTTGTTTTATCGCACAATTATCGCTATACAGTTCCTATTGTTTCTATATATACTACTTCTTAACATTTTATTACATCAAAAACCGAATTATTGATATCATTTGCACAAGTTACAAAATGTAGAAAAGAAGGATTTTATTTTGCGTAAATTTCAAAACTGGGATGCGTTCTGTAAATGAAAGATTTATAAAAAGGGAAAAAAGATCCATCCACTTTTCCGTTACAAGGGCCCGTTAATAAGAGATTTCTGTCGAAAAATCACCGTTTACAGTTTACAATATTTTCTCTTCTTGCGTAGTAAGGCGAGAACGTTAAAATACTATGTAGACAAATTAACTCCATTTGAAATATTTGTTTAAAATGATTTCTCACCACATAATTAACTGAATGTGTTATCTTCGCTCTTAAAAACGAAGAAAAGTCTAAAGTGGTTACGAAGCTCATGTCCCACAAGAAGAAAAACAACCGGTGAAAATCTGTAAGGTACGGCCAAGTTTCAGACTTCATTCAACATAATGTCGAGAGCAACTGTCCAAAACAATTATCCAAAACTATTTAAGAATATATCTAAAACAACTTAAAAAAATTCTTGCCCACTATTTTTGGCAAGTGACATCGCTACACTTTGTACGTGGAATTTTATGAATTATTGGACTTTCAAATTTTTGAAACTGATTTTTAAGGACGAAAAATCATTTCATTACTGGAAAGAAATACATTATCCCCGTCATGTTAATACATCAATCTAAATATAATTTTTAGTTTTAAATTAATCAAAAGAGCAGTAATTATTTATCTATGAAAGGAAAAAAATCATCTTTCCTCATTTGCAAAATCCACTGATGTTTGGAGACGCCTTAACTGTTTAAAACGAAAAGAATTTACTAACACTCATGAGAGTCGATGAATTTACTGACCATGATCATAGACCTTACATTTTCAAAGTAATACTTCCGTTTCAAACACCCTCTGCAAACTACTGTGCTGTTTTCCCAAAAATTAGAATGACACTTTTCTCGCCGATTTCCACAATGTCATGTGGATCGTACGGTTGGTAAGATTCAAGGTGGCTAAAAACAGGTATATCCCTTCTTACGAATCTAATGAAAGCAATGCTACATCTGGCACCTACGCGCGTACCCTTCTGACATTTGCATATCGCGGCCGGGACAGATTGCACTCATGAGTTTCAAAAACATTATCATCACTGTATGTCAGCTTAGGCCAAGAAAAACCTTAGAACGCTGGAATACTTTTAAATATATAGTCATTTTTCCTTCTCATTATCTTAATAAAAACGCTCAATAAACGTTATGGACTGAAGAAAGAACATTGAAATGGAAATGACCCATCTCCAAATTCTAACATCTGGGCAAGCTGATCGTTTTGGTATTTTTCGGGGAAATGTATCTAACTCGGGCTTTAGCCGGTTCCAACTGTGTATGGTCTTCACCCTCTCCCTACTCTCACTCCCCACCACTAGGAAGACGCAGTGAGAAACCTAATACATTTAACATGCCCTTTTTATTGTACTAAAAGAAAGATGAAACATTCTTCCATGAACTGGTAGATTTTGAATCGATTTCCCCGTCCAGGTTTTTTAGTAATATGACCGTAAGGTTTGTTCTTTGTACGTGGGCTTTTGGGTGAATTTGACGGTCAACCAGAAATGTTAAAATCTTGAGAAAAAAACAATTCAATTTTTTTTAAACGTTATGGCTTCGGTAGCTAGCATAACAAAGAATCGTTGCAATTTCAAAAACATCTACTCGTTTCAAACGGAAGAATTGTGCGAAATGACGGTCTGCCTATGACACAGAAGGCAGACGTTCGCACGGCTTTTAGAGGATCGAGGCTCTCACCCCCAAGTCGGCAAAACCGCGCCAATTGCTCACGTCAATGACATTGAGAGTCAAGTTGTTGGTAATAGTCTTTACACTCCTCTTGGTTCTTTCGAACCAATGAAAAAATTCTCATTCCTGGAAAACGTATTTTACATTAACATTTCCAGCGAAGCTGAAATTTGATGGATAAAATAGTCTTGAAACTTTAAATAGACCAAAAAAATCGCTTTGGTACTACACTCTTGGAGTAAATGCGTGATACTGGGAGATTTTAGGTTTTTACTTTCTCGTATATATACGTATATACGGAAGCGACATACGAAGTATAGAGAAAGTAATGTAATGTCGGAAAAACGATTTCGAGATTTCCACGGAAATACACGTTTTGGGGTCCCCTGATACCGAACAACCAGTTTTTTTCAAAACGTCCGTCCGTCCGTTAGTCTTTCCGACTGTCTGTCCGACTGTCTGTCCGACTGTCTGTCCGACTGTCTGTCCGACTGTCTGTCCGACTGTCTGTCCGACTGTCTGTCCGACTGTGTCCGACTGTCTGTCCGACTGTCTGTCCGACTGTCTGTCCGACTGTCTGTCCGACTGTCTGTCCGACTGTCTGCCCGACTGTCTGCCCGACTGTCTGTCCGACTGTCTGTCCGACTGTCTGTCCGACTGTCTGTCCGACTGTCTGTCCGACTGTCTGTCCGACTGTCTGTCCGACTGTCTGTCCGACTGTCTGTCCGACTGTCTGTCCGACTGTCTGTCCGACTGTCTGTCCGACTGTCTGTCCGACTGTCTGTCCGACTGTCTGTCCGACTGTCTGTCCGACTGTCTGTCCGACTGTCTGTCCGACTGTCCGTCCGACTGTCCGTCCGACTGTCCGTCCGACTGTCCGTCCGACTGTCCGTCCGACTGTCCGTCCGACTGTCCGTCCGACTGTCCGTCCGACTGTCCGTCCGACTGTCTGGTCCGACTGTCTGTCTGTTCGTCTGGCTGTCGTGTGTGAAACAATGTAGTGCCTAAATCACACGTATGATTCTGTTCAAATTGAAGAAACCCCTGTCCATCTGGCTCTAGTTGAAGCTTTGAAATTTTCAAGAACATTCTTTAAAATTTGGGGATATTTTACGAGACGCATCCGGGACATTTTCAAAATTTTCTCAAAACCGACTCCAAATATTTTCTTTAAATTTCTTGTAAGAATAGAGTAAAATACACTTATAAAGGTGGTTGGGCCATTTTCACGGTTAACTCCTAATGTTCGAAAATTGCAAAAGTTGGAATTTTTGGGGGGTCTTCCTACAACTATAAAATTGAAGACAGATTTTTCCTTCAAATGAAGTTTGTTACCCATAAATAATTCTTTCATTGAGGCCATGTAGACTTTTTTGAAAATTTTAGTAGCTTTTGTGCAATAGAGCGTGCAATATTTGTTATTTTAAAAACTACATAAAGATGGTTTTCTCATAAACGGCTCCAATTTTTTCTTTAAATGTTTGGTAGGGTTAGTGCTTACCCAACCCTTTCCAATTACATAAATGTCAAATTATTCTATTCTTTTGTTTTTTTTAAATAAAAAAATTATTTTTTTACTTGCCTCCCACGTCGGTAATATTTATCTTATAGTCGATTTCCTCAGTCAATTAGATTTATGAGTACATGTTCTTTAAATAATGGCACGTAAGGTTTCTCGAAAACTCAACAGTTTTCTGTAAAACTGACCTCAAAATTTCGAATTTTCAGAAACGCTCAAACGCCATTATCTCAAAAACGGCTCCAAATTTTTTCTTGAAATTTCTCCGATTGATAGTCCTAATTTAAATGTGCATTATACCTTAAAAATAATTTTGGTGTATTCTTTCGTTTTTAAAAAATTACATAAATGTAACATACATTATTACATTTGTGAGTGGAAGTGCTTCAAATGAATGTAAATGACGTTTTTCGAAATCTCAATAGATTCCTGTGAAAAAGAGCTTCAAATTTCGTATTTGCAGTAAAGTTTAATAGTTGAATTTATTCTTATTGTATCTAGTTTAGAAATGGCGGCCATTTTTGTTTTACGTCGTGCGCCATTTTCCACGTTTGTGGCCATGTACTCGTTTCAAAATTACTCAGCTCTGAGTTGCCCTATCGTTCTAGAAGAAAAAGCATTGAATTCAGTATGCTCTGGGCTGCAAATAGAAATATTATTTATCTACCTTCTATGTTGTTTTTTGAGAAATATTTGCAATCAAATCTATGGAATGCGAATGATCCATGTTCGAAATTCAGAGACCAATTTATCACAGAAGGAATAGAATATTAGCCTTATTTGTTTCCGTGCATTTAAATATAACAGTATACTTACTTTTTGTAAAATATCATTGGTTAGTAATGTACCCCTTGAAAATTACATCCTCTTAAAATGTGGAATTTTGGATTTTTTCCAAATTTTCAACTGTAATATCTCTGTTGGGGGAACAAATAAAAATCTGAAAATTGCACACATGCTAGATAGTTATAATGCCAAACGTCAGTAAAAAGTTCAACTTTTATATATAACTCAAAGTATTTTTTAGAAAATTGTAAACGTTTGCAAAAAAAGACTTATTTCCACATTGAAGATACGTTGTGATAACCATATTATTTTGAAGCCATTTTCAATTAAAATCTATTTTATTTTAAATAATTAGTTACTTTAAACAAAAATATAAATTATTGTGTATATTTATTATTAATAAACATAAAAACTGCCTAACATATTTGGAATGTTTTGAACTTAACTTGAAAACAAACTTACATCTGGACATGTAAGTTTGTAATTGAAAATATGGTAATTTTGATTTTAAAAGCTGAACAGGATAATATAAAAATAGTTTATATATGTTAAATAAATAAATTCAGTTTTTTTCGATATGATTGAGCGACCAGTGCTGAACCACTTAAAATGGATTGACCCTAAAGACTCCGCAACCGTACACAATGCTTCAATTTCTTTGAGGGTTCTCCATACATGTTCCGTTCAAGCAGACAGAAATGTGAAACGGCCTTTGTGGCATACACACTCACCTGATCTGACTCCGTGAGATTTCTTTTTTGGGATTCCTCAAAGATCGCAAAGGTACGACAAATCCTCACACGATGGAGGAATTAAGGCACAATAAGGGCAGACCCTCGCGCGACCGGCACATTTACAAAATGATCGCAGCGTATATAGGTCATGTATTTTTATAAAATATTCTAAAAATATAAAAAAATATATTTTTTTCTGAAAACAATATTGTTATTCATAGAATCTACTGCACAAAAAGCTTTGTATTTAAAAATTATAATTTATTGAAGCAAAGAGAAACTAAACGTGAATTTCACGTTGATAAATTAAAAATGTATTTAAATAAAAAAAATCAATACCGAATGCAATTTGTTAATTTTCATTTGTATTTGTATTTATAATTGGATTTATTAGGAAATATGGAATTTCTGGGAGTGGGCCCTAATGCAATTTTGTTCTTGGGAATCCACAGAAAGTAAAGATATTATTGTGTGTTTACCGGACAGTTCCTCTGAGAACGACAATGACGAGCGGGACAGTGAAGGCTGTTGGTGACTAATAACTTGCTCCTCCTTGCTGGGAGAGGGCGACGAATCGCGTATGCGCAGTAGGCTAAGAAACCTGCCACTATAGCAGCGGTGGGGAAGCCCGCGAAAAAAAATCCTCCCCAAAGGGAGATTTCAAACTGGTGCTACTATAGTACAGTACTAGTACAGAAACTAATGAACTGTAGGTTTGTATATCATATTAAAATATTTCATTTTCCACTCGTGAAACAAAATTGATTCACATAGTTCAATACAACCCTCCTTATGAGACGCTGTTTTGTTTCTACAGGTCTCACAAAAGCCACTTGTCTCGTGAATAATTATTTCTGAAAGTAAAACGGAATCTCTATCCACTAGGGAGTCTCTTGCTGTAGCCGCCTTAAGCTCTTTGCGCCAGGACCGGCCGCCGGGCCAGCGCTGGCGAGCGGGTGCGTTGGACGCTGGGAGCCTTCGCTTCTCCTAAGCGGCCCGTCTTAACCCTTCCCAGCCGGGTTCAACATTTCCCCGGAGGCGCAACACAGCGCGGCCCGATGGCGGAAACTGGAACCGCCCGGAAACGCACCAGTGGGCAGCGGCCTGGGCAACGCCCCTCCCACCTTGGGCAGACCCGCGGTGGGGTGGTCCAAGGATTCTCCTTCTACCTCTTGATACCAACGATCAAATCCGGGTCGATCCATGTGCAGTTTATGGTGAGAAGAATTGAGTTCACGGCAGGTTTTCTTAAGGTTCTCTAATTCTCCGATCAACAGCACGCGAATGCCGGGGCAGTACCCTACCAAACGGGCCACGGACCGCGCGCGATCTGTCTTTCCTCTTCCTTGTCCTCTCCTCTCCCCTTACACACAAACGCTTACACTAACATACACTACACTACCACATTCCGGGAGGCCGGTCTGGAGCTTAGAACTTGTCCCGGCTGGGGCGGTGCCCCGCTGGTGAGAGAGTCCTGGTTAGGGGGAAACCCCACTAGCCGACGGTAGGTCGGCGCCGGATCTCGCCATCCAGCTGGAAAGATCACCGCGCATATCCCGAGAAAAAAACGTGCACTACACTAACGGGGCTAGTGACCAAAGCAGTTGACCTGGCCGGAAACACGAAAAAATCAATTCAAATCAAATTAAGATTCTCTAATGCGGTTTTCTAATGAAACATAAGCTTTAACCCGGGAGTGCCCGCAATATGTAGACTCGCGTCAGTGCCCGCATCGTATCTCTCAGATAAAGCTGCAGCTTTTCGTAAATGTGAATGATTTGATGGTCCATTTAATGACATACATATTTTAGGGAATTTGTACATGTTTCTCAACGCAATTGTTAATGAATCTTGCTTTGCAGAATTCTTTTCCGATTAGTTATGACGAGAAAGGTAAACATTGACGAAGTACATACAAAAATCATTAAACATCATATTATCCTATTAAAAAATATTAAATACAAATTCCTCAAATTATTTCGACATGTTCACAACAAATACATATATTTTAATTTTCAAAAAATATTTAGAAAATATGTCTTATTTCTATTTTGCAAGGTTTCCATTGTTTTCTTTCCCTACAGACGTCTTTTGCATATCTTCTTTGTCTTAGATGAGAAAGTGTGAATGAATCCTTTCGGAAAGAATTTTCAAACTTCTAGGTAAGACTAGCTGCTCTCCCGGATCAACATTCCGTGTCCCTCTTTACTTTGTGGAAGTCAAGTAACGTGTACAGAAAGAGCTTTCGTGAATTCCTCGAGGAGTTCTTAATGATAGCTGCAAGGCTAGACGCAGTTATGAAATTAATATTCCATCACATCATAAACACAGTAACAATTATATTCAAAATTACATTCGTGGCGGACGACCGTGATCCAGTTATTTATTAATTTTACGTCAAAAACAGTCAAAAACCGTGTGTGACGTGCTATGGAGAGAAGTAAATTCTGTGGACGTTTTCAAAATTCTGTGATCCCTACTCCAGACCATATACTAATTTAGTTTTGAATACATAAAGAAAATGAGCGTTTTTTTTCAAGGATTGTTAACAAAACATTCGCTCCGATGTAATAAAACCTATTTTCAAGGGTAAATCAGCAATAAATGTGGGCTCTTATCCCTCATCATGCCTTTCGACAAGGAACAATACTTCCAGCAACGACATCATGGCGAAAGATAATTTGACTAACTATATTTCCCATTTAATTCTAGAAGAAGTGCACAGATAATGAAGTTACAATTATGTCCAGAAGCAAAACAAGGGCCCATATCAGCATTTGCGGAAAGGACCACGGAAACTGGACGAAAAACCTGATCGAGGTGGGGGGTCACTGACCGGGAAGATGCAGAACAATTTTTGTTACATGTTGTTTAGAATTATACAGTCCAAATCGTAAATAATACATTAAATATTACTATTAAAATTAATGTTGCTTTCCATTTGATGCTCAGTATTGTCTCTAATTGTTTAGAAACAGTTATGCAGCAGAAACGATTGTACTTGGGATTTAAACTTTTCTATTGTACTTAATGTTTAATGTCATCTGGAAAAGTGTTGTAAAATAATGTACATGTATTGTATGTGAAATGTTTTCATGAGCTGTTGATAATGATAACATGATGAATATGATTACTACGTCGAGTGTTATAATAACAGGCTTCGGCGTTTGCTGGCAATATATTCCCTCCCTTAAGCAACTCATTTTTGACAAAAATCACTGAGTCGTAAATCAACAGACAATGTAATGGCAAAATTCTTAGATTAATAAAGAGAGGCTTACAAGAATCACGCGGGTGGGATTTGGTTTTCCGTACAATTCTTTTTTGTAATCTAAAAGTCTGGGAGCTATGACATGTATTTCCCCCGAATATTATTATTTTATTTATTTAATAGGTAATTATTACAGCCAAATTAGAAACTTGATGCAATGTGGCTAGGCCGAAGGCCTTTAAGCCATTACAATACCTACATTCTACCGCGTTCTAACCTTTCGTCTTCTGGTATTCACCCCAAATGGTCTCTCCATCGCCTCAAAGCCGCGGAAACGAGACCATAAGGTACGGCTGAGGGAAAAACCCCTGAAGGGGGAAAAACCTGCCGTCAGAAGCCGAGTACATGCTACTCTATCCGGTTTTTAGACTATTTATTTATTTGGCACAGGCGTCAGGCATTCTCCTTCCAGTGTTTGGCCTCCACCGCACCTGAAAACAAACAGCACCACAGAAAATCGTCCGCACCAACGCCTCTGCCCTAACATTTCCGATTCCCACTTCCCTTCGCCCCCTAATGTGCTTTATTTTAACCGTTTCCTTTTATTTTATTTTAATTTAATTTATTTTTAATTTATTTAACTTATTTTAATTAATTTAATTTTAATTTATTTAACTTATTTTGATTAATTTAATTTTAATTTATTTAACTTATTTTAATTAATTTAATTTTTAATTTATATAACTTATTTTAATTTAATTTTAATTTATTTAACTTATTTTAATTATTTTAAGTTAATAAATATTTTTTTTATTGACTTATTTATCTACTTATACTTAACAATTGACTACAATTTATAACTTTTTTTTTACTGTTTACTAACCTAACATAACTTACTGACTAACTTAATTATTGTTAGTTTATTGATTTATTACATATTTCTCTCCAGTCTAGGCTCTGCTCGTACTAACCACTGCTGTTTTCCCACTCCTTAATTTCAGTTTCTCTAGTGGTCCGAACCTATCCGAGAAATGCTCCTAATTCTTTCATGAAGTTAGCTCTTTTATCCCCTAGAATGTTTTGGGCGAGCGTTACGTTCCTATGTTGGAAGTAGTAATTTCCATTCCCATCCATTTTCCTCTCCAAGTTTCGGTCGCACTGCAAATTAAAAGGATATGGATCCAGTCTTCCCTATCACCGCAAAGCACACAGATGCCATTACCATTCGAGTCCTTTAATCTACGTTGCATCCACCCCCCGACCCTGAACCAAGCGTATCCCTCTTGCGTCCTTTGCAGTGTGTTTACGTAACGTTCGCAACCCCATAACGGACTCGCGTGAATTTGCGCAACTAGCGAACGTTTTTCGGCCGTTGCTGCCAGGATCTCTTGCCTTTTAATATCCGCAAGTCTATCCGAAATTAACCGTTCTATGTCACGTGTTCCCTATCTCCCACCATTTCCGGAGAAACGTCTCCCAGACCTGAACGTTCCAGTAGCAGTTTAATTTTATACGACCAGTAGCGTTGGTTGCTTCCTGTAACTGCACCGAAAACATCTATTTATAAGTGAGTCAGCCTGTTCACCTGCTAATTTAATCCAAAGTTTAATGGGTTTCATTTTAAAATCTTTCCAAATTCCTACACTACCGACCTCTCTTAGGACTCCGGCATTTGCTGCGAATCTAGAGACTCGAGAATTAATTTGAAATAATCTGTTTCGACGCTTTCTAGTCGATCTATCCTATCCACTCCCCAAATTTCTGCCCCATAATTCATTGCTGGGAGAACTAGCGATTTAAACATCGTCTCGCACACCTTTAAAGGCAATTCCGGCACCCTGCGCACTGCGCAAACGATTTCTTTGAGCGCAATTCTTCCTTTACTGTGCGCCGCCACTATGTGATTATTCCATCCTCCATTCATGGAAAATTTTGCCCAAGATATGTAAATGTTTTACCGGTCAATCTCCTCCTGAGCGTAAACCATTTCTCCTTGTTACCCCAGATAAATCCATTCTTGAAGACAACTACTTTGGTTTTTGAATATTTACTTTAATCCCCATGTTTCACTATACGTTTCTAGGATATTTAAACTTTTGTAAGCCGTCAATAGTCTCCGAACATAAAACTAAATCATCAGCATATAGTTGTCCGGGAATGTTCAGGCCCTCAATTTCCGGCGCAGATGTATCCGCATCCTGTAACCACGTCAATAAATCGTTTATAAACAAGATAAACAATAGCGGTGAGAGAGGACAGCCCTGTCTTACTCCTACTGTCGATTTTATTTTTTGCGTTGTACTTCCATCACCGCACCTGACACAGAAATTTACGTCTTCGTATATGCTCTGCAACACTTTTAAAACTTTACGTGAGACGCCTAGCTCATTAAGTTTTTGCCATAAAGCTTTCCTATTGATCGAGTCAAAAGCCATTTCGAAATCTACAAAACTGCAATATAAGTGGCCCCGTTTACGCGCAAGCGCCTGCTTTACTATGGTATCTAACACAAAGATATTGTCGGTAGTCGCGAAGCCTCTCCTAAAGCCTGCTTGCAATTCTGATATTTTACTGTGCTTTTCCGCCCATTCACTCAGTCGCCCGTTGAGTATTTTACAAAATAGTTTGCTCAGCGCTGGTAAAAGACTAATTCCGCGATAATTTTGTGGGCAATTCGTATTACCTTTATTCTTAAAGACTGGTTGGAGGATCGCTGTACTCCACTTTTCTGGATACGATCCAGAATCAACTATTGCATTAAATAAATTTAGAATACTCTCTGGGTCTATGTGCCACAATTCCGAAATAAATTGTGTCGGAATGCCGTCCGCGCCGCCTGCCTTCTTATTATTCATGGCTAGCATAGCCCTATTCACTTCATTCCAGGTTATCGGTTCGTCTAATTCAGGGACATCCCGGTCCGTGATAATATCTATCCCTGTTTCAATATTCGCTATTTCGAGCGCCCGTGAAAAGTACTGCTCCCACGCGTCTGATGAAATTGCATTACTTACATTTCTTTTATTACGCAGTGATCTTATAACGTCCCAAATTGATTTATTATGATTGTTTCTTAAAATTGCCTCTATTCTTGCTGTCTCACTCTCCTGCCAAGATTTCTTCGATTTCTTAATTGTGGCCTCGTATTGCCTACGTAGTAACAAGTAACTATTTCTCGCTTCCGCAGTTCCACTGTTTCTGAACATTCTTAAGGCTACTATTGCTTCACGCCTGCTCACCCGACACTCTCGCTAAACCATCCTTGGGTCAGTACCCTTCCTCCTCTCCCCACATTCGCATGCCCCTCCCTGCGCGAAAGAGTCTCCTTTCTAAATTCTTTGCTTGCCTTTCCGGTGACCGCTCCTCTCGTGCCCCCCCTACCGAGTTAAGAATAGCCTCTGCAAATTCCTGTCGCTTTTATGCCATATATTGCGAATATTATGCGAAATATACACAACGAGCAAAATTAACACTGACTGAATTTGAAAGAATTCTCAACACATAGCATAATGATATTAATTTTATATTCAATTCATATAAATGGACGTTCCATTTGTAGTTTGACTGAATTGAGAGACCTAAAAATTGTGTTGCCTTAACATTAGTCAATGTTCAACCGTCAATGGAGTAGAAAGTTGTTTATTTGAAATGGAAAACTGCATGAAAACCGTTTTCTATTCATTTACTATTAATTTCTAATTACAGAACCAATTTGAAACATCTGATATTGTAATATTTACGTTTTCTTTATTGCAAAGAATGTTCGTATCATCCTCAAAGAGAACTGATCTTCCGTTTCGATTCGTCGAGGGTGTATCGATTACGTGTAGTAGGAAGAGAATAGGATCTAAAATCGATCCCTGAGGAACTCCACGTGCAGAATCGGAAAGGGGTGATTGATGGTTTTTTCGTGTTTCCGGGCGCGGCAACGGCTTTGGTCCCGTAAGTGTAGTGCATGTTTTCTCTCTCTCGTGACCAGGCGCTAGTGGGGCTAGTGGGGTTTCCCCCTAACCAGGACTGTCCCATCAGCGGGGCACCGCCCCATCCGGGACAAGCTCTAAGCTCCCGACCGGTCTACCAGAATATGTGGTAGTGTAGTGTATGTTAGTGTAAGTGTGTGTGTGTGTGTCTGTGTAAGGGGAGAGGATAGGACAAGGAAGAGGAAGGAAAGATCGCGCACGGTCCGTGGCCCCTCTGTTAGGGTACTGCTCCGGCATTCGCCTGGTGTGGATATGAGTAACCACAGAAAATTACCGATCAAAGCAGCCGGCCGCTAGAATTCTCCTCCAGACAGCGAATGAAATCGACCAAGCTGAAAAGCTAGTGTCGAAAATCCTGCAGCCGCCAGGAATCGAACTTAGCATCTCCGATCAGAGGCGCTGCAGTGACATCAGTTGGTGCACTGAGCTACTGAGCTCGGTGTGTGTACATAATGTTGCATCATTCCAGTAAGGTATTTCTACTCTCATTGAAATTAAGTTTCGAGACGTTTCGTCTGCGACTGCGGCAGACATCACGAGCGGCGGTGAGCCCGTAGGGAAGTATCCTTCCAAACAGCTGGCACGTGACTGAGGATGGAGTCACGTGAGCACCTGCGACTTCAGTCATCTGCAGCTGTGCAGACAAAACGTCTGGAAACACCACGGCCGTACATCCCACAAGATAATTGTAATTGTGAATGTCACCGTCAGAGCCTACATTCCCTTAACAATTACGTTGTTGATAATTTTCATCAGACCGCATTATTAGAGATATTTGTACGTATCATGCATTCACGTATCATAAGCGAATGAATTGACGAAGAAATAAGGGGCAAAAAATAAAAAATAATTTGTCCACGTTTCGTGAAGACACAGAAAATCATCGTTAATTAAGTTTAAAAAGTAACAAAAATTCGTATGGAATTTAGGAATTTGGTTATTAGAAATGTAAGAGACCAATACCCAACAGATTTAAAGAGCTTGCTATTGTAACGTCGTGCCGCTAAAAACAGCGTGGGCACGTGACGCAGTGTGCACCGGGTGCGTAGACAAAGGTAGAAGCTATGATGTACGGGCTTTTTCTGACAGGGTGTGCGCATCGCTAGGGCGGAGGCAATGGAGGCGGCGGGCTGTGTCACGAGGGCTATTTAAGGGCCGTGAGAACAATAGCTCTTCCTTCTTGGTCCTGGCAGCATCGGCAGCGTAGGTCGTCCGTGACAGGTGCGAACGTGGACGCAAGGAGCCGGCAGTTGTCGTGACTAGTGAAACATATAGTCGATCTCAGGGCATGCGGTACTACGCACGGCGAAACATTAGGTAGTATGTTGCGGTGTGGTAGTCGTTGTAAATATCTCTCCTAGCAGTGGGGTCTATTTAGTTAGTTGATTGTATACAGCGCATTGGTTATTTGTGACTACGGTCTAAATTGTGAATACACCGACTGTTATTACAACCCACTCTCGTCTGTGTACTGATTACACCCGTATGACGACACACTATGCAATCCAGATAAGATAGTAGAAAAAAAGTTTTAACCTTAAACAGTCCCATCTGGAGTTTTAAACAACTTGCACTTTGATATGCCAAATAATTTTTAGTTATTTCCGATAATTATGTCTCAAAATCATTGTGTTTTTAAGAAATAATATTACTGCATTGCAGTAATTTACACATTGTCAACCAACACCGAGTTAAAATGGCAAGGTGACTTTGCCACTAGTGTCCGACCAATATAGTCTGGACTGTTTGCCAGGTAAATAAATCAGCGAGTAAATACTGGTCTGATTTATAGCCCTTCAAATTTATTATCCTTTTATTTAACTTTAATCTATTTTATGGTTAAATGTAATCCGCATATAATTTATTTGCACCCTTTTCTGCCGCGGCCTGCTCGTGGACCTCGCCGGCCGCGGCTGTGGCTGCGACAGCTTCAGCGAAGGGAGGGCGCCGTTCAGCGCTCCGCCCACTCCCTTTTCAACGATCGCCAAGCGGCCCCCGCCCCCTCCTCACACAACCCCGCCCCGCGCACGTCCTTTCCGCCAAAGGCACACGCCTCTCCAGCGCCTCGCTTCACCCCTCTGCGTCTTGTTGGTTAGTAGGTTGATTCTTAGTGATTCCGGGCGCGTCAACTACTAAAGACTTAATCCAGAAAGTGTAGTGCATTTTTTCCATCTTGGGAGGAGACGCTGTTCTTCCCCCACTGGATGGCGACCTACCGTCGGCTAATGGGGTTTTCTCCCAACCAAGTATCTCCCACCAGTACCGCACCGACCCAGCCGAGACAAGCTCTAAGCTGCCGGCCGGGCAAGGGTGGTAGTGTAGTGCACGTTAATGAAAATGGGCGTAAGTAAGGGGAGAGGATACGAGAAGGTAGAGGTAGGAAAGATCGGGCAGGGTACATGGCCCGTTTGTGAGGGTACTGCTCCAGCATTTGCCTGGTGTTGATCGGCGATACCACAAAAAACTACCGATCCGTGTAGCCGACCACTAGTATTCTCTTCCAGACAGCGACTGAACTCGCCTTAGCTGACAAGCTAGGGTCGAAACTCCTGCCATCATCGGGACTCGAACCTATGACCTCCCGATCAGAGACAGCAATGACATCAGCTGATGCCCTGAACCACCTCTCTAGGTCTCTGCGTTTAGCACGACATCATCAATATCATAACAATCATCACCACCATCATCATCATCCCTACACTACCGTCGGAGGTGGCTCAGAGCATCAACTGATTTCATGGCAGTGTCTCTGGCCGGCACGTGGTGTGGTGGCTGCATTTGTGAGGCTAGTAACACAGACAGTTGAAATTCAGCCGCTGTCAGGAGGAGAATATGAGTGGCCGGCTGCCCTGATTGGTAGTTTCCCGTGCTTTCTCCTATTAAAACCACGCGAATGCCGGAACAGTATTCTAACAAACGGGCCTGAACCGCGAGATGTCTTCCCTTCCCCTTCCTTACTCTATACTCACTCCTTACACTTACCCACTTTCACAAACAGGCAATACAGCACACTACCACAAATGCTACGACACCAGTCGGGGGCTTAGGGCTTGTCCATACCATAAGAAAACATTTTACTTTTCGACACGGCTGGAACACGTTTTGGAGCGTTTTCGCATCTGGTCTTGTTACCTAATGGCCGCCTTATTCTCGAGCTGCACTACACAGCCTGTTCCCTTCCGCCTTGAGCTCTTTCCTCGGCGCACATCGAGCGACGTTGCCGAATGTAGTCGCATACACCGAGGCCCCTCGCTTAAACTTTGCACTTGAAATGGCCGCCCTCGCGTCTCCTGGCTGCCAGAGCGAAAGTAGACTGCCAGGCTGGCGCCCAAGCAGCACATATGCCGGGCTTGACTCCGCTGTCGATGGAATCGATCTCTACGTAGCTACTGTTCTCCACAACGCCTTCTGTTTGTTTGTGTCCCCTTCCCTGGTCTTTGGCATACGTGTCTTGAAGATTTGCTGCAATCTCTCGCCGTTAGTGTGGGGGTGAAGAAAAGTTCGCAAGCATGTGTTCTATACCATTCTCAACACAGAACGTCTAAAATGCTTCTAAAATAAACTGCGATCCCTTATCTGCTACCAAATCGTTAGGAAGTTGAAATACATTTATTGTTGCACTACTAGTGTTTGAAGACGTCTCTAGGGCGTAACGGTAGTTGGATAACGCGCCTATTCGATACCATAACGCGCCGAATTCGATACCAACAACCGATAGCGGTAGCTCAGTGCATCAACTGATGTCACTGCAGCGCCTCTGACCGGTAGGTCCTAGGTTCGAGTACTGACGGCGGCAGGATTTTCGACACTAGCTTTTCAGCTAGGTCGAATTTAGTCGCTGTCTAGAGGAGAATTCTAGCGGCCGGCTACTCTGATCGGTAGTTTTCCGTTCAACATCAGGTGAATGCCGGAGCAGTAACCTACGAAACGGGTCACGGACCGCGCGCGATCTGTCCTTCCTCTTCCTTGTCCTATCCTCTTCCCTTACACACACTGACACTAACATGCACTACACTACCACATATTTCGGGAGACCGGTCGGGAGCTTAGAGCTTGTCCCGGCTGAGGCGGTGCCCTGCTGGTGGGAGAGTCGTGGTTAAGAGGAAACCCGAATAGCCGACGGTAGGTCGGCACCAGATCTCGCCATCCAGCGGAGGAAGATCACCGCCATCTCCCTAGAAAAAACATGCACTACACTCACGGGAGTAATAACCAAAGCAGTTGACGCGCCCGGAAACACAAAAAATCAATGAATCAATCAATCTTCATCCATATACTAGCCTTCACCACCCAACACGTCCCGCCCCACCCTCGTCCGTGCCGCAACCGCGTTCCGTTGTTCCTGTTCAGCTCGCAAACCCTCCAAGCACGGGCCTGATGCTGTGGCACACACCAGTACGCAGCACTTAGCAGCGCTCAGCGCTCATTATAGCCTTTGTTCCTTCTTGCTGTTCCCATTTGCATACACTCCCATTATTGGCGTAGTTTTTGCAACACTTAAGAGGTTTTCTACCAGTAACATTGTACAAGCGCTAAATGTAAATCAGTTTTGAAGATACTTGCGATTACATATGTGCAATACATAAAATATTATATATATACAGTGGCGGCACAGTTTATAGGGATTATCCACATATAAATTAAAATCATATTTTCTAAATTACCCTGAAAATTACGTAATACTTAGAAATGCGTAGTTCTCTTTGTACGTGAAATGCATCTGCAGGTCTTGGCCGACGCTCCCCACCAACCCATGGGACCTCGAGCACCTGCATCGAGGTGTCTGTGCATGTCTTCTCCTTATATCCCTACTCCTGCATGTCTCCAACATTGTAGTAGAGAGCATTCTGAAAGAATATTCCACCCTCGAACTTTGTAGAATCTTACGAGGATTGGCAGAGGAAAGTTAATGCGTAATAGGTTCAGACCCATCACAACGCAAAATTTCCAGAGCAAAGAGAAAAAGGGATCTCATGAGCTTCGAGGGTAAGCGAAGACGGGGAGAAATGTCGGACCACCGAACGCGAGATCGTGTCCGTGCGCGTCATTGTTTTACTTGAGCTGAGACCGTCAGCGACCGTGATCCGAGACCGTTAGTGACCGTGAACTGAGATCGTTAGCGACCGTGAGCCGAGACCGTTAGTGACCGTGAACTAAGATCGTTAGCGACCGTGAGCTGAGACCGTTAGCGACGTAGATCGCGTCGCCGGATGCCATTCGCATTCGAGGAATTTGTTCATGTACTTTAGATCGGTTCGCCGAGCGCATAAGTCGCGTTCGGGCATCCGTATACATAATCTTTGGTTATCGAGTGCATATTTTCGTATCCTAGCACAGTTCCTGCCGTTACTATTAGGATAAGGTCCCGTGAATTGTCACAGTCGGCTGCACTCGATCAAAGACTAATTCACGACGAGTGCATATCTAAATGTGGCGTAACGTGCGTGTGTTGATACGGACACGACCGCGGTGCTGCCTGCCAGAAAAGGACTTCTAAAGGCCTATTTTCCACAGCCTACCGTCCACCAGAAGTCTCAGAGGCCGAACCCCCGGAGTCAGCTGTTCGAGGTGCAGTGTCTGACTTTAACTTATGTGCGCCTTATGTCAAATGTTTTAGCGCCCTTTTAATTTGCTTTTTTTAAACGGCTACTTTTTAAATAAAATTGTTGCACTATATTTGAAACCGACGCAAATATTGTGTACGTTTGAATAATTGATTATACGTAAAATAATTCTTACCATGATACTGATTTAATACACGATACTTGATACATGATACACGATATTTTTGTATTTATTTTATCTGTATATTTCAATGGACGTATATTTTATTATTTAACATCTTTGTTTGTTACAAATATGGAAAGAAATATTTTTATAAAAATCATTCAAAAGTTTGCCAAATTATGAAATTTTTAATCCGCTGAAATTTGTTCGCCCCCAAAAATTGCACGCCCCAGGCTGCAGCCTATTCAGCCTATTCGGTAATCTGGCACTGTGGAGGTGGAAAGGGCTGACAGATCATCGACCTCCAGTAGTTGTTGCGGCGAGGAGAGTTGAGGAAAGCCACGGTGGTTGTGTAATAAACCAAGCAAACGTATAACACCTTATCTCTTCAAATGATTATTAAAACAAAACACTCTTGATTCCTTCTGAATGAACAAGAAATTTAAAAGGTCTATTGTAAATAGGTGTTGCCGCGCTTTGGCCTAGTTTTTGTAGTTTAATTCATTAGTTTAATTCTAATTTTAAATTTTATTTATTATAATTATAATTTTAAATATTTTGTAATCTTTCAAAGTATTATATTAAATTTTTATTCATTAATCCAACAAAATAAGTGTTTTGTATCACAGCAACGCTCCCCCTTTCAATACACGGAATCAAGCTAGCCCAAACGAACCAGAGCTAGGCGGCGCAACAGCAAAATAAACGACGTGACTATACATACAAACTAATATAAACTAACAATGTATACAATCCAATCAAATTATATCATTAAATTAGCAAACTTTATCAAATTATCAAGTTATCAAAATTTAAATTTTAAGAAAATATTTTAAAATTTTTTTAATTAATTTTAATCGGGGCGAGTTGTAACTATAATTACGTGACTCGCACTTGCCGAATTTTTCTCTTCTATTCTCCTCCACCTTATCATTACTTGGTCGTTTGATTTCCATATTCAATAGTTTTGTTGAGTACACACAAGGGCGATGTACTAAATGTTATATCATGTCTGGTGACATCAGCAAATGCGACTCTACAGTAGATGAGAACGGCAAGTGCAGCGGCGAAAATGCTGCTGCTCTCACACGTATAGATTTTCTGCTGTAGGAAATGTTCAGGTGTGCACAATCACATTCAATCCACACGTACCGATATTTATTATTAAGGCACTATATGCACATTAGCACATTCCCCTAATAAACGCAGCGTCGTTCTTGCGGCAGTGCGTTTCGTTCAGTAGCTCGTCAGACGTCCACCACACAGCATGTCCGTTTGTCCGTGCGCCCATCCGTTCGGACGTCAGCTGAGATTGTGATAGCACTGCACGCAGTTGTCGCTAAGCCTGCAGCTAGACGCTGTGTCGTCTAGAATTCTAGTAGTAACATCGCCAGCCTGTGCTCTCCCGACCCAAGCGCTGCGTGTTGGGGCACTGGACGGGGGAAGGGGGCGGGGCGGTGGAGGTGCGGCGGCGTCGGGTGGGTGTGGTGCGCCGCACGTGCCCGGAGCTCCAAGCCGCCGGCGAACCCTCTCGGCGGGGTGCGCGCCCGGGTAAATAGTAACAACAAATAGCAGCAACGAACAAGAGCCGGCCCGGCAGAGGCTGTTCTGCATTATTGAGGGCGGCCGGCTGGGTGGAGGGGGCGGGGCCCGCCGGGACAGCGGCCACGTGGCGGTGCCAACAACGCCGGGGGTGGGAGGGCGCCGCACCCACTGGGAAACGACCAGGATATGCTCCGGCCGCGCACTCCATGAAACCAGACGGCGCGTGGGGGCGGGGCGCGCCGGCCAGGGCAACACAAAGAGGGAGCGCGCGGCGAAATGGAACTGTCGCATTCACCGCATTCCCATCTTCATGACTTGCAGCTCCAACCGACACCCCGACACCCGCCCCTACGCAGTCCCCGCGTTATTCTTGTTTTTGGAAAACAGAAGGTCCTCACGCAATAATCACAACAGAAATATTTTGAATATCACAGCGCAAATGCACCAACTTTTGATGATTTCCCCGTGCATGTCACGGTGTTGCAATTGGAGAATGTATGGAATGACGATAATGAAGAGAGAATATATGGTGGAATGATTCAGAGCAAATGGGAATACTCTGTAAATTGATGCCGCAAACTTGTTCTGTCTACATCAAATTCCGTATACAAAGGTATAATTGGGTATTTCGGGAGGCATACTTACGAGTATAACTGGTGTATTACTAATTAATGCATTGCAGCGAAAAGGAATGAATGTACAAAATGAAGCATTTTAATGAGAGGTATAATATTAAACCTCCACTGAGGAACTGACATCGTGATTACACTATCCTCCTCTGATAGATTGTGCTCAGCACTTGCGGTCTGACAGCACGTACATTCATTCCTACATTTACAAAGCATGTTATACTTTAACATTTTAATATCTTTATATTCTTGTTGTTTATACAAAAAACATTTTCTTCAGTGCCATTTCATCCGCAAGCACAGGGATGAATGCAATGGCTGTGGGGTGTGATCTTCGGGGTGCTAGCACACACCGTGCAAATTCTGTCGACCGAAGTCGAACCTCCTCAAGGACAAGTGTACTAAAGTGCTGAAATTCTTAATATGTGATACACTGACGAATGGACACCGTACGGCATAAGAGCGAGAAAACACATACATATATAACGTTCTTACCAGGTTCACGAACATCATGCATTTTTCTTGTTTCCATGGCTAGTGACGAAGATGCTACTGAAGTTCATGCATCAGAAGCAGCAGAAATGAGGGAACTTTCCATTAGCTAACAGCCTGCTTCTTCAAATTGAAAGCGAGAAGTGGCAATAGCTCATTGTTACCGACAATGACATTGCAGCGGGTTCGATGGAAGCTGTCGCTCAAGTGTGGGTGGAAGTTGTTACGCGAGCTTTGCGAACTGTAGCGAGAAAAACAATGCGATATTTTCAAAACGGGAATGGTGAATTACACATTTGGTAATGGTAGTGATAGTGGTGGTGTAGTGGTGGTGGTGGTAGTGGTGGTGGTGCTGGTGGTGGTGATGGCGGTGAACAAGATATACAATAACAGGCCTACGTTGTCTTTACCGCATACAAGAGGCTTATCGCAACAAATATGCATGATTGTGAAGCGACTCCAGTTGATGTCTCAGGAGAGACGTTTGCTAACATATCACTTCGGCGGAACCTCCTGAAGACTGTACCAATTTGTCGGATTTCGCTATTGTGACCTTTACAATGTTTGCCTCACAAGTCCTCTTTCTACCTTGGGAAAGTATGGACCACCGCGAGAAGAAAGAGCTCCCACGAATCCCCTTGGGGCGACGCGGTCGGAATCGCAACCACCAAAGTCTCGGGGATGAGCACCGTCGTGGCAGCCGCTCCCAATCAGAGGCCTCCATCCTCGACTCTTCTCATGTTACTCGGCACGCACTGGCCCTAACGGGACAGTTCACGTGAGCAGCTCGGGGACGGGTTCAGCTTTCGTTGTACAATCCAGCATAGTTCATTAGCCTTAGAGTGGCTTGGCCGCCATGACGCACCGTGTTTCGACACGCACCACCCACGGACTATCGCTCGTTCTCCCAGGAGCACAGCACCTGACCACTAAGTGTCCTCAAGAGAAGGCTACGTTTCGAAAACGCGGCGCAGCGGTCTGACAGATCGACGCGGGGGACAGGGCTGCATGATAGTATATGATGCTGTCTATTAGTATATGATATTATATTAGTATATGATTTGTATAGTATATGATAGTATATTGATGCTGCATGATAGAGGAGCGTGGCGGGGAGGAGCGTGGCGGGGAGGAGCGTGGCGGGAGGAGCGTGGCGGGGAGGAGCGTGGCGGTAGGAGCGGGTTTGTATGGTATGTGGCGGGGAGGAGCGTGGCGGGAGGAGCGTGGCGGGAGGAGCGTGGCGGGGAGGAGCGTGGCGGGGAGGAGCGTTGCGGGGAGGAGCGTGGCGGGGAGGAGCGTGGCGGGGAGGAGCGTGGCGGGGAGGAGCGTGGCGGGGAGGAGCGTGGCGGGGAGGAGCGTGGCGGGGAGGAGCGCGGCGGGGAGGAGCGCGGCGGGGAGGAGCGTTGAGGAGAGAGCGTGCAGGATGACGGAGAAAAGAGGCGAGCCCAAGAGCGCCAGACAAAATCGGAGGATGCGGCTTGGTTGGCATTGCACCTGCCACCGCGAACCCACGTCCCGCCTCGCTCTGCTTTGCCTACCACCGCACTCAGCTCCAGTGCGCAAAATACGAGTAGCCAGAAAGAGAACGTCAAGGAGCAGGGTAGTGATATGTGTGAAGAGAGACGGGAAGAAAAGCAAGGGGAGACAGACAGGTTAAATGCGAGTAAATGTGGTGAGGCAACACCGCCTTGCGGCGCTCGCCCTGGCAGGTTGGCCAGATGTGTAGGCCAATTGAGAAAAGAGCTGAAGGTTGGACATAGCGTCTGATAGTAGCAAATTTGAAGAATATATTATTGAGTCGTCCGCATATATTGTCATTGAGTACAAGGTTAACTCCAAAAATGGTGAGCTGATGTCAGCTGAAAAGATATTAAATAGAGTGGTTGAGAGAGAGGAACCTTGTGGGATACCAGTGTGAATTATTAATGGAAACGATTGATAACTATTTATTTTAATGGAAAACTTAACATCGGTACTTCCCATGCTACGAAGTCCGGAATTCCCATGCTACGAATCATGTACAGCAGGGCCACAAGACATATATGGTAAAATGCTTTAGCAATGTCTAAGAAAGTTGCAGTAAGAAATTGTACGCAATGAAAGGCGTAGGCTACATACTCCGTTATTCTGAGTAATTAGAGGAGTGATAAGAGTGTTCCATTCTCAAAACAAATTGACTGGGGGCATTACATTGTTTCTAGAGAGGAAGACATTAAATGCGATAGGGATAAGGTTCTGAAATATTTTACTGATACTAAGAAGCTTATGGGTCTGTAAGTAAATGTGCTATTGATACTTTTATTTGCATTTAGTATAGAGATTATCAATGTTTGTATGCAATTAACTGGGAAGAGGCCTAACAGCTGTTTTACATAGCTGTTGCTTTCGCCACACTGCGATTTAATAACATAATAATAATAATAATAATAATAATAATAATAATAATAATTATTATTATTATTATTATTATTATTATTATTATTATTATTATTTTGATACAATTGGCTGATGGCCATGTGCTAATCTGTGGAGCAGGAATCTACAGATTTACAAAGACCGTCTATATTTAATAGAAGTTTGAGCATTGAAATAAGAATTTCAACAATTTCTGTGACTTCTTATTCTTGGATATTTTGATTAATTCAGTCACTTTGGATGAAGAGATAAAATTAAAAAATAAAAATGTACGTACGGGCTGCGTCACTCCGCCCCCTTGTTTTTATTTTTTCATTTTATCTTGATATTATCTTTAATTTTATAATTAATATTATAGTTAGCAATATTAATCTCATAGTATCTATAATCTTAAAATAATATATTTTTTATATTTATAAATTAATTTCTTTTGCACTAATATTCACAAATTCGTTGTCTCCGTTGTTAAACATGTCCTTGTTTTGAATTATTTTTTTATTCATTGGAATTTTGATCCTAACCTTTTTTTGAGTTGAACTTAATAATTCCTTTTTTACTTTACAATTTTTTTACTACGAATGTGTCCTCAATTTTATTTTCACTGATGTTTTCACTGTACACTTTATTGAGAAATTGTAGTACACTTTTTTCACACAATTCCATGCTTACATTTTTTTCCAAATTTTCCGTTTTTTTGTACTGTACTGTCCATTTTTAGCATCTTCTTCATTTGTATTTTAATATTCCATTTTATCCCCCCCACACCATCTTGATCAGGTTTTTATCCAGTTTCCCTGATCCATTGAGCAAATGCTGAGATGACCCATTGATTTGCTACTGGACATAAATGTAACTTCACTATGCACGTTTTGTTGAGCTTTCCTTATGATTGTATTTGTAGTGGAGCTGAAGGCGAGTTACTGTTTTGTTAGCAATGCAGAAAAAATAAATCTGCTGTTCGTTTATCGCTGCAAGTACGCTTTCTATAACACAGGAAAGAAAATGTCAAATTTTTCAAATGTTGCTAATCTTGGCTTTTTAAATGTAATACTATTAATATTACTATTAACATGATTATTACTTTTTTAAAACTTTTTTCATCTTTCAACTATTTATAGTAAAAATATTGGGAATATTGGAATGCAAGAAAGCGTGTGATGAACTTTTCCACCATACGTCACAAACAGTTTTTACTGTTCTTTGACTAAATAAATATTTTTTTGTTCCAAACATTCTTGCACCCAAAATACTTCCAAAAGTGTTGGTGGAATTTACAATATTTTCTGCTCTGCATTTAGAGGATCTCCATTTTTCGTTTCTTCCTGATGTTGTTCTTAATGTGGCCTCGTTGGTGAAGCACGAAAAAGCAGGTATTTCCATTACAGAAAACTTTATTGTTCATCTCACCACCACACATCGTCCAGTCAATATGCATGATGAAATGATAATAAATTTTTCTAGATAAAACCAAAACAAAACGAAAAGATTGTACTACAAAATAGCGTAATTTGAATGAACTATTGACGTGGCGATCAAAGTCAGTGAAGGTCAACTATCAACTATTCCTATTTTTCTATTTTATAAAAACTTTTAGTTACTTCTTTGCGTTTCCTAAGTGCTACATATCTTAAATATAACTTATTCTAACCATACAAATCACTATCTGCACTACTAAGCCAAACAAGCCTAAAAAGAAATCATCTACAGTAATTAATACATGACTCTACAGTAATAATATGACTCATGCTAGTTGATCATGAATTATAATGTAATAATAACATGTCGTCAATAGAAAAATTGGAGACCGAGATATACCGAATAGGGGGCGTAAAATCACAGTTCGTCCCAGCAGTTATAAGAGCTCTGAGGCACTCTCTTGTTCCGCAAAATTTGTATAGGAACTTGGCTAGAATCCAAAGTCATTCAAAAGATTTGGACGGAAGAGGAAGTAAGGGCGAACGGGGCGTACGGGCGGGCGGGAGCGACAAAGGGCGGAGGGCGCAACGCGCGAGTAGCGGCGCTTTGCGAGGCCGCGCGCGAGCTCTCCGTCCTCCGTCCTCCGTCCTCCGTCCTCCGTCCTCCGTCCTCCGTCCTCCGTCCTCCGTCCTCCGTCCTCCGTCCTCCGTCCTCCGTCCTCCGTCCTCCGTCCTCCGTCCTCCGTCCTCCGTCCTCCGTCCTCCGTCCTCCGTCCTCCGTCCTCCGTCCTCCGTCCTCCGTCCTCCGCCTCCGCCCTCCGCCCTCCGCCCTCCGCCCTCCGCCCTCCGCCCTCCGCCCTCCGCCCTCCGTCCTCCGTCCTCCGTCCTCCGTCCTCCGTCCTCCGTCCTCCGCCCTCCGCCCTCCGCCCTCCGCCCTCCGCCCTCCGCCCTCCGCCCTCCGCCCTCCGCCCTCCGCCCTCCGCCCTCCGCCCTCCGCCCTCCGCCCTCCGCCCTCCGCCCTCCGCCCTCCGCCCTTCGCCCTCCGCCCTCGACCCCCCGGAAGCGGCGCCGCCTGACTCGCCGCCTGCCCATTATCCGATTCGAACAGATAAAATTTATAGAATCGGTTTCCGATGCAGCGCCGGATGAGGTGGCTCCTTTCGATTTCTGGCCCGGACGGCGCGGCGTCCTGACCGCGTCGACGCCTCCTGCGAGGACACGGGGCAGGTGGGCGGCGCAGGCGGCGAGGAGAGAGACAAAGCGGCGAGAGGAGCAGCGTGGGATGAGGACTGTCGTCGGAGGTGACGGTGCGCGCCCCGATGTCAAGGAGAGAAAGCGGCGGAGCACAGGAGGCAGCTGAATGCGAAATCCCAGGAGGAGCGCTCCGCAAGCGCCGCTGCAGCAGCGAAAACGGAAGGCCAAAGGAAGGCAGAGGGAGGCAGAAGGGCGTGCGCCGCGCCGCTGCGCTGCCTGCTCGCGGGGGGCGGGGCGGTGGGAAGCAGCGCTGGAATTGAGATCGGCGCTGGGGCTGACGGAAGGACGGGGGTAGGAGTTGTCGATGCTGTTTTGCCACAGGAACGAGGAACATCGCCCAGGGGTTCAACGCCACCCCACCGCACACTGTGTCAGTGCTAGTCAACACGTAGAGAGGGATGCCCGCCCCAAGCCCACACCCCGCTCACTAACACCCGCCCAGCACTCTCGCCGTTACAAGGGACTTGGGAGTTCGAATCGCGGGTGAGGTATAAACGTTTATTGGGTGTCATGACGTGCATTCCCAACACGCCTTGTGTGTCTTGATCCTAAATACTCGTATTAATTTCATTCGCAGTAAGTTTTGAGGACGTGGCCGAGACCTGGCGCGCGACGCGCGGATCCGGAAACTAGAGTTAAATAATGTCGATGGCTAGTCGACAAGTTTTTCAGATAGGCTCGATGAAATCAAACTCAGAGAGTAAGAATAATCTGAGTTTTATTCTGAAATTAACATATACAAATTGATACAAACTGATACAAATTTCTAGTTTGAAGTCTAAACTGGTAGTGAACATCTCACCATATTTTCGTAATATTAATACACTTCGTCCCCTCCACTTTCCAGATAGAAGATGGAGAGGGGGTAGGCGTCTGGCGTCGCTAGATGAAGCAACCGCGCTATGGGTGGCCCTTATCAGAGACGCCGAGCGCTGCGCGAGGACGTTTTTGGTGACAACAAGGGAGGCAGCGTTTATGATATTTTTATGTGAAGGTCAGAGGGGCACATGTCAATTATTGGAATCTATTACGCCCTATCTGGGTGAGGGATGAGAGCTGTGTTTTGAAATATCTTTTATGGGGGTCACAGAGGGCGCTACTTCCTTTGAGCTAATTGAAGGCGTAAGCCCTATCTTCCGAAGTACATGAAGTACTGCGTACTCCCTGTACGTTGGGATATAACACTAGCATCAGAGCCATCTGCCTGCGGTTTAATTTGGTTTCTCTTGAATAGGACTCAATGCGATGGGCACACGCTCTACTCTTGTCCAATGTAGTACGTGCTTCGTCCAATACAGGCTCACCAGCAACATCGGTAGGGAGACACGTACGTAGGTGCCTCAGTGATTGCACCTAGAGGAAGAAGCCTTAGCTCTGTGTAAGTGTGCGTGTGTGTGTGGGGGGGGAGAGAGGTGAGGGAGAAAGAGTGAGATAGTGAGACAGAGAAATGAGAGTGAGAAAGAATGAGAGAGAATGAGGAGTGAGTGAGAGAATGAGTGAGAGGTGAAGATGAGGGAGAGAAGGTGAGGGAGAGAGAGTGAGGGAGCGGGTGAGGAAGAGAGTGTGAAGGAGAGAGAGTGAGAGTTAAAGTGTGCGTGAGAGAGAGAGGGGGATTAAAATACCGAAAGGCGCAAGTTCGTAAGACAGGAATACATACATAAAGAGAGGAAAAATCATTTTCACAAGGAACACATACCTTGAGCAAATTATTTTTCAGCACCCGGTGGTTTGAGACAATAAACTTTAAAAATCACGCAAGCATATGGCGTGATGAATTGGATGAAAGCAGCAAGTTGAATCCTACTTCCTTCACTGTTTGCCTAAAAGTTCTCTTAAATATATCTTTGTAATATTTGCAAATGAATTTCACGTGGAGACATTAGTGATTTTCAAACATGTAATTTTAATACGGGAATGAGAAGAACATTCGGGAACGTCATCGATGACCCTTGCAATCTTGGTTAACCAGTCTTTAACACAGAAATGTTACGAAGTGAAAGACCATATCGGATAACGCAATGAATTCACTTTCGCAGGCAGCTCCTGAGGCACGGCTCTCCCAAAAGGGTAGGCGCACTGGGATTCTCGTTGGCACTCGCGCCTTATGAGCGGAGACACGGGTTGCATTCCCGGCGGGACAAGCGAAAATCACCCTGAAAACGGAAAGTCAAAGCTCAATCCGTGAAAATCAACACCCAAAATATTCTCTTTCAGAACATTCGCCATCCCACCCCACATCAAATTAATAACATAATCGCATGGGCCTCATACACCAAACTCTTAAATATTTAGGACTAAACTTTGATACAAGATTAACCTGGAAATATTACATAACAATGGAAATTCAAGAAACCCAAATTCAATTAATTCAGTTAAAACCACCCCTTAATCACAAAATCAGTGTCTCCTTAAACAATGCCGTAACCCTATACAAAACAATAACACCTCTCATGCTCTATACCTATCCCATTGGACGAACGCTTCACAAACATCTATCAAATATAAATAATGCAAAATAAATACTTAAGATTAGCCACTTACGCTTGACGGTTCATTTTTAATGATCAACTCCATAGAGAATTGCACTTACCATCCATCAATAATCACATCCCTCATCTCTCCAACAATTTCTATTCAAATACATCCTCAATAAATCAAATAGCCCTCTACAACCTAGCCACACTCAACGAGTTCCCGACACGAATCCGAAATAGACATCCGCTACCTGCCTTCCTTCATATGTTTTCTGATGTAAACCATGTGTAGGTACTCAATGAGTATCCTACACCAATGTTATAGTTAGAATAAAATTTGTTATAGATAATTAAGGATATTAATTAATTCCAAATACACGTGAAGATGTAAAAATTACTGATCATGTATTCGTCATTCGAACAATAAAAATTATTTAAAAAAACACGAGAAAATATCGCAGCCGCTGAGTGGTGCTGGTATTGAAATTCCAATATGACTCCAAGGGCAGGTCGGAGCTCCGTCACTACGTGACCAAGTGATGAAATCAATTCACTGCCTCACTTCTACTGAAATATATAGTACGGTTGCTTCTCAGAAACCCACATAAAAATTTGTGCTGAGGACTTTGAAACTGAACTTACACAGTAGTAGCGTCGTAGTATCAGCAGCATTTCACTTCTACGCCTACTCCAAACAGATCATAAATCTCGTAGAAAGTGTTACGGAATATTTATTATTCAAATTATTGATCTTATACAACGGCATATGATTCGATAACAACAACCGGTAGCGGTAGCTCAGTGAATCAACTGATGTCACTGCAGCGCTTCTGACCGGGAGGTCCTAGGTTCGAATCCTGACGGCGGCAGGATTTTCGACACTAGCTTTTCAGCTAGGTCGAATTCAGTCGCTGACGGGAGGAGAATTCTAGCGGCCGGCAGCTAATAGGTAGTTTTCCGTGGTTTCTCCGATCAACACCAGGCGAATGCCGGAGCAGTACCCTACCAACCGGACTACGGACCGCGCGCGATCTATCCTTCCTCTTCCTTGTCCTATCCTCTCCTCTCTCACACACACTTACAATAACTTGCACCACACTCTCACATATTCCGGAAGACCTTTCGGGAGTTTAAAGCTTGTCCCGGCTGGGGCGGTGCCCTGCTGGTGGAAAAGTTCTAGTTAGGGGGAAACCCCACTAGCCGACGGTAGGTCGGTGCCGGATCTCACCATCCAGCGGGGGAAGATCACCGCCATCTCCTGAGAAAAAAAAACCAAAAACACGCCCTACACTCATGGGACTAATGACCAAAGCAGTTGACGCGCCCGGAAACACAAAAAAATTAATCAATCGATACCAACACTTCCTTTTAACATTGGGTTTACACATTTACAAAAAACTAAATTACCAAAATAAAAATACTGTCATATTTTTACTTACCCTTTTTACACTTGAAAAAAGGTGCAATTGAATGAATGTTGAATTACAATGAAATTACTAATCTCTTCGAATATGCAGGTCATCAGCAAAAGATACTGTACGCAATGGTCGGCCGCTTCGGCCGCTTCCAAAATTGTTTCCAAAAGTTGGAGAACGTCAGCGTTAACCAAAAACCATGAGTGAAAATACACGGTCACAAGCACAATACGAAGTCAATTAAGTTGAAACGAGCGTAAAACGATAAGGGGAGAGTCGGTTTCCGCTCGCTCTTTATATGTCCTCTATTCTCCCTCTCCTTGCTTCGCGTCCCTTGAACCATTCCGTCTCGTTCCCCGCCGCTATCCCTCGTCTGTGCAAGGGAGGGATAGCGGCCCCGTTTGGCTGGCGGCTACCTCGGTTACGACACCCTGCTCTTCCACATGCGGAAAGCGGCCATTTTTCCACGCCGACTTCTCGTGAGGTGGGAGCACCCGGATTGCTCCAGGCTGCTGACCTCCGCCTCCTCAACAAGCAGCGTCTGCACCTCGGGCTTCGGTAGCTGCTACGGCTTTGTAGGCAAAAAGCTACCATAAGAAAACATTTGACTTTTCGACACGGGTGGAACGCTTTTTGGAGTGTTTTCGCATCTGTTCTTGTTACCTAATGGCCGCCTTATTCTCGAGCTGCACTACACAGCCTGTTCCCTTCCGCCTTTAGCTCTCTCCTCGGCGACCATCGAGGGGCGTTGCCGAATGTAGTCGCATACACCGAGGTCCCTCGCTTAAACTTTGCACTTGAAATGGCCGCCCTCGCGTCTCCTGGCTGCCAGAGCGAAAGTAGACTGCCAGGCTGGCGCCCAAGCAGCACATATGCCGGGCTTGACTCCGCTCTCGATGGAATCGATCTCTACGTAGCTAGTGTTCTCCACAACGCCTTCTATTTGTTTGTGTCCCCTTCCCTGGCCTTTGTCATACATGTCTTGAAGATTTGCTGCAATCTCTCGCCGTTACTGTGGGGGTGAAGAAAAGTTCGCAAGCATGTGCTCTATACCATTCTCAACACAGAACTTTTTAAATGCTTCTAAAATAAACTGCGATCCCTTATCTGCTACCAAATCGTTAGGAAGTTGAAATACATTTATTGTTGCACTACTAGTGTTTGAAGACGTTTTTACGGCGTAACGGTAGTTGGATAACGCGCCTAAAATACTGTTCATAAACGGGCCCCAAAGATTAATTATAATATTTTTTAAATAATTGCAACGGTTGTTTGTTTATGGGGTTGGGAGGTTTTCTACGACGTCGACTAGCTCTTGTAAAGGCTAATCCCCAGCTTATCTAAAACATGCCAGAAGTATTGACATTTTTCGGAGTTAAGTAGCTTTCTACTAATATATCGCAGCAGGAAGAAATTGCAGACACGAGTGCAAACTCTTACGTAACAACAAACCCCGAATCTCAACTTGAAAATAATCATCTTACCGGTGAAAGAATATTGTATTATCTATTCGTTAAAATGACCTACCAAGGAATTTGAAAATCATGTAACGAATGAATGTGGTTATTATTCTAATCTGCAACTCGACCAGTATTCGCCGATGATATACACGATTAGTATTTCGATTGCACAACAAGAAAAACAAAAACACAAACAGTAGAGTGAACCACACCACAAAATAAACTTTATTTCATTTTGTAAAGAAATGGTTGGTTACAGCATAGAAGTCCGTCAACGAATTGCTTCTGCCCCATAACGCCCAGGGGCTCTGTTTTCGCAAAGCCGAATTAGGAAGCAAAATACTACGTTTCGTCCGAGAGTAAATGTTCTCTTTCCAGAAACAAACGCGAAAGACACTAATTTGTGAATTGATGGAATGACGTCCGACAGTGCGGAATAGGGCCACAACAAAATTTTGTCAATACCTCCAGCAAGCAAATTTTAGGAGGAGCGTCTTTGTGGGTTTGCAACAGTCCTTCAAAATCTTTTATTATCGTTACTTCATGTACTAAAAAAGGAAATTTTTTGTCGGTTGATGTTTCGTCGAGATACGCTGCGTCAATATTCGATTATATCGCACAACACATTCTAGAGATTCCTAAAGAAACGAAATGGAAATTGAATAATTGTAAATATTCAAGAGGAAGATGATAACTTCCAAACTTTGTTTACCTCAAGTTGTTTCAAACCTTAAATTGTTGTGATTAACTTACTATTGATCTAAACTGCCAGTTTTGTAGTTGTTAATACTTCTCACATGCATTTATGTGAAGGCAATGTGCCTTACGTTTGGCTTCGAAAATGATTTCCGCAATGAGATCTAGTGTACATTTGCAGTCAGGCAGAAAAACTAAGTTTGTCAGCACAGTCAAATGGAGTTAGTGGTCATTATGACGAATAATTTAGAGAGGTATGTTTGTTCAATCTCAAATACTTTCCTTGTATGCTAGTGCTTTTTTTTTGTGGACTTCACTTAAAGTTCGCCATTGTTTGGTTTGACGGAAGCGTTTAGCAGGCAGCATGATTTCCGAAGAATAACCTTAGTAGAAGTAGTAGGTCTTTGAATATGGTATTTGAATAATCTTAATAAACTGATTAAATCAATCCAATATGAAATGGTTCTTAATCAGTAGTATCCACCAAAAAGTCTAGAACTTCAGAGACATTTTAACAGAAGAAAATGAATTCACGATACCATATCCGACATTTATAATGAAAATATATAAAAACCTACTTCTGTTCGAGAACGTCAAGAAAGTAACGCATACTATATTCCGACAAGGAAGTTCAATCCTTTTCAGTTGCAGACTTGAAAGTACCGAAAGCACTTTCCGCGCTATTTCTGAAATTGTTTTCGGTACTCTTGGCAACAATGAATTTAAAAGTACTATTCAAACACTACTTTCAAATCTATTGCCATCAATTATTTATTTATTTATTTTACGTCAAAAAACAGCTGAAACTGCGTATGATGTGCTATGGGGAGAAGTGAATTCTGTGCACATTTTCAAAATTCTGTGATCCCTACACTGTCATATACTACATAATTTTGGCGAAAAAAACTCTCATGTAATAAAATCTATGTTCAAGGATAAATAAGCAATAAATTTTGGGCTCTTATCCATGATGTCCTTCGTCAAGGAATAATACATCCTGCCGCAACAACATGGAAACGATAATTTCAATAACTATATTTCCCAATGAGTTCTAGAAGACGTGCACACATAATGAAGTTACATTTATGTCCAGAAGCAAAACAAAGGGCCATCTCAGTATTTGCTCAATGGATCAGGGAAACTGGAAGAAAAACCTGTTCGAGATGGGAGTCATTGACCCGTAGGCTGTAGTCCAATACCTGTTACAGGTTTTTTATACACATTTATGCAGTCCAAATGGTAAATAATTCATTATGTATTATTGTTAAAATTAATGTTACTTTTCTTGTGATGCTCAGTATAGTCTCTAATTATATAGACACAGTTATTCAGCAGAAACAATGTCACTTTGGATTTAAACTTTTCTATTAAATTTAATCGTTTAATGTCTTTTGGCAAAGTGTTGTAAAATAATGTACATGTATTGTATGTGAATTTTTTGCAATGAGCTGTTGATACTGTCACCTGATTAATATGATTTTACGCCGGTGTTATAGTAATAGACTTTTTTTAAAATATATTCCCCCCTTAAGCGAGCATTTTTGACAAAAAAACTTTACCACCAAATCTTGAATTCAGATTTAAAAACCAAAATATAAATATGTTTCTTGATTACAAACCTGATAACTACTATATATTTGTTTACACTAAAGCACATTTTCAGCATCGAATACTGCAACTACATACTACAACTACTCTCTAGTGTTCGATGTGTCACTCTCGGGAGCACACCTGCGCGCTCATCAGCCCGCAGAGCCAGGGTCGAGGCCAGCCCGCGTTGCGTCTGCACATGCCAAAATTACAAAGACTTGTACACCATACGGTAAGGTGCTCGGCCGTACCCGTACTGCTACACGACTCCAACACCTGGCGTGGTCCGTCGTGCGGCTCCGTCGCATTGCCCTGCCCTTCGGCGATGGGTGTTGGGAGTAAACGCCCACTGGCACGCGGCGTTTCCACGGGCAATATGGGAGATACTCATCCATGTTGGGAAGTGCTCCAGAAGCCTCGCAGCGAGAGGCCTACACAGCGCCACGTGCTCGCCGCGTTGTTTGATAATTGGATTTACTTTCTAAAGCAGTTCGTGTTGGTTTTGCGTCAAAACAACGAAAAGAAACTAACAGGTTCCTAACGAACAGAGAAATTATACCGGTCTCTCATCATATATAATTCAGATAGCGTGATTTGAGTAGTTGATATGAAACACACTGGAAAGAATCTTCCACATACAGTTCACCTCTAGTTTTCTGACGGTTGTGAATGTATGTACTGCTTGTACATTAATTGAAGTAAACATTGGCCCAGACTGCTCCCGCTCACAATGATTGAGGCTCCATTTGATTCGTTCGCTCTCGGCAGCCCCGCAGTCATCTCCGCGCGGTGCAGGTTCTCCGCTCTGTCAACACTACGGAGCACATTCCCCTGTGTTTGCACTAGACTCAAAACATCGCGGCATCCAGATGCTCCCAAGTAATATAACTCCTCACACTGCGAAACGCCATCTACCGGCTTTTGATTCGCGCTCAAGAGCCACTCTGCCGCGGCGGGGTGGGCGGGGCTTGGCGAGGGGGCGATGAGGCGGAGAGCGGCGGAGGTCCTATTACGGGCGCGCTATCTCACCAAATCGGATTCGGTTGTGGCAGTGAGTGGTGGGGGTGCGGCGAGCGCGGATCGCGGTGGAGCGGGGGCGGCGGCGGGACGGGGAGGGCATAGAAAGCACCGCGACTCCGATTGCCGGCGCGACCCGCCCCCCTCGCGCTCCGCGCCCTGCACACCCCGCATCGCCCCCTCTCGCACCGCGCTCCAGCTTCCGCGCCCTCGCCATGGCCCGGCCCGGCCCCTGTGCCGCCCCAGGCACTAGGCCCGACGCCACGCCCCACCCTTCCCTTCCTCGCACCGCGACGCGACACGAAACTCACTCTTGCCTCTCCGGGCGTTTATCTGTTTCTGTCAACCCTCGCGCTGCTACCGCCATGGCGCCCGCCTTCGCCCCCACCGCCCGCGCCTCCCTAAATCCCTTGGCCATGCATCTCCGGGTAACACTTAAATATTTATTAACACCAGGAAAATGAAATGGAGTTTCAGCGTGGCACTCCCCGGATGGCGCAGCGCCGGGGGGAGGGGGGATCCGCCAGCGACGGCGTGGCAGCGGGGCGGGGGCGAGGCGCGAGGAAGGCACCTGGGAGACGCGAAAGAAGCGGCGGCGCGCCGGCGCGGGGAATGGCGGGGATTAAGGGCGACAAGAGAGGGGAGGGGAGGAAGCGGGCGAGGGCTGTGGCGGAGGGGAGGCCGACGGCCGGGGGGGCGGAGCGGGGCGGAGCGGGGCGGAGCGGGGCGGAGCGGGGCGGAGCGGGGTGGAGCGGGGCGGAGCGGGGACCCGGACCAGAGGAGAGTGGAGAATTCTCCCGACAAACTTAACATGCACCACGGGCAGTTCGGATTATTGTAAACCCGAGGCGCCCGCAAAGCATAACGCGTTCGGAAATTATTTACAGAAGTAGCATTGAAGCATTCATTATTAAACTATGTGGTTCAACACAAACTATCAGTTAATATTCTGTCCATCAATATAAAAACATCCTTTCTTCTTTTTGGTAACTTAATAACGTTCATATGCATTGTGTTTATGAAGGTTCTACACCCCCCTCCAGTCGTGGAGAAATGTCACACTAATGGTTGTTTGTCAATTTTCCCAATTGTTTCCAGAAGACTGGGACAGACATGCTGTGCATCGCAATACATTGTTCTGACTAGCTGAACATGAAACATTGAAAAGAGCATTTTATCTTACACTCACAAAGAAACTCGAATATAGATACTACTCTTACGTTAAAAACCAACACTTCTTAAAAACAATTTTGAGATTTAGTTGAAAAAATTTATCATTTTTATCCCTTTTTCAATAGAGTCGGTTTACACCTACCTTGCTTATGCCTATCATTTATTCACTTTTCCTCCCACAGTTTTGCGGAAAATGGTTTCCCTTTTGTCGGAATTGTTGATGTTTTGTATTTTATGCCATTTATCGCAATACAAGACATATCACACAGATCGTCTTCAAAATTTAACAGAAAAAATAATTAATAATAACTCTGTACATAATGAAGTTGATGGACAAAATATTTTTGAAAATTTGTTTCATTACCTAAAATTTTCTTTAATCTTTTACGATGTAGTACATTCTCATAAGCATCTTTTAGGATAAACATGTTTCATTTTTTTTACTTTCTCTCTTACTACCGAGTAGTAAAAAGAAAATATTACATTCTCTTTGTAAGTCTTCGTAATAAGAGAATGTATTATAATCGTTCCCCAGAAATGGCGAATTTTCTTCTTCTAACATGTTATGTGGTCAGAACCAATGTTTTCTCGGTCCTTGATTCCGAAAAATTGATTGACGGCAAAACGTCTACCCTCTGTCCGTCCGTCTGCCTACCCACCGTCTGTCCGTCCGAAAATGTATAATTTTTTTTAAATGTTTTATTTGGCATATTTACTTATGATTTTTAATTGGAGACTACGTTCCAATTGCATGAATTCGTCACTCTGTTCATCACTCTGTACATATCAAAGAACCTAATGAAATGTATAAGACATTTGACTTCAAAGAAATTGGATTCGAAAAATTAAACAACAGTTGTCTACACAAATATCTTAGAAAAGCTGCATCGCCTAATTAATTTGAGTGAAAATATTTATTTTCTTCACTTATATGACGACAGAACAATGTGTTTCAGACCCCTCTCCCTAGAAAAATTGAGCTCCTTCCGAAAATCTTTGAATTCGCATCTGCTAATTTTATAGTATGAGAAATCTATTGTGATACAAATACGTTCACAAAAGTAACAACATAAGTATATGCATGTTATCTGTGTATGTTAGCTATGTAGCTAGCATATGTATGTTAGCTATGTGTTTCTTTAAATCAGGACGCCATTTCTCAAAAATGACTCCAAATTTTTCTTCAAACCTTTTCATCAGGTAGTGCTCTTTGGGTATTCCTTTTTAATTACACAAATGTACTTTTTCAATATCACGCCGTTAAAATGCACATTTACAGCGATTTGTAAACACTATTGCATTTATGAATTAAAGTTCTTCAAATGACTTTAAATGAAGTTTTCCGAAAACTCAATAATTTTGAAAAAGTAAGAAAGAGCTTCAAATTTCGCATTTACAGTAGTAGAATAGAATAGAATAGAATATTTATTTTGCTACTTAGGAATACATAGAATATTTCCGGTGGTAGCGTTTTCTAAGAAATTTCTAAAAATACACAAAACAAACATCAAACAACATTAAAATATTAACATGTTACCAAATACAATTTTACAAACTTAATCTATTAACCATATTTACTTAGTCTAATTTTTAAATTTTTGACATTCTGAGGGAAAGTCTCCAGCACTGCAGCAGGCAATTTGTTCCAATTTTGTATGGTTCTGTTTACAAATGAGAATTTACCTACATCTGTTCTCTGTTTTCTTTGCCGAATTTTTAAACCATGATCCTTCCGCGCGACGTAAGTTGGTTTTGATAGTCTTTCCCGTACTTCACCCCATGGACGATCCCCTCTTATTGATTTGAATAATGCACAAAGACGCGATTTCTCTCTGCGTTTTTCCAAAGGTTCCCACGATATAAATTCAGAATTTGAACGTCCTCTCCTAACAAATTTTGAAGCATATTTTTGTACTTTCTCGAGAGATTTTATTTGCCCTAAACGATAAGTGTCCCAACATATGGAGCCAAATTCTAATATCGGACGTACTAGAGACGTGTACCTTAATTCCCTTGATTTTCCACTTCCTTTTCTAAGTATTCTAATTACAAAGTGTAATGCTTTCCACTCTTTTTCACTGCATAATTTACGTGTTCTGTCCAGCTCAGATCCTCGTTTAGTACAATTCCCAAATATTTACAGCATTTAGGAATATCCTGATTTCCTAATTTATATATGATATCCTCTGTCTTTCTAGAACGCGCGAATCTAATAAACTTGCACTTGCTGGGATTTAATTTCATTTCATTTGTGATAGCCCATGATTCTGGCTTATCTAAATCAACCTGCAATATTTCTGTATCACTTGTGTTCTTAATTTCCCGATTAACTATACAATCATCTGCAAAAAGACGTATTTTTGATTGAATTCCCTGCCAAATATCATTAATATACGCTATAAATAACAACGGATCTAGGACACTTCCCTGTGGCACTCCGAACGATAGCCGATTCGCACCCGCCGAATTTGAGCCGATTCGCACCCGTTGAGTACGCGAGCTGAGAAATTCTCGAATCCAGAGAGCAATTCTTCTGTCTATGTTAAGCTTACTAATTGTTTGTATTAATTTATCATGGCGAACGAGGTCGAACGCTTTTGTGAAATCTATAATAATTGGATGAACAATGGAACCTTCATCGAGAGAATCAGCAATGTCCTGACTGACAGTGACTACCTGCATGAATATCCTTTTCTAAAACCGTGTTGCCCTTCGTAAATGATGTTATTCTTATCCCAAATTTCGCGTAAGTATTCTGCCACTAAATGTTCCATTGATTTTACAATCAGCGTTTACACACCATTCTCATAGCATTCTCGTACCACTGTAACGTTTACACACCATTCTCTTAAAAACGGGCCCAAATATTCCAATACAAACTGCCATTTGTGACGACGTTTTACTCCTCTTCAATCATCTTAAAGTAATATTTTGATTCTACTATTAGGAAAGCGAAAAATTGAAAAAAATTACCCCAAAAAATACTTTGGTCGGCCAGAGATTACAGCTGGCAAGCGGATGGGGCAAGGCCGTAAAGCCAGACCAAGGAAATTAGAAAACTTTATTAAAAAATATTCTGTGTCAACGACTAGCTTCGTTCTGCACTCTGCACGGTACGGACTTTTTAAATACACGGATTTGCTCGACCCCAGTGGATATTTAACTTCGGCGAGTGATGACAGCTACTCTCCCAGTGTTAAAAGTCCTTGTTGATTGAGATTTAAAGAGATTAATTGAGTACGGCAGTATCAACTTTTCCAGAGCAAATTAAGTTATATTATTTTGAGCATTGATTCTAACCTAATATCTTTTCAATTAATTTTCATTCTTCAACCCACACACCCCACCTGCTCAACGAACGTCAACTTTTCTGCATTTAAGGCTTAAATTTGTGAATCTTTATACTAAATATGTTTCAAAATTTGAAAAAGAAATTACCTTTGAAAGACATAACATATATAATTTAAAAAACCAAAGTTGGAATTTGAAGAAATTTTTAAAATTTAAATTGTATTTTCGGCCATTGGATCTACATGAATTATGAAAAATATGATTTTTTAATATTTTTCTTTAAAAAAAAAAAATTTCACAAATTTAAATAGTATTTTATTTTCCTTAATTTTAATTTTTAAATGTAAAAAAAACATATTTGATACATCCTGGATAACGCGGTGAAGTATTGATTCATCTTGAAAAGTATCAATGAACCAAGGCGGACAGTTTGATGGGACCTGAAAATAATGTTTAATTATAATAAAATAATAATACGCACACAACCCGAGCGCAGACAGCAACTCCAGGATACGACTGCGATCGCCCGCGAAAAGCGTGGAGCTGACTTGATTACGAGGCTGAGGAATCCGCTCGGTGTTCTTGGAAGCTGCCCTCCCCCCGCCTAGTCCGCGACTATTAGTTTTCCCAAGTACATTGCTCCAAATGTCCATGGGCAAAAATTAAAACGGGAAACTAGAATAAATAAAACAATTAATTCAAAAGCAGCCGCTGCCGCTCCCCGCACGCAAACAAGTCAGCTCCACGACTATAGACGGAGGCGGTTTTGTTACGATTGTGGGGTCTGATGGGAGGTAGTACACAGTGAAGCGATACATACAAGTACAAGGGTGTAAAGAAAGGAAGCTTTCTTAAGCTGAATAGATGTTTGTTTGGAACCACGTCATTGGTTTATGTCAATGCAATAAAATATTCAGAGAGTGCAAATAATACTATACATAACAAAATATAAAAATATGTTGATTGTAATAATATACAGCTGATTTTACTCCAATGGTAAATCTGCTACTCTAGAAAAAATATATATTTCTGGCACAATTTAATTATTGCATACCAAATTAAAATAATAAATCGTATTATGAAACCAATTTGTTGAAGTCATATGTAAATTCCATTCAAAACCCAAATTCCGTGAAAAATTAAAAACAGGATTCATCTATTGATATTCTTATTACCACTGTTATTATGTTGTCGGAGTGGCGTCTCCAGACGGTTGGATGGCGTTCAATGTTCTTCTACGTTTCTGGATCTGCGGCGCACTGTAAATGTAAGAAATGTCGCAGAGGTCCACTTCGTTCTTCGCGCCCGAGGACTCGTCCACAGCCCTGCCAGATTTCTTAATTTATTTATTTACTTATTTATTTATTTATTTATTTATTTATTTATTTATTTATTTACTTATTTATTTATTTATTTACTTATTTATTTATTTATTTATTTATTTCTTATTTACTTATTTATTTATTTACTTATTACTTATTTACTTATTTATTTACTTATTTACTTTTTATTTACTTATTTATTTCTTTTTATTTACTTATTATTTCTTATTTATTACTTATTTATTTACTTATTTATTTACTTATTTATTTACTTATTTATTTATTTACTTATTTATTTATTTATTTATTTACTTATTTATTTATTTATTTACTTATTTACTTATTTATTTACTTATTTATTTACTTATTTATTTACTTATTTATTTACTTATTTACTTATTTACTTATTTATTTATTTAATTGTATTGCTTTATTTTACGTCAAAAAAGTTGAAACTGCGTATGACGTGCTATGGAGAGAAGTGAATTCTGTGCACATTTTCAAAATTCTGTGATCCCTACGCTAAGTCATATACTACATGAATTTTTAAAATAAAAAAGCTCTCATGTAGTAATATCTATTTTCAAGGATAAATAAGCATTACATTTTGGGCTCTTATCCATGATGTCCTTCGTCAAGGAATACTACCTGCCGCAACAACATGGAAACATAATTTCAATAACTATATTTCCCATTGGATTCTAGAAGACGTGCACAGATAATGAAGTTACATTTATGTCCAGAAGCAAAACAAGGGGCCATCTCAGCATTTGCTCAATGGATCAGGGAAACTGGACGAAAAACCTGATCGAGATGGGGGTCATTGACCCGGAAGCTGTAGTACAATAGTTGTTACAGGTTGTTTATACACATTTATACAGTCCAAATGGTAAATAATTCATTATGTATCATTGTTAAAATTAATGTTACTTTTCTTGTGATACTCAGTATAGTCTCTAATTGTATAGAAACTGTTATGCAGATACAGATTGCGAAGGCCGGAGCTCCAATGCATGGGAATCGCCGCGACATGGCTTGTCACGCGCAGCAAGCGACAGATAACACACGTTACGCACCTCCGGAGGTCAAACGAGATATTTCTAGTTCGTACGGCTGGATTAAAATGCTCTGGGACAACTAAAAGCTTAAAGTGAGAAACCGCTCTTTCTTGCAAGATTCGATCAGAAAATCAATGTTAGAATCCTAAGATAAGTAATTGGAATTTGAAAACGCTAAGTTAAATAGGAGAAAAGTTCTTAATAGCGAAGAACATCCCTTTGATTTTAATCGCTCTGTAAAGGTGCTTTGATAAACACAGTTTTAGAGATTGAACATTATGGAGCACTACGTTTATCTTTTGCAAGTACCTATACGAATGTTTTTCTGCTGCATCTAACTGTAGTTGCTATATTTACTCCGTTTTTACTGGGAGTGTGTGGAGGAAGGTTGTAATGTTTCCCAGCAGTGACAAGTTGTAAGAAATTGGGTTAACAAATGTAAATTAATTGGTAGTGGGAATGGGAGAAACGGGAGTAGGTTCAGAAGAGGAGGTAAGAGGGTTCGAAAGAAGCGTGGGGGTGGGTAAAGAAGGTAAAGGGGGTTTTTTTGGAGTCGAGTTGATACGTTTGTGGAAGGTTCCAACATGTTTTCCAGCAAGGTTTATGTGGAGACCATGGCGGGTAAGGATTTTTCTTGGAGGAAATTAGCTTCAAAAAGTTTGATTTTTGTTTCTCTCAAATGCAGTTTTAGTTGTTGGTTTGCGTTATTAATCTTGTTGCAATGCTGGTCTGTTGTACCAGAAGGGGAGAATCGGGACTATAATGTTAGTGTTTTGGGAGGCACAAAGTAATTTGTTCACATTCAGGTGTAAAGTGACCGCCTAAATTAATATCATTCTGTCCGCCCATGATAATGAACGTGTCCAGATTAGTCAGTGTCTTCGTGTGGGTGTCGAGTACTGCAGTCATGTCTTCAAACCCCCGCTAGGTTTAAAAATACATGAGGCAGGGAAACTTCCTACTGAGAATGGAAGAAAAGATGACAGCTATGGCTGTCAGTTAAATAAGTACCTGTTTCAGGCTCAGTTTGAATGACTGTTTTCAAGTGGACTATGATGCGCAGCTTTACGTGTTTTGGTTGGTGTTTGGTTTATATGTCTTGCAATATGTGATTCAATTTGGCCAAATCAATTGAGAGCATATTGCACGACATTTTTGTATAGCAAAGTTGAAACACTATGCCGATATACAACATAAAGAGACTATATAAACGAAGGGTTTATGAAAAGTATTATGATTATGGAAGACATTGACCAAACTCGGTATATTTCACTGTTTTAAATATTATAACAATGTTTTCAGTCTGATGAGTCTGAACCCAAAATGTTCACGCTTTTCTGATATTGCACCGCGGGAGTGCGAGGAGAAAGGTTCTGCCATGTCACAGCTTCGACGGACGGGTGAACTCTTTATGTGATTTTTGTGCGCCGCCGGAGGCTTAAGACCAACATGCACATAAATATCATATGATCGTAGTCATTGCAATAGCCGTACGTTCACTTCCGTGATCAGATCCTCTGTGCCGTTAACGACGATGTCATAGATGGTTATTTCTAGACCCTATTACACCTTTTAAATTTTCACCTTTAGTCTATGTGAACGCAACCATTTCAGAAACTCTTCTTGTTGAAAACGTAAATATTTTTGTTGGACTTCTTAGTTTGCAGTATGGTTAACACACAACTGACTTCTTTGATTTGAATCAGTCGATTCCCCGTACATTAACTAGATATAACTTAACCAAGTTTTCTGCCGGTTGAATATCTCGAGTCGAATAATGATAGGAAATAGTGAACACAAAAATATAATATCCGTAAATCATAATCGTTGAACCAAACCAAAAGCTAAAAACGACGGATAATATAAGCAAGCAATACAGATAAACTTTTATAAACGCACCGACACAAGGAAGATCATTTGATAGGATTTGTAGTTTCCTTGATGGCTGCATTGGAAATCGCTCTATGCCGTTCCGTGTCGGACCTAAACTCAACGATCCATGACTAGGATGATGAAGTATCATGAAGCCTGGGCTTATTTGAAGTTATAGACTTCCATGATCCAAATTACAAACAATCACAATTGCGATAGGTATAGCAAAATCATCGGTTTATTAACGTTACATTTTAGTAATCAAATAAATTAAATCAGTTTTGTAATAGGAATTTACTCTGATAATTGGTATCTTCATCATGTATTTAAAATTTAATATTTAATTACGTACTTATTTGCTAGAATTCTACCAACTCAAGCTCGTTTCCTTCCATACTTCCTAAGAGACGTTGTGCGAAAGCTGAGATATGATCAAATACAACGTCTCGCTGTCTGCACAAAGCTAAACAATGCTCAGTTATTCGCCTAAGATAAGCCACAGATTCATAACAACCCGGCTAACAGGTTATGATTAAATTTTGCCTCACTTATGTGAGATTCTTCAATACATTGATTTTAATGTCCACTCTGTGTAGGTTACACAACTCTTGGACGAAAATGCGTTTTTGATACATAGCAATAAATGTCGAAAATTATTCTCGATTTTGCTGTGAGTGAAGAACCATTTCGTTTTGCTATGTACGAAACGGAAGCTTTAAAATCATCCCATCTACCTTCCCCTTTGCTCTCCTTCTCCCTCGCCCTGTCAGTTTTGTCCCGTACTCTTCTTCACTCGCTCTTCCCTGCTCTTCTCCGTGCATCTGCGTCGTACCCTGCCGCTCCAGGCACTAAAACCAATTTCAGAATTTGTAACTAAATTTTTACTGATTTATTACCGTAAAACAATATTTTTTACTGTTCTTCTGAAACGGGGGGTTTCCCTTACGTCATGAAAACGCCTTACTCTACATTTCGCCCCGAAGAAGGTCGCAATGTTGGCATTCTTTCCATGACGCGGGTGTCCCGAACAGTGAAGGAGATATGGAGAAACTCCGTTTTGAGAGTGAATATGAACAGTCAAAAATGGTTACCGGTTATAAATTAGTAATAAATTACTCACTAATTGTGGCAACCGTTTTATTCGATTCTGCTCTGGTGGCCGGGATACCTTGGAGAACACTTTCGGGTTTAGTTAAAACTATTTGCGCAAATAAATTAGTAATAAGAAATTACCAATTCTGGCAAGAGTTTTGTTTGATTCTCCTCTGGTGGATGGTCAGTTCCATATCGTGGTAATAGTGTGCAATGAGTGCAATCTGTTTTTTTGATGAAAATGAACGATAAAAGAATTAGGTTTGTAATAATAATTTAGTAATCAAAAAGTTAATAATTCTGGTACTGGTTATTTTTTACTCTGTTGTGATGAGCGGGCAAGCTTGTTACGACGGTAAGAGGAAACTACGATGATGATTACGGATGCATCAGTTGCTAAGACCATTAGTTCCGTAAATGCAGTGCATGCTTTTAAACCTGGAGATAGAGACGATCTTCCCCCGATGGATTGTGAGAGCCGGCACCGAATTATCAGTAGCGGTCGTTTCCTCAACCAGGTATCTCTCACCAGCGGGGCACTGCCCCAGCTGGGAGAAGTTCTAGGATCCCAAACGGTCTCCCGTTATCTGTGGTAGTGTAGTGCCTATAAGAGTGTGTGTAAGGGAAGAGGATAGGCCGAGGAAAAGGAAGGTAACATCACGCGCGTTCCGTGGCCCATTTGTTAAGGTACTACTCCGACATTCGCCTGGTCGGAGAAACTAGCGATCAAAGCAACCGGCCGCTAGAATTCTCCTCCAGGCAGTGGCTGAAGTTAACCAAGGAATACAGCTAGTGTCGAGAATTGCATGGACAGAGGCACTGCAGTGTCATCAGTTTACGCTTCTGACCCTTTCCCATCCCAGGTTTTGGTGAAGATGAACGGTAAAAAAAGGTTTTGCGGAAATAAATTAATAATCAAATGAATTCCGGTACAAGTTTTGTTTGGTTCTACTATTATAAGTTAGCCATCTTGAAGTCAATATTACGTGAAACCTCATTTTTTGGTGAGTATGGACGGAAAAATATAGTTATTTGGTAATTAATTAGTAACACATTTCTTAACAACTTGCGCTGGCTTGGTTTGATTCCGCTCTATTGAGCGCTCCGGTTTTAGAGCACGTTTCAGCCCCCTCCCCCTCCCCCTTCCCAACGACACTGTTTGATCGTGCTCGAACGTGCATGTCCTGTCCTGCCCACCTTCATCCTTAGGTCCTCCTCAACTTCCGCCATCGGCGCGGGCGAGCTGCGATATGGACTCTTAACTTCACTAACGTGCTTAGTCACCGAGTTGCCTGAAACATTAACACCTCGGGATATTAGCTTTCAAGAGCAGCTTCCGGGATTTGTGCCGCTGGCGGAGGCGGAGAGGGGGAGAGGGGGAGAGGGGTGGGCGGGGGCGGCGTTGCCATCCAATGAAGCCCACCGAAAAGGGGTCTATTAAACCGGGTGGCAGGAGATGGTCCGCGATATCCCTCTCCGGCCCTCCCCACCGCCCTCGCTTGCAATCCGCTCCTTCGCGCAAACTTTTATTACTCTACGATACGCTACATATTCATTTCTATGTTTTAATGTTACTACGCTATTCAGTTACAATTTACCTATTTATTAAATGGATGGACTTGGTATGGATTTTGCGCATATAAATGAGTATGTGCATGTGTAAGGAATTGGTTTCCTTAATGGATCTCAATTTCTACAAGTCCAGAGTAATGAATCATGAGTAGCGCTGGAGAAAATGCCTTAATGTGATGGGGCATATTTTGAGAATTCTAACCGGCTGATGTAGCTCAGTTCATCGACTGATGTCACTGCAGAGTCTCTGACTGGAAGGTTTTAGGGTGCGAGTTCCGTCTTTGGCAGCATTTTCAACCCTAACTAGGTCGATTTCAGCCACTGCATGGAGGTGAGCTCCAGCGCTTCTGCTCTGATCGATCGTTTTCCACGTAAGAACTTGTCCCAGCTGAGACGGAGCCCCCGCTAGGGGGAGTTACGTGGATGGGGAAAGTCCGTTAGCGGATATCATTATGCAGAGGAGAAGAACACCGCCACTCCTCGTGAGAAAAACACGTACTAAACTAACCTGTCTAACGTCCATGGGCCTTGACGCTTCCGAAACCATGAAATAATCAATCAGTTAATAATTGAGAATTCGCGAGTGACGTACCCTTTCAAGGAAATCACATTTTATTTTCTTCTAATAATCACTTACAGTACCAGTGCTACGCACATGGCACACCTTCTACATGAGAGAACCGCACCTTATCGTCTCCCAAACCGAGTTGAAAACGTGATGCGTCAGCTCCTGGTGGCGTCGTTCTCTATTGGTCCTATCTGCGGTGCAGCCGCAACTCCACCCACAACATTGTCGAGAGGTAATAATATTCCGCCCTTCACCTTCTCTGCCTCGAAATATTCGCGTAAACGTACAAAAATTCACGATCCTCGCTTTTTAAGACTACTCCACGTTTCCGCAATGTATGGGGCGTAACCCTCACGAAACTCTCAGACTCAGACCAATCGGCAAAGGCACATTTCATTCGCACTGACACTGCCGATGACAGGGTTCTGTGCGTTTCTCGAGCGACTTTGTGTCAGTCAGATGAACGGCAACGCTGAACCCTGGCTGTAAGAAAGTAAAGAAATGCTCGTAATCTGATTGCTTCAGAACATGTCACGACGTACCACAGCACGTGGCTAGAGAACTGTCGAAGTCGCTTATACTATGCCGGTACTGTAGTCGATTTTAATGATTTCGCATTCACCCTTTCCTATCGTATATTCAGGGCTCGTGCGCATTCTGGAAAAAAATTATGAATTGTTTTCAAGGTAATAGAAACATTTCTACGAGAGCGAGGTCTGATTAAGAAGAGAGTTTCCAGTTGCTATTTCTAAATAGCTTTATTTCTAAATCTTCTCCAACAATGTATATTACTTCTTTCAAAGACGGGCAGAAATTGAATGAAAATATAGTGTCTGGCAATTTGAAATCCGTGTGTGGTTTCGTTAAATACCTAGGAACTCGTGAAAAGTTCCGTAACATTCCATTTTAACTGAAAAACGAAAATATTTGATTGTGTTTTCCCGCCTATTTTTATACTGTACGTACTGGTCGAATTGCCATACTCAGTGTGTCTAGGATTACGACAGAGGTTACATCATGCACCATTAAGGCCCCAAAAAGAGTTCGATCGACAATAAATATTTCTTCTTGAAGTGTTACGGTACGGAATGGTAATTATTTAGATATTCTTGGTATGTACAGAACTGTTATACAGTATATGTAATAAACCTTGTTATTGAAGTATACGTGAAGAAAATTATTGATAAAATATTTAATTTAATAGTATTATACGAGAGTACTTTATATGTAGTTCTTGAGCAGTTTGCATGCTATTTTTGGAAAACCATTTGGTATGGGATTATTCAGCAGCAATTTGTGTGCAGAAGGATACCATTGCTCTATCACTCTAAAAAAAATCCACTGCGCATGCCCGAACGTGACCTCTCCCTCCAAAGCTCCTAATATTTCCCCGCCTGCCTGTGCTCCTTGTCACAACATAGCTCTATCTTTCCGTCTTTCTCTCGTAGGTCGCGCGGTAATTCAACACTGCGAGTTTGGTGATAACAAACTGATAAGTGAGAAGGAACAGACGGCAGGCAGCTTACGTGTTTCTACAGTAGGGGTTGTACAAACGATCAACAGAAAATAAGCCGTCTCTTGAAGAAGAGTTTCGGTCTCCAGTCCCTGTTTGACGTTGGATAGTGAGCAGTGACAACGTGCTTTACACAGTAGCTGCTGTTATTCGTAAAAACCCAATTATTACAAATAATGCAAAGCATATCCACTGAAAAACGATAGGTCGTTGATCAAATAATTATTCAACATGGCCACATTCCTCTCCGTCTTCCACCGTACCATCCAGATCTAAATACAATAGAACTTGTTTGGGAATTTATAAAAGGGCGCGAGGCAGGAAAAAAAAATTGGTGCATCCTTAAAAGAAAAGGAAACGATTTGCAGAGAAGTGTTTGCACAGTACAGTTCTCAACAACGGAAGAAATCCTGCGAGCATGTGTAGGGAATAGAGGCGACATAATAATTCAGATAATGTGATGGACCAACAAACGATGCATTCATTTCTTTGGACATCCCTAGGAGTGCGAGTTTCTCTTTTGACAAAGAGGGCAGTGATGACGAGTGACGGTTAGCGCGATCGCTGCGTCTCGCAGTCGCCTCTCCTTGTCGCCTACGCGCTTCCATATCGTCGAGAGGGGAAATCTCAAATGCCACAGGGTGGGGACAGCCTCCGAGACTTTACCAAAGGTACGTCCGCCATGATGGTATTTTTGCGAGCGGTTCAGCTATAGTTGTAACTCCGTTTTATCAATTGTATAATATTCCGAAGCCAGAACGGACCCACATCCTGATACTGTATCGCCCAAGCCCCCCGCATCCGCCTGAAAGGTCCCCCATCGCCACTACTCCCCCAATCTCCCTCCAAACGCTCCGCGCTTCAACGCCCCAACGCTCCGCGCCTCAACGCCCCCAACGCTCCAACGCTCTAACGCTCCGCGCCTCAACGACCGCCTGTGCACGCGCACCTTGCTTTAGTAACGCGCATTGAAAATTCTATTTCTCGGGCGGAGACTTCATTTTCGGCGGGGCTGCATCGCGTTAGGCGCCGCGCAAGGGCCGGAGGGGGGAAGGCTGCGGGGGAAGGGGGTGCTGGGGCGCGCGGCTCCACCACGGCAGATGTAGGCCCCATGAATTGTAAACCTTAAATCAATGTAAACCACCTCTCCCTGTTAACGACCTACGGCCATGAATGCGATGATACAGGCAGCTTGTTGGCCGAGGGGTCCACCTGAGCGTGGAGTGGGGAATGAGGGGAAAGCGGGCGGGGGAGGGCGCGTTGCAGCCGGCTGTTGGAGCGGCGATGGGTGGGGCAGAGCAGATAGCTATCAAAACCGGGAATGGGGACGTTACAAGAACGAAATCTAAAGCAGCCGTATCGCTACCAGGAAATTACGCAACTTTGGCTGTGGGCAGCACGGAGCACGGGCGATGGGCGAGTGGCCGGCCTCCCCCTCCGCCGCCCCATCCACCGTGAGCGCGCGCGATGGCCGGCGTCGCTCCGCAGCGCAGAATCCCCAATGGGCGGCGAGCAGGCGAGGGGCGGCGCGCCTCCAGGGACCCGCGAGCGGAGCCAGGGCAGACAAGAGGACGCAAGGAAGCGAAAGAGAAGCGTGGGCGGGCTGACAAATGAAGAGACGCGAGAACAGGGCGTAGAAATGCTCGAGAGTAGAAACGGTGAGACGCAATACGGTCTCAACAGCTTTATCTAGGTGTCAACATTTCTAAATCGCTGTTATGTTAATGATGATGTTAAGCGGCTGCAATTGATTTCCTTGACAATGAAACGTGTTTTCCTGCAAATGAAATTTTTCGTGGTGCTCTAAAGTCAATACCGTTTTACTTTCAACACCTATCTCTACGAGTAGAAACATCGTACTTGTGCGAAAGAACATTATTTACTCATCTTTCCAATTCTCTGCCAACTGAGCACGGGATTCCACAGGGTTCAATCTTAGACCCTATTATATTTCTTGTAGAAGTAAACAATATGCCCTCGGCCACTAGGTATCCCGGAGCAGATTTCTTTGCTAATGAAATGAATTTTTTTGCATAGAAGAAACGAAAAGTAGGAAGTTGTCAGATGATTCAAATTAATTTCGTAATAACAACTTAATAGTACGTGAAGGAAAAATAATTTCAACGGAGCTTTACATTTCCATGAAGATAACTTACTTGAGACTAAACAAAAAAACAACGTACTAAGTAACTTGAAAAAAAAGATGTGCAAGTTTTGAAGTCAAAGTTTCAAAATTTGTGGGTATTTTAACTCAAATCTCAAATGGAATGATCATAGAAATAAATAGAAAATAATTACGTTCATGGTAAAAATTCGATATTATTTCAATCAATAGGTAACAATGTTTTCATCTCAGTGCTATTTCATTGTTTTCCTAACATGTGAAAATAGTGGCGGAAAATCTTTTAGTATGAACATTTTAGTAACGTTATTAAAACGGTTATATTGTGGTTGATTACTTAATTATTTGTGGATTACCACATTACTTGACACGACGGACTCTGTCCATGACGGGCGTAGTAGCCGCGAACGAGGTTAGTGACTTCTCATCGTACTGTAAGGGCCTTTCTCTCTCTCTTTCTCTCTCTCTGTCTCTCTCTGTCTCTCTCTCTGTCTCTCTCTCTGTCTCTCTGTCTCTCTCTCTGTCTCTCTCTGTCTCTCTCTGTCTCTCTCTGTCTCTCTCTCTCTCTCTCTCTCTCTCTCTCTCTCTCTCTCTCTCTCTCTCTCTTCATCGCTGTATTTCTAAGCAAACGCCCTCAGATCTTCATCTATCCCATCTGCCCCATCATTTCCACATTAAATGCTGTTTTTAAACGATTTTCCAAATTGAATGTTATGCCAGGTGTACAACGTTATATCCAATTTGAAAAGAAGTAATGTGCAGAGGAAGAAATCGAAACAAAGCAGATGTAACGAACTACTGAATTAATCATCGCCTCGGACGAGTTGACATGTCGAATACGAAAGATCATGCCGACAGTCACAGTGCGTTCATCGCTATGACACAGCGCTGTCAGCGTATAAGCCTCCTTCGCTTTCAACACAGGTACATTTAAACTCTTCATTCTGGACTAACTCCTAATGTAAATAAAAGTTGTTCCCGCCTCTTCAGTTCTGAGAAGAGTGAACCCTTTGGTGAAAAATAATCTAGATGAGTGAAGCATGAAAGAAGATTCGAGAAAGCTAGTTCTCTAAAGCACGAATACGGCAGCCGTTATTTTTGTGGTCGTGGCGTACAAAAGCAATGGATACATTAGCGACTGAAAAGACGTGCTCGAAGCCTTCCTTCTTTTGCACTCTCCTCATACAACGAAGCACAGGTTTGCACATTTGCTTGCAACATGCTAGAGAATCTACTCTCCTTTTGGCCCGTTACTGTTCGAAACATCAAAGCAAACGAAATGTTCTATTAATGTCAGAGCAAATGATATAAAATGTTTTACTGTTTATTTAGTTTTGGGGAATATTATTCTTTGATAGTTATTCTTGGGTGAAGGTTATTTATCGAAGGTTACTTGAATGTTTAGCATAAACAGAGTTTGTGTTCACATTTTTTGTGACTTATCGGATAACCGGCCAATAGTTTTCATATTCAGATACATTTTAAAATCTTAGTCGCGTTCCATAATACACGCCCCCATCCCCGCCCGGGGGTCGGGCAGACGCCAGCGCTGCACATCGCAATGCATCGCAGGTCCATGCAATGCAACGCTTGCTTACTGCAACGTAATTATTACGGGCGCGAGGCCGGCACGGCGTCGGCCGGTCGAGGCGCTGTATTAAATCTTACTTTATGGCCTCTGGCGGAAGGGGGATGGGGGAGGAGAGGGGAAGGGAAGCTCCGAGTTAGCTTATTGTGCGGCACGCGGCCGGGAGCGGGAGAGCCAGCGGTGTGAGGTAGGGGAAGAGGGGGGCGGCGAGGGCACGTTTCGACCGGCGCCGTCCATTCCAGGGCGACTGTGGACCCAGCGCTGCTCCAGCCCCGACCCACATCCCGAGGAGCGCGCCCCCGTTGAAGCGGCGCGCGCAACGATTCCTTTCGGCCCCGCCCTCTCCCTCCCCGGATCACGTGCCCGGCCTCCGCCTCCATCTGGTCCTCGGTCATCACAACGCTCTTCTCTTGGTGCCCCATTATCTCATCTCGTTTCCCGTACGTGTAGTGCATGTTTTCGCCAGGGGTGGCGGTGATCTTCCCCCGCTGGTTGGCGAGATCTAGCGCCGACCTACCGTCGAATAGCGGGGTTTTCCCTAGCCAGGTGTCTCCCTCCAGCGGGGCACCACCCTAGTGGGGACAAGCTCTTTGCGCCCGGCCAGTCTGCCGGCATGTCCGGTAGTGTAGTGCATGTTAGTGCAAGTGTGTGTAAGTGCGTTTAAGGGGTGAGGATAGGACAAGGAAGAGGGAGGAAAGGTCGCCCGTTTGTTAGGGTACTGCTCCGACATTTACCTGATGTTGATGGGAAAAAACACGGAAAATACCGATCAGAGCAGCCGACCGCTAGAATTCTCGTCCAGACATCGACCATTGCGACTCCAACCGAGGACCGCCCGGTCAGAAACACTGCAGTGACATCAGTTGATGCACTGAGCCACCTCTCCTGGTCCATTCCCCATCTGAGTCTACCTGGTTCCCTGTTTCAACACGTCCCACCTCCCGTCTCGTCCTCAAGCCTGGGCACGGTTTCCGACCTCCGTCCCGGGCCTCCAGCCTCCGCCGTCCCCAGTCCTCGTGGCGTCGCTCGCCCTCCAACCCCGCCCCTCCGGCAGCCGGCTTCTGGCGCGCGAAGGCACGGCCGGATCGAGCCGGCGCAACTTAATCGATACGAGCTGCCATAGCGCAGAAACGGCCCATTTAACAGGCAAACGGCCCTCACCCGCTCTCCCACCTGCGCGCCGGCGGCGAAGGGCGAAGGGGGTAGGGTGGCGCGCCAAGGGCGGCGCGCGAAGGGCGGCGCCCGAAGGACAAAGGGCGAAGGGCAAAGGCCGAAGGGCGACGGGCAGCAGGCGAAAGATTCGTAACGTCTATACGCATATCGAGTCTACTATCGGGCTGGTTTAAAATTAATTTGTTTCGTTTGGATGTGATTCGCAGAAAAATATGTCATTTATTGACTTCCCACGGGCCGAGGCCGCAAGGGCATGAGGGCGCGAGCCGCGAGGGCGCGAGGGCGCGTGGGCGCGAGGGCGCGAGGGCGCGAGGGCGCGAGGGCGCGAGGGCGCGAGGGCGCGAGGGCGCGAGGGCGCGAGGGCGCGAGGGCGCTAGGGCGCGAGGGCGCGAGGGCGGGGGGGGCGCGAGAGCACGAGGGCACGAGGGCACGAGGACGCGAGGACGCGAGGGCGCGAGGGTGCGAGGGTGCGAGGGCACGAGGGCACGAGGATGCGAGGGCGCGAGGGTGCGAGGGCACGAGTGCACGAGGGCACGAGGGCTGGGCTCCGGCTAACGACGTCGGAGGAGAGACTTGAGCTCCTGCTCCCTGTTTGAAGCCGCAGGAAATGTTTTGAATATTCGTGGATATTCTCTTGAAAAACGAAATTGGTTTGTAGTGCTCTTCCAACGAATAATACTTCGAACGACACGATAGTGTGGACGACGACTTAGAAAGACACGACGACGCGTGTTGTTACCGCCACTCGCAGACCTAGAACTCCCTCGATGATTCAAACACATGCTCGAAGTGGTAAGAACACGCACCAAAACCGGTGGCGCCTGTTGAACTGTGAACAATTTTTTTTTCATTTATTTCTGCTTCGCCCGAAGGCCCTCAGCAGCCGAGTACGATACATTGGAGGTACATTGAATTATGTTAGCATTGTTTAAGAAACATTATTGGCAGATGAATTACATTGAGTTCATGCAGATTAAATGTGCGAAGCCACATTTGGAAAATATAGGAGTGGTCCATATTAGAACTGGAGTGTTCCAAGGAGATTCACTGACACCATTAAGGTTTTGTCTAGTAACTTTTCTGGTAATTCCTGATTACAATTATTTTAAATTAAAGAAAAATACTTAAAACCGCTTCAAATTTGTTTCATGTGTAAAACAAAGGACGTTGAAAAGAATGGAGCAGGTCTCATTTTCGCTCAACTCTTTGAATTTTCGAAAATTATCAATTTAGAAAGAATGCGAGAAAATATGTGCTGTTGTAGCACCACTACTTCGTTTCAGGAGTCTGGCAATGAGTTTTTCTGTTGAAAAATCCTGATTTTCATGCGGACGACTACAGTACTTCCTCTTCTTACAATGAAGAGCGAGAAAGTAAAAATATCATTTACTGATGCATGTAAGTTACCTATAACTCGGGAGCAATAGTGTAGTTTACAAAAGTTGCTGACCTTGCTTTGTTTTGCACTTTTGTTCGTCATTGAACTAAATGATTAAATTAACTAAATTAAAAGGATGAGACTTAAGACCAAGAGAAATGGCCATGTTGTGTCTCTCACTTATATGTCGCATACAGTTTTTACCCTACGTTGACGAATTTATTTATTTATTTTACGTCAAAACAATTAAAAACTGTGTGTTACGTTCTATGGGGAGAAGTGAATTCTGTGCACGTTTTCAAAATTCTGTGATCCCTACCCTGAGCTATGTACTACTAGAATTTTGAATACAGAAACAAACGAAATATAATCACCTAAATAGAATGAAGCAATTTTCCAAAGTTATATTATGCACTTTTAACATTTTTTCTTAGGAACAATTAACTTTTTCTGCACCCCCACTATTGTAATATTTCCGTTCCAGTTCTGCTCCTCAACTCTTCTCTATTCTTAAATATCACGTCATTTTCTTACTATTTTCACGCCAGGCTTCCGAATCAGACCCCGCGGCCGGCTGGAGACTACCACTACCTTTCGACCTTTCAACATGATCCGTCGATACAAAACCCTTGTTTTACACCATGCTAGTGATGGATTGTTTATGCGGCTTAGTCATAACTTTTGGTATAAACAACGCATTGCATTGTGATTTTCTATTTCTTTTACAGTGTGGTGTTGGGAATAAAATGAAATTATGGAAACATCACTTTAAATGTGATTTCCAAAAAAAAAATATATATTGAGTGTTATTATATTGAATGAGAAATATATTGAGTGTTTTTATATCAACAAAATAAATGTGTACTCGTCCTAAATGATAAAGGCCAAGTGTTCTCTATAGTTCATTTTATTTATTAACCTCGACTAGGAGTAAGTGACATAAGGCCAGCGTGATATATTCCCGTCATCCTACCAAGCTTATTTGCTTCAGATTGTCTTTCGACACTCGGCTAAAGAAACCCAGACGTTTTGTTTTAGAAAGCTGCAGCTCAATTTTTGACCCGGACGAGAATTGAACCCGGCACATCTAGGGTATCATTCATCAGTCACCTGAGGTCGGTATCTCTACAATATTTTGACCAAAATATGGGCTGTTCCAAATAAAACATTTCTTGCTTGATGAGATACAAGGATAATCATTTCATCATTTCTTGCAATTGTTTCGTATATTTCTTTCTTAGAGTTTGTCCCGACTGGGGCGGTGCTCCGCTAGTGGGAGAGTCCTGGTATGGGGGAAACCCTCCTAGCCGACGGTAGGTCAGCGCCGGATCTCGCCATCCAGTGAGGGAAGATCATTGACATCCCCGAGAAAAAAACATGCACTACACTAACGGGACTAATGACCGAAGCAGTTGACGCGTCCGGAAACACGAAAAAATCATTTAATCAATCCACAAGAGCCATGCTCCCCCAATGCCCATATTTATTATTAATTCTACTGAATTTATTCAAAACAATTAGTACCACGTATTGATTGCATCACATCCAAAGGAGAATTAGCATTATGAATAAACATTTTTAATCTCAAGTTAACATTTGTTTTGCTTCAAAACGATTGAAGGGACGGGGAAAAGTTACGAGCGCAGTACAAGGTTATTAGGGACTATACGATAATCATCAGTAAATGACATAATGCACACTACATATGCAAAATGGATACAATAATAATATTAGGATAGATAATAATACAAAAATTACAAATATTAGAGAAAAGAGAGAAAGTCGGTATTAAATTGTACATGATTTAATACAAGTAGATGCGCATTCTTACAACTGACATCCTTCTATTTGTTGCACTTGTTACTAAATTATGTATTTATAGATGTTGATTTCTTCGACAAGACTTATTTTCCTTTGACAATCATTAATGTCTAGAATTATTTCATAACCGTATTCCAATGGGTACATTTTACTAGCGTTTGTATAATAGCCAGTGAATAAGGGCATGTGCCTCTATTGGAACTTTACAAAGAACACATTTGAGAGGAGGTTTACCATCTATCGAATGTACACTATCCATGTACACACAATCACACGCAAATGTAATATATCAAATATAAGACACAGGTGGCAGTGTTCAGGGCTTACCTTAGTAATGACTATCTGTTCTTTACGATCGCAGCCTTTGAAAGTTCTTATTGATCCACCGTTGGAGACTTTTTTATGTAACTCAGTAGTCTTTCTATCCACATAACTAATTTTCTTAAGTTGTACCAGATATTTTGAATTTTATTAGATATACGATTCCATCAGTTCTTGCGAAATGACTATTGTACTTGTGGCTGGTACAGAGATTGTCATTTATTCATCAGGAGTGGTATATTTTCACTTACTGAATCGAAAATAAAATATTTAATATATTTAAACGTGCCACTACTATTGCTACTCATACGTGTTTTCCGTTTATTTTACATAAAATATTAAATAGTTTACCTCGAGTACATTGCCACGTAGTCTACACGTAAAAGCAGTCATGTACTAGATTGCATGAAGAATAATGGTAGAAAACATGAGTAAAGGTTAAATTATAGTCTACGGGCCAACTCATTTTTTAATAAAGCCTGTAAATTTGCAAAAATTGTAAAACTTCCCCTAATTCCAAATTCGACTTTCCCGCGATTCTTTGGCTGAAGAGAGAGTTTTACGAGTTGGCTAAACAATTAGTTGGATACAATTTAAAATAGTATAGTGTTATCATTCGTTACAGATAATGCAGGAAAATATGTGCTATATAACACCATCTGCTTTTATTCTTGTTTTAAACCTGTACTCATCGAATTCGTGCGAGTGACTTGAATGAGAAAATGAATGACTGCATCCCATTCATTATTTATTGTTGTCTGATGCAAAAGGCAGGTTGCTGCCTCCTGTGAAAGGAATTATAGCCTGACTATTGTAATGCATTGTTAAAAAAGTCGTGGTCATCTACAATCTCTTTACAACATATCACTCTAATGTAGATTTGCAAGGGTAGAAGGATTACTTTGTTTCTGCTCCTCTAATTTCATATAATATTGTTAAACTTATCTTTCTCAAGAAGACTTCATGCATTACTGACAACAATGGAAAAAAATAGCGGCAAAGATTTCGACGTATAAGAACGATAATGTTACGTATTACGAATTACGTACATCTCGTACATCTGCAACTGCCAGAATTACCACATTTGAATTCATTTTACAAAAGACATCTGGCATGATCTGTAATCAAACATGTTTAATGAGAACCTAAGTTAGCGTTTCCATTTTAGCATGGATTGTATTGTGAGATTTTTTACAGAGCAAATTCAACGCAAAGAAATTCGTTCGATGGCTTACGCATGAGATAGACTCTTTGCAGCTTCAAGAATATATTTCTCCTTCCTTCCTTCCTTTCTCTCTCTCTCTCTCTTGTCTCTCTCTCTCTCTCTCTCTCTCTCTCTCTCTGAATCAACCATCTATCTATTTTCTCGCTGTACAATAGAGATTATTTTCCCCCTTTAGTCCTATGAGTTTGTGTAGCTTTTAATGAGATGCCGCTCCTCGTAGTAAGTCACAATGTCCCTATTTCCTTCATTTCTCTTTCTCCGTCTCTTTCGATAGAATGATTCAAAATGACCTTCGTGTGCGCAAAAAGGGGTTTCTTTCATCCATGATGCCATTCTTACAAAAATAAATTAGGAAGTCGCCATCTTGATATTATTCACGATTATATTGAGAGACGAAAGAGTCTGAGGTTTATTTGCTACCTTACCGTAGAATTGATTATCCATATTAACTGGCATTATTTCGCCTCATTATTACGTATGAATAAGGTATAACATGTGGCAGTTTGTATGGAATGCGCTAGATATTATGAACGGAACGATGTAACGTGACTATCACGCCACCAGCTTTACGCGAACCCCGTACACCCTTTTCTCAGTCATCAGCTCAGGTGGTGTACTTGCTTGGACCACGGTAGATTTCCTGTTGATAAAGCGGAGCAGGGTGCCTCGGGTCGTGTGTATCGAAGGTTTTGTCACCATGGAGAAGGTCATTTCCCTTCACTAGCGGGAACTCGCTTACGATTCCGCAAGAACAGACTACACGCCCTATCATATCTCGAGGTAGCTGACGTCCAGAGGTCTGAAGGCAATTTTTAAACACGTATACCTTCCTTACGTGTAAGAAGTTGACATAGTAAAATAAACTGAATGTAATCTTCTTTCTGACCGTCTTTGAGTTCTCCCCTTCTTCCTGTCCTGCATGTGTTTCTCGCTCTCCCTTTCCGTTTCCTGAACCACTCTCTCTCTCCCTCTCGTCTGCGAAGAACGCCGCAAATCATGCGCCTCGTGCAAAGAAGCGAGGCCTCCCCCGCCTCCTCCCGGGCCCCGATCGCCAATCGGCGCCGGCGATAGCGCAGTATTTATAGCGCTCGCGTGCCGCCGCGCTCTATCTGCAGATCCAGTACACATGAAGAAAAGCTCTTGCACGTAAAAGCTTCATAAAGGGCGGAATGAAACGATAATGAACGGAAGCAAGTGTTTCGTCATGACATGAAAACGATTAAAGCGCTGCTAGCTGGTCGGTGCCGCCGTGCTACTGGTACACGTCGCCAGTCTGCTCCTGGTCGCTCGCGGATCCTACCGCTCCTTGCATTGCGAAAGGTTTTATGCAATTTAATACACTTTACCTACATAATAAATCACGCGCGGCAACTTCCAGTATACATACTTTGCCAGTAAAACTACCTTGTTTTCTTTATTTCACCATAAATTGCCGGCTTTGTTCGTGGAGCGTTCCCTATACCTTCCCTTTCGTAAGGCAACGCTTAGACACCGAGCAGTGTGACGTCGTGCGAAGTGTCAAATTCATTTCGCGTTTTATGAACCATGCGCTATAAGCCACCCCGTCCAGTAGTGTAATACTAATTTTGAAAGTACGGTACGATGTGGGGATATATTAAAATTAGAGTGCGTTAGGAAACTCGGAACGTCAAAAGCAGAGTAGACTTGAGAGAGAGTCCTAGAGGTTTATACAGTTTTAACGAGCCGTGCGAGATACATTCGACACAACGTTTCAGTAAAGTGATGGACCAAAGGCCATAGAAGGGGAAGCTGAAATGAAAAGACTCGCGGATGAGATCGTGAAAAAGGAGAGAGACGATGAGAATGAGACAGGGAGGGCGGAGAAAGATAATTTGAAATTGGCTTAGGGAGAGCAGAGATCCTGTAAGGAACAATTTAGAACAAATGCTAATAACTTGAAGACGGTTGTCAATTACACGTATCTTGGTGCATTTTTGCTTATTCCCCTGAAGAGCATGTAGCGCCAGGCATCGAGATAAATACCCACTCACACGAAAGAAATAGAGAATAAATACCCACTCACCCTATCAAGAAGATCCACTCGACAAGAACCGTCCGACAGCGGAGGCGAGAGGTAGTCAGATCTCTGGTCTGCCACCCTGCCAGATCTGTAGATATAAGACTTCTTTTAAATTTATTGCATCGTTGTCGCTACACGTCTCTTTACCCCTTGTTGGGCGTTGAGCACATTCTCTGGAGTAATCCTCCGTTACTGAGTAATAGTTATTACTATATTAGTCAAGTCTCGTCACGTCGCAGTCAGACAGTGCCTATTATCCCTTCGGCCAGGGGCTCAACGCCTTTTGATTTCGGGGTTCCTAGCCGGTCACCAATCCAGGAACCCGCGAGTCTCGAATTCGCTTAACCATCGTGATTTCACGGAGCGTAATAAACGAATTCGGCCAGCGGCGCAGGCAACTACTCCTACATGGTGCGCCACTCTAGTCAACAGTTCAACAGAGTAGTTGCATTGCGCGCGTTGCATTGCGACGATACTAATTTATACTGCTACATAGTATAACTATTATCAGGCCCGCTCTTCCGTCCGACCACGTAAATTTATCTACGCTCCTTTCACCACCTAGCGGAGAAAGGAGGTATTATCTTGGGTGACGAAACAGGCGGATCTTAATTTTGCTCAGAGGCTTCATTTAGGCTTGAGGATCTTTTACGTGCAGTAAATCTACTACATGAGACAGCCGGCTTTACTTCCCCTCCGAAGGAAGGCGTACGAAGGATTTTTTCGCCCTTCAAAATCCACGGCTTCGATCGGCATTGAACCCGCAAACACTGGTACAACAGTCCGGTACGCTGACCGTTTTACCACCGACTCCGCTAAAGTTAAACAGTTAGCCACACAAGTGCTACTAATAACCAGTTCTTCAAAATAATTTGGTGAAGTGCGTCTCAGTCCAAATCAGTGTAGTGAACCAGCATAATCTTTGTTCTAATGGTACCCAGCCTGACCCTCGTACAAGCGACTTCATAAGTGCCATGTTGCTTCCATTTAATAACAGCGAGGTGCTGCCAGCCACTGTGGACACTTACAGCCCAGGTCTACAAACCTAATTTATAAGGGGAGATGAAATGGTTCTGGCAACGGCAAACATCACTAATCAACATAACACCCACGGTGCAGGTGGTACGGAACAAACTATATCAGACAACGTTCAACCGTTCGACTGCTGAGAGTTCGAAAATGCTTTAGGAAAACTCAGATACAATAATATTGAGCTATAACCCAAAACATTCAGTAACAAACTAGATAGCTCCATTGATCAAAACAAAACTAGTGGAGTTAGAATTGTAATTCCTCGCATTAGTAATAACGTTACATAAAATTATAGGATCGCAATTTCGTTCCATGTAAACACATCTCAGCATCACTGCCGTCTCTTCTGCAACTCATTTCCATCTGTAGCTCATTACATGCAAAACTTAATTCAAATCAAAAACGAGAAAATTCGTACGTACGAAGAAAAATTTAGAATAAAGAACGTCTACTTTGAGGGAATTTAAAAAAGCTGTACATTTAAAAAGGGCGAGAAAGTAAAAAAAACTCCGAAATTACAAAATCGGGTTCTAGAGGTTTGGTGGAATGATGCCACATCAGCGTGTCTTGTCGCGATATAAATCCAGAAACCACATCTGCAATATCACCTATCACGAAAAGTATTCACAAGTCCTAGCTTAATGGCGGATATTGCGTATGAAAGGGTTGCATTCGTATCACTTACAGGCTTTCAACACCTTCGAGCAGAAGATGAAGATAAAATATTGGAATTTTGTCGTTGGATATTTGAAAATCGCCAATTAATTCCATTTTAATCTTCACTAATGAAGCCACATTCAGTCGTGACGGCATCAATAACACTCGTAATTTCCAACTGTGGTCTGAAGAAAACCCACATGCCACAATGGACACACAGTTTCAAGAACGCTTCTCTGTAAAAATGTGGCGTGGTTTGATGGACAATGATTTCATTGAGCCTGTTGTGTTACCTCATCGTCTTGCAGGACCCACTTATCTACATTTTCTTGAAAATGAACTTCCAGCAACTTTGGAGGATATTCCTTTGGCTGCAAGAATGCGTATGTTCTTTCAGCACGACGGGGCTCCTGTATATTCAAGACGTCTGGTGACAAAACATCCTGTAACGTCGTACACTAACTCCCTCATCCTTTTATGAGAGGCGGTTCCGCCTGACGACAACAGATCACCATGGTGCCATATAAACATGTGAAGGTTGTTATTAAAGAATCATCATCTGTTTTCCGCAAACGATACGCGGATGACATGTGCTCTGTACAAATCCTACGCTATCCTTGTATATTATGTACATATTAAATGTACACATATGAGAATCCTGTCGTCTTTATTCGTCACAACGCTACAATCCAAATCTAGTTAACAAATGAGCCGTTTCATCGTTCGGATTATGCGTAGTGTAGCTCTCATTAAAGAACGTCGAGACGTCCTCCAAAGCTATACGTGGTGCTATTGAGAGAAGTAAAAAATGCATTGAAGTTCGTGGTGGAATTTTTGAAAATGAACTCTGAACGTCGTTTGCTTTTGCTTTAAATTTGTTAGTATTAAATACCAACAGCTCTCTCTGTATGAAATGAAAAATGTTATATGGAAGTTTTATTGCAATTCGTCTATGCTACCACCTCCTAATATATTTACCATTCCTCCTGAAGCGCCCTATAAACGCACGTGTACGGCGTCCGCACTCGCTAGTCGTCGCTCGACGATGTCGCCCAACCGCCGTGCCGATGCTCCCGCCAACGTCCACGCTGTCGCTGTATTGTGCGGCGTCATGGAGAAAAAACACAGACATTTACAAGTATGTACAAGTTTATTTACATGTATGTACAAAAACTAACATCTCCTCCGAAACTACACACTTTTGAGTATTTCCCTGTGGATATCCCACATAGCTAGGGAGGCCCCGCCTTCTTTGACGCTACTCCAGCGCCACTACCGTGACCTCGTCACCTGTGCACTAGGCACGACACGCTCCAGCTTGGGCGTAAAGTTTTGCGCATCGCGCGAGGTTTCCAGAATTAAAACCCACTGTCTGAGGTCGTCGGCTCGATTTTCTACCTGAGTGCAGCCGTCACGTGACCGTCCTAGGTGTGGGAGGTAGGCTCACGTCTACCACGTGACCTGCACGATCAAGCTGGCGTCCCCTTTGTCTAAATGTATCCCAACGCCGGCGCCTAGCTATTCATGCCCGCAGGTATGCGATACTTCCGACCCTCCTCCCACCCACGGCCGCCACCGTGACGCTACAATTGAGCCTTTCTCTCTTGCCACTTGTTAGTATTCGATTTTCCTCTCTCCTGTCAACTCGCTGCACATTTGTCGTAATATCCAACAATATATGTACAGTGTAAGAATATCAAACAATCCATCACTGATTAAGACATAAATCAAGATCAAAATGAAAATCAACGCTTTACCTCTGATAAAAATCACCTTCAGCCAGACTTAATAAAAACGTAAACCAATCACAATGTTAGCAGGTGTTTTTACTGGAAAAGACCCAATAGGCAATACACTACCCATTAAACAAGAATACAATCACAGAGTGAATGTAGAAGCAAGGAGAAGAACCCAAGATCCCGTACAATTCCAGCGGTGTCTGGATTATGACCATACAAAGAACAATTGCAAATGTTCATTTAGTTGCGTTTTGCTTAGATAATCACTACTTGATAACTTTCCTTAAACGTTTTGAGGTAATAAAATGCAGACACGGCAACGACAGTCACAAGCCCGCCAAACGACACTAGATGTTGCATCTACTCAAGATAATACAATGAAAAAAGGAGAAAAGTGCCAACCCAAACCACCTCGAAACTACAAATCAAATGTCTCATCCACACCCCCCTGCAAAAAAATTCCAAATTATCTCCTATTCTCCCTTCAAAATTCCTCAATAACTTCATCCATGTTAGTAGCACCACATCTTAGGCCCATGCAAAAGATTCCACCAACAATCTAAATCCAACCACACTTTCTTAAGAATGAAGCCACAATTATTCCATAATACATAATAAAACGCTTTCATCCATATAATTATATCATAGCCACCCGTAAATCCACTGCACTCATCTCCATTCAAAATTCAGTATCCTCCTACACCAACAATGGTAATACATCTCCATAAAAACTTTGCTCTCGACAATTCGAATTCTAAAAACAAATAAAACAACAAAAAAACCGTCTAAATTCCCACCAAAATGATGTGATTTGCAACATACACCCAATTCAAGGGAAACGTATAAAATTATTTCTCAAATTACTGAATTTTCGGAGCCGAAAGAAACATAAACAATGGAGGAGGTGTGCTAATACCCATCAATGCAGCTTTACAACATGGCTCAATAATACTCCCATATACTGATAATACAGAAACAATCGCCATTAACTTAGTAATTAATATTACATGGACCATAATTGCAGTGTACAATCCACCAAACCATAAACATCTCATTAATATTGATAAACTATTTCGGGAGCCTCGAGCTAATTTAAATAAATCGAGGAACATGAATTTTCGAGAAAATCGGCCTTTGGAGCTAGCGTTGACCACAGAGGGACGAACAGACGTACGGACAGAAAGACGTTTAGCCGTCAATCGATTATTGAATTGAATTTGCCTTATTTTACGTGGCGAGACTCAGGCCATGAGGCCTGCTCTTCCGTCTGACCACGCAAATTTCGTTACACTCCTTTCACCTATCATGGGAGAAAGAAGGTATTACTTGGGTGACGAAACAGGCGATTTGAATTTAGCTCAGAGGCGTCATTTAGGCTTAAGGATCTTTTACATGCAGTAAATGTACTAACATGGGACAGCCGGCTTTACTTCCCCTCCGAAGGAAGGCGTACGAAGGATTTTTTTCGCCCTTAATAATCCACGGCTTCGATCGGGTTTGAACCCGCAAACTTGGGTACAGCAGTCCAATACGCTAACCGCTACACCATCGCCGCCGCCATTATTCGGTATCAAGGAGCCACAAAAGTGAATAAAGAATATATAGTGTGTTAGAGGAACAAATTAGCTGTATGTAGGAACAAGATTTATCCAACTTTTACTTCCTCGCACTTACTCCGTACGATGAAAACGAATTGCAATCCAGCAAAAGGGTCAATTTTTGGCAGAAAGAACTTTTATTGGGTCTTTGTAACGAAAAAGTTGATAAATCTTGTTCCTATATACAGAGAATTACTTTTTCTAACACGTTTTGTAGCCAGAAACCATGTTTTGTTAGTTTGTCTGTGATCAACGCTAGTGCCTAAACCGTTCAAGCAATTTTTTCCACAATTGATATTCCCCGATCGATTCGAGGGCCTCTGAGTTTGAAACGGATATTTCAATTTTAGAGATAGTTTATAATAAGCCTCAACATTTTCAAAATTTCTCCCAAAACTGACTCCAAATTTGTTCAATAAACTTTGTTCTCAAACAGTATAAAGGACATTCAACATATTAATGTAGGTCTTATTTTCTTTGAAATAAGTGATTTTTCAAAAATTACAAATGTTAAAATTTTCTTACGGAGTCTTCCTCAATACTGAAGGTAGAACGTTTTCCAGTAATTAAATGTGTTCTTTAAATAAAGATCTTGCAATAAGATCATGTAAAATTTTTCGAAAATATGTGCTGTAAAATTTCGTAATTTTGCGTGAAATAAAAGCAATTTTTATTTTTTTAAAACTTTTTTCTCTCAAGAATGACTTTATGTTTTTCTTTAAAAGTTCTCCTCATATATATCAAAGGACTGTACAAAAATTTGGACTTGTCTCCTTTTCGGCAAACTCTGTTTTCAAAAATTGCAAACTTTTAACATTTCAAAGCTACAATATTGTAGACAGAGATTTAAGACTTAGGCAAAATCTGTTCTAAGAAATCAGCTCTTTTTAGGTCATTTACAATATTTTGAAAAAACAAGTGGTTTTTACGTGTGCTTGAAATCTACGCAATCTCTCTGATTCCCACATTATCTTAACTATTAGAAAATAATATTGACAGAACTTAAAACCCACCTCCATAAAACATATGCCCTGCCCACTGAGCAAATTAAACTCATCTGAACTGGAAACATAAATAATCAAGTTGCACAAGCAAAAATTAAACTACACCAACTTAAACCAATAATTGACAGATTACGTAAATTAGCACACAATACCTCTTTGCTGGTTTACAAAACAATCATCAGGCCAATTCTTCTATATGCATGTTCAGTACGGGTCAGCGCTGCCAAATCGAATACCAACAATCTTCAAAAAGCCAAATATCCATTCCTCCGCTCCAGCTTGAATTCTTCAGTGTTAATCTCTAATGCACAACTGAACAAGGAATTAGTTAGAACCTTTAATCGATCATGCAATTTTTCTATCCATCTTCTATTTCCAAAACATCTCAAACGTAACAAACTTAACGCCTCTAACTCTCTGCTAAAACTCAACTAACAAAACCCGTATTGAGAACAAATTCCTATTCCACACTCTTCTGTAAAATTTCTCAGATCTAGACCCAAATAGTTACTTGTCTAAAGATATCTCCATCACCCTTGTAGCAAGAAAGATAATTATAAATAAATTTTAAGAAAATTCAAATAATCTTAAAAAGCCTAGTGTTATTACACATGGATTTTTGCGTTATAAAATAAATAGAAGAGACCCTTTTGAAGATTTGTAATTAAATCGATAGCACTTTGTTTATAATATGCTTTATTATTATTATTATTATTATTATTATTATTATTATTATTATTATTACTATTATTATTATTATTATCATCATTACTATTATTTGTTTTCTTTTCACTACAAAAGGTGTCGGAGGACAATCTCAAGACACAATTTGTCAGTACGAAGTCATGGAGCTTCGGTGAAGAAATACTTATACTTATGGTTTTGTATTAGTACGGTTCTCAAAACTTGAAGTCTTTTACATTTTGATGGATTCAAATGATATATTCATATTCTAAGTACGCTTTCTTCCCTAATCGAGACTTAAAAATTTCCTGACTATATTTGCTGTGACCAGTAAAGTGGCTTCTTGCATTGTTCTGAGGTGTTTTCTTTTAATCGCAACCTTTGTCCAGTTTTCAACCAATACTTGGTTACCACGCCATTTGCTGACACTATCACAGGCACTATGTTTACGCTCCGTAACCTGTACATGTCCCTCAACTCCACAGCGAGAGGTTGGTACTTTCGTTTCTTTTCAGCAATAGTTGACACCCGTTTGTCGTCTGTGGGCACTGCAACATCGATTATCATTGCTCTTCTTGTTGTTTTATCAAACAAAACAATATCTGGTCTGTTGGCTTCAACCGCTCTGTCTGTTATAATTGTGCTGTCCCGTAATATTCGTGCGAAATGATTACTGATAACTTGCTGAGGCTTACATTTGTAATAGGGTTGCTCTTGTTCTACAAGTTGATAATTCTTTGCCAGTGCCTGGTGAATTACTTTGGCTACATTATTATGTCGCTGTAAATATTCATTTTGCGCCAAAGATGGACATCCGTTACTTATATGCTGGATTGACTCATTGTTAATTTTACACTATCGGCACCTGATATCGATCTGTTAGCCCAAGACATACTTTTGATAAGCTCTTGTTTTCACTACTTGGTCTTGTATGGAGAAGAGGAATCCCCGTTTTACCATAAAGCCCCGCTGTTCGTAGCCATTTCGTGGACCATTTCAGATCAATATCATCAGCAGTCAGCGTTGTTATAAACCGGCCGTGTAGCTCTTTCGCCTTCCAGACATCAACTCGCTCCTGAGCTGTTAGATAGGAAAAGCTTCTACTTTCTTGGGCTAAACTTAATGGGCTGATGTTTTTATCTTGAAAACAAATTGCCTTGTGGAGTGTCACGTGAAAGGAAAAAATTACAGAGTTTCTCCTCCTGCTGACGATATAGTACTTCTAAATTTAGTAGTAGTCCTCTGCCTGCTTTATTTCCAGATAGATATAACCTTTGTATCGAACTCTGCGGATGGTGAAGTCGATGTTTAGTTAGCGTCGTTCTCAGCTTTCTGTCGAAAGGTTTAAAAGAGGTGTCGGTCCATTTTATCACTCCGAAGGTATATGTTGCAACAGGAATAGCCCAGGTGTTAATTGCAGTAATTTTGCTTCTCGAGTTGATATGCGTCTCACATATTTTATTTACTCTGGAGATTACCTTCTTTTGAATCGTATTTCTGGAATTTGTGTCAGAAATTTCCAATACCTGCAAAATTCCTAGATATTTGTATGTATCTTCATTGCCAAGGCTTTGAATAATGATGTCACTAGAGAGTTGTAATCCTCCTTCCTGATCTTGAACTTTGCCACGTTTGACTTAGCTTGTTCATAATGTTATCTATTGTGATTTACGGAAGTCCCCTTTTCTCTATTTTTCCAAGATATTTCCTTATACTGATGCGATTAGAAGTTGATGTTGGCCTCGCCCCACAAGGAAACTGACCCGGTCAATAAAATTAATTTTTTGATTATATTAAATTTTTGTGTTTAATTGATGGGTGATTTGGTCTTTTTACCTCGACATACAACATAAGTGGCAACCGTGACAGGAGGCTACCTTGCAATATAACACACGACTTAATTAACCACTCAAACAAATCGTATGTTCTAGAAACGTTTGAATTTGTTAATCTAATTGGACAAAGGACTCTCCAATTTTCCTGAACGCATTGGCACCGCAGCAACAGTTTTGTTCAAAGCGACTGGAACGTTTCTCCGTCGCGGGTGGACGTGCGCGCGACCTAAAATGTTTTTTTTAAATTGGTTATTTAAATTCGCATCAACATCTTAGGTCATTAGCGACCAGTATTGCTGTTAACGGTATGGTAACTATGTGGATGAAACGACATGGTGATGATAAGGGGTGAAAGCACGAACACAAATACAACCATACCCGAGGCGGGACTCGAACCCGCGACCCTTCGGTCCGAGATCATTACGACACTACTGCCTTAGTGATTTCGGCCACCGGGCCGACTAAAATGTTTGTTTCTTTCTGCAAGTTAAGTCCTATTTCAGGCAGTTCGGCATAGTACTAATGTGCATGTTGTTTAATTGATTGATTGATTTTTTCGTGTTTCCGGGCGCGTCAACTGCTTCGGTCATTAGTCCCGTTAATGTACTGCATGTTTTTTTTTTCTCGGGAAGAGTGCGTGAACATATATGCTGTTGTAGATCCACTAGTTTGTTCATTTGTATTGTGCATGGGAATGGTAATTTAATTATGTGCCTGGCTTAATGTATGAACGAATTGAATGTGGAATGTATAATGAGGTGGTACTGTACATTTGCCAAACATTAAAGTAGTTCAGTAGGAACATTTGAATGTGATGTTGGTTGCGGAAGCTTTCGTAGAATATTCACGCTAAGAATATAACTAGAAAAAAGTAAGATTTATTCACTTTCAATGCACCAACATCTTTGAAAGAGAGACATACACTTTACATAAATAGAACATGTAGCACCAATACTCTGGAGACTAGCAGACTAATAGAGAATGCTTGCACAAAGGGGCGAAGATTACACCGGTAGTAGACCGTCATTAGGTGCACTTGAGCACGTACAGAAGTTCTGCCCACGCACAAGACACAATTTCGCTCACGAACACGATTAGTGCGCGCCCGATCTACGGTTGATGCGACGCAAATCGGGCACAATTTGTAACTTGTTCTAGAAGTTACGAGATTAATCACAGTACTTGGCGGTTACTGCACAAATAAAGTACGCTTTAAACAACATGCATCTGGAGGAGAATTCTAGCGGTCGGTTGCTCTGATCGGTAGTTTTCCGTGGTTTCTCCGATTAACACCAGGCGAATGCCGGAGCAGTACCCTACCAAACGGGCCACGGACCGCGCGATCTGTCCTTCCCCTTCCTTATCCTATCCTTTCCGCTTACACACACACACACACACTTACACTAACATGCACTACACAACCACATATTCCGGGAGACCGGTCCGGAGTTAAAGCTTGTCCCGGCTGGGGCGGTGCCCCGCTGGTGGGAGAGTCCTGGTCAGGGGGAAACCCCACAAGCCGACGGTAGGTCGACGCCGGATCTCGCTATCCAGCGGGGGATGATCACCGCCATCTCGCGAGAAAAAAACATGCACCACACTAACGGGACTAATGACCAAAGCAGTTGACGCGCCTGGAAACACGAAAAAAATCAATCAATCAGTCTTCCGGATAAATATGCAATAATTTACTTCCTCTAACACGTTGGGTAGTCAATCCATATTTTGTGGGTTCTTTTTACCCTATAATCGACTGGCTGTCGGACTGTTGTGAACTAGCGTTTAAACCATTCCTTTTATTTTTCCAAAATTGATAGTTCTCGATTGATCTAAACGAATTCAAAACTTTGCGAGTTTGAAACGGTTTTGATTTTTAAGGATACTTTACACGAATCTTTAACATTTTCAAACATCTCTAAAAAAAAGGTCAAATCTTTATTAAATTTTGCCACCATTTAACTCGAAGGGAGGCATAGATTCGTATATATACTGATAGATAGACTAACAGCTATCCCGGTTGGGGGTAAAAATAGCATGCATTTCCTCGTCAGATACTCCAGTCTTAAGCAACTTTGCAACAGCATTAATACACCTGAATAGCGACGTTCGTGAGCTAATTGCAATACTTTTACTTCCATTGTATGGTATACAGAGCACAACTGTGATCATAGAGTAAAGAATTATACCTCTTTAGTCAATGCTGTGGTTGAAAAACGTTCCGGGAATCCAATGGGAGGCACTTGCAAAACCGCTGCAAATTCGTGTCTCTGGACGATGACGTCTCCTGTCTTTACGGCACAAGAAAGCTTCTTGTGGTTTTTGGAGGTCTTCTTACGTCACGCATTGAAGTTGGCAGCGCGGATGGAGGCGTAATAAAAAAATTAAAAAGGAGAAGACAGAAAAAAAGAAAAAGGGGCGTGGCGCTGCTCGAAGACGTCGCACGTGAGAGCGGGCAGGCGCGGTCCAAGTGCGAGAATCGCGCGGAGAGCGCAAAAACGCGCGCCCGCGCCGAGGCGCCTGGCGTCGCGTCGCGTCGCGTCGCGCTGCGTCAAAGGCCGCGTCGCCGCGCGCGCCCGCGTCGGCGCCCGCCGCCTAAGCGGGGAAAATTGGCCGGGTCGTTTAGCGCGCGCATTTGCATGGCGCCGCGGTGGCTGCGGCCTCTGGAGGGCGTCGGCGGCGCCGGGAGGAGCGGGGAGGGGAGGGGAGGGGAGGAGGGCAGCGACGCAGCCGCGCCGTGTTCACCTGAGCGCCCCGGCTCATTAGCGCGCGCCCACCGCCCCACCCGCACCCCCATCCCCGCACTGCCACTCGCCTACGTGAATAGCGTAGCGGGGCCTCCTCGGCGTCTAAGGAGATTTTCGTCCCGTGTCTATTTAGTTGCGAGATACAGAACATCTCTCCGGAACGTGAAGGACGAGTCAGCAGTACAGACACGGTTCAACAAATTGCTCAATGGGAGTTGGCTCTGGTGTTTCAAAAGAAATATTTCCTACGGTAAAAATATTTAGAAATACAAACTGCGGACCCATAAGTAGACAGAATTTTGCACAGTAGACTTCTGTCACACGATTCCTAAAAGAGATATACCAATTTCAATTCCTTCCCCTTACTTGTTATCTATTAGCCTTTCTTGGCAAGAAAAAAAAGTATTGTGAAAGAAAGTTTTGACGAGAAAGAAAGAGTGAGAGAAACAGAGAGAAAGGCAGAAACAGAGAAAGGGAGAAACAGAAAAAAGAGAGAGTAGGAGAGAGAAACAGAGAGAAAGACAGAAACAGAGAAAGGGAGAGAGAAACAGAAAGACAAAGAGAGAGTAGGAGAGAGAAACAGAGAGAAAGACAGAAAGAGAGGAGAGAGAAAGAGATAGGTAACTAATTGTCTTTCGGGAAATTGAGGTTACTAATGCAACGAAAAATGGGGAGAATTCGGCGATGACCACAAGGCCAGTCAGCGCGCAAACAGATCGTCAACGGAGGTCGCGAGACACTAACGAATTGTCCTGGTGTAGAAGGCAGCATGCGGCAAGACAAGTCGCTCGGTTGCGTGGGAAAGGGCAGTGAATATTCATTAGTAAAACTGCCAGAATAGTTGGACGGTTGGCGCGATGGCAGTTGACGGACTGCATTTTATTAAGTGTCAAATGACAATAAAATATGGAAAACCTGCGGTGAAAATAGTGCAATCACGTGTTCCCGCGGAAAGAATAAGTAGACGATTTAAAGCGTGGTTAGATTAAAGTTGCCGGCGTGGACGCGCGAAGTTATTACGAGGCTTGATTTGATTTTTTCGTGTTTCCAGGCATGTCAACTGCTTTGGTCATTAATCCCGTTAGTGTAGTGCATGTTTTTCTCGGGATATGCGCGGTGATCTTTCCCCGCTGAATGGCGAGATCCGGCGCCGACCTACCGTTAGCTAGTGGGGTTTCCCCCTAACCAGGACTCTCCCACCAGCGGGGCACCACCCCAGCCGGGACAAGCTCTAAGCACCTGACAGGCCTCTCGGAATATGTGGTACTGTAGTGCATGTTAGTGTAAGTGTGTGTGTGCGTAAGGGGAGAGGATAGGGCAAGGAAGAGGAAAGACAGATCGCGCGCGGTCTGTGGCCCGTTTGGTAGGGTACTGCTCCGGTATTCGCCTGGTGTTGATCGGAGAAACCACGGAAAACTATCGATCAGAGCAGCCGGTCGCTAGAATTCTCCTCCAGACAACGTCTGATTTCGACCTAGCTCAAAAGCTAGTGCCGAAAATACAGCCACCATCAGAACTAGAACCTAGGACCTACCGGTCAGAGGCGCTGCAGCGATATCTGCAATGAGCTACCACTCCCTGTTTATTACGAGGGGTGTACCACGCGAATTAAAGATTGGTGACAGCTGGGTATATGAGACTTGACATATCTGCATTGCTCATTATGCGGCGATGACCAATCTGAGGAAAGGAAAGGGTAACGCCCACGTGGCTTGCTAAGTGCTACCGCTATTTACTATTGTAAGAGTGAGTTCGCGAGACCATTGATTAAGATTTCATTCCGGAGGGCCCAGAGACCGACATCATCAGCCTGGACATTGACGGTGAAGGGGCAATCCCAAAGCTTCACGGCGAGGGTGAGGCAATCGTAAGGCAGTGTAGGAGTTCTCACGGCGCGGCGCGGCGCAGGGGGCGAGAGGCGTGGCGAGAAGGGGAGCGAAAAGACGGGGTGGTGGGGGTCGCGACGTACCGTTTTAGTTCATCTGACTCGGAGCGGAGACGGACACAGACGAGTACTCACGAAGGTTCCCAGGTGAGCGGAGGTGCCACTCACATCTGAGTATCTGAGTTCCGAAGTAAGAAGTACTCACCCTCGCCGAGAACTCTCGCGTGTACCCACCCCATTTCCTATTTCTCCATTTCCATATGAAGCCTGTAATGCTGTAATGTATCATTTTCTTCAGGACCCTCTTATCCTCCGTCACTTGTTATATATACCGTGTGGCCCACCTAAGATGTTCCCTTCCATTTTCTCCTGAACTGTTGCAGATACTGAGATGCGGTTTTCACAAAATTCTATATGCAAGGGGCACATATGGTCATGCATAATATTATTCTATTGCATTTTTTATTGCAGAGATATTGACCCAAGTTTGATTTTTTAAATGGAACCCTATATATTTTTTAGCTCGTTATAACAAGCGTGAAGAGGCGAGTTCATAAATAGGCATATCGCCATATGTTACATAACAAAAATTTCGAGAAATTACGAGTTTTAAAAACGCACGCCGACTGCTAATTTCCCTAATCTGAACGAGAAATTCCGGGTGATATGCAGCGAGGCCATTCCTTTCAGTATATACATATTCCCCACGGGATATATATATATATATATATATATATATATATATATATATATATGTATATATATATATATATATATATATATATATATATATATATATATATATATATATATATATATTGAGATATACAAAATTTTCTCTACATTAATATCTGCCAAAGATCTTAGCGTCCGGCTTGCTGGGTCAATGGGTCACGATATATTATAATCCTTATTACCTTTATAATGGATTATAGGATCCAGCGACTATACAGCGCATCTGAAATAGAATGATTCTATTCCTAGTTCATTTCTGTTTGGATTGACTAAATGAAAGATCACTTTCTTTTCTAATGAACAAAATTTAACAAAGTTTATTTTTACCTTTTTAGCAAACAATTTAGTGAATTTATGTTATGCCTTTGATCAAGATATCTTTGAATTTACAATTTTATACCGCGGTTAACTTATCTATTGTTCGTTGATGTCCCTCCTAGACTTATCAGTCGAAATATCTTGCGAGCTTGCCGTAGTGCAAAGTCCCAAGAAATCCTCTTCTGCCCCTATCCAAGCTGGTCTCAAACTATCAAAATTATCAGTCCCGATTACGTCCTATGACATAGTCCCGAACTCGATTACCACTCCCGACAAAGTTCCAATTTATACATCAATATTACTTCCACATGAAAATATCTGCAATATCATTCACTGTCCTTAAAATTTCACTGATAACCCGATTCTATCTGTATTATACTCGTTCCCTCTCACGAACCTACGATCAGTTCAGAAGCGCGATGCCGGTCAGAATGAAATCTTCCTGCATGATTCACCCCTCGAAGACTTCGTATTAAACTACCTTCCTTTTTTTCATAACATTTGACCGTCCTTCTCTCACCCAGCCAATCCATACGTTCGTTATATTTTGGTGTAGCTGACCTTTCGATCGTCTAAACTTCTTCGCCCAATCCCAAATTGTCTACTTTCGGCATCCGGACACCTCTTAATGCATTTACAAAAAACAACGTTCGTGCCCAAATTCACGAATAGTGTCGCCTCGCCCCGACAATAAACCTAATTTTACGCGCGGCCCAAATCCATCATTTTTACGAGGCAGCACTGTCGACAACGGAGGAACTTGCGAAGTCCGAGACGGCTCCCCCCCCCCACGACTACGCACGCCCCCGGCCGTCGCTTCGCACGATGCTCACATTTCACGCGTTATATTGGCGCGGCGAGGCAGACAGGGGCGGAGTGCCGGCGGCGGGAGGGCCTGGGGCGGGCAGGATCGCTGGTGGAGCGTGGCAGGACGGAAGGGGTCGGGGCGAGGGCGCGGCGGTGGGGGAAAAGGGGGGGCCGTAGGTGGAGGGAGCGGCGTCGCAGACAGCGTAGGCGCTGGCAGCGAAATTAATTTGCTCTTTCGCAGCCCTGTCGCAACAAAAAAAGCCCAGGAGGTAAGACGCAACCGAGTGACATGCCGCGGACGCGTTGTGCGCCCGTGGGGGTATGCGTGGATAAGGATGTACCCGAGCGCAATGGCACGGACGGGGCGGGTGAGGGGCGGAGGAGTCGCGGGGAGGGGCGGTGGGGAGGGGCGGGGGGGCGGGGAGGGCGGGAGGGGCGGGAGGGGCGAGGAAGGGCGAGGAGGGGCGAGGAGGGGCGAGGAGGGGCGAGGAGGGGCGGGGACGGGCGGGGACGGGCGGGGACGGCGGGGACGGCGGGGACGGCGGGGACGGGCGGGGACGGCGGGGACGGCCGCGAAGGGCGGGACGGGCGGGACGGAGGGACGGGCGGGGAAGGGCGGGGCGGGGACGGGCGGGGAAGGGCGGGGCGGGGGCGGGGCCGAATGTGGGCGAGGAGAACCGGGAGCGACGGCCTTTGCGTCGGCTGACGCCGGCTCCGCACACACGCCAGCTCTCCCGCAAATATTCGGTGTACGGGGTATTTGATCAATGGCCGGTTGGAAAATTCGTGTTTGGAAACGAATATTCGGTGTGCCAGGCCGACCAGCAATTGTTCCCGAGCGAGTCGGCAAATCAACGACCATCAAAGCGCCTGAACAGTCACATTTCCCTATTGGCATTAGTTTCGCGATCCGTTCACTTTTCGAGAAATACGAGAGAGAATTGATAAGTGATGACTTCTTTATTATTTATTTGTTTATTTATTGTGGAGGAGATACGCCTGTAATAAATGACTTTAACAGTACTTTTATTTTCGAAACGTCGTAGCGGGAATCATCCATATTTCACGTAAAAGCTGCACTATGGATTACAAAAATTGAACTGTGATGCTTTTGAATGAAAATCTGGCCCATATGAATATCTGACCTGTAATATTACGTCATCGATCATATTTATTTCACAGACATATGAATACACAAGGTGCCGTTTTCCCAAGGTTATATGAAACATTTCATTGAATGTTGTTACAACGAAGAGAAATGAATTTCTCAAACTCCATATTGAACATTATAAATGGTGTATTATATGAAACTCTTATATTCTATCAAATAATGTATTATGCCAAACTATTATATTGAGCATTCAAATAAATGTACAAGTGGATAAAATATCGTTATCAAAAATGTACAATATTATATTTTGTATTATGTATCAATAACAGTAATAAATGTATAAGAGTAGTAGTAATAGTAATGTTAAATGTAGTGGCAGTAGAAGGTAACGATAATGGTAATCATAACGGTAATTATAACGGTAATGGTAATGATAACTTCATTTATATCCAAAATGGTAACGGTAATCGAAAAGGCAATGGTAATGGCAGTAGCGGTAGTAGTGGCAGTGGCAGTCTTTGCACTAGTAGTAGTCGTAATAGAAGTGATTGTCACTGTCCCAGCCTCAGTAGCAATAGGAATTGCAGTCGCAGTAGCAGACGCAGTATCAGTGGCAGCAGCAGTAGAAGTAATAGAAGCAGTAGCAGTAGCAATGGAAATAGTGCAACCTCTGACCTTTTTGTCGCTCACCACGATTTCCCTGTCCGCGGTTCCTGTGAGATTGACTTGTCGAGAGTTGCTCAGGAAGCAGTACAATCCCACACTTGAATCGGAGACTAGCTCGAATCGGGACGGATTTACTGTCAGGGTTGCTTGGCTTGGTACATGTAGGGTGGCTTACCTGGCTTTGAAATGATACCGCGAGGCGTGATATGAGGACATTTTATTCACTGCAGCAGCGCGTCGCTGATATTAATTAGACGCTGATATTTGTTAGACGCAAGTCTGTTGCCATGTTTAAACGTCATACGCAGTTTCAACTGTTTTTTGACGTAAAATAAATAAATAATAAATGTTGCACACTTAGCGGCGCCACCACGTTATCTGGAGATCATTGGCCTCTCCGAGCTCCAGCTGTGAAGCTATCTTCGCCGTCGGCTGCTGCGTGTCTCCCCGTGCGCTCCGCTTCCGGTCAGTTCGCGTTCCCTGTCAACGCCCCCGTCCTCATCAGATGCGGCACATCTTACACCCTCCACTTTCGACTGGTCCATTTAGCACCGTATCACTTGTCTGGTCACACATGGTGTACTGCGTCACTGTCCGTCTCGTTCCATTGCAATATGTCGTGACTTTGTTCGTCGGAGAACCTGAATGTTTCTCTACTTTGATCGCCCGGTATTTCTTTTCATCGAGAGTCCGAATTCATCTCTCTCTTTTGAGAACACGAATGTTGCTGCTCACCGAACCCTAATCTTTTTCTCCTCTGAGAGCGTGTGTTTCTCCTCTGAGAAGCTGAATGCTTCTGCATTTTCACATCCCTGCGTGTCATCCCTCCGTCTCGTATAATGAATCTCTCGATTGTCGGTATAATCCCGTCTGCGACATGTGCGTCCCCGTTCCGCGGGGAATACGTTCTGCGTATGTGTATACTTTGCGTATGTAAATGTCACAGATGGGAAACCCTGGCCGCGACACGAAGTTTTATGACTTATCGGTGGTTAGCTTATCGGCCATTGCGTCACTATAGCAGTGGCAGTAGCAGTGGCAGTAGCAGTGGCAGTAGCAGTGGCAGGTGGCAGCAGCAGCGCAGCAGGGCGCAGCGGGCAGGCAGTGGCGTGCAGCGTGGCGCAGGCTGGCAGTGCAGTGGCGGCAGGGCGGCGAGGCAGCAGCAGGCGGGGCGGCAGGGGCAGTCAGCAGTGGCAGCGCGAGTGGCAGCAGGCAGTGGCAGTGCAGGCAGTGGCAGTGGCATGGCGGCAGGCAGTGCAGGGCAGGGCAGTGGCAGCAGTGGCGAGCAGTAGGGGGCAGTGCAGCAGGCAGTGGCAGTGGCAGTAGCAGTGGCAGTGGCGAGCAGTGGCAGGCGTGGCAGGGGCATGCAGTGGCAGGCAGTATGGCGTAGCATGACAGCGAGGAGTGGCAGTGGAGACAGTAGGCATAGCACGGCGTGCAGTGGCAGGCATAGGAGCAGTGGCAGTTGCAGTACAATGACGGTGGAGGAGTAGTAGCAATAGCACCGGTGCAATAAGGGACATGAGAAAGGACAGCATGCAGGCAGAGTGGCAGTGGCGACTTCTTCTCATTTGCTCTAGAGGTCAAAAAACTAGTCCGAGCCGATAGATCTGGAGTGGTCCCCACAGGTCATTCCTGACACGGGTCGCCATGCATGGCAAACACATGAGTGGGCGTTCAGCCTACAGAAAATGCCAGTGAAGAAGAAAATGGTAAAAAAGGAGATGGAGACATAAATAGGGGGAAATTAATGGAGGACGGAGAAGCTTATCTGCATCTCCGTGAGGACCTGGAGCCCCACATCGACGGGTGGCTACTGTTTGGTCCAAATCAACTAACAGAAAGAGGCATGAAAATGACTATGCGGTTCGAAGTACAGAACGTTCAGCATTCAAGTGGAATCGTAAATATTATTTGCTGATGCTTCGTGAAATTAAATTTGACATCTTTAGAGAAAAGTATAATTTTAACAATTTTGTATGTGCTTAATTTAGCTAAATTACACAAAGGGTCATATTCATCCTTTTTCAAGAGGAGCAACTCATCTCGAGGAGTCGGTCAAGTAGCGAACATATGGGGCAAATGCATGGACGAGCGATGGCGCTACGCAAATGAAGCTATAAGAAGCACGTGTGAAACTAGTGATATTAAAACAGCACGTACTTTCTCGCTTTTCGTAATGTTTATGTAATACTACTTATACCACAATTTCTCTCCGAATTAACATATCTGTCATAGTTTTTTTTAAAACTCATTACAAATCGTAGAACATTTCGTGCGAATACTAAACGTTTTCATGTAAATATCGGCACAAATTTGACAATTATATTTGCTTTTGATACAGCTAAATCTAATGACAACAATGAAACGTAGTTCACAGAAATTCAGATGCCCAGTCTTGACCGGAAATGCCATTGTTGCTTTCCAATCTGATTGAAAGGCAATAAGTTCCCTGAAGGCTTAAATTTTTTATTTCATATATTTCGATAAAAAGTTTTAAAGATTTTCCAAGAGATTAATATGTAAACGTATAACTAAAGCTTGAATGTAATAGGCAAACGAAGAAGTATGAAATTATATACAAATTCTAACTTTAGTAGAATCCAACTAACTGGAATCGACTCTCATATTACGTTCCCGAACCGTAGCATATTCGGAGCGAGCGACTAAGTTTGATGCCGAATTACTAAATAATACATATATTTCCGAAAAAAATATCTTGACGTTAATTGAAGATCCGTTTGGATGAATACATTTCTTTAAAAAAAATTGTATCTTCACAATTGTAGTTATGTAGACGCCGAAAAAAATTTATTATTTTTAAGTTTTTGAAAAATCAGATATTATTAACGAACATGAAAACTGCACCATCCCCTCTTAAGCGTTCTTCACGCTCTCTAAGGTTATAAAAAACTTTGTGCTGTTTTTTAAAAAAAAATATTTAATGAAAATAAAAATTCCGTTTTTTAGAGAATTTTGCACAAATATACTCATGTTTTCAAAAATTTGAACATCACATTAGTTTTAAATCTGTTATTCACGCACACATTTCATTTAAAAAAATGTATCTTTATAATTGTAGTTGTAAGAAGACGCCGGAAAATTTTGATTTTTTCGAAATACCAGGGTTTTCAACAAACAGGTGACCTACACCATTCACTTGACAGTCGTTGACACTTTTCAACAAACAAATTTAATCAACAAAGTTGAAGCCATTTTTGACAAAAAATTGTTTAAACAAAATTAAAAATTGCTTGTTTCTCACGCTAAATGAGGCGAAAAGCAATCAAGTTTTCGATAAATTGTACATGGACTCATTTCAAAATCAACTTTTAAGGAATAGATTTTATTACGGGAAAAATCTCTATCTTTAATATTTTAGTTATAGGAAGAAAAAATTTGAACTTTGGAATTTTCGAAAAATTCCAGGTTTTGATAATTTCGAGTTTTCAACGAACACGCAATTTGTACTGATCTTTTAAACGCCCTTCACAATATCCGACATCAAAATTTGACTAAAACAATGGAGCCACTTTTTGGGAAATCTGAAAAAAAAAAAAAAATCGAAATTTCGAAAAATTAACATGCCTGTTTCAAATTTAAGGGACCGCGACATTAGCCAGCTCGATTGGGGATTATCAAGTTTGGAAAAAATCGGCTGAACAGTTTAGCCGCTAGCGTTGTTCACAGACACTGACAGAAACCTTTCGCCGTCACTCGGTTTTTCGGTATCGAGGGCCAAAAGATGAATTCTGGCTACATCACCTGATAGAGGATTATTCTTTAAATTTACCGACTGGATTTATCCACTTTTTCGTTACAAGGGACATGTAATAAGAGTTTTTCTGCTAAAATTCCGCCAATTTTTCGCGCAGTATCACTTAACTTTCTCTTTACTCCGTAGCGAGGAAGTAAAATGTGGAGCCGAGTATGTGCCGGCGACGGACGCCCGGAAAGGAAGGTGGGGCAAGCGGGATAGAGCCCCAGGGCCGTTGCGTCGCAGGCAGCGCAAATAGCCCACTGCTGCCAACTTCTGCACCGATGCCACCAAAGCCCCACACTTTCTGGGAACTCACAAATAGCCAGCAGCACGCGCCCAGCCGTCGAGAGACAGTCCAAGGAAAGGGATTCAAAAGCAAGGGGAGGAGGAACTCGCAAAAAGTGCCGGCAAAGGTGCGGTGGGCGGAGACGGTATTCTCGGACGCAAGCGAAACTACGTTTGGAATTTGCCTACCTGCAATGCACATAAAAGAACCATTTCTCTCGCGTCAGAGAGGTGTTAGTTCATTGTTATAATTGTACCATTCTCTTAAGCGATCTTTATGCGATCCGAAAACAATGTTTAATAAAACAAATTGGGCCATTTTTGAGGAAATTTTGAAAATGTCGTTGAGGCTTCATGTAAAGTTATGTAAAATATCATAATATCCGTCTCAAACCCAGAAGGCCTTCAGCTCATTTAAACCGATAGGGGAATATCAACTTTAGAGAAAATCTGCTCAACCGTTTTGGCACTAGGGTTTGGGCGGGTGGGCGGGTGGACAGGCGGACTGGCAGGCAGGCAGAGGGCAGGCGGACAGGCAGACAAGCAGAGGTGCAAACAGACCAGGGGCGAACAGGGAGACAGACCAACAAGCGTTTTGCCGTCAATAGATTTTTCGGTATCAAGAAGCCCAAAAATTTGATTCTGAATACAGGAAGTGTTAGGAAACGTAATATACTACATATTGGAACAAGATTTGGTATTTAGCACGCTTTCTTGAGTTTCAGAATCCCTTCTCAACAATTAAACTATTAATAGTTGAAAGATGAAACAATTAAAATAATAATAATTTAGGTACCAATAATAATAATAATAATAATAATAATAATAATAATAACAACAACTCAAATAATTCAAAACTAGACATTTTCGTTTCCAAGTTATATAAAACCTATTTGTAACGGTAAACGAACTGCAGATTTGGTTTTTAACTAAATAGTAACCCTAAGCTCTATTACCACAACAAGCAAAGAAAGAGCTCACTAAAACGTGCGCATAGTGAAGCAACATTAACATCCAGAAGTAAATCAAGGGAAAAACTGGACAAAATCCCGAGCGAAGTGGGGGTCATTGACCCGGAAGCTGAAGTACATTACATGTTACGGGCATATTAAGTCCGTTTTAAAAAGTATACAACACAAATGTAAACTAATCAATTATATACCATTGTTAAGATACACATTTTTCTTTTTGTTTATAAGTATAGTCTCTAATTGTATAGAAACAGTTATGCAGCAGAAAATATTTCATTTTTAACTTAAATTTGTGTACAGATCTTAATTGTTTAATGTCATCTGACAATGCAAGTAAAGTAACGTACATGTATTGTATGTGGATTTCTTGCAGTGAGCTGTTGATACTGACACTTGATGAACATGATTTCCACTAGGTGTGTTGTAATTATAAACATGAAAATATGTCCCTACCGTTAAGTCAGTCAGTTCTGACACATATTACAGATTCGTAAATAAATAGGCAAGGCTATGGTAAGGTTCCAAGCGCAATAAAAAGAGTCTTGTACGAATCACGTGCATTGCATTTTTTCATTATTCGGGTAATTTTCTTTTGCAATCAAAATGTCTGGGTACTAAATGATGAGCTTCCCGAGAATATTACGCCACATCTCAGGCGGGAATGTACATTTGCAAAATACACGCAACGAACTACATGAAGACTGCCAGAATTTGAAAGAATGCTGAATGAGTAACATAATGGACTTAATTTAATGTTTAATTAGGTTATATGTATTTATTATGTGATTTATCTAGATCTTTACTTTCTCGCACTTTGTAAGAAAAGCAAGTATAGTAATCCTACGCAGGAAAACGATAAATTCGAGGTCGGCCTCTAGGACCAAGAAAATATGGATTCTGACTACACAGCGTGGTAGTTTTATTTACTATATATAGAAATAACAATTATCCACGTAACCTATTGTTACCGTGGCCTGGCAATAAGAGCTTTCCTGTCGAAAATACGCCGTTTTCCGGAACACAATTACAGCATTTCGCCTTCTTACAAAATAATGGCCAGAAAGTAAAAAAATACCTCTTCAAAAATGATCGTGTACCAAATTTTGGATACAAATCGAGTAATTTTCACGTAATAACCTCGAAAACCGCTTCAATTGTTTCCTGCACCCCCCCGCGGATATTGCAAGGAACACTAAAAGGAATAGCGCGCTTCTCATTTTCGTTGATTTATTGAATTTTTTGAAAATTGTAAATTTATAAGTAATGGGAGGAAATAATGCTGTTCTAGCATCACTGGTTTGTTATCACGACTCTACATTACGAGGTTTTTATTGATAAAGTATCCATTTTTGCCGCAGAATAAAATACAAATCTTGTTTTCCAGTTTGAAAATGAGACAATATAGTTTTTTAGAATGTTAACAATGAATCTCTATACCTGTTCGGACGTTGTTTACATGCAATATCAGTTTTATATACAGCAGAAAGAATCGTTCTCTGTTATTAAGGACGGCACCTAATATTTATTTAGATGATCAAAAGACTCATTGATATTTCTTGAACGTATTATGTAAAATTTTATTGAAGATCACTGCATGAACAGCGACGTTTCATAAATTTAATTTTTTCCCCGCCATCAGCCTGTAATGATATTGAAAATAATTTAAAATAAACTCCATTATGCATGTTCAAAGTTACGAGTACGCAGCCTAAGGAAACACCAATGGCTCACCTTCAAACTTTGTATAATGGGAATCACCGACACTAGAAGTGTGGTCTCGGAGTATAACATACGCTGTATTTCCACGTATCATATTGAATAGCCAACAGGAAGTGATACCTTTCACACAGCTGTGGTTTGACTGTGCTGAAATTCGTTAAACTAAAAATACAGATGTTAATTTTTATCCCAGATATGGCGATGATATACACAGTCGGACTTCCATATATGAAAATTCTATATCTTGAAATTCTCTATAAATCAAATATTTTATCAGTTGCATTTCCTCGAAAATTCGGTTTAAAAACGTTTGTGTACATGGAAATGATTTCTACACATCGAACTAATTTTCGGACTTGACTAATTTTTACTGTGAAATAAAAATGTGCATACTATAAAAAAGTATTTAATTTGGAAGAAGAGAATTACTTCTGCTGAAACAAACATTTGGCAAAATTACAAAAATCTATGTAAACAAATATATGAGAGGCGTAAAATCTCATGACCCTACTCCACCAATGATACATTATTAATAAAAATTAACTATTAATTATAATTTCTGAAATTAGTAATTTAAAGTTGATAAGGAAGGTCTAAAGTATGATGTCCTTGAACTCGTCTTGTGAATGTCACTGTTGTCAAGTAAGTTGATGGCTAGGATATTCGGATGGTTATGTAGTCTTTGTAGGTATTTTGCACTGGTATTCTTGATTTCTTCTTTATAGTTGAAATCTGTAAGTCTTTGTGTAATGTTGCATTCGTTACGAACCAGGGGACATTTACAAATTTTCTTAAGGCTATTGACTGGAAGATTTGTAATATTTCAATATTAGAATTTTGAGCTGTTTCACAAAGTTGAATTCCATATGTCCATACTGGTTTTAGTATTGCTTTATACGCAATTATTTTTTTTGCGATGCTTAATGATGTTTTTCTTCCCAGTAGCCAGTTTAACCTAAGTTTTAGGTCTAAGTTTAATTCTTTTCTTTTATTCTTTATGTTTTTTCCATGTGAGTCTTCTGTCCAGAGTAAGTCCGAGATATTTTGCCGAGTCATTTGAGGAATGCATTGCGATCCGATTTTTATAGGTGGACACGTTTCGTGCTGAAGGTGACTTGGACAGACTTCTTGTCATAGATCTTGAAGCGCCAGCGTTTCTGCCACTTGTGGATGGATTACAGATGTTCTTCTACGAGACGAGATGCTTCTGCTGGATATTCATGTCGAGCTAAGATGGCTGTGTCGTCGGCGTAGGTTGCTGTGAATCCGTTTACAGATGATGGGATGTCAACAGTATATAATGAATGAAGGAAAGGTGCAAGCACACTTCCTTGAGGCACTTCTGACTTTAGAGGGATAAGTTTTTAAGTTTCAATGTTATTCGAAAATATCTCTCTGTAAGATACGATTTTAACAAGTGATAGTAAGGATACAGTAGATTTTTCTTAATTTTATACAATAGACCTGGGTGCCAAACCTTATCGGAAGCCTGGCTTACGTCTAGAAATAGAACATTCTTTATTTTCTAGGGATTCACTAATTTCGTTTACTACCGATGAATTTGTTCTACAGTCGAATGCCGTTGTCTGAACCCAAACGGATGATGAGGCATTATTTTTCTTCCTTTTAGAAGAGGATTTAAACGTGACAGAAGCAGTTTTTCAAAAAAACTTTTGATAATATTGGCAGCAGACTAATAGGTCTGTATAGTACAACTTCATGTGTTGGTTTGCCGGGCTTAGGGATGACTATTACTTGAGCGATTTTCCATTGATCAGGGAAGTGTCCTCCATTCTCGCTTCAGCTGCGGGTCAGAGCAGTCGATCCGTTATCAGCAGCTACAATCGTTCGTGCCGAGTCAGGCCGACCAGTCTCGGTTTGTCCGTCCAGTGAAGTGCAAATTGTATCAAAACTGCTCAAAGTGCTACACAATCTGCGCACCGAAGTTACTTTAAACTAGTGAGTGCAGTGCGTCCATCAATCGCTCGTTACTCTCATTCATGAGCAGCGAAAACAATGCCATCACACGGGAGTTAATCAGTGCCGCCCTAACCACATTGAACGGTGAAGCATCATCATCATCATCATCATCATCATCTCCAGCCAGCAATATGGAATCTTACTCAGCAGGTCACTCCAGCAACTTCCAAACGGGCGGGAATTACACGCTCTCCACAATGCCACCGATGGACATTAGCTCCCCGGCTCCGTCATCAGGCGACCCGCCAACCTTCAACCAAGCGGCCGCCGGGACCCTATCCGGTAAAAGATCGATAGAGACCTGCGATGAAGGTGACAGCAAACGCGCGGCAACGTAAGGTAACACTCATCATAATAGTAATGCAGACCTACAGAAACAGTATAACGTAATAGTTTCCAATAGCTTTCTCAATGAACAATTGTCTGAAGAACCATCCGAATCAAAGAAAATTCCACCAATTTTGTTACCGCCACAAGTAATCACGCCGAACTCATTTGTGAAATTAAAATAAAATATCCAATAACTTTATAACAGAATTCAAGGCCAACAAAATTAAAATTCTATTCCGGACCGTACAAGATTTCCGTAGTGCTGTGAAGTATTTCATTGAAACTAACAGTTTCATACCTACAGTGATCCCTCTTGTAAAATTTTCAATAGTGATAAAAATATACACCCAACAATTATCGAAGAAGAAATATTAGCAGGCATAAAATCCAGTTTTAGTCAGTCATTAAAGTAACTAGATTAATGAAAAGCAATGTACCAATTCCAGTTGTCGCAATAGATTTTAATGGTAAAGAGAAAATAGAATCAGTCCTCCAAATCAATAACGTGTGCAACTCAATAGTCAAACCAGAGAAAAGAAATAAATCAAAAGGTCCAATTCAATGCATGAGATGCTCAGATTTTGGTCATACCTGAACCATTGCAATTACATAATGTCGTGCGTGTTTTCTGCCGGAGAACACTTCTCTGCAATCCTTCAAAAATCAATAATAATCTAAAATGTAAACTCTGTAATGGAGCACATAGGGGAGATCTTCGATCTCATGAATGCGTTTACTATAGTAAGCTAATTGAAAAAAGATAAAATATTTTGTCTAAGAGAATCGTAGAAAATCCGTTACCAACCCCATACCTCCATTAAATCTTACAAACTTCCCATCACTTCCACAAGTAACAGAAATCCCAAACCTTACTCAAGTAAACTAAAACAACCAAACACAATCACCCCATCCTAACACTACCACAAACAAACATATAATTCAACCAACAACAATCACCCTACGAACAACAATAACACCTTACCTACAGAATATAATCCACTCAATCACTAACTACATATCAAGTATTACCTCAATAATTCCAAATAATACAAACTACAGAACTCAAATAACAAATCACCAACAAAAAAATAACAATCCATTTCATCTAACAAAACTCAGTTGATATAGCTTGCATAACAGAAACTCACTTCAATAGTTCAATGAACTTTTCAATCCCAGGTTTTAAAATTTACAGATTTGACAGAGAAATGATCAAGGGGAAGAGTCCTAATCTTCGTTAAACAAAACGTTCCACATTATCAGTTCATCCCACCACCCACCCGCGGCCTCGAAACTATAGCAATTAAAATTCCATTAAATAATAACAGTGATCTCAATATAATAACAGCATACAAACCTCCCAAAATTAAAATAAACAATAACAATTTATCTACATTGTTGCAATTACCCACCCCAACAATCATCATAAGAGATCTCAATGCTAGCACTGTTCATGGGGATGCCGAATCACCAACCCGGCAGGCAATTTCTTACGTAACTTACAACATCAAATACCCTTCTTTATTATTGCTCCCCCAGATCCCACATACTGTCCCTTCGATTCCCAGAAAAATCCAGACATCCTCGATATAGGACTCACAAATTTCAGTTCCCAATTAAAGTCGCTTACGTACCATGAATTGGATTCTGATCACATCCCAGTCATTATCTCTCCCCGTCTCCCCGTTCCCCAACCAACTCCCCCCTCTTCGACATCCCTAAACACACTTAATATAAATTGGAAAATATTTAACAGAAATATCAACCTCTCAATCCTCTCATTTAAAACCTTAAAATCTCTAACAGATATTGACGACGCAATATCAATATTCCATAATGCAATAATTAATGAAATAAACAAACTACAAAAAAAATTCCTTACACTAAACTAAGCAAACCTCTACATACTAAAATAATTTAACTAATTAAATTAAAGAATAAAACCAGAAGACTCTGAGCCTCATTAAAAATATCATCAATCAAAAAAGAATACAATCATTTAAATGACACTTGCAAACACGTCTTGTACACTTACAGAGAGCAGCAATAAAACAAAGCCTTATTACAATCTCTAAAAGTAAGAAACAACTCTCTATGGCAATTTACAAAAAAAAATCCTAAAAAAATTCGATTCCACCTCTATCAACAAACACAGGCAAAATACACTCTCATAGCGCCAAAGCAGAAGCATTAGCAGAACATTTCCAAAATACGTTTACGCCCAATAATACTCCTTTTCACACTAAACACTACGAAATCCTACAAATAGCCTCTTCCCCCATCTTTAATATACCCCAGAGAATAAAATACATTTCCCCACGCGAAATAAAATCTCTAATTCAGAAACTTCCAAAGGAGAAAGTCCCCGGACACGATAAAATCAGCTCAATAGTCTTAAAAAATCTCCCATCGTCAGCTTTAGCCTTCCCAAACAATATTTTCAATTCAATTTTAAGAACAGGATACTTCCCCCAAACTTGAAAACATTTAATCATCCACCCTATTCCGAAACCCAACAAAAATCATTCCAAAGTAGACAGTTACCGGCCTATCAGTTTACTACCCGTTATTGCCAAAATATTCGAAAAACTAATCCTTGCCAGATTAAACCAGCATCTCAAACACATTAACTTAATTCCCAAACATCAATTCGGTTTCATTGCTCATCACTCAACTGCACACCAACTACTTACATTAACAGAACACATCCACTCTGCATTTCAGAAAAAACAACACACAATATCTACATTCCTCGACAGCACTCAAGCATTTGACAGAATTTGGCACCCGGGACTAATCTTCAAACTATTAAAAGCAGGAACTCCATCCTACATTATTCACATCATCAAAAGTTTCCTATCAGATCGCACATTCTCAGTAATAGTCAACCATCACTGCTCCACCCCAAAGCAGGCGTCCCGCAAGGCTCCCCTTTATCTCCAATATTATTTAATATATACATAGCAGACATTCCACCATCATCAAATTCTAATATAGCTCAATTCGCAGACGATACAGCCCTATTCGCCTCAGGATACTCACTAATCACAAATTCAAACTCACTTACACAACATTGAAACCTGGGCAAACCTCTGGAAAATTCAACTCAATCCCGACAAAACACTAGCAAATATCTTCTCACTCAGAAAGTTTACCTCCCCCCCGCTATAATAAACAACTCCCCTATCACCTGGACCTCACCATCACAACCCAAAATACCGGACTTCTGGACACAAAACTAACCGGGAAAACCCACATAGATATCAAAATTAAACAAGCAAGAAATAAATTATTTCAACTCCGGCCACTAATCAACAAACATAAATCTGTCATACACAAACAGTACAACACTATACAAAGCAATAATCAGACCACTACTGCTTTATGCATGCCCCATATGGATAAACGCAGCCCCCACAAATGTCAATAAAATTCAAGTAATGCAAAATAATTTTTTAAGATTAATCACAAATGCCCCCTGGTTCATAATTAATAAACAACGTCATTCAGAATTAAACATCAATACAAGAGTAGTACACATATAACCAAATAGCACACATATCACACAACTTCTATCAAAACCTAACAGACATACCAGCAGCATCCCATTACAAACTACCGAAAAATCCAACCCACACTCGAATAAAAAATAGATTCCCTTTTGAAGCATTCCTCAAAATTTTAGCCAACCACAATTCTTAACACGGAGGTTCTCCCCTAGAGTATCCTCTCCAATCTATAGACTTAGATAGCTTAGCTATTTTAACTAGAATAAGTCCGAAAAAAATACACTTGTAAAGTAATTGTACTGAACAATATAAATCTTCCAAAATGAATAAACGTGTGTTATAAAAAAAAGGGAAGTGTCCTAGTCTTAGAATGGCATTGAAGATGAAAGTAAGTAAGGCTATTAGTTTTCTTGGTAGATGGTGTAGGATTGTTGCAGAAATCATATCGTATCCGGGAGCTTTTTTAGTTGGTAAGTTCTTGATTGTTGTTTCAACTTCTTGAGCACTGACGGGTTTGATTTGGGGAGCTAGTTGCAATGGTTAATCTAAGAAGTTGTAAATTTCTTCCTCTTCTCTTGCAGATATTTGTGAAGGAAATGGTTGAAAGATGTTAGAGAAATGGGACGCGAAGCATTCCGTTTTCTCTTCGTCGGTTTAGCCCATGTGCTGTCGGTTTTTTTGACGAGAGGAATATGTTGCATCGGTCTCATCAAGTATTTAATAGTTTTTGAAAGAAAATGCTCTGCATTCGAATTCGGAATCAGTTTTGAGAGTTTATCTCGTTGGGCGTGGTTTTGACATTCTCGAAGGAATCTTTTGAGGTTTCGTGAAGCTGAATTTAGTCTTCTTTTGACTGCTGGGTCTTTAGTGATTTGCCATTGTTTCTTTAATTTACGTTTCGATTTCACCTTTTCTCTTATTACTAGTGGGATATATAGTTTTTTGGTTTGCTTTATTTCTGGTGTAGAATGCCATACAACTTGATGAATTTGTCAGGTTACATATACTATAGCGTCATTTATGTTGAAAGCAGTTTTCAATGGTAGATTAGCTGTGCTGTTATTAATTAGCCATTCTGAGAAATATTTCCAATATGTTCTATTGTTGTGGATTGAGGTTTGCTTATTGTCTTCAATAATAATTGAGCTAATGACTAGTAGAACTGGTGAATGATCAGACCATAGATCTTGTGACCAGTAGGTGTGAATGTAACTTTGGTTTACTCCTTTTACAATAAAGAAATCTAATACATGAGGAATTTTGTTAGTGTCTTTCGGCCAATAAGTGAGTTGGCCAAAAGAGTACGAGGATAATCTTTCGTTTATTATAGTTTCAAATAGAGATTTACATTTCGGGGAAGTTAGTCTGGAGCCCCACAATGGATGTTTAGAATTGTAGTCACCGCCAGAAATAAATCATGGTGCATGTGTTCTGAAGAAGCTTGCGAATTGTGAACTCTGGATTTTATGCTTCGGAGGGCAGTATATTGCTGCAATATTCAATGATCCAAATGCATCACTTACATGAATGGATGCTGCCTGCAAATACGTGGTGCTATATTGAGAATTAAAGTGATGATTGATTTTTTCCCGAACATGAATCCGGAGAGTCAAGAGACGAACTGTATTACACTCACGGGCAGAAGTAACTGGAGCTGTTGATTTCGTAAGAACTGATGACAGACGCAGGTTCGGTCACGCACGATGGGAGGCGGTATGCTCATGCAAAGCGAAGCAGATCAGTTTAGAGGTTTTTGTCAAGCACTTCGAAACGTTCGCTTGAAGATGTCGGGGAGTGGTGCAAGTCCTTCCGTAATGAAACACTACAGTGCTAAACTATTACGGAGTGGTGAGAAACGTGTGGTATTGAAAGTTTTAAATACATTTTTAACATTTCTCAGAACTTCTCGAGCAAGGTATTTCTAAAGTGACGCCAGAACGCTGGTGTAGAGCACACTATTAAAGAGAAACAGAGGATGTGGGACATAGATTGCTTTAGTGACAGTGTCGTGGACAAGGTAGTCCTCACCGAAGTTTCCTCTTTCTACACCAAATCATCTGCTTCAGAAATGAAAGGAATTTTACCTCTTCCTGAAGCAGAGAGATCGTAAGTAAATTGTTGGCATGAGAGTAAAGGGTGAATATTAGTTAATAAGTCGAAATAATGTAAATTGGATAATGAAATTCACTTGTTCACATTATTCTTGTTTATATTTTTTTAAATTTAACTTTGCAAACTGGTAGTTAAGAATGATTTAATTGTTTTTAAATCACGTAGTTTTGTTAATGTTTATGAGCATGCGTTTGCGGAGCTATTAAAAATGTTAATGATCGCCTGTTGATCTGCAGATGTCGGGTTCTCTTTTTGAGCGACCACTGACTATATCGAGTGCTCGTGGCCAAAAGTAGTGCGAGCGGAGTCGGCAATTGAGAATCGGAGCAAGGCGGATGAATACGTCGGGTTTCTTTACATCAGCTTTTTTCTAAGGGCGAACCAAGAGTAATACAGTATCGCGAAGTTCCGTTGTGCGCAGTCTACGTGTTGTTGTTGTTGTTGTTGTTGTTGTTACACACAGCACTCATTGTGTAGTACCAGCAACAGTTAAGTGCACGTCGCTTGACGTAAACTCAACAGGGCAGGCAATCACCCAATCTCTGCTTACTCTCATCATGTAAATCATTATTTAGAGTTGCAGAATATTACACCTGAAGTAGAAACGGAGGTCGTCGCACCTGCTGTAATCGACGAGCAATGCTTCGATGGCAGCCAGGAAGCCGCCTCAACAAACTCCAGCACTCAGTCTTAACCATCAATATCAGACATTAACACGGTGACTGCGAAACCCCAACGAAACAAAGAAGAAAAATGCCGACTTAAGAAACGTTAATGTGAACTCTAATCTAAACAATGACCCATAGTACAGTGACTCAGAGTACAATGACCCTGAAAAGAACAGATACCGATGAGCTACTTAACGTGCACCCTAACTCCGAAGATAAACGGTGCGTATACTTGCATGTAACTACGGACGATCACTCGTCGCAACCAGCCACAATTCCACCAATTTTTGTGTCGGATATATTCTGTGCGTAAATGCATCATAGAACTCAAATCTAATGTCACAGACAATACCATTACACATGTTAAAAATAAGAAAGTTAAGTTTAATGCCAAAAATGCAAGTCTTCCGAAAAATAATCATCAGATACCTGATTCATACGCAATGTAATTTAGATTCATTCAATGATTCATCAAACAAAAAAGTTGTCAGTCATATTTAAAAACATTTCCCAATCCATATCAGAACCGGACCTACAACAGTGCCACGCTTCTGTAATCAGAGTTACCAGACTTCAAAAAGGTGGCCATCCAATTAAAGTAGTCACCACGAAATTTAACGGTTGAGAATCATCAGAAACAATCTTAACCATATAACAAATCTGCAATCACCGAGTAAGCACAGAAAGGTGAAAAAACATAAAGGTGTCATTCAACGCCTAAGATATTTGTACTATGACCATTGCAAAAAAGTTGTAATCACTACATCACCTGTGAGTCCTGTATGGGTAAACATTATTCAGTGCTCTGCCGCAAGGACTTAACTCCCGTATACGCAAATTGCAATAGAAATCATAGGGAGAACATACGAAACCCGAATTGCACCAACTAGAATGGGATCATAGATAAAAAAAAGTAACTTTAATCATGTAAATGTAAATAAAAATAATTTATGAACATGTGTGTTATTTAGACACAAATATCTCAATACTGACCCTGTCTTTGAACACCCTTTCTTTGAATACCCTTTGTTTGAATTATGTCCCCTGGCCACTCATTTCGAAAGCACATTCTGTGAGAACATGAGTGCCCATCCGCATTATAACACTATAATACAGGCTACCAAGTTAAACTTCTTTGGTCCGTATCAGAGAATAAATTAATCTCCTGTTGAAATTTCGAATATCATTAAGAATCTGCATAAAAAGTGTTCCAGATCACTCCATTAACAACACCATTAACAAAAACTACTACTACCGAGAACATCATACTTACACAACATATTTAGATCAAGTTTCGAGACCGGTTATACGGGCCGTTACGTCCACAAACAATTTAAGTGATATTATATTAGTCCGCAATGTGGTGTGTTTTCGCGACAGTTCTCAAACCTTGTGAAGGCAAGAAATGGTTTCGTATCAAGACGCCACTTCTGCCTCTCCAAGGAATAAACAAGAAATCGACCATCCAGGAAATGTCACCAAAAGTTACGCAAATATAACGCAGATATACGCAATTTTACCATCAACAGCATAAGCCAATATTATTGATTTTGTGGATGATTATTTTCTAAAACAGTAATAGAAGAAGTTGCAAAGATCGTACAACCCAGTAACATTAGATTTGCATCACGCATTTCAAAAAGTCATATTTGTATTTACTTAGCTACTAAACAAATTTTGAACAATCTCACTGAAAATAAAACCTGCAGCAAGCTTAATAATACTCTACTAGACATCAAGCTGTTAATTACCAAATATTGAAGAAAAAATCTTTCCAGCGTATTCCATATCATCCTCCAAAATGTTGTAAATATGCTACTAAATCAAAAAATAAGAATAGGATCCTCAATGACATTTCGGCTTTTTGGTAACACCTAGATTTACTCACATACTAAGCTTCAGAGGAAAGATATACACGCATCCTGAAGACAACTATAGAATAAAACTCCGGAAATAATAATGAAAACAGAATATGAAAACACTATGTTTTGAAACTACCTATCTAAATATACTTTTTCCTGTTTTATCTGCGAAAAAGTTAGTCACATACCCAAAGACTGTAAATCTAAAGAGACACTATTTCCTCTCATTAAGACTTTACATAACCTCACCAATCCTATAGAAAAAAAAATATAATATTGAATATCCTAATTTTACCGATCAGTCCATCCCTCAAAATGAAGATCTTACCCCATTCCATTAATCAAAATAAACCCACAAAGACACCATTAGCATCTACTACTACAATACCATCTGATCAAATTAACGTCATTATCGCCAAAGATACTGAGCCTAATGAGAAAGAAAAAGTTTCCACTTCTAAGCAATACAAAGGTACAAAAAAATAGATGTAAACACTAAAGATCTTAGTGATACATTTGATGATTCCATTTACTGATCAGATGAAACAGAATATATATTTAGTAATTCATTAAGTGATGAAGTAAAGGAAACAATACAAAGTAAAAAGAAAAAAGAGATAAAAAAGACGCTGTAAACCAAACAGAATAACTGTGGGAAGAAAATAACAAATTTCAACCAATCCAGAAAAAAAAGTTATCCTCTTAATATAGACCAATTTAGTTGTCTGATGGAGAGAACAAACGAAAATCAATATACAAACAAATATTAGATGAATAGACAGATAAAACTGAAGACTTAATCAGGATGCGTAAAGATTTAGATCGGAAAATGAACCAACAAATTTACTCGGTTTTCAAAACATTGCAACAATTAAGAAATAACAACAATCAGGTAACAAGTGAACCTTCAGCTAGTGATCGCCAATAAACAAAGATTCAGGAAATTATATTGTAAAAACAAGTAATGGATACACTACAATGAAACACAAATGGATATTACAGAAGAAAATTGGTAACCAGCGTTAGTAATAATGGCATCGTTGACAAGCTCGAAAGTCAAAGAAAACGCGTTGTTCAAATAACACAACATTGTGCAATATTCCATGCTTGGTGTCATGGCGCTTTGCAGATGGACACAGCCTCTAAAAACATTTGAAAAAGGTGTGGAGAAGGCATTGCAAGCCGTGATCTTGCAGAAGGGCGCAAGGAATTATTCTCTAAAAAGATATTGAAGCGTGCACACGGAAGCGGTTGGTGAGGTGCGGCGAATTTTTAGCATAGGCTGGGGTATTATCTAAATGATAATGAGGCGGTAACTTATGATTATTCTGATCGCTTGGTATTGTTTAAATAGTAGTATTGAATTATAATTGTAGATTTTATTAATATGGTAGTTGGAATTTTGAATTAAAATATACTTCGTGTTTCCAGGGAATGTATATTAGGATAGCTGCGTAGATGGAAGAATTTTTCGATAAGTAGCTGAAGTTAGTTGCGTGTTGGTGTTTCATACAAAACAGATAGGGAATGGTGCGTTCGCGTATTGATTTATGGGTATATTAAATTATATTAATATGAAATCGTTGAGGGCATCCCGGAAAATTTTGAATTTATTTGAATAATAGGCAAGAACGCGAGAATAGGAATACAAAGGACATTCCATGGACATTCTGCTGGTCAACCGGAAAGCCACCTATTACCTATTACCACCACATACGTTCTACCACTCTAAAAAAAACCTTCCACTGCGCATGCCGGAACGTGGCCTGTCCCTCCAAAGCTCCTAATATTTCCCCGTCTGCCTGCGCTCTTTGTCACCACATAGTTCTATCTCTCTCTGTCTTTCTCTCGTAGGTCGCGCGGTAATTCAACACTGCGAGTTTGGTGATAAACTGATGAGTGAGAACGATCAGACGGAAGGCAGCTTACGTGTTTCTACAGTAGGGGTTGTCCAAACGATCAACAGAGAATAAGCCGTGTCTTGAAGAGTTTCGGTCTCCAGTTCGTTTTACCGTGGCTAGTGAGCAGTGATAGTGTGCTTTACACAGAAGCTGCTGTTATTCACAAAAACCCAATTATTACAAATAATTCAAAGTATATCCAATGAAAAACGTTAGGTCGTTGATCAAAGAATCATTGAACATGGCCACATCCCTCTCTGTCTTCCACCGTACCATCCAAATCTGAATCCAATAGAACTTGTTTGGGAATTTATAAAAGGGCGCGAGGCAGCAGAAACAATTGGTGCATCCTTAAAAGAAAAGGAAACGTTTTGCAGAGAAGCGTTTGCACAATACAGTGCTGAACAATGGAAGAAGTCCTACGAGCATGTGTAGGGAACAGAGGCGACATAATAATTCAGATAATGTGATGGACCAGCAAACGATGCATTCATTTCTTTGGACACTCCTAGGAGTGCGAGTTCCTCTTTTGACGAAGAGAGCAGTGATGACGAGTGAGGGTCAGCGCGATCGCTGCGTCTTGCAGTCGCCTCTCCTTGTCGCCTACGCGCTTCCTTATCGCCGAGAGGGGAAATCTCAGATGCGACAGGGTAGGGGCAGCCTCCGAGACTTTAGCAAAGGTACGTCCGCCATGATGGTTTTTTGGCGAGCGGTTCAGCTGTAACAAAATATTGTAGTAAACTTACGAACTGTACTCAAACCTGTACGGTGTTTTAATGTTCTACATAGAGGAAGTAATTCTCATGAGCTGGAAAGAATTTGTAATAAATATACGAATGTTAAAGTTTTATTGTTGAGAAAGACTGACAATTTATATTAGCTGCCATCAATTTAATAATTGATTTCAAACAATATAACTTCCAGGAATCATGATTCTGTATAAAATTGCACGTGCACATGCAACCGGTAAGGGATAACGGCGAACCCATGGTGAAATTGAAGTTAAATTTAATAAATTAGTGTGAAAAAGTCGTGAGCGTAGCAGCGCAACAGTAGAGACAATAATATCCATAATAATAGCAGAGACGAAAAGGATTTCACAATAAAGATGGCTTAGCAATAAAGAGGAGAAGAGGTTTTTCAATAGTAGCTAATGACAGAACATACAGATACAGATTCCAAAATAACTTTCCTATTCATACCTGTGAAACGATAGCTACTTTTCAAATCATCTTTAATACTTGCCAAAAAAAAATTACCAAACACTAATAAAAAAAATTCTTGACTAACTTAACTTAAACTCTAACTTACTTGAAATACTCTAATATATTATATAAACAAAATAATAATATAATGCATATAAATATAAATATAATAGATGTATTAAAACTATTCATCTGAGAGAGAGAGTCACCTTGAAGAACCTGGATAGTGAGAAGCTTTCTTTACATCCGCAATGGATATGATTTTTATCGGTAAAAGGTATGAACGAAACGTTGAGGAATGAAGAGTACAAAAGTATGAGGAATGAAGGAAACATTGCAATAGACCCAAGCTTACAAAATAACTAATGATTTCAATATAGTTTTAAAATGTTCAGACAAAAACGTTGCGTATATGTATGTTGCGTATATCTTTGTTTCAGAAACAACATCGTCCGCTATGGTTAATATTGCATACAAGTTTGATGATAACCCAAGGAATTAAAATACCTCAATCTAACGATTAAAAAGTGTTGTGTTAGCTCCTATAAATGAGAGCATCAAATGGCTTTTAAACTCTATGCGACACGTTCCTTCTCCGACAAACTCTTTTTTCGATGTAAGTAAAATTCAGAAAATTCAAAGACATTCTATAGTATTCTCTGTTCTTAAGCAAATGGGTATAAGTGAATATCTCTTGTACCCAGTTTCCACTAAGGCAGAAGGAACTGCAGATATTACGCTCGGAAACAATTTTCACAATGCCTTCGCATTTGAGCTAAATGCTAATATATGAATATGCAGGCTGGCATGTTTAATGCAAAGCTTTAGGATATTATCCCCATGAGAATGTTGTTTGTTGAACGATACATTGTTCCAAATTCGCTCTGACAGAAATTAATTATTGGACCATAAAACATACGAGCGCGATCACGTAAAATTATGAAAAACCAGTAGAGGGTAGGAAGCAATAACAAAAGTAACACGTGTTCGAAAAATTTGTGAAATGAGTGCACGAAATAATGAACAATACTTTTAATGATCGATTCCAGAATATTGGTATATTACAATCGGATTTCATGTTCTTAGATAAGAAAGCAGTATATTTGGTAATTTGTTTTTGAGTCAATTACGAATAAAAGAAAAGACAAAATAATTTCGATAGACGTAGGTATAAACTTCTCAAACTTTTACATCAATCTTATTTGTGTCAATTTTCTTTCAGTTGAGTGAGTTTCGGGTATTATTACAAAAACCCTGTAGTTGGATAAATTTAATTAAGTAAATAACATTTATAGATTTCATAGATTACTCATACACAGACGTCGGAAAGCTAGATAAAGAGTTTATTTTAATGAGAATATATCTGCCATAAGAATATATTTACCACATCCACTTCTAATTCTGAGGGGATGCAACATACAGGTTTGACACTAAGAGAAAAATTAACAATATGTCAGCCATATACACAAAAAAGTTCATAAAAAGGTGATAATATTTAATACATTAATTGTAATGTTATTCAATAAAGTAGTTAAATTTTATTCGGATTAATTTTTGCTCTACTTAATTGGTTCATTTAATTTCTTCCTTATTCTCCGTTTATTTCCTTCATGAACCCTGACTTATGGTGACTGACTTCGAGAAAGATTTAAAACGTTCTTAAGTAATGATATAACTGCTAATAAAACTACGATATTGACTTTCATAATTTCTATAGTGAATTAAACTCATTGCCATGATTGTTGAACAATTCCGTAGAGATCTACAGAATGAAGGCAGGCACGAATCCTCATTTGCATCGTAGCTGTAAATGCAGCTGTACTCCACCCCAAATGTCACATTCAATTCGTGCTGTTTACTGATGTAAATAAATTATAATAATAACAGCAACACATAAATTTGATAATTTGTTGTTCATTTCTACAAAAGCAATCCGTCGCTCAATGTAGATATTTGACCCCTTGCCAAGCAGAAAACTAATCCAGCCGTTAGTGAAATTAATTCCATTACAAATTAATGTGAACAGATAAAATATATAATCCAAGATATGGCTTTCTACTGAATTTTTTGCACATTCACACTTCTGAAAATATATTGTGAGAATTGCTACCAAAACTTGAATACGAGATTAAAATAATTTTGCAATCAACCGAAATTTTAAAAAGTCCTAAATCTTTTTAATTGCAAGAAGTTTTCTTCATTTCAAGCGTGTAATTCTTCTGCAAGTATTTGAAATGTTCATCAAATAAGAGAACTGAAGTTATGGAAAAGAAACATGTAACCCCACTGTAAAACAATATTTTCCTTGGTACCTTTGCCTGCGCTCACCCTCTAAAAATCCGTGTATCCTGGTCCAAATTGATCCACGCTTTGGTGAATGAAGAGTCTATAACTAACAGTAGGCTACATTTGCTTTGATTTTTTTCATTTGGAATTCTATTCAGTATTCTCATTTATTGTTGCGTAGTCTAAGAATAGTTTAATATAATTTTGGGGGGAAGGGTGACATTCTGGGAAATTGAGGGGTCATGATGAGTCCACAGGATAAATGATGAAAAAGGGCTCTTTGTTAGGTCTGTTGTCAGGTTTAATAAAGAAAATTTACTTTTGTGTAGTTTTTTTAATTTCAAAGAATTTATAGATAACTGGCAAACGCTTCGAACTGATATTAATTTTTTGACAACACTATGAAATAATGGGTTAAATAGGATACTACTGAAAAGTCGGAAAAGAAGTCGAAGAAACCAACTAGAAAACGCTAGTTTCCATTTCATGATTCTAAAATGACGAAGATCGAGGAGGAAGAGGGTAGCACGACAAATGGCCGAAACGTCGGCAACACAGCCTTCGACGCGGCGTCACCCGGGCAGCAAAGATCATTGACATGACTTTGGCCGCGGAATCCTACGATTTCGCCGAAAGAACAACCATGTGTACCAAGTAACTGGGTGACCTTAAGCTACAACAAGCATATAAAGGTCGCGGGCAAAGGTAACACATTTACTGGAGCTCGCGGGGGCTGCATGCAGAGAAATTGGCACGTGGTTTAAATTAAGGGTTGTACAAATACTACGGAGCAGTGGTACGTCACTGAATACCTTGTCTTTTGATAGTCTTTGGGAGAAGTTACTTGCTAATTATCGTCAAAATTTGGCTGTTAATTCCCATTTTCTCTTTAAAGCAAAGAAATTATCTATTAAAATGAAATACTACATCGATCCGATTTAAAATTTTCAATTGAGAGTAAAGTTCTAAAAAATTGAATCAATAGTAACGTAAGTATCTAGATTTTGTAATAATTTTTACTTAAGAGTGATACAAAAGCAAGAACTTTCAAAGTCCAGGTTAGAAAGTTGAAGAGACAAATATTCTTGTCTGTTAAAAGCGCTATCCGTAAGTAAGCAACACCTATTAACTTATAGAGACCAATTTATTTCATATATTTGCCAAAAACAGCAAATAACTGAATGATTTAATAACACAAAACAATACATATTCCATACATACGCTATCCAAACATATTACTGTCACAGCAATAGGTGTTTTTATGAGGGAGAATTTAGTAATAAAATAAACTTCAAAAAGTAATAAGTCGTGAAGAACATCATGATAATATATTACGTTTAATCGTGTAAACATATTTTCGTATAAAGCTATTCACTGCTTCAGCTTTCGCAAGTAGCGCTCTTTCTGGATTTTAAGGGGAAATGAGTGTGGAATCAGGGGAAGTTCTCCGTACCCGTGCTCTTGCCCGTAGGAGCGCGGGGCTCCCCAGGCGGGCAAGTAGCTCGTGCGGGCGTGGTTTGACGTGCCCGAGCTAGAACAAAAGTCGGGTTATATCAAGCGACAGTCAAATGAGAGCAAAATAGTGCATGCCGTCTCTTCCTAGTGAACGATTGAGTACCCTTCACATCCAGACCGGCTCCACGGACGGGCGAATGCATTTGTAGCAGCCCATTCCAAGGAAACTGCTTCAGCTTTCGCAAGTAGCGCTCTTTCTGGATTTTAAGGGGAAATGAGTGTGGAATCAGGGGAAGTTCTCCGTACCCGTGCTCTTGCCCGTAGGAGCGCGGGGCTCCCCAGGCGGGCAAGTAGCTCGTGCGGGCGTGGTTTGACGTGCCCGAGCTAGAACAAAAGTCGGGTTATATCAAGCGACAGTCAAATGAGAGCAAAATAGTGCATGCCGTCTCTTCCTAGTGAACGATTGAGTACCCTTCACATCCAGACCGGCTCCACGGACGGGCGAATGCATTTGTAGCAGCCCATTCCAAGGATTCCCACTGTCGCTCCAATGATGTCGAACGCAGCTCCAGGGTCAAAGGGGGGAGGGGGAAGGGGGTTCTGGGGCGAGCGCTGCGGCAACCGCCTCACGTCCCGCGATCTCCCCTTCCCTTCCCACCCCCCCCCCCGACGAACCCTGCCTCTTCGTAGCGCCCTGTGCGCCGCAGCGGAGAGCTACGCGAAGTTGCTCCTAATAAAGTTCCCGTGTTAAGAACGACGCGGCGCAGGCCGTGCTGGGCCAGAGGGGGGAAGGGGGAGGGGTGAGGAGGGGGCGGGGCGGGCGGGCGAGGGGGCGGGGCCGAGGCGCGCGCCGCTATTATCGCGAGGCCGCCGTAAAGTCGCCGACTTAATTGTGCGCCACCGAAGAGATTTTTGGGAACGAAATTTACTTCCATTGTGCGCACAGGGCGACATTTAACGCCCAGGCCGTGGCTCGCAGGGCGGGGGGCGGGGTTCTCAGACGAGAGTCTACAGCGGCGCGCTCGGAAACAGCGGCCATTCTCACGATAGAAGCAAAGGGGACCGAGCTAACAGAAGATAGCCACAATTATCAGAGCAGAGTGTACGGAACAAGAGGTTTGAAAAAGTATACATCTACAATTCTCGTTATAATTCGATAAGCTACTTCATTTAATTTTTATTATTAAGATTTAAATCGAAAACAATCAGGAACTGGAAAATGAAATGATAAAACATTAAATCTGAAAGTGCAAGGCACAAAACTACACGATTAAAATAATTATATTCATTAACGATTTACAGAATTGCATTAAAACAATTCTACAGTGCGCGAAAAGTCACAGTACTATTTTTGTGTTTCTCGTTTCCATCTCGTAAGTTTAACAAAAATTACATGTTTATTGTTTAAATATGCAAAGTAATATAGGATGGTTTGAAATCACTGGAGTTGAAATGTATACCAGTGGCGGAGCTTACGTTGGTGTCACTCGGGAGAAAACTAATGGTGCCAACTCTCCTAAGTTAAATATAAAAATATCTATATCTGAATAGGTCATACATTATTTAATAAAAATGTAAGTATATTTGCAAGATATTAAAGATAATTTGCAGATTATTTTATCAAGATTTAACGATAAGATAAGATAATCACCGAAATCGAGACTCTTGGACCACTGAAGAATTGGGGCTCACTGTTTATAGTTTCGTGTTTTACTTTACATATTTTTTTTCTTTCTAGTATATATGATTTAATTGTATAACTATTAAATTAATATGTATATACATATAATTTTCAAATAAATCATTAAAATTATATCATTCGAACTATACATTTTTTCAATTTGTGTCACCCCTAAATGGTGTCACTCGGGGCGCACTGCCTCCACCCCTAGCTACGCCACTGGCGTATATACAGTTCTGAATCATAATGAAAAAGATTTGAAAGGGGAAAAACATGGAATTGCTTAGCAAAGCGCATCCTGTCAGTTTTTTTTTTACATTTTTTGAAATTCTTAGTAAACATAACAAGTACCTAATATTTACAACAAAAATGAGCATGCATACCTATGCAACAATATTGTGCAAACGTACATATTATATACATAATATTATTTATCTTCGTATCATAAACTTCGATTGTCCAATCCGTGCTGGCACATAACATTTTTTACTCATCTTTCATATTTCTTCGACAATTGGAGGTTCCGAAGGATTCGATCTTACATTTTATCCTCTTTCTTTTGCACGTAAACGATATGACCTCGTCTGCTAGAAACAGGACAGTTCCCTTTACTGATGAGACGAATGTTCTTGGCACCGAAGAAACAATAAATAGTACGATTTCAGAAATTTCAAATTGGTTCCGTAAAAAAAACCAGTTAAAGTTAGAAAACAGGTTTCAATGGATTTTTGCATTTCAAAACCACAATCGAATGCGCCACAGAAAATGGACAATATTCTTTTGGGTAATGTGAAGGCAACAAAATTTCTTGGTCTCTCACTTCATTCAAACAGCAAATTGAAAATCAATATAAATCAAACACTAAATTATGTTACGCATTCTTTCAAATTCTTTCTGCCTTCGTGCAGCTCTTTGCATGTTATTTGCATAGCAATAGTATAACATACATTCATGTTTGAGACATGGCATAATATTTTGGAAAACTCGTCCTATAGTATCTAGACGTTTAGTTTTCAGTAAAAATTATAGGAATTATAAGCAAATGTCCTTGACGTAATTCCTGGAAGGCTTCCTTCATTGAGCTTGCTATCTTACAGTTGCCCTGCCTATTTATTTATGAACCTGTATTTTTATTCTGTTAAGTGACTTACTTCACGGTGGGAACATATTTTCACGCAATAATATATTAATGATTACAATAAACGTACTGCAAGATCGTTGTGCAGTGTATTACTGCTGACAAACAAGACCGTATTTTTCCATCTAAGTAAGATCCTTAATAATATATATTCTGGTGTGGAAGCAAATTCAATTCCGCTAGAGACATGAAGTTGGGCATTCTCATTCTTTTGGTTCCTTTGACCCCAATCTTATTTTTTTGATTCCTGACGACAATACTTGCATTAGCTCTTCCGCTAACCTTTCTTCTGACTTTGGTCAGACAGGTGGAGGGATTGACAGATCGACAGGCAAACAGAAAGCCAGAGACGTAAAGACAGGCGGACGGACAGAGAGAGAGAGACGGATATTCAGAAGAACGAATATAACAGACGGACCGACTGACAGACGGATGAACTGGCAAATTGTGAGATTTGTGAGGAGGGTCGGATGGATAGACTAAAAAAAACACCTCTTCGGTATCACGGTTTTTCAGTAAGTGTACTTTCGTCAAAATGTTAGCATTAATTGCTTGAAGGATTACATTAATTTCTTTATTCTTTGTAACAATTGTTGATAGTAACATATTGTTACAAAAAACTTCTACATTCAAGTTGATTTTTTAAATAATAAAAGTTAATATTCATTCAACTCTACTAACTTATATAACAAGACTGAAAATTGGCATGGTTTGAATTCTATACCAGTATTTGGCATTCCAAATTAAATGAAACACAATTAATTATAATTGCATAGTTTAAGTTCAATTATCTCCAACACCACTCAACTGCATCTCCCAATTTATGAATGTTTCAAATTGATGGCAAGGGTTTTTAGTGGAGCAATTGCAAACGCAATTGAGGCGCTTGAAAATGTGAAGGCATTTTCTCTGATGCATGATTGGGCCAATTAAATGCTGTAAAACCATTTGTATTGACGGAAGAAAATAATATTGATGGCATGTGCCCTAGAAGGCTAATTTTATCAATATAATTACCATATTCAAATGTATTCCTTAATTTCTGTTATATCAGTTAACATTTCGAATGGGATATCTATTCGATGGGGCATCTAATTTATATTTTAAGCTCCATATTTGATATGATGGCTTCAGAGTGGTGTTGTAGATAATGTTCAAATTTCAGTCGCGACATTGAAAATGTGGGTATATTGTTACTTGAGACAATACGCCTCTATGTTTACGACACAGATACGCACCTGTTAGAAGAATATCCAGCTATCTCGCCATTTATTAACTATTTAAAGGTATCGTATCTCAAATGGTGTGCCCGACAATGGTTCGTGCAAGAGACTAGCTGACCTACCGACGACGTTAACTTCAAAAATTTAAAAAGGACCAAAAGATTCGTCTCAGTGACCTCGAATAATTACGTTATGCCGGGGAAAATATGAAAGCAGTTACAATGCAGAAACTAGGAACAGATTCGAAGCTCTCTTATCCAACAAAGACGATAATACTTTTGAATTCCAGTAGCTACACCACCTATTCTCATTCATAATGTCGATCATTACAAAATGCTAATAACGGACGTAAAAAGTTAAACTGATTGCAACAATTTTTACTGCTAAAATCATCAACAAAGCTGTAAAAATTAACATATTCAGTATCAAGAAGAGAGGTCTTTAGAGGTCTGATTCGTTTTTGTAAAGAAAAACATAGATTTTCACTCGTTTCAAGATCCATCGACAAAACTTAAATAAGTAATAATTAGAGGAATACCAATCGATTACAGTTACGAAGAAATAACAAGTGCCTTTAGCTATTTCGTTGTAATAACAAAACAGATTGTGCAAAAACACAATCATAATCTCATTATCATTTAACCACCTCGATTGTAATTTTGACATAAAGGAAATATTCAAATTAAACCAGTTATTTATAGCAATTGTCAAGGTTGAACAAAAGAACGGACCGAAAACCCCGTTTTAATGCAAGAGATGATAGAGACACGGTCACACCCAAGCTAATTTTAATCGTAAACCCAGATGTATAAAATATATTGAGCCACGCCGTTCCTCAAAGTGTAAGAAATCTCGAGAGATGAACTTGTGAACTGCTTAGGGATGCACACTGCAAATAACGGCAAGTGTCCAATCAAAAAATTAATCAAGAGATCCAACGTTTCACGTTATACTAAACTCTCAAAAATCAAGTATTACCTGACCTCGAAAACGCATTACCTAGTTTGGATGCAACTCATAGAAATAGCACCACTCATGGCATAAACAACTTACCGACCAAAACTGATAAATGGTGGAATAGATCGGACGAAATTTCGGACCATTACAAGTAATGAATTACACTTACGAAAACAAGTAGGCATTCCGGGTAAGATCGATTATTACAGAAAAATTTAACATCATTTACAAAGCTTTTGCAGATTAAAGAATTAATTTAAATTCACCCAGGCAAAAAAAAATGAAATTCAAAAATTTATATTAAACCTAATTAAAACAAAAAGCTGTTTAAGGGATATCTGACAAAATACATCTCAAAACTGTAAGAGCGAAATCAATAAATTAGGGAGACTCATCAAAGTACATCTTGAGCATCACAGATACACAGCAAATTTCGACGATATTTTGCAAAAAATAGCCTCAGGCACTAGGTCTCTATGGAAAGCTATAAAATAATTACAAACAAAGCAAATCCCCCACTTAAATACCGTAATAGTATTGGGGAATATGATCAAGATAAAGCAAACGTTCTTGTAAAACGTTGTCATATACATTCAAACCTCATTTACGTATTGCCAGCAAATACATGAGTTTCATTAAGAATAAAATTACAAAGCTCATTCTGACAGCTGCAAAACCCTGCAAATTCATTTCTCTCAATGAGATTGAACTTGAAATAAAACCGACGACCAACCTACTCAACCGGGAATAATATAATACTTAACAAGGTTCTGAAAGATTTACCCCTAATATCCGGTATTTATTTAGCAGCTTTGTTTAACTGAGTTGGGTCGCTTTCCAAAATCATGGAAACATTCTCATATCACACCTACAGAAAAACAGGAAAACAATTCAGTCCCAAGTAACTACAGACCCCTATCTCTTTTATGAAATTTGAGTAAGGTTTTCGAAAAATCACTGATAAAAATGTTAAATGTATATAATCAGTTTAAAGGTATTCCAGCTACTCAATTTGCCTTCCGAAGGAATATTCAACCGACGATCTATTTTAATTTATCGCAGATTCATTTGAAAAGACACAGATTGGGTTATTTGTAGTCATCACTAAAGTATTTGACTGCATTTGGCATTCACGTCTAATATATAAATTAAGAATACTAGAGATACCGCTATAACTACAAAATTTAATTATAACTTTCCTATCGGACAGAACCTTTTCTGTAAGGATCAACAACGCAGAATCTTCTCCGTACAAAATAATTGCAGGAGTCCCTCAGGCTTCCTTCCTATCACCCCCTATTATTCTCTACATTTATTAACGATTTCCTGCAATTATCCCACTCAGAATTAGCTTTTTTCGCCGATGACACAACATTCTTCTTAAATTCTGTTGATATTTATGAAGGAATTGGATGACTTAAAGAAGATATCTTCGTTTTCATAGATTGGTTAAGAAATGGAAAATAGAAATCAACCCACCCAAATCCTGTCTAAAAAATATTATCACATAGAAAAATACCCAATATTCCGTCGTTAAATGGTACTGGTGTAACAATCCGGTATGTTGATCCAAATTCACCCATCACATATTTAGGCGTCTCCATCGTCACAAAATTAAATTGTAAATCACATATCAACAAAACCTCGCTAACATTAAAGAAAACTTTCAAAATTATATCCATTGTTAAACAATAAATTCTCATTACAAATAAAAACATCACGTTCCACTTATAAATCAAGTATAAGAATTATGCTATACGCCTCACCCATATGGGGTAGTGCTGACAAATCGAACATTAAAAACCGCAGACCATTCAAAGTAGAACTCTCCACAATATCTTAAAAGCACCTTGGTATGTCTCCATTGTGCAAATCCACAACAATTTAAATAACCCCTACAAGACTACCTGCAAGGCAACATTAGACTTAGCATTTAATAAAAAATATCTAGTTTATCATTATCCGCACACTTTCATTTAGAAACCACCACCAACACAACCAGATTCAAGTCCAAAAAAATTTTTAAAAACACATCGCCGAATTATAATTTTCTTTTAACAATTACCACCAAATCTTGGAGGTGCATTATGTGGTATCATCACACAGAAATAAAATATTTTTTTGCAATATTCCCTTATATAGTTCTCATATAGCACCTTGTAAAGCACCTCGGTGCTTAACTTGGAATAAATAAACAAAAAAATAAATAAAATGAAAAAAAATTCAAGGGTAAACGAGTAAGTGTGAGCTAAGAATACTGCCTGACAAGATTGTTTGCTGAATTGTATCGTGTTATGGAGGAAGGAGTGCCCCTGACTTCGGTGCGAGGGCGAGGGCGAGGGCGAGGGCGAGGGCGAGGGCGAGGGCGAGGGCGAGGGCGAGGGCGAGGCGGAGGGCGAGGGCGAGGGCGAGGGCGAGGGCGAGGCGAGGGCGAGGGCGAGGGCGAGGGCGAGGGCGAGGGCGAGGCGAGGGGCGAGGGCGAGGCGAGGCGAGGGCGAGGGCGAGGGCGAGGGCGAGGCGAGGGCGAGGGCGAGGGCGAGGCGAGGGCGAGGGCGAGGCGAGGCGAGGGCGAGGGCGAGGGCGAGGGCGAGGGCGAGGGCGAGGGCGAGGGCGAGGGCGAGGGCGAGGGCGAGGGGCGAGGGGCGAGGGCGAGGGCGAGGGCGAGGGAGCGAGGGCGAGGGCGAGGGCGAGGGCGAGGGCGAGGGCGAGGCGAGGGGCGAGGGCGAGGGCGAGGGCGAGGCGAGGGCGAGGGCGAGGCGAGGCGAGGGCGAGGCGAGGGCGAGGGCGAGGGCGAGGGCGAGGGCGAGGGCGAGGAGGGGCGAGGGCGAGGGCGAGGGCGAGGGCGAGGCGAGGCGGGGCGGGGCGAGGGCGGGAGGGCGAGGGCAGGCGGGGCGGGGAGAGGGCGAGGGCGAGGGGCGAGGGCGAGGGGCGAGGGCGAGGGCGGGGGCGAGGGCGAGGGCGAGGGCGAGGGCGAGGGCGAGGGCGAGGGCGACGGCGAGGGCGACGTCGAAGAGAATTGGGGAGGGATGGGGCGATTGCGCCAGTGAGTACCATTCGGATTCCGGAAGGGCTCCTCCCCCTGCGCCTTCGATTCGCAGCGGGTGGCACGCGCGCAGCGAGGAGTGCGGGTCGCCCCTGGCCTCTCCCGCCCTTCTCCGCAGAGCGCCCGCGCCCACGCCGTGCGCGGAATCCGCTCTCCACTCAAAAGCAAACACAAATATACGGGCGAGCGCGGCCCAGCGCGTTGCAGGCCTCGCCCCGAAAGGAACGCCCGCGGGGGGTGCTCGCTCCCTGGCCTCGTGGCCACAAATACCGCGCCTTCCTATCACTTTTATTTACAGGAAATTATTAATAAGCTTGGATGAAAACGCTTTATACTACGAATATAAGTCGATAGTGGTTGATTATTAACAAGCTACGAAGAAAACACCTGACACTACGAATGCGCGAAGGCAGTAATTGACACTTCGTGGGAAAGGGAAAACGCACGTCCTGCCATCTAAGCAACAACGAATCGGAAACTTTCGCTTATGTACAGCGGAATTTTAATCTGAAGTAGTTTGTGATGGAACAATCGACAGGTGTGACATCTACATCACTGAATAAAGACAACAGATTTAGGTCTAGATTTGAGAAGCTTTTATTAAGAATTACATGTTAATATATTAAGTTATTATATACGTATAGTACCTTTAAGTAGCAATTAAATATCTGAAGATGGCACCGCTATAGAAGGTAAATTTATATATAATAAATGTTTATTTTGTATATTATTAATTTATTTAAAAATATATTTAAAGTTATATTATGTTATACCAGTGGCACCTTTTCCATTTATTCACTCTCTCCTCTCACGTGTAACTGCGCCATTGACCAAATCCGCCGGTGCTTAACATTTGGGCTGGTGGTGCTATGACTGCGCGGCAAGAAACCGAGAGAGGATAATTAATATTTTACAAGCGTCAGACGATTTAAAATAAAATATCCCTGGCTGCAACTGCAATTTCTACGCGGTTCAACTGAACGGTCCGCACTGCATTCGCGAGAGACAAGTTGATCTATTTTACCTAAACTTGCTTTCAGAAAAACACTTTACCCTACACGATCTTTACCTTAACCTTCCAGTTACTTCAGAGCTACCAAACACATTTTTTTCACTTGTTCCGCAGTGACCAGTCCAAGGCCCATTTCCACCCATGCCTCCTAGGTCTCTTCCATCCCCTGCACCCTCGCTTATCCAATTAACTTATCCCTTGACCCATCTACCCCTCCCAGTATGCATTCCTCAATCCATATATTCACTCTAAGAAAAATGTATTCACCGCCGCTATTACAAATTCATCTATTGAATGATAACCCACAAATAAAACCAGTACATTACTTAGGTATAACATTTTATACTAAATTAACGTAGAAAGACAATACAAAATAGATACTCTATCTCCTACATAGTTAAAAACATTGTTTAAGTGCAGAATCTTGAATACTACTTTACAAATCACAAAAGTATTTATTTATTTATTTTCGATTTTCATAACAAAGTAATGGAGCACATTCAGAGAGTTCAATGTAATTCTGACCTGCACCATTATTTTAAGCGTCCCTTTTTCTATCCGGGGGAAAAAATTGAAGAAAAAATTTTGAGCGGTTTTTGAGAAAATGTATTTTTATACATTGGATATATTTTAAATACAAATTATGTACTATTCTTTTCTTCAATACACTGTACACGATCTTTTTTATAGAGCTGTTTTTCTAGAACAGATTTTGTTTAAGGCAAAAATCTCTATCTTCAATTGCATATTATTAAATGTTAAAACTCCGCAATTTTTGAAAATCGAGAAGTCGCCTGAAATGAGACTGACACTGCTTTTTTCGTCCTTTGAAACAAACTAGGAAATTTTTTTTTAATTAATTAAGCCATTTTTGAGAAAATTTTGAAAACTTTTAGACCCTAAAACGAAAATATCCTTTTAATACGTTTCCGTTCATCAAAATATCCATTTCAGAGACCCTAGAATTTATTTAATTCGATCAGGGAAAATCGGATTTGGAGAAAATCGCCTGAACGGCCGAGCGATGTCGCTAGGAATTGCAAGCGGAGTGCAGTTGTGTGGGGGATGATGGGGATGGCGCGACGTGGAGGGGGGAGAGTGTGGGGGGGGGCTCTGGTCGGGCGGGGCGCCCCTGAACAGGGAGGAGGTTGGGGCAGAGCAGAGCGGAGATTAAAGCAGACTAACTTCCATTTTACGCTACAGACAAATCATTCTTTTTCCTGCACATTGTATGACTGTGTTGATAAATACATGGGCAACGCCAGTCACTTCTGCCTTTCTTTAGTTGTTACTTCCTCGCACTTACTTCGTAAGAAGTGGAAGTAATGTAATCGGACACTCGAAAATGACATATTTTTGGCAAAAAACTCTCATTCCCGAGCACTTTTAACGAAAAAGGAGATAAATTCTGTTTATACATGAAGTAAAATACTTCCTCTAATACATGGTGTAGCCAGAATCTATGGTATGTAGGTCGTTGATATGGAAAAACCGATTGACGGAAGAACGCCTCTCTGGTTGCACGTCCGTCTGTGGTCAACTCTAGCACGTAAAACATTCAGCCGATTTTCTCCAAAATTAATATTCGCTGATCGATCTCAACGAATTCAAGGCTTTGGGAATTTCTACTGAATGTTTTTATTTTTAGGGTGAAGCCATGAAGCCTCCAAAATATTTTCAAAATTTTATAAAAATTATTTTTTTCTCTATTTAAATCTTTTCTCTATTTAAATATTTTTATTAACCTTTGTCCTCGGATAGCATAAATTAAGAGATAGGTGCAGGCCTCAGGTTCGTTGAATTCCTCATATGCGTCGTCCTACATCTATAATATTTAAGATGGATATTTGTCCTTAATGAAATCTGTTCCTTAAAGACATATCTTAAAATAAGGCTATGTACTATTCTTCAAAAATATGACTAACTTTCGCATAATTTTAGGCGAAATATAAGCAATTTTTAATTTCTTAAACATTTTTTCTCTAAAACAGAACCAATTTTTTTCGTTAAATTTTCTCCTCGTATGTATCAAGGGACGGTAAAAAATAAGGTGCTTGTCCCATTTTCCCCACAGTGTCTTTTCGGAAATCGCAAAAAGTTAACATTTTAAACCTACAAACTTGATATTTTTACCGAAGACAAAGTCTGTTCCAAAACGTCAGTTCTTTAAAGAACGTCCTGTACCGTTGTTTTTAAAGAATAGATTTCGCATAATGTGGACATGAAATTAATGCAATTTATGAAAAAATCATTTTCTCAAAATTGCTCCATATTGATTCCACGGATAGAAGGGACACTTAAAAGAATGATCCAGTTCTCGTTTTCGTTCAACACTCTAAATTTTCGAAAATTGCAAATCGAGAAGTAAAGCAAGAAAGCACTGATGTGCACTGGCATGCACTGTTGTAGCAGCAGCAGTTGAGTTTCGTGTTTCATTTCTTCGCAGAATGACTGCTCAGGCAGGCTAAATTCTCTAGTTTGCAATATCTCCACACAACGTTTTCCTAATGCACTGTGTATAAGCTCCCACGGCCAACCAATTATATTAACAGATATTTGTGAATATTCACATAAATCATAACAATTTTTAACTTGCAGTGGCCGACCAACATTTTAGATTCATATGTCTACTAGAATATTCAATGAAACTGACACTTCTTCGGCTTTAACAAATTGATTTTGCGTTTCTCAGTTTACGAACATTCTTCATTTTTAAAGATCCAACTTAGCTAATTGCCACTAGTTACGGGAAAGTTTGAGAAAGAGAAGATAACTAACGAAATATTTCAAAACTTATATTGCAAGGAAGATAAACGACAAAAGTGCTCTCTTTCACCTTTCAATGAACTCTTTCTCAACGCTCTTCCCCCGATTACCGAGGCAGATGAAGCGTGCCAGACGTTACGCAAAGGCGCGAATTAATCTAGCGTTCTAAATGGTGACCTTTCGCACTGCTTTTCGCAAAACAAAATATGAAGAAAGTATCATCGAAATGTACGCTCGAAGAAATATAAAACAAAATTTGAAATTAAACTCAAACTAGTCGCACCGAAAGCACTCAGCTCTAATTTCAAAGTTTGTAAATTGTAGAGTTCTGCTCATGTGATTGCATAAACGATAATGCACAGCTATTTGGATAGAACTAAAAAAATTGCAGAATTATTCACGAACTTTCGATCATATCGCAGGAGCATTGCGTCACTTTCAAAATTAAAAGACACTTTTCAAATTCCAAGAGCAGCGACATAACTACCATAGCATAAGTGGAATCCATTTCTATGAAAATTCAAATCTGCTATTTTTTTGCAGATCCAAAACATGTATTTCCATAAAAATCGCTGCCACAATTTTTTAAACTATTACTACATAAATGAGAACATAAAAAAAATTGTTTCATGGAGAGGAAACGGTGAGACCATATCTATTTATCTTATCGTATTAGATCATCGGATTTCAATTCGGGAAGATAATTACAGTCATCACTGAACCTCTAGGGACTAACAATTTTGGTTCACCATCTCCCATAATGCGAAAATAAACTAATTTATCCTTGATGACTGATTATGTTATTACAGACGTTCAGTGAAATAATAAAGCAGCTGTTTCATCTTAATCAGGCCTGCGGTTCTCAGAGAATTGCACTGAAGATGGTGGCAATACGTTCAAAACAGCTTTATGCAGAATTATTATATACTATGATACTTCCATGAAAGTCCTTCATTGTAAAGTATTAATACTTTCATATGAAGTATTTCTTCATTTATTTCTACATAATATTACACCTGATATTTCAATTTAGTATAATTATTGTTTTGTTATAAATTCGCCCCACTTTCTAGTGTAACTGATTTAGTAGAAAGATAGATAATAGAACAATAGAAATGTTGTCATTTAGTTAAGTCGTTAAGCAATAATTAAAATGAAGGAAGTGTAGAGTAGTGTAGAGTAGTGTGATGTAGTTTAGTGAAGTGAATTATTTGTAACGCCCCGATCGCGATTGAGCAGGGAGAGCCCTGCATGGCCTTGGCTGGCGGACTGTTACATTAAAAATATTAAATATGAGTCGCAAAATATCAAAATCACTGAAAAAATGCTTATCTAACTCATGACAATATGTATATCATTGGATTTGTCTTTGAATGCTCGCCATGGTAGGCAAAAATAATATTTATAGTTCCATTTGAAAAAAAAATGTTGCCTCAATATCTCACAAAATACAAGTGATAAAATAGAAACAAATACATACATCAATTAGCCCCCATTCCCTTACGCACTTCCGTGAAAACTACATTGCAACAGCTTCAACCGTTCAAAAATTCCTCGAGGTGCTGAAGTTACGTGACTCAACCCCTTGTGACGTATGTTAATATATGCATTTATACATGCATATTATGTGGAAATGTGTATATGAACGTTTTGTGTGTGCATAAGGGGTGCATTCATATGTATGGATTTCAATATATAGTGAACTCAGGCATATTTGCACATGATTATTCAAACAGGGTAACTTATGTGTATCAGTAGTCAAGAAGAACTGTATGTATACCACACATTGTGTGCATATATTATCAAACATTTAGTAAAAACGTATGTACTACATATGAATGAGTACGAGCCAGCTAGGCTTCATGCCAATATAACTATACAACTTTTTTAAATTACCATTAATATTTACGGTTGGATTTGCCTAATTCTACTTGGAAGTTCCTGAATTATACTATCATGTGTTAAGTGTGTGAGTTGTAGTTGCAGTTTTCTTCATTATGTTTATTTTTTGTCCTTTTAATATTGCAAGCCTGTGGATTTGGTGGTAACAGTATGAATTATAAGAAAATATATCTAAGAGAGTCCTGCAAGCATCAATTAATGCAATTTTGAATCTTTCCATTACCTTGCCTATATATTTACGAATCAGTGGTTCGTCTCAAAACTGACTTCCTTAAGGATAGAAACTTATTTTCATGCAATACATAGATTTATAATTACGCACTCCAAGGAATCATATCCACCGCGTATCGACACTGGAATCATATTCACAGTATCGACAGCTCACTACAAGAAAGGGGGTAGCGGAATAAGATGTGCAAATCTGCCCCTAGTATAAAAAAATAATGTTGAAAATCATAATTGAAGCAAGCTTTTTTTCGGATTTTTTCATTTTACATTTTTTTTATCCGAAAAAAGCAAACTTTTTTTCGGATTTAAATCAATTTATTCTGAGTACATCCTACGAATGAAAAAACATATTTTTCAGCTTCTTATATATGTTTAAATTTTTAACCACATCACGCCTCTGAATATTGATTTAAATTACCCTTGTGGTTTTCGGTAGATGATAAAGATGTTTTGAGAGTTTTTCAGGCATTTATATCCGATTTCGATCCTTCGTTTTTAAGAATATTTCATGTTCTGACGCAGATATATAAAGAGCTAAATACAAATTGTAATCCTGTAAATTCTTAACAGTTTTCAAAATTTTATGGTTTTATCTTGTAATTTGCGCCCGACAGCTCAATATAAATAAAACAGGAATTCAATAGTGTATTATTCATTTTCTTAAAATTACGTCTTGTTTGATTAATTTTCGTAGTTTTTCTGTTTTATGTTTATTAAAAAAGATAAATAATGAAAAACAACATTGTAAGAATAATATGATAACGTATTGTTATTTGAATATTGAATAGTTTGTCACATGGAATGTACTACGGCTTCTGAATGAATGACCCCAATCTTGGTTAGGTTTTCTTCCAGTTTGCCTGATCCTGAGCAAATGCTGAGATGGACGCTTGTTTTGCTTTTGGACATTAATGTAGGTTCACTATGTTCACGTTTTGTGGGTGGCTATTTTGTTAGAAATTCTATAAAATACAATCTCTAGTTTGTTTACGAATACAAATAATTTTCCTATAACTCTGAAGCAAAAATGGCTTGCTTTCAAACTTTACTGACTCACGTTTGATGGTTTTATCCATGATTTAATTGTGAATAGTAAATGGTTGGTAAAGAGATTCAGCAGCTCAAAAAAGTGCATTTATTTATACTTTTATTCCGTACGTCACGAACTAAGAAAATAAATCACAATCAAAGATCAATCTGTGGTTTCTTTTTCTTTTGATTATCTAATAGCTGACATCGTTTCTTGATTTGGCTCGCAACATTAAATTTAGCTTTTGCCATCAGATAGTACAAAGTAGTAAGGATTTTAACTTTGAAAATAAATGCAATGAAACTCCATTCTGCTCGTAGAAACATTGAACTCACTGAATATCGCCCCTTGAAAGTGAACAGTGATAGACATCATTGGTGTTTCATTGCTCATCATGAGTTGGCCAATTGTCATCAAGGAGGCAGAATGGGGAGTGAAAGTAGAAAGTTGCTGTTTCGGACGATGTGGGAGGTGCGGGCGATGAGACTCAGAGAGCGTGCAGGGAGCGAGAGAGCACTGGCTGCTGGGAACTTCAGACGGAAAATTGAAGGCTCAACGCGGACGAAGTTGAAATCTCTGTTGGAGGAGAATCCATTGCGGAAATACCTCGCTAAGCGGTCGAATAATATCCGCAGCATTTGGCTCATCTGCCAAAGGACAGCTGCTAATGTCTTCGCGAGTTCTCTAGAGGCGTTGCTGCTTCTCTACTCTTACCTGCCCTGCGCCATTGTGTCACCGCGCACACCTCGCTCAGCCCCGCCCACTCCTCCCAGCCATTTCCAGCCCCGTTCAGACCTCACCCAATATCTGTCAGCCCTCTTCAGCCCCCACCCTTCTCTACGCCCGGCTCTCGCTCCGTCCCCGCCAGTCCCCCGATCCCCGTTCTAATCGTCCGCCTCCTGTCCCAGCCCTAAATTCGCCGTGTCACCGCACGTTCTTCCTTGAGCACGCACACATCATTCGCTGCATCCTCTGCTCGTAGCTTCACCCTCATTATCAGTAGGTTCAATTCCTTCACGCTCAGACATTTGCTCAATGAAGATGCAACAAATGTTCGAGCGTGAAGGAGGGCATGTCTCATCGCCCAGACGTAGCACGAGAAGAGGAAATCGAACATAACCTTCTTCCACCCGAAGACAAACCATTTCGATCACCCAACTGCTCCATGATCATCCTGTCGACCAACTTCTTCTTTAGGGACTGAACGGCCTTTCACAGCCTCGGTTGTAGATCTCTCTGTCTCTCCTCCACCCGACTTCACTGCTTTATTCGTGTCTACCGCCCACTCCAGTCGCCACCTCCCCTTCCCTCCCCGTCGTGTCCATCCCTCTTTCCCCCACCCCGCGGTCCGCCTGGGCCTCCCGACGCTCTAGGTCCGCATTCCCCCCCACCCAGCCGCCTCCACCTTCGTGGCACCGGCTACGTGCCACGAAGTTTCCGCCTCCTTCCCAATCTATCTCCGCCACGCCCCCATCGCCGCCATTGTGTAACGTCTTAGCCAACTAACGAAGTGTTCATTACCACAAGTCAACCCGGAATAATGGAGCGGCGCGCCGGCGGATCGGAACAGAACGGAAAGCTCGGAATACTTTCTGACGTGCGAGTAATTGAATCCCGCGGTGGGCGCCTCCCCGCTCAGCCCCACCCCCCGCCTCCCAACCGGCGGCCTTTTCTCTTCCCGAAACTGCATTCTTTACTGCAGATCGAACTCCGAAGTTCAGCCCCGAGACAGACTAAAATTACGGCAGTCTCCTTTGTTTCAAGGCAGGCGAGGCAACGCTCATTTCAGATATTGTTGAAGAGTAGTAGAAGGCAGAGAAATATCTAAGATTTTTGCAGTGCAGTTATTCGCCGATTGATTAGTAATACCGGACGCGTCAACTTCTAAGGCCATTAGCCCCGGAAGTATAGTGCATGTTTAATCGCGGGAGGTGGCGATGATATTCCTCTGCAGGATGGCGAGTTCCGTCGTCGACCAAAAAGGCTAGCGTGGTTTTCCCTCCAACACATCTGCCATCATCGGCGCACCGCCCCAGCCGGGACACGTTATAACCTCCTGACTGCTCTCTTGACATGTGTGGTGGTGTAGCGTATGTACGTAGAAGCATGTGTAACTAAGTGATGGTAAGACACGGAAGGGGAAGGAAAGATCTCGCACTGTCTGTGGCCAGTTTGTTCCGGCATTTGAGCGGCGTTGATCGGAGAAACCACAGAAACCTACCGAACAGAGCAGTCAGCCGTTAGAATCCTACACTTGACAGCACATGAACCAAACACTGTAGCTGTTAGCAGCTAAAATCCTACTACTGTCGGGACTAGAGCCCTAGGATCTCCCGGTCAGAGGCTCTACAGTGACATTGATTGATCCCGTGAGTCACCTAAGCCGCCTTTTCCTCCGTAAATGTCAATGTTATTATATCATCAAATTATTGCACGAAGATATTTTAGTTTAATAGCAAAATTGAGATTAGTATCGTCAAATATTGTACGAAAATCTCGCGTGCCATAATGACTGATAAAGAGACTTTCCAAAAAAGTTTTTTTCAGATTTCAGTGGGTCAAGTTTGTGTTTATCGAATGTTAAGTTTGTAATTATCGAATCGTCAGTGGAATTATTTTTACGACCAGGTTCCCTTTATAAATCATATATAAGAATTGTACAAATTAATTAAGTTTACTGCAGCAGCACGTTGAATTCCACAGCCATGATGTCTGTGTTTAGAGATAAATTTCAAAGCCTACATTTCAAGTGGCTGTCCTTGCTTACTTAAATATTATTTACGGGTACATCAAGAACTAGGATCATTAGTCCCGTAAATGTAGTGCATGTTTCTATCACATTATATTAGGGAGACCATTACCTGTTGAATGGTAAGATCAGGCGCCGACCAACACATCGACATGCAGGGGTTTCTCCAACCAGGCATCTCCAATCAGCGGGTCACCGCCCCAACCGAGACAAGCTCTAAGATTCCGTCTCATGACCCGACATGTATGGGAATGTAGTGAATGTGTAAGTACCGGGTGTTTTGTATCTTTCGCCGAAGATGACGCACCGTTTGCCTCAGCGATCGAGCCCTCGGTTGCCCGGCGATTTGTCAACAAGGCCCCCGTTCATCCGGCGCGTTCGTCGCTCGGCCTAACCGGCCGATACACCAGTGCCCCTAGAGCAGTCAACTGTGCAACATGAAATTTTCTTTGAAGCAGAGAATATTTCTTTATGACACCTTCGTTCGAGTTAAGTCTGCCTGTACTTGCCGCAAGCGTTTTATGAACAAATTTCCGGGCGTGAATATTCCACATCGGTCAACAATTTTGAAGATTGTTAAGAAACTTCGCACCCAGGGAATTTTAATAGACAAACGAAAGTGTCGAAAGCGCCATGACCTGACAGAAGAGAAGGTGAGAGAAATTTCTGCCAGGTTACAACAATCCCCATGAAAATCTTTGAGGCGTCTTGGACAACAGGCACGTGAGTTAAATTTGCAAACCAGCAGTCAGGGTAGAGACTGACAATCTGCTAGGTATTGAGATATACCAAAATTTTCCTTTCTCTCTACATTTATATCTGCCAAAGATCTTAACGTCCGGCTTGCTGGGTCAATGGGTCACGATATAATTATAATCCTTATTACCTCTATAATGGATTATAGGATCCGCCGACTATACAGCGCAGCTGGGAATCTGAAATAGAATGTTTCTATTCCTAGTTCATTACTGTTTGGATTGACTAAATGAAAAATCACTTTCTTTTCTATAGAACAAAATTTAAATTAGGCCTTTGATCATGATCTCTTTCAATTTACAATTTTACACCGCGGTTAACTTATCTTTTCTTCGTTGATGTCCCTCGTAGACTTCTCAGTCGAAATATCTTGCGAGCTTGCCGTAGTCCAAAATTCCAACGAAATCCTCTTCTGCCCTATCCAAGCTGGTCTCAAACTATCAAGATTACCAGTCCCGATTACGTCCTATGACATAGTCCCGAACTTGATTACCACTCCCGACAAAGTTCCTATTTATACTTCAATATTGCTTCCACATGAAAATATCTACGATCAGTTCAGAAGCGCCTTTCAGAGCAGAATGAAATCTTCCTGCATGATTCATCCTCGAAGACTTCGTATTAAACTACCTTCATTTTTTCATAACATTTGACCGTCTAAACTTCTCCGCCCAATCCCAAAGTTTCTACTTTCGGCATCAACCCATCTCTTAATGCATTTAGAAAAAACAAAAACTACATTGTTTATTCACGGTCGTTGCTAAGCTCTAGCTCTCGTGATATTTCGTAATGCATGTTCCACCATATTGTCTACAAATAAATGTTAATTTATTTTAACGTGACATATCGGTATGTCACAGCTTCCCCTCTCCAAGCGTCATTTGGTTTGCTACAACCTAACTAAATGACAAGACTAAAATTGAACACTTTCTTCTTGCTTCTTCACACTAAACGACATTAACACTTTACACTTTGCACTGCACTAGGTCTTGTTACTTGCTGCCTTAAAACTATTTACATTTTCCTTTCGGAATGTGCCAACAATAACCATTTCATCAGGTATTCTAATAGCCGTATCTGCCTAATATTTGCTCCCCATTAACATCATTGAATACACATACACTTTAAATTAAACTCCCTACACAAACTGACAAAATACACATAATGACAAAACAATAACAAAAGAAAAACTATTACACCTAATATTTACAACTATTTACAAATCTCTGTTATGACCAGTATATTTAATCATGCGTGTCGTCCCTTATATACGGCTTCATGTTCCTGTAGTTATATGTTCCCATTTGCCGTCCATTTTCATCATTCAAAATCGCGGCGTTCTTGCTTAATATTTTACAAATTCGTAAGGTCCTTTATACAACGGGAAAAATTTATAAAATAGCTTCTGTTTTAGCTTTCTTTTGGCTGCTATTTTACGTGTTGCGAAGTCACACATATTCTCGGCTCCACCCTTCTTATACCTTTCACTCATTAATTTGTATTTTAGATCAAACTTATGGCTTTCGTTACAATATCCTTTTAAGAATTTATCCTTCCGTTCCTTATAATTAGTCGGTTCCGGTACTAAAGAGGTCAACCAATGATGTGCTTTGGGCGACATGGCTTGTTCTAGTATATGCAATTTCAATTTTTCAGGGATATTATTTATCTTAAAATAATTCTCTAATTTTGAAATAAACGACCACGGTTGTTCTTTCAAATCACCATGAAATTTTAGGTGGCTTGGTATTACAAGCGCCGATGCATGCATTGGTATATTTCCCTGTGAACGCATCATGAATTCGTTTTCTAACTGTTCAATCTTGTCCTTAATGTCCGACATATATTTCCCAGATTCAGATTCTTGCACCATTTTAATGTTTCTAAGTCCTTCTGGTATTCGTTTTTCTAATTTACAATCCGAATTAACTAATTTAGATTCTATGTTTTCATTTGTTTCGCCATGTTGAAGCGACATTGCATTTAAATTATCTACACGCGATTCGACGATTGTCAACTTTTCGCATTGTTGGTCATGTAAATGTCCTAATGTCACAATGTTTTCCTTAATATTAACTTGGGATATTTTTCTTGTCCATTTGGTCGACTTGATTATTAAAAGATTCAATTTTACAATGAATAATGTTAAATTCAGCCGATGTATCCACCCGTAATTGCACTATTTCCTTGTGTATTTCCTGACGAAAATCCTTCAATTCTAATGACATTTCCGATGTCATTCCTTCCAATTTAGCGCTATTTTTTTCAAATCCAATATTCATATCTGAAGTGATCCCCTCTAATTTATTATTCATATCTGAAGTGATTCCATCTAATTTAGTATTATTATGCTCAAGTTTTGCGTTCATTTCTAGCTAACATCTTAAGAATTAAATTATTAGGGTCCATATTTTCTAACGGTGCAGCCATTATTTCTTTCTTGTGGTTCAATCTCAATAATTTCACGCGAAATTTCTCCCTCGGGGTTAGTATTAGCAGACGCCATATCATCTACATTAACATTCTCCATACGCAATTTTCTGCTCCTAGTATCCATTTTGAATTCTAATACAAATTAAAATCTCTGTTAAATTATTTTAAAAACACACCAATGAAATGGTCTTGGCCCTTTCTTATAATTAACAATTAATTTCAAATGTCAATCCATAAATTTCAGATTCCCTTTGGATCACTATATTATAATTTATAAGACTAATTTTATCCGTGTCACCAATTGTTATAAATTATAACAAATTATGCATCACGTTGAGGCGCCATTTTGAGATATACCAAAAATTTTCCTCCCTCTCTCTACATCTATATCTGCTAAAGATCTTAACGTCCGGCTTGCTGGGTCAATGGGTCACGATATAATTATAATCCTTATTACCTCTATAATGGATTATAGGATCCGCGACTATACAGCGCAGCTGGGAATCTGAAATAGAATGTTTCTATTCCTAGTTCATTACTGTTTGGATTGACTAAATGAAAAATCACTTTCTTTTCTATAGAACAAAATTTAAATTAGGCCTTTGATCATGATCTCTTTCAATTTACAATTTTACACCGCGGTTAACTTATCTTTTCTTCGTTGATGTCCCTCGTAGACTTCTCAGTCGAAATATCTTGCGAGCTTGCCGTAGTCCAAAATTCCAACGAAATCCTCTTCTGCCCTATCCAAGCTGGTCTCAAACTATCAAGATTACCAGTCCCGATTACGTCCTATGACATAGTCCCGAACTTGATTACCACTCCCGACAAAGTTCCTATTTATACTTCAATATTGCTTCCACATGAAAATATCTACGATCAGTTCAGAAGCGCCTTTCAGAGCAGAATGAAATCTTCCTGCATGATTCATCCCTCGAAGACTTCGTATTAAACTACCTTCATTTTTTTCATAACATTTGACCGTCTAAACTTCTCCGCCCAATCCCAAAGTTTCTACTTCGGCATCAACCCATCTCTTAATGCATTTAGAAAAAACAAAACTACATTGTTTATTCACGGTCGTTGCTAAGCTCTAGCTCTCGTGATATTTCGTAATGCATGTTCCACCATATTGTCTACAAATAAATGTTAATTTATTTTAACGTGACATATCGGTATGTCACAGTATCGGGTTCGATACCACAGGATGACCAGTGAAGTAAAACTCACAAGAAGATATTACAACATTTAATTTGGCAATAGCTCTGTACAAGTTGGAACGGCCGAAAGATGTTATGAGCTCAGTGACTTGTGAGCGAATACGCTGCTTTGGCCGTCGTGCTTCTCAATATATATATGATTTTACATGTTTACAAGAAATTACTAGAACAAGGTTTTACAGATTTCACAGAGGTAGTTTCCAGAACGTTTCAGGATGTAGCATGTTTATCACTGAATCGTCAAAACATATTATTGTACATTTGGAAACGTGAAGCAAGTAGCAGATGGGGCGCTCGGCTGGGCGGCGCCGTCTGGAGGTCGCGGGGTGCGGATCTTCCTTGTTGATGTTTCCAATGGAATACATAACTCCTTCACACCCGGTTCGAAGTTAACGTCCACGTTAACTTGTTTAGGCCGAAAGTGATACCAAAGTATACGTACATTTTTGGTAATGAATTTTCTAAATGCATAGCACAGAATACATAGACTGGGTACCAAGAAGTTACGTTAAATACATTTAATTTCTTCCAAACAGTGTAATTTGGTACTATAGGTGTTAAATCTAATTTGAGTTTGTTTACATCGAGATGAGAATAGTGAAACTGTATTTGTTGATTTACTATAGGTTCACTGTGAATAAATACAAGAGGAAAACTCTTTATATAATTTGTTGGTTTAGGTTCTAAAGTAGTTTCCATGGAAGATAATGAACAACTTAAGTTGCTATATACCAGATGCGGGCCTTGTAATTGAACTGAGGCTTGACTATTTTCACATGTTTGCAAAACAATTTCGTTGCTAGTAGAAAAGAATAAGATATTAGCATTATTCAGTAATTGAAAAAGTTTGATATCATTGATTATTTTTGCAAAATTACAATTCACAGTTTTTGTTAAATTGCATGGGGTTGTCCTAATATTATAGTGCAGACATACATAAGTCGTAGTACCTTTTACACAGGAGTTGGTTGACCATTTTGATGTAGAACCCTGTAGATAATATCTTTCAGATGGTATTAGAACAATATTATCAATAGTAGGTACTGGAGTGATTGAGTATAATTGATAGTTGTTACCGTCGGTAGTAGGTACTGATAAAATAACTACTAGACCCTTTTCTATCATTATAACTTGGGTTTTAGTAAATTTTAAATTTTCATATATGTGATAAGGGTCAGTATGGACAATTGCTTTGCTTGGATATATAACACGAACATGATTAACTATATTTAAGATGTCTTCCTGTGAAAATAGCTGTACGTTGGTCATGTCATTAAAAGATAGACTTAAAGTATTTTCCAGTGTCTGTACTATTTTTGAAACTCTTTTTAGACACATTACAATGTATTGATATTGTTCTAGAATGTTTATTTGAAATTCTTGTTTTGTTAACATAGTTTGAATTATTCCCAAATTTAAATTTACGTGATTCATCTCATTATAGAATTTCTGTGAAACTGAGTTACTGAATGAAACGAGTTAATTTTTCTTTACTTTTTAGTTGATTGATATGTTGGATTCGATACCCCGATCCGTTTGTAAAGCTCTGATTTGTCCTTCAATTTTGTCATAATCATTTTGATCCAGGTTACCGGATACAAATTTGATTAGGCTTCCGAGTCCATTAATGAGGCCTCTTCTGTTTCTAGGTTTTGTAGGTAGCAATTTAGAAAGGTCTTCTTTAGTACTTTTCAATAATTTTGACAATTCCAAGAATAAAAACGGGAAAGTGTTATTACTTTGTTTTTCTAAAGCATTGCTGGTATTTTGAATTGCATCATATGATTCTTCCAACCTGGTAATATTGAAATGAAACATGAACTTGTGATAGTTGTTGACTATTACTGCCGGATCGAGTGAATCTGCGTAGAAGCCTTGTGTTTCGATTGGTTTGTGTCCTATTCCTTCACATCTGATGGTGTTTCTGAAACAGAACATTGTCTTTTAGGTTTGACATGCCGAAAATGTCTTATATGAATTTTGCCATTTTTCATTTTACAGTGGATTCTGTGTTTCTCAATTTTGATAATTGTTCCTTCCCGATACAAGTTCTTAGATTTTTTGTTTCTGGTCAAAGGGTCAGTGATGTAGACTGTGTCGTTTAATTGGTATTTGTGTGAAAATGGAGTATTATTTGCTGGTAGATTTTGAGAGGCTAATTTTTGGATTTGTTTTTCCTTGTCAAGAAGATATTCCTCTAATTGAGGAGTTGTTGTAAAAACGTGACCTAGTGCGTCGTAATGGTTGCCTATGGTAACAGAAAAAGGAGTCTTTTTAGTAGTGGAATGAATGGAAGAGTTGTACGATGTAATGGAATCAATTACGAGGTGCTCTAAAGGACTATTTCGGTCTCCGCTGCGAAGAATACGTAGTTTTTCTAACAAAGTTGAATTGAAACGTTCTACTGGAGAGTTGGATGAAGAATTTAACGGTGTTGTGGCATGATATGTGATATTATGAGATTTGCAGAAGTCGTCGACTAGTTTGTTATGGAATTCTGTGCCTTGGTCGTGAGTAATTTGAGAGGGAAAGCCGTGGTGAGAAAAATATTGTTTTAATGTCCAAAGAACTGAATAGCCTGTACCATCTTTTAGTAGATATGCTTGGCCGTATTTTGAAAATACATCAATTATTGTTAGGAGCTTTTTTCCTTCAAAATGAAAAGTGTCAATGTGAAGAAGCGAAAAGGGTGCTTTTGATGTGATAGGGCCCTCATTTGCGACTTTGTTTGGATGTCGTTCGTATTTGTTTTTCTGGCAAAGTTCGCACTTATTGATGTAATCACTAACTAAAGTATTTAGGTTAGGCCAGTAATATCTTTGTTTAAGGTGTTCCACGGTTTCAGCTATTCCATTATGGTTAATACTGTGATACTGAGCGACTAACTGTTGTTGTTGAACTTTATCTTCGATGTTTTCTAATAATTTCGTGCACCTAAGAATTACTAATTCAGAAGTGAAGAGTTTTGGCAAACTCGTATAAAGGGAATCTCGATTGTAATGTCATTAAAGTACACTGCATATTTTTCAGAAGGGGTAATAATTTCGAGAAGGAGATCTTGTAAATCTTTCAATAGATTTTGTTCGGTGACGCGCAGTTTAATAATTTTATTTCTTTTGAAAATAGGTCGAATTGACTGGCCAGGTGTTTTTCCGTAAGTTACAAAATTTGATTTTTATTCTGATTTAAAGATCTCTCGGACATCCGCAGGGTAAAAATTGGTTTTCTTCATTGGAATGAATTGTATCAGAATCTATTTCTTGTTGATAGTTTTCATTTGGGATGGTGGCAACGTCTGATTTTATGTCATCATCATGTGCGTTAATTTCAATACGTGACAAGGCGTCGGCAACGTAATTAGTCTTTCCTTTGACGTACTTGATATCAAAGTCAAACTCCTCTAGCTTGATTTTCCAGCGGTACAAGAGTGAGGAAGGGTCTTTAATGAGAATAGCCATTGTAGAGGTCTGTGGTCGCATTCGATGGTGAGTGGCGTCCCAAAGATATGGTTTGAAATGTTTGCAACTGTTGATAATTGCAGAAGCTCTCTTTGAATTGTAGAATAATTGCGTTCACTTGGATTTAAAGTACGTGAATAAAATGCAATCGGGTGTCCCTTCTGTGAAAGAACTGCACCTATGGCAAAATTAGAGCCGTCGGTAGTTTACGTAAAAGGTTGCGAGAAATCTGGGTATGCCAAAACGGGTGCGTTTGAGAGAAGTACTTTAATTTGTTCAAAGGCGTTCTTATAAGAAGAGTCGTTGATATCGATTTTGTACCTTTTTCAGACAGCGAATAAGGGGAAACGCAATTTTAGAAAAGTCCTTTATAAATTTTCTGTAATAACCAGCTAAACCAAGGAATTGTTTTATCTCTTTTGTTGTTGTCGGTATTGGATATTGCTTTAGTGCCTTTATTTTCTCGGGATTCGGTTTTATACCTTCTTGTGTCACTAAATGACCAAGAAAGGCTACTCTTTATGTAAAAATTCGGTTTTGTCTAGCTGAACTTTTAGATTTACTTCTCTAAGCTTTTTCAGAACCAGAGAAAGGTGGTGAACATGTTCATCTAAAGATTTTGAGTAAACAATTATATCATCAATATAAACAAAACAGAATTTAAAGAGATATGGTCTGAGTACATTATCCATGTTTTAAATTAAATTGTTATACTGTGAAGGCAGTTTTTTCTAAACCGGATCCACTCAATTTGGTGAAATCCTTGAGCAAGGTCGAGGGTACTAAAATATTGGCATTTACCTAAATTGTCAAGAATTTCTTCTGTTTTAGGTAAGGGATATTTGTCTTCAATGGTTTTTTTATTTAGTTCGCGAAAGTCTATTACTAACCTCCATTTCTTTTGTCCGGATGCGTCAATTTTCTTAGGAACAATCCATACTGGGTTACAGTATGGTGATTCACTGGGTGTAATTATACCCTGATCAAGCAGTTTTTGAATTTCTTTGTTAATAACATCTTTAACTGAGGTGGATATCTGTAATTTTTCTTATAGACAGGGCTTTGTCAGTTGTTCTAATGTAATGTTTCGTAGCGTTAGTAAATGAAAGGTCGCAACCGGGGTAGTAAAATACATCAGAAAATTGAGAACAAATTTTGAAAATAGCACTTCTTTCTAAATCATTCATATGTTGTGTTCGGAAGAAATCGCTAAGGTCAGATTCTGAGATTGAATTTATTTCAACTGGTTGGATAATGACGTTATCAATTGGTTCTCTAAAATGGGTTCATCAAATGTTGAATTTATTTCAACTGGTTGGATAATGACGTTATCAATTGGTTACTAAAATGGGTATTTGACGGTGTAGTTATCTGCACATAAAATTGCATCAGAAAATAAAGATCTTGATATGTAAAAGAGGGAACATAAACTTCTCCTTGTTTAATGTTGACCGGTATTGAAAGAAAATTTGGATTTTGATCGGCTTTAAAATCTTTGTGTTTAATTCCGGAATGAAAATTGAACGGAATTTCGTTATTGCCTAAAGTTATAGTATTCTTGTTATAATCAATTTTTGCTTTTAGTCGAGCGAAGTCGGCAGATCCGATGAGAGCGTCAAAGTATTTATGCCATTGCATAATTCTAAAATTTATGGGAACATTTAGACCGTGTTCCAAGAATACTGGATATTGTACATTCTCAGTACCTATTGTTTGTGCGTGAACTGATTGAATACAAAAAGGTTCTTCAAAAAGGTAATCGGAAAATAATGAATAAGCTGGGTTTGGATTCATAATTGAATTACAAGCTCCGGAATCAATAAGAATTTTCAATCCAAAAAGCGTTATAAATGGAAGCTGTGGCGCATTGTATATATTATTTAAGTCTTGGGCTGTGATTGTGTTGCCTCGCGAAAATCCTGATATTGGTCTTGAAGAGGTTCAGTGCTGTCAATTTCTGGGAGGTAATTGTTTTCGTATTCATGATCCTCCTGATAGGACATGTCATACTGTTCGCCATAAAGTTGTTCGTCATGGTCAGATGAATAAAATTGATTGTCATTTTCGTTGTGGTAGTTAACGCCATGTCTGATGGTCGACACGCCTGACATTGGAGTTGACTGATTTCTTTGCAGCTTCTGTGGAGAATGCATTCTACCAGCGTTTCGTTGTGGTAGTTAACGCCATGTCTGATGGTCGACACGCCTGTAGTTGTTTGTATGTTGTCTAGCTGTTGAGGATGTGGTACGGCGGTGATCGAAATTGAGTAGGTCTAATCAAGGAGAGCGATGTGAATTTTGTGACAGTCGATTTTGTAAGTAGTTAGGTTGACGTGGTATAAATTGGGCAGATTCTTGTCGATTTGGTAAAGGATTGTGAATTTGAAATCTATTTGGCGGTTGTTGATATCGTGGCAAAAACTGATGTGTGGCAAAATTATCAAAAGGCAGAGATTTTTTATTTTGAAAGTGGACACAGGTTTCTGATTATTACGCAAGGAATCCATATATGTTTCATAGGCACGTTCGTTATCAAAGTCACGACAAGCGCGAAGAGCTTGTGAGAGATCGGTAAGGTGCGCATATCTCAGATATTCTCTGTAAGGAGATAATACGCCAGCACGGAAGGCGTTCAAGGCTTTGGTTTCGGCTTCTTTCAGTTTCATTTCAAGAATTGGTGATTGGTAATTTAGTTTAATAGTACTGATGTATTTAATTAATAATTGGTTTATCTTGTCGTGATATTGTAAGAAGTTTTCATTGCGCATTTGACAGCAATTTGAAATTTCTCGGAAAAGTATGTGTTCATCACGAACATCCCGTATTTCCTAATTAGTTTTCTTTTAGCTTAATAAAATTTGAATTTGTTTCGATATCTAGGACAGTTTGAGCTTCACCTTTAATTTTTGATTTGACTACATTAAACATAAAAAGTGTTTGTTAATTCCGCGTTTGGGACCTCAGGTGCTTTTTGAAAATTTCGAAGAAATGTTTCACATTGAATCAAGAAGTAATCAAGATTGCAGTTTGATGATCCATCAAATTCAGGCAATAAGTTTATATGAGCCATCTCCCACTTTGAGAGCAACTCAGGACTTTGAGCTAAAGCCATTATAATTAATTAATTTAAAATTAAAATAAAATAAGAATTTAATATAAGATGAATCTTATAAATTTAATATTTGTTCACAGATGTATCGATGAATGCAGGAAATGCAAAAATATTATTTTTGAAAAAAAAATTATTCTCTGCATTAATTAATACACATTCAGAGAAATTACACTTTACGTTGCATTTATAAAAAAGGTGCAGATGCAGCCAAAAATAGCTGTTTCACTACTTGCACTTCACTTCACAATATATAAAACGATGCAGCCAAAAATAGCTGTTTCACTACTATACTTTGCCTTAATAAATAAAAGTCTTTTCTTCTTGTTACGGTGTCGAACTGGTCCTTTAGATGTGGAAATGGCAGCCGGGCGATCGGTAGTCAATTGAAGGCTTCTTAATGTGTGAAGAAGTTGGCAGTAGACTCGACAGCGTTGTCTTTCTGGCTGGGAAAGACGCTTGCCAAATACCGTTTTGTAGATAGGCAGCAGGGCGCAACCAAAAGCAGTCTTGAAAACTTCTAATTGGTGAAGAAGCTCTTACTGATGATTGGCTGGCCAATTAGGTCCCTAATGTAAGGACGCTTGCCTATATCGGACGAGCCCCCAGTTAAATTTGCAAACCAGCAGTCAGGGTAGAGACTGACAATCTGCTAGGTATCGGGTTCGATACCACAGGATGACCAGTGAAGTAAAACTCACAAGAAGATATTACAACATTTAATTTGGCAATAGCTCTGTACAAGTTGGAACGGCCGAAAGATGTTATGAGCTCAGTGACTTGTGAGCGAATACGCTGCTTTGGCCGTCGTGCTTCTCAATATATATATGATTTTACATGTTTACAAGAAATTACTAGAACAAGGTTTTACAGATTTCACAGAGGTAGTTTCCAGAACGTTTCAGGATGTAGCATGTTTATCACTGAATCGTCAAAACATATTATTGTACATTTGGAAACGTGAAGCAAGTAGCAGATGGGGCGCTCGGCTGGGCGGCGCCGTCTGGAGGTCGCGGGGTGCGGATCTTCCTTGTTGATGTTTCCAATGGAATACATAACTCGTGTATCCACGAGATCAGCCAGAACAGACACTAAGCTTTTAAAGCTTCGGCCATACAAGACCACTGTTGTTCATACGTTGCAGCCTCGTGACCCACAATCCCGAGTACGTTTTGCGGAATATTTTTCGCAGAGCATACATGACGGTGATCTTGATCCTGCTTTGACGTTTTTCTGATGAAGCGTGGTTTCATCTGAGTGGATACGTCAACAGCCAAAACAGCCGCTGTAGGAGTGCAGAAAACCCTCACCTGTTACATGAAGAACCACTTCACGACGTAAAGATAGGAGTGTGGTGTGCGTTGAGTTCCACAAGCATTATCGGACCTATTTTTTTCAACATCACCGTTACTGCTGATGTTTACATTCATCAGATATTGACATTATTCTTCGAACAATTGACACCAGAAGAAAGGTTCTATGGTTATTTTCAACAGGATTCGGCAACAGCTCACACTGCTGGTCGATCCATGAACTTCTTAAATAATGTTTATAGTGATGATAGAATAATTAGTCGTGGGTTATGGCCTCCTAGATCACCTGATCTGACTCCTTGTGACTTTTTCCTTTGGGGATATTTGAAAGATCAGGTATATGCAGAAAACCCGCATTCGGAGGAAGAGCTCCGGCGCTCTATTGAAGAGAAAATCACCGCAATTCCTCGAGATTTACTTCAAAGAGTTAATCATAATTTATTCCGGAGGTGCCAAGAATGCATGCGAGCCGAAGGACACCACTTTCAGCATCTTCTTTAAGGTAAGTTACGCGGTAGCGATAGTTCTCGTATGGCAGCACGGGCGGTGAATCAGCATTTCTCCCGGCGAGTGAGCCCTCGATTGCCCGGGCGACGCGGCCCGATTCTTCGGCGAACGATAAAAAAAGCCCCTCTGTATAAGTGTGTGTGAGTATAGAGTGTGGATAGGACAAGGAAAAGGAAGGAAAGATCGCATGTGGTCTGTGGCCCGTTTACTAGGGTAATGCTCAGGCATTCACCATGTGTTGATCGAAAAAAACTGCAGAAAAATACCGATCAGACAACCTGACCGCCAGAAGGATTTTCCAAACGGCGGCTGAACACTGTCTAGCTATTTGACTTGTGTCGAAAATCTTACAGCATCGGGATTCGAACCCTAGGATTTCACAATCAGAAGCACTGCAATGACATCAGTTGAGGCTCTAATACACCTAATCCGGTCTACGATCGTGCGTGGTACATCATCAGCTCATGAAGTTGAAACCTGACTTTGAGATCCATCTGCAGAAGTAGGCTTTTTACAGTATTTGGAATGAACATTTGAGGGGAAAATGAAGGGAGAGGATCTAAGATGCAGTAACAGGGAATGAGGATGAAATAGGGTTGGAGGAGTTTCCAAGGAAGGAGATGATTGACAAGCGACTGAGGGTTCTTCAGCTAATTGCATTTTAAGCTAACAAGATTTCTCACACTGAGATACCATTTTTCCAGAAGCCACTCGACACTGTGTTGCGAAAAAGAGCGATTTCTTTTACAAGTGAAAACAACTTTTGTTTTCTGAAAATTCACTTGATTGTAACAAAAACATTTCAATTTTCAGAAACGACGTTGCTTCTGTCGACGAAATAAACATTCATTAAAAGAGGAAATATAAAATACATTACCAAACTGATGCTTCAGATTCATTCGCGGAAACTCCTAGTAGCGCACTGACCTGGAAAAGAAAATTATGATATTACTCTTCACGATGAACACTTTTAATATATTTTGTTAGTGTACAATGTAGTGATATTTATTTATTTAGTCGAAAACTGTATGTGGCGTATGGGGGAGAAAATCATCTGCGCGCTTTCTTGAGTTGCAGAATCCCTTCCCAACGATTTAACAATTAATAGTTTAAAGATGAACAAATATAATAATAATAATAATAATAATAATAATAAGGATGACATAAAACTATACTCTGGCTCACTACAGGGTCTGAAGAAACTAATGTGTGTGTGTGTGTGTGTGTATATATCACTGAAAGATTCTCTAGTGATATAGGCATGCCGTTTGGCATAGAAAAATGTAAATTACAAAGTATTCAAAAGGGAAAATTCACGGACAGCACAGAGCACGAGACTACATCAAGAGAGATCATCACTGCATTGGGAATTAATGAGTTTTACAAGTATCTGTGGATTCAACAAAATAAAATGATTATACACAGATAAAAGAGAAGTTAAAACAGAGTTACCAACAGATTGAATACCATACTCAAGACCTCCCTCAACTCTCGTAATCTTACAACAGCAATTAATACATTTGCCATTCTTGTGATAACTTACTCATTAGGCATTATAAAATGGACTAGAAATGATTTGGACTCACTGAAGAGAATTATCAGGGTCCAAATGACTCTTTCAAATATCACCATCCACAAAGGTTCTATCCAAAGAAATTAAAGGGTAGGGGCATCTTAAATATTGGTAATCTCCATGCAAATCTGATAACGGACATGAGAGAGTATTTCAATGAGAAAGCCTTGTTATCTAATCTATACAGAGTTATACAGCAAGTAGACGAGAACTATATACCACTCAATCTTAAACAAAAAATGTATTACACAAACAACCAACACAAGCCGAGCTCTTAGAAGAATGGTAAAGCGCTCCATGGCAGATATCCTACAGAAATAGCCAAATCAAATATCGACGCCTGCTTTTATTTATTTATTTATTTATTTATTTATTTATTTATTTATTTATTTATTTATTTTACGTAAAAAAAACAGTTAAAAACTGCGTATGACGTGCTATGGGGAAAAGTGCTTGTCGTACAAGTGGCTTAAAATAGGGTATCTCTACCCGGAGAGTGAAGGATTCTTGATAGCAATCCAGGATCAGGTAATTGCAACACAAAATTATCTCAAGCACATTATTAAAGACCCCGAAGGGCCTTCCAAAGTCTGCCGGGCTTGTGGCGTAGGCCAAGAAACGATCCAGCACATTACTACGGGTTGCAGTATGCTGGCCCCAACGGATCATAAACAGAGGCACGATATAGTTGCACGAATCATCCACGCCAAACTTGCAAGGAAATGTGGAATTGCTAGTGAATTTGATACACGCTACTACAAGTACCATCCACAAAATGTCATTGAGAATAACATCTACAAATTATACGGGGATCGAAGCGTATTGACCGATAGAACAGTTCGTCATAACAGGCCGGATGTAATACTCTGGGATAAATCTAAAAGAAAAGTATGGCGGATAGACATAGCAGTTGTAGATTCCAGCAACCTCGACACAACACAGAAAAAGAAAACTCAAAAGTACAGGGAACTTACACAAGTTATAAAGGAGCAGTGGTATGTATTGGGGGTGGATATTGTGCCGATCGTACTCTCAGCAACAGGTGTGATGCCTACCGTCCTGAAACACTCTCTGAAAAAACTGGGAATCGACACGAACATTATCATCAATCTACAGAAAGCTGTGATCCTGAGCACGTGTTCTTTCGTCAGAAGATTTATGGGTTCCTAAATAAATTTGTGTTATAGAATTATTTACTTTTTGATTTATAAATTAAGTGTTTAAATTTATATTTGTAGAAATGTTTACTTTCTAATTAGGTCTTAAAATAAATATATTTTTGTTAAAAGTAATGTACTACGGAAATCATGCTTTGATAGAAATATCTCTATGACTCCTCAAACATGTACCAGAAAGCTGTGAAAAATAAATAATAATAATAATAATAATAATAATAATAATAATAATAATAATAATAATAATAATAATAAATTTAAAAAAGCGGGAGATTAACATGTCCAAATCTAGATATTTTCGTTGCCGAATTATTGAAAACTTATTTGTAACGGTAAACGAACGGATTTGATTTTTCTCTTATGCTAACAAATAGAAAATAACTCTAAGCTCTCTTACCACTACAAGCAAAAGGAAAGCTCAACAAAACGTGCGCATAGTGAAGCTACATTTACGTCCAGAAGCAAATCAAAGGGCCATCTCAGCATTTGCTCAATGGATCAGGGAAACTGGACAAAAACCCGATCGAGATGGAGGTCATTGACCCGGAAGCTGAAGTACATTACTTGTTACAGTCATTTAAGTCTTTTAAAAAAAATTATATAATGGAAATGTAAATTAATTGATTGCACTATATCATTGTATTGTTAAAGTAAACATTATTTTTATTTTTGAAGATCAGTATAGTCTCTAATTGTATAGAAACAGTTTTGCAGCAGAAAAGATAAATCCGCTAAGCCGTCTGTGCTGCCATGCAGGGTGTTGTTTACGGAGGGAAAAGATCTTTCACCGAGCGCTTCGCCTTACGAAACGGTTCCCATTTACTCCGCGCCTCAGTGCACATTCTACTACACAACAGTCCTTCAGCAAACAAAGAACACCCAGCATCACATTGGCACCTACCAAGAGTAATCCCGAGTGGAAATTCATTGAAACGACTCAGTGTGCTAGTCATTCTTGTAGAAGCCACGTGATGTCCCATTTTCCCAGAGACTTCACGACCTAGGAGGGTCGAAAAGTTATTTGTCCTCGCGCCCGTTGTCTCCCTTGAATGCTCTTCCGCAAGACCGCATCGTGCTGCCTTGCACCTTCTTCAAACACAAAGGAGAAACTTAACTAGCGAAAGACACATCATGCGTTTTCGACTCACGTCACATATATTACAGGTAACATTACGAATAGGTTCTTCATCATTCCGTGCCGTTCGTGTCCCTACGCGCTCCTTGGACTCCTAAGACAAAACCTGCAGCCTTTCCCTGCAGAAATCCAAATAACGACACTCAACATCTCGCTGCTCGTCGCCACGCCTTCTCACACACTTGCTGCGCTCATAGATTCTCGCCACGTCTTCTCGCCAACTCGTACATGCCTTCATGACGACTGTGCGCGAATACAACTTAATAGAAAACTACCTAACTACTTGCACTTCATTCATAAACGCAATGTACATCCACGAGCAGAAAATTTAATTGCCACACCTGATGCGACCACCGCCTGCCATGGCGCGCCACCTACTCCCTGACCTAATTTCAGGCCGAGCGTCTCTCATCCCACACACCCACCGTGACAGCGGTCCATTCCCAGCTTTCACGTAAGAAGCGAACGCTGTATATCGGACTATATGTAACTCTATGAGTGCAAGTGTCTCAAGATACATCAATAATGCAAGAGCGTTAACGTTACGAAACGATCTAAACTTCAGCTATAAACATTCTAGGTACCAACATTAACTCTTTGTATCATCATAATTCATGTTATTCCTCCAGATATTTGAAACCAATTTAAATATCGAGTTCTGCTGAATATTTGCTGAACACGCTCTGCCTTAATATATAAGCGTAGTTGTAGTCATCATCCCATAAACAAGTGTTGAGGCTACTAATAGTTATTCATTTACGTTTTAAATCATACAAGTCCATACCTGTACATCAAGAAGACTAAACGAAAACTATTACGATCATCGTTGTTGTTTCCTTACTTCATTTTCCGGTTTCCATCCCTACTCCACACTCATTTAAAATTCTTTTACATAGTTTAAATGAGTCGAATACCTATTTTTATATTTTTCTTGAAGGGATACATGAAGATAGAATTGTTTAGGCAGTAAAACATTGATTATTATGGAAACGTGTCATACATTCTCATCATACGATTTCTCACATCGATTGAAAATAATTTTTTTCCCTATTTCTCGTGTGGTGTCATGGATAAAACTCACAGATATTTAAAAGTATACACAAATTGGAATATACACAATAATAGTACATAGAAGTATGCACAAGAATGGAATATAATAAAAAATACGACCAACCAACTAGAAACCTTGTAGAGAATGTAGAGAATATAAAGATATAAATGTGAACGATCCGGCAACAGTGGCAAGTCCCTTTAACCAATACTTTTCGAGAATTTCTGCCGATCTCATTAAGGGTCTTCAGCCACAAAACTCAACAATAGACAGTTCACCCAAAATTTAAGACACAATGTTCGTTTCCGAAACTTCTTCCTATGAAATTCTCAAAATAATCGCTAAACTAAAAAATAAATATTGTCCAGTTTAGATGAATTCCCAGATTCTTTGTTAAAGACCTGTGCGTATGCCATTATACACCCGTTAACTTACATATTTAATGCATCCTTATGCACTGGAACGTTTACAGATATTTTCAAAACAGCTAAAATTAAGCCGCGCTTCAAAAGAGGCAACAAAAATGAAATTCAAAATCATCGGCCCATTTCTCTTCTATCAGTGCATCTTCTACCAGGCCCCACCTCGAGTGCATGCTTCTACCGTGCCACTCCTGTGACTTTCGTCGCTCGTGCAACGCACAAACACGCTCCATCCTGGGTGTAAATTTTGCGTAAAGCGCGAGGATTTTAAGTAAAAACCCGCCAGCGTGAGCGAGTCGGTCCATTTTATACTTGCCGGCTCACCGTCACGTGATTGCCGTTGAGCGTGGGAGAGAGGTTTGCATACTACCACGTGACAGTCCTGCGTATTACGACGATGAAGATTTTTTTCAGAAAAGCTTATTTTTGTGCGTACTATTTACTTTCCATTGTAAGTCAACAAAATCCGTATGATGAGAGTTTACTTTCAATTTTTTGAAAATCACACAGATACGCCCTACGGAAGAAAAATATAACATGAAATCCAATCCGAGTTATTTATTTAATCCCTTTAACTTCCCATCAAGTAACATGGCTTTCTTAGCATTGTGCGTTTCCAAGCACGCATGCATATCTTGTTTTACGATCAATTCATTTTTCCGCTATAAATACGTTGTTCGCTGGGAGTATAATAGTATTTTACACCACAAGGCAAGAAATTTGACCTTTTAATTACGACCAAAAGAGTTCACAAGCCGAGCCCGGTTGACCGTGGCAGGGAATCCTATCGAGTCATAAAAGGGTCTTTTGCCGTGTGATGTACAATATTTTATTCGAGACCCCTTTTATGCATGTTTTCCTGTAATTAAATAATATCACTGGCATGAAATGTATTATATAATCCATCTAGTTGTGGTGCTGGACGACAGTGCGCGGGGTGCGCTGAAACAACGTTCTTCCATGGCCACAGCAGTGTCCACCAGTAGTACCTGATTTCTCTTGCAAGTACGATGTAATGTAGAGGTTAAGTCTTGTCATTCATGTGTCCACCAATTTGTCAAAATAAAGTTTTAAAATAAAATGTGTTAAGTATACTCAACCACATTTTACGTGGTTATCACCGATCATTTATTTTGTTAGCATGGCCACATACTTGTTGATCGTTTTTCTTGTTTTTTTTTTATGATGACGAGAACATCAGATTCTGTCGATGTATTAAATTTTCAAATAGAAGATAATCTGTATGTAACGGGAACTCTGCCCCTTATACTAGGAAAATCAAGAGCTGCAACTTTTGACCTGCTTCCATTAAAATGAAAAGATAGATATGTGGAAAAGCATAGGAAATGTTGGAAGTGGCGAGATGTGAGATGGGTAAAAAATGTCTCAGAAAACGTGCTTCTTACATTCTTTTCCGAAATGTGTGGAAAGTGCCGTCAAAGAGCTCTGTAATAGATTGTTCACTTACAATTAATGTAAATAGTTCCAAATAAAATATAAATTGTAAGTGCATGTTTTGAATGAATTAAAAGCTAACTCAATATATTTTGACATGGAATCTTTGCTACGTGGCTTGCTGATTGTACTTTTTTTCTTAGCTAGACGAAGATGTGGCTGGTGCTACAAGAAAAGGCGCTGTATGCATTGAAAAACGAAATCTATAACAGGTTAGCCATAACTAAATTACGAATGTTTAATATTGAGACGTAACCGAATATTTGACTCTTGAAGAAATATATTTATCTTAAAATAACTTCTACACAGCGAGCATGTCGCAACCAGTCGGGCCTTCCGTGGGCGGTCGAAGGGTCAATTAGTTCGCGTGTCTGTAAACACGACCTCTTGGCGTCGCCCTGGAGAAGCGGGGGGCGCGATGTTTATTATACACGCCTCGGGACCTCCCCGGGGACCACAGACTGCGCAGCTTGGAGGAACCTGTGACGACTGCCCAGAATTGTTTACAGGAAGTGTGCGAGAGAGAGAGCGTTCTGGAAAATTCCATCAAAATTACCGACAAGACGCGTAATCTGATTGGAGTAAAATTATTTTCGGCGTGGTAACTTTTGGCTAGTAACAACACGTCTTCCAATATTTCTGTAGAAACTTCTAGAACATTCATGGAAATTGGGGGGGGAGAGGTTCGTGGGCACTGAGAAGCGCAGAGAGCAGACAGAAGCGGAGAGGTCTTAGGAGAGATGGGCCGTATGGGCCGCACGGGGCGGAAGCACTAAGTTCTCAGGACGGAGAATAGTACGGGGCGGAGACGCTCCCGGGCGGGCGCGCGTTTCTAGGGAGACAGTTTTGTTGTTGGCAGTGTTTTATTTGCTCACGGAATGCAAGACAGTTTACACAAAAAGACACTTTAATCGATTTTTTTATTTTATCTTTGCCCGTTCACGCTCGCGCCGAGTGTCGCGAATTACGCGACGACGATAATAAGTAGAAGTCGGTGATAATTCTCCCGACACATATCGCGTCTTGGTTTTTGACGTTCGGACTCGTGAGGTGTTGTCATCGATCACGTCGCCACCGCTGCCACAGTCGTCACAGCTGATGTCGCCGTTGGTGGTGCTTTCCTGAATGGGAAGTCGGCGACGAGAAGAACCTCTCCTTTGTCAACCCCAAGGGACGCGCCCTCTAGCAGAAAGGAGTCCAGCGAACGTTTTGGAGGCCGTTCACCCCAAGGAGTTTCCCGCTGCACATGGTGATTTTGGTAATTTGTCCAGCTGCGACAAATAAAAGAACTATTATCACGCCCTTCAGGCATAAAATTCATTGAAGAATTTTATCTGAACAATATTGAACCTTCAGGAAGGGCTGGCCGCGCATTGGCTTCTCTTTTGTAATCTTATTAGCTCATCTCTATTTTTTTATTTGTTACAAGCTATAATTATAAGATTCAGTTGTACTAATTTTATACTATTTGATTAGAACCAAGGGTTTACAGCTGAGCTCAGACTAAATGTGACAAATCATTTCTATTAATTTTCTTTTTTCAATTTCTTATATAATTTTACATTTTCTTTAAACTCTTCTTTCACTTTACTTCCATCACGTAGCTACGTCTGTCCACCATCCAAATTTCACGCTCTACTCGCCTCCTGAGCTAGTCGGCAACTCGAGTCCAGGTAGGTGCGAGCGCGGGGGTAACGTCGCAATAAAATGCAAAACTTCTTGATTCGTTGTGAGCAGCACTTACATGGTTAAAAGTTGTTGAGAGTGGAGTCAGGAAAATTTCATTACAGGAAGCTATTATCAGAATCATCGCATAATGACTATCTAGCCGCAAAAGTGTACAACAATGACTACTGCCCAGACGGTCTTCAATGAATGTACTGAACGTAGGAAAACGTTATATTGAGCAGATCTTTTTAGATCGTATTTCATTTAAGACAAAAATCTCTATCTTATAATTTGTGGTTTTGAAATGTTTTTCTTTTTGCATTTTTCGAACATAGACAGATTGCCGGAAACAGGGTTACCACTCATTTTTTTATCATTCTTTGATACAAGGAAAAAATTAAAAAAATATTACCAACACGATAACTACTAATATTTGCGAAAAAATGCACATGATGTTGAAGCAATATCTGTATTTGAAAAACCTATTTTATTAAAGAATGTAAAACAAAATCTTGAATGTTGTAATTGTAGGAAGATGCCGAATCCAACGGCTAAATTAAATCAAAATTTATAAGCCCTTTTTGAAAAACTTTTCATATAATTTTTAAGAAAATTTTCAAAAAGGAATGGAGACTTCATATAATGTACTCCCAAAAATAAAAAAAAATCTATTTAAAACTCGCAAGGTATGAAGTTCATTCAGATCTACCGAGGAGTATCAATTTTGGAGAAATATTATCTGAAGGATTTTGGCGCTACCTTTTTCCTCACACAGGCGTTTTGCCGTAAAACGATTTGTCAGTATCAAGGACACAAAACATGGATTCTGACTATAATTTTATCCACATTTTCTACTTATTTTCAACTTTTTCATTGCCAGGGATCAACAATAAGAGGTATTCTGTCTAATAATCGTTTTCCGGTGCACGATTACAATAAGTTCTCTTCTTTCGAAGCAAGGGGAAAAAGTAAAAACCGCTCGTAGAAAATATGTTATATTTACAGCACTTGATCAGCGCGCTGACTTCGCATTCGAGAGGCCCGTTTCAATTCCTGTGCCAGCCATCCTGGTCGGGGTTTTCGTGGTTTCCCTCGGTCATCCAGGATCATGCTACGGTACTTGTACTGAAAGGCCACGACTGCAAAACCGGCGTCGGTAGGCAAATTCCTTTACTACGTGAACTCACTAAAGTTAAACGAATTCGAAAAATTTGGTCCCTGGTTGGAATCCCGACTAAAAACATCGGGATCTAACGGCGTCGAGGAAATTGCGGGTGAAAAGAAGTGAATTGTAAACACTCCTAATTCTAATCTTCTCCGAAGACCAATCAGATCAGAGTGAATCAAGCAAAACGTCCGTTCGCGAAAATGAGTGCATATGTTGGAAGTAGGCTACTCTACGGGTTTTATAGATTTCAAATCAGAGAATTTTGACGCGATTTATTAAATAATGACACTTCAGCACTGTAGGCCATTAATCGTTCTCACAACAGATCTCACATCGATTAGAGATTCCGAACGCGTCACTGCTAAGGTCATTAGTCCCGTAAAAGTAGTGCATGTTTTACCTCGCGAGGTGACGATTATCTTTCCGCTCTGCATGGTGAAATCTGGCGCCGATTATCTGTCTGCAAGGTTTTCTCCCGACTAGGTATCTTCCACAGTCCCATCCGGGAAAAGGTCTCGACCGGTCTGCCGTCCCGTGTGTTGCTGTTGCGGATGTAACTGTAGGTGCGTAAGCAAGGGGTAAAGGTAGCCTAAGGAAGGGGAAGGAAAGATCGCGCGCTGGCCATGTCCTGTTTGCTAGGGTACTGCTCCAGCATTCGCCTGGTTTTGATCGAAAACAAAACTACGGAAAACTACCGATAACAGCAGCCGGTCGCTAGAATTCTCGTCTACGCCATCGATTGAGTTCGCCCTAGCTATCCAGCTAGTGTCGAAAATCCTGCCATCGTCGGGACTCGAATCTAGAACTCCCCGGTCAAAGGCACTGCAGTGACACCAGTTGATGCCCTGAGCTACCTCTCCCGGTTGTGATAACAGAGAAAAGCAGATTTATGTATCACCACAAATGTTGGTTGGTTGGTTAGTGATTCCGAGCGCGTCAACAGCTTAGGTAATTAGTCCCGTAAGTGTAATGCATGTATTCCTCGGGAGATGGCGGCGATCTTCCCGCATGGCGATATCCGGCACCGACCTACCGTCGGCAAGAGGGATTTCCCCCTCACCCGGACTCTCCCACCAGCGGGGCATTGCCCCAGCAGGGACAAACTCGAAGCTCCAGACCGGTTTCCCGGAATATGTGGTAGTGTAATGCATGTTAGTGTAAGTGTGCGTGTGTAAGGGGAGAGGATAAGGAAGGAGAAGGAAGGAAAGATTGCGCGCTGTCCGTAGCCCTTTTGTTAGGGTACTGCTCCGGCATTCGCCTACCACAAATGTTCCGCCAATGAATGAGAGCACACAAAATGTAGACTTGACATTTCTTGAAACTAGAGTACTGTTTCAATTACGTGGCTGAAGTCATGGTTCAATTACGTGGCAGATAGGTCGCGCAGCGAAGGCGTCGTGAACTCATGAAGTGGCTACTAGTGAATGCTGGTGGAACACTGCTACTTGTGAGTGCTAATGGAGTGGACGGGGTGGTGGGAGCGGACGGAGTGGGTGGTGGAGCGAGGGGGTGAAGGGGAGCAGAAGGGTGGCGCGAACGGAGCGTGTGGTGGAGGAGCGGAGAAGATGGAGGAGCGAAGGGGTGGTGGAGCGAAGGGTTGGTGAGCGGAGAGGGTGGGGGAGCGGAGGGGGGAGTGAAGGGTTGGGGAGCGGAGAGGGGGAGGAGCGGAAGGGTGGGGGAGCGGAGGGGAGTGAAGGGTTGGGGAGTGGAGAGGAGGAGGAGCGGAGGGGGGGAAGGGTTGGGGAGCGGAGAGGGTGGAGGAGCGGAAGGGTGGGGGAGCGGAGAGGTGGCGGAGCGGAGGGGTGGGGGAGCGGAGGGTACGGTGAGCGCGGCGCCATAGTTCATGGTGGACAAGCACGGACCGGGAAGGATCGAGGTCGTCCCGGAGCCCGCGTTCTCAGGAGTCGTCCGGGATCGGGGATGGCCGTGGAAGGAATACGGAGGAACTTGAGGCAACCGGGGGGGCCAAGTGGAGGGGGGAAACAGGGGAGGGGGGGGTCCATACTGAGCAAATGGAGGAGGTGGAAACAGTGATTGGAGGAAAGGGGGTTAAAAGATGAAAGAACAGGCAGCGGTGGCTGCTAAATGAAAACTGTGAGGTGCAAAAGAAGGTTGAAGAAGGCTGAAGAGGCGACATGGAATTTGAAAAGGTGAACGAAGCAGAAGAAGTAGAAGAGAGGACATGAAGAGGCGAGGGGGTTGAAGCGGTAGAGGAGGAGGCGGGAAAGATGCCGGCCGTGAGTGTTGGGAGGGGAAGGGGGGGGCTTGTGCCTGCCTTGTGGCCGACCTCTGTTAGAAGGCGAAGGGGCGCGGAATGCCGGGCTGAGGGGACCACACAAGCAGACTCCCATTTCAAAGGTTCCGAAGTCGGTCTGAAGGCGCCCTCGCTTCCCTTGAGAGGCCGCCAACCAACTTTGGAATGAAAGTATTGGCGCGGAAACGGGGAGGTGAAGAGAGTAAGGAGGGTGAGGTTCAACGAAACCTTTCACGTATTATAACACTAGTAGACATTGTTGCCGAATCGGGTGAACTGAGATTTGATTAACATCATTAATTGAGGAACACCCATGTTTGCGGGTTAATTGTTTGTCTGGCAAGAATTCTGGAGGGCAACCTATAAAATGCGATACTTAAAACACATTTTACATAGATGTGTAATCGAGAGCTAATCTCAGCTGTTTATATGTTGAGATCATTTCCAACAGAGTATGACGTGTGTTTCTCAAATCTCGTCAATAATCCCTTAAAAAAGCAAAAATTAAAAGTATTTCCATTTAGTATAAACTTATTCTTATATAAAATTTGACTGCGATGTATCTGGTCAGAATAAAGTTAATGGACCTCCTCTCCCCTTAAACTAGTGATACTATTGCAAAATGTACTTTCACGTATTATTGGTAACGGTTGCGTACTATTACAAGATTGCTACTTCTAACCTACTAACACTTCAGCTATCACATAAATTCCTCACCAAACGGATATCTATGGTTAACAAAGTTAAGGCAGTTACCAAACGTTTACAGAGTTAAATTTTTAAAGTTTAAATAGAAGTGGCTTTTTGTCATGAGTGTATTACTCTCTATTTATATAAAACCTTTAATGAACAGAAACAATCTTCACTCAAATGTATTCGAATCTTGGTCCTGCGGAAGACAATTGAACGTGCTACCTCTGTGCCACTCACACAGTCACACCGTAAAGTAAAGCTTAGTATTTGTAAGTACAACTTACATTAGGATAAGTAGCGTATCCGATATAGTGTACCTTTTGATTTATACTTAAAAAGGGAGTCTGACAGCACTTTCCTCCATATTCAAGACGGGTTTTCTTTTAACAACAAATATTATCTTACTACGGAAGCGTATCGCGATACTGGTTAAAAATTCCGAGGGACTTGCTGGAATGCTAAGGGAGATTCTACATTTGGTAGGCAAATTGGTGATTCTGCACCTAGGGAGAATCCTTGAAGTTACTATTAACAATGTCCCTTAAGACGAAAAAAGCTATAGTTCTTCCCATTTACGAACATGGAGATCGTTCTATAATGTCTAACTATACACCAATTCGATTAACGTTGGTAATTTGAAAAATATTAGGACATAAAATTGCGAATTATTTCGATAATTTGTGTGCAACAAGAATAACCCCATAATTGAACACGAACACAACTTTAGTACCAGACTATTCCTCTGCGAGTAAGCAAGCTACCGTTTGCCGAGACATTGCCTATTCGTACGACCAAAGAAAAAGAACTGATACAATCGTAAACTTTTCTAAAGCTAAAAATTTAATTCACGTCAGATTTCTTAATAAAATTATCATATCGGAAGTAGGGCCGCGAGTAGTCATGTGTATAAGGAAATTTCCTCACGGTCGGGCACAGCGAGTTTAAATTGACTTTGTCACTGACGAGGATTATGTGGTGTCCGACGTCCTTTGGAGAATCGTGTTATAGTCGTTCCTTCTACGTTCTTTTCCTGATTTAGAAACAAGAAAAAGTATTGTAATCGTGACCCTCAAAAAACTCTTATTGGTAAACCTTTGTAACAAAAAAGTACATAAATCGTGTTCCGATACGTAATAAATTACCACATTTAACACATTGTGTAGTAAGAGTCCATGTTTTGTGGGCCATGATACCGTAAAATCGATTTTCGTCAAAATGTCTATCTGTACTCCCCACCGTCTGTTTGTGCTCAACGCCTATTCCTTTCACACAATTTTCTCCATATCTGATATTCCCCATCAATCTCAACGAACTCAAGACCCAGCTAATTTAAAACGGATAATTTGATTGGGGGTACTTTATATGAAACCTTAACTATATTTTCAAACTTTTCTCAAAAATGGCTCAAATTCTTTTTGATTTAGCCTAGTCATCTAATAGCGTAGAAAACGCTTAAAATAATGGCACAGGTCTCATTGTGGAAATCCCTGATTTTAAAAAATTTCAAAGTTCATTTTTTTTTCGTACTTTTTACTATACTCCGCAAATTATTTTTGTTTTATTATTCTATTTCTAAATATCCTGATGGCGTTTCATGATTTTAACGTGGCTCATGACTTTTCTTAGCAATCGTTTGTAGTTTTGAAAGAGTAGGATGAAATCATTAGATCCTTACGATGCTTAGAAATGATATTACGGAAATACGATAATTTTTAAGCATTACTGTTTCATTTTTTAGGACTTATTATCAGAACCTTTTTGAACCCTTAGTGACAGTTTTGCTTTTTATCGTTGATTCGATGATTTAAAACATCGAAAACGTCACCTTTCGTAATCGCTTGATGGAAACTCCGGCGTTCCCTCCCAGCCAATCCTGTCCCTAATTACGACGCAATCTTAACAAAAGTATGATTTGTAGATCTAGATACGGAACAATTGTCATCAACTGCGGATCTGGATACGGTCATCATCAGTTAATTCACCATTAAACAAGGACGACACTATCCTACTTGTCCTATCGGGAAGGAACGCAAGTACAAAATATATTCAAGATATGTATGCATACCTCAAAACTGGAAACTATTTTTTAAAAAGCAGAAAAAGATTGTAGTACATTGATAAAAGTATGTGCTATACATTCGTAAATATAACTAGTGGAGTTATATTTTAGCCGATAATTTAAAACGGATATTTGATTGGGGGTACATTACATGAAACTTCAATTACATTTTCAAAATTTTCTCAAAAATGGCTCAATTTTTTATGTATCCTTCTCTTCGCATAGCGTAGGAAACACCACAAATAATGGCATAGGTATCATAGTCGAAATTCCTCATTTTTTGGAAAATTGCAAAGTTCAACTTTCCTACAATACTGACGACTTATATTTCTTTCCTGGATGGAATCTGATCTCGAAGACATCTTGAAATCAGGTCTTGCAATGTTTTTCGAAATTATGAATAGTTATTGAGTAATTGTGCGTGAAATATAGGTAATTATTAATCATTTTTCCGAAAAGCGTCTCCAAACTTTTTCTTTAAATTTTCACCTCTTTTGTTTAAAAGAAACGATAAAGAAGTGGTGGTGGTCCTATTTTCAGCAAACACTGCATTTTCAAAAATTGCAAAAAGATATTGTAAAAATACAATTATGAAGATAGAGAATTTTATGTAATAAAATCTCGATTTCAAAGTCAGATTTTGATATAATGTTATGTATAATTTTAAAAAAGTAGTTTTCGCGTAATTGTGTGTGAAATTGGGGCAAATTAAAAAATTATTTTATAAAAAACTGTTCCCAATTTTTTACCAAGTTTTCTCCATCATAGTTAAAACGGGTTGGTCCCATTTCCGGTTTAAAAAAAAAATAAATTTGAAGATCGATATTTTTGTCTTAAAAAACTGTTCTAAAATATCAGATATTTAAAAAGGTCAGATGTATTTGTCGATGAAAGCGAGAAGTCTCTGCGTAATTTCTTCTTGAAGATAATACAATTTATTATTAAGAAAATTGCTAGTGAGGATCATACCTTGCAAAAATTCAGAATAAAGATGTTGACTAGGTATAACTATTTTATTTGTTTTAGATCTTTTCGATCGCATTGCAGTGCAATGTTTATTTGAAATATATACAAGAAATCGTAAAAATAAAAATAAAATTCAGCTATATTTATTTATTTATTTATTTATTTATTTATTTATTTATTTATTTATTTATTTATTTATTTATTTATTTATTTATTTATTTATTTATTTATTTATTTATTTATTTATTTATTTTTTATTTATTTATTTATTATTTATTTATTTATTTATTTATTTATTTATTTATTTATTTATTTATTTATTTATTTATTTATTTATTTATTTATTTATTTATTTATTTATTTATTTATTTATTTATTTATTTATTTATTTATTTATTTATTTTGTGTCAAAAATAGTTAAAAAGTGTGTGACGAACTATGGGGAGAAGTGAATTGTTAATTGGACAATTGATAACTAAAAATTTCATAATAAGGAAATGCCATCAATGCACGGGGAGAGTGCGTCGAATATATTTAGCCTTATTGTGTAAATTGCAGGGTAGGTATTGAAGGGACCTGCAGTCTAGTGAAGTGAAGGAAAGAGAATGAGTACGGTGTAGATATACTACCCATTCTTTAAAATTATCTAATTGGGTTTATTTTATATTCTACTAGCAGGATCCTGCAGAAGTTGCCCTGCCCTTTCTTTTTCCTCTTTCTCTCTCCCTGTCTCTTTTCACTCTAAATTTTTGACCTTCTCTTACCCCTTACCCTTATCATTTACCTTCTTACTTTTAACTCACTGTTTCCTACCTCTTCTTCTCTCTTTTTGCCTCTGCCTTTTCTTCCTATATTTTTTCCTTTCCCTTATTTCCCTCTCTCCCCTTACCTCTCTCTTTTTCATTTTCTTTTTCTCCCCTCTCCCCCTTTTGTCCCTGACGTCCCAGTCTCTCTCTTCCTTTCTCTTTTCCTCTCTCTTCCTTTCTTTCTATTTCCCTTTTCTTTTCTCTTTTCCCTTTCTTTTTCCCTCCTTCTCTTTTTTATCTTTTCTCCCCTTCCTTCTCCTCTTTCAATATTTTGTTAATATATTGCAGATCTCTCTGCATCTTCTGTCTCATTCTTTCACTCACTCTTCATATTATGTGATTTTTTAAAATTTTCTGTTTGATTTTTTAATTTTTTTTCTATACAAACCTTGTTATCACAATAACGTACACACAAAAAATGAATTATCCAATTAAGTTGTTGCTCGAAAGTTATGTGCTTACATACATTTCGGCGATTCATATTTATTTAAATAGATTTGTTTTATGTTTTTTAATACTTGTTTTCTTTCTTTTCGTTATTTTTATATATGAACGTTTTTTGCTTAAGTGCAGTAATTGATCATTTGCCGTGATAAATAATAATATCATAAATATGGGTCCCGCCTCCCCCCTCCTCACATGGCGCGTGAAGCACTGTGTTCCCGAGCGCTTCTAGAGCGGAATTGTCGACCTCTGTCCAATAACGATGTTATTATTATTGTACAAATATTGATGTTAAATGTATGCACAAAATTAAACCAAAAAATTAGAGGTATTGTCTTATTTATAATGAAAATTTTCACACGTACTAATTCCCACCTGAGATACGGTATAATTTACTGTGGAATCACATCCTCTAATACACATAATTTTAGTTTGCAGAGAAACATTGTACGAATAATAACTAGTGCAATCCACGTGATTCCTAAAAGTCTCTCTTCATGAAGCTTAGAATCTTAGCAACGACAAGTATTAATATGTAGTTTTTGTTAAAATTGACAATAAGGCTGGGAACAGATTTTCATACAATAGAGATACTCACATTTAATTACAACACATGTCGTAGAAATCACATTCATCATGTGTCGGTATCAAAATGCAAAATTTGTTCTTTAATATTCGTTTTCTTTCTTTCCGTTATTTTTATATTTGAACGTTTTTTGTTTAAGTGCAGTAATTGCTTATTTGCAGTGATAAATAATAATATCATAAATATGGGCCCCGCCTCCCCCACCTCACATTGCGCGTGCTGCACTGTGTTCCCGAGCGCTTCTAGGTGCCGATTTCGCGAGGCGACATTGTTAACACGAAGCGCAGCTAACTCCTCCAACGTCCCGGAGGAGGCGCTGGGTGGGGTGACTGAAGGGTTATCTCTGCTCCGACGATGGCGCTGGAAGGTGCACTGTCACCCCTTGCATCCACTTTGACGGAGATATTTCACGTGTAAGAGCTGCCACAAAATTTAACACTAGACAAGTTACACTAAACACATTAGAAGTCTGTGATTACCAAACTTTAAGTGTTTGGAGGAGTTATAACAGACTAAAGTAACCAAACTTATAATTTAAATTATGCATATTTTGATGTAACCTAAACATTAGTTAACTCTTCTGAACTTGGTATACAAATATTTTCCCTCGGGATCGGTTATGGTGTGGTCGAAGTATTTTGCAACAGTGTAGCAGTCATTGTCACAACTATGGCGAAATACGCTCACGTTGGAAACATTCTTCGCTATTAACTAAAAACAACGGAAAGTGAGCGAGCGAGCGAGCGAGCGAGTGAATGGGTAAGTGAGTACTGATTCCTAGCGCGTCAACCCCTCTGGTCATTAGTTTCGTAAGTGTTGTGCGTGATGTAGCCCTGAGCTGGGGGTGTTTTTTCCGGTTGCAATGCGAAATCCGGCATCTGCCTACACGACTGCGTGCGGAATTATACAACTCTTAAGCCTGTTTTACACGGTCATTTTTTCATCATTTTTCTGTACAGAAACTGGATGGAAAAAGGACGTTCGGTTCTATGCGTACCGAAACTGGATGAACGTGATTCCAACCTTTTACACGGTCATTCCTGTCTGTACGTAATCGTGATGAAAAACTTCCTCCAAATGCCGCAAAAAGCGCTGGAAGTTTAACAGTTGAATCGCATTTACAGAAACAAATTAAATTAGCGGGAAGAATGATCAGATAGTTACGAATTCGCAGAGTAAGGAGTAGAAAGATGTGTGAGGTATTGTGGTTTTATTTGCGAGAGGGGTCACTGCACGCAAAGACTCAATATCACAAACAACACGTGCCCACGCTACGCACCAGATAAATATACTCTCTGCCGGAGAACTCACGCAATCGAAGAAAGTTCCATAAAGAGACACTAGGGGCGCTGTAGTCAAACTGGATGAAATCTGTACGGAAAAATGAAGCATGCTTCATTTTTTCGTACAAATTACATCCAGTCTGCTCCGTATCGACGGGAAATGATGAAAAAATGACCGTGTAAAACAGGCTTTAGATAGCTCTCCAGGGAAGCACGACTCCAGTCGGTCTCGCCTCATCTCCCGACACGCGTGAGTCTAGCGTTTGGGATCCAGTCCCGTTAGTGTAGTGCATGTTTTCCCCCTCGGGAGATAGCGGTGATCTTCCCCCGCTGGATGGCGAGATACGGCGCCGACCTACCATCGGCTAGTGGGGTTTCCCCCTAACCAGGGCTCTCCCACCAGCGGGGCACCGCCCCAGCCGGGTCATGCTCTAAGCTCCCGTCCGGTCTCCCGGAATATGTGGGAGTGTAATGCATGTTAGTGTAAGTGTGTGTGTAAGGGGAGAGGATAGGACAGGGAAGAGGAAGGACAGATCGCGCGCGGTCCGTGGCCCATTTGATAGGGTACTGCTCCGGCATTCGCCTGGTGTTGATCGGAGAAACCACGGAAAACTACCGATCAGAGCAGCCGGCCGCTAGAATTCTCCTCCAGACAGCGGCTGAAATCGACCTAGCTGAAAAGCTAGTGTCGAAAATCCTGCCACCGTTAGGACTCGAACCTAGGACCTCCCGGTCAGAGGCTCTGCAGTGACATCAGTTGATGCACTGAGCTACCGCTACCGGTAGAAATGAGCGGAAAAGGTAGAAGATGAGGAAGGAAATATCACCGGCGGTCCGTAGCCCGTTAGTTAACAGTCACATATTCAGCGTTTTTAGAATTTGTAGGAACGTTTATATGAGGACAAAAAAGGTTAGAGTGTTGAGGGGTGTCTACAAGAAGCCTTAGGTTTTAAGAGTGGATTGTTGTCGAACAATAAGTCAGAAAATTTTAGTATTGTTCCTCGACGATGGGCATCATGGACAACAACATCCCAAAATATTTTCAAGTTTGAAGGAGTCATGCCATAAAATCTACGTTTTTGCACAGAAAGGCCCAACTGCGAATGTATTTACTTGCCGTAAGAACATGAACTTTAATAACTACATTCCCACTGAAATGTGTACATACAGTGAAGTTACAATGGGCCATTTCAATAATGAAGTACACAAGAAACCATCTCAGCATTCGTTCAAAGAATCTGAGAAACTGGATCTGATCGATACAAAAGTCAGTCTCTCGGAAGATGCGGTAAAATAATTTTTACGGACATATTTGATCTTTTAGCATTGTACAGTCCAAATGACAAGTAATCCATGACATAAAATTGATAAAATTAACATTACTTCCCTTTTCGATTCTATTCGTAGTATTCAAATGCATGAAGACAGTTATGCAGCAGAAAAGATTTTACTTGTTACTTTAACTAGAGTAGTAATTTTAATCGTTTGTGATCATATGGCAATTTGTAGTAAACTTATGTGTTTTGTATGTGATTTTTTGAAGTGAGCTATTGATACCTGATGTATGTGATTACTACTCCGAGTGTTATAGTTATATAGAGCAGTATTACCTAAAAGTATCTCACCCTTGAGTACGACATTTTTGACAAGAGACACTGATTCGTGAATAAGGAGGCAAGGGAACGGCAAAATTCTTTGCTGAATCAAAAGAAGCTTACAGAAATCACGTGGAAGGAACTTGCTTATTATTTTCCTCAATCTAAATGTCTGGGAGCTTTAGGAGGAGCATCCCTAGAATATTATGCTTTATCTAAGTGGGAATGATTAATCATGAATTATACACGACTGAATTTGAAATAATTTTGATCGCATATCATAATGAGACTTTTTGATTTATGTAAACGAACGTACTATTTAAGGTTTGACGGAATTGAGAGATCAAAAAAATTGACAGTCGAAAAAGAGCAAAAAAATCAAGCTTGGCAAATTATTGCAGAAACGGCGGATGTTGAATTTTATATCTCAAGACCCTATAGAGAGTCCAGCAGCAATTCTCGAAAAATATTGGTTGAAGAGAGGAGCCATTTTAAAACATTTTCAACAATGTTTCTATGTTCAATTTTCAGTGTACATGTGGTCGCACTTTTTATTATATTCCGCATATTATTTTTGTTTTATTATTCGGTTTTAAAATATTCTGATCGCGTTTCATGATTTAACATGGCTCATGACTTTTCGTAGCAATGATTTGTAGTTTTGAAAGTGTTGGATGAAATCATTAGATACTTACGATGCTTAGGAATGAAATTACGTGATGAAAATACGTTACAAAATGAAAATACGTTTGTTCTCACATTATGATAATGTTTAAGAGTTAGTTTCATTTAATAGGACTTATTATTAGAACCTTTTTGAACCCTTAGTGACAGTTTTGCACTTTAACGTTTATTCTATGATTTAAAAAATCGAAAAAGTCACCATGCGTAATCGCTTGATGGAAACTCCGGCGTTGCCTCGCAGCCACATCTGTCCCTAATTACGATGCCATCTTAACAAAAATATGATTTTGGATCTAGATACGGAACAGTGGTGCCATCATCAATTAATTCAGCATTGGAAAAGGACGACGCCATCCTAGTTGTCCCCTCGGAACCCCTCGGACCGCAAGTACAAAAACGTTTCAAGGTATGTATGCATACCTGGAAAATTGAAAATATTTTTTAAAAATACAGAAAAAATTGTAGTATATTGATAAAAATATGTGCCATAATTTCGTATTTATAACTAGTAGAGTTAAAACATCACGTACTTTCTGGCACATTATTCTCGCAAAATAACGCGAAATGTATCTTATTTGAAAATCTATCTTGAACGAACAAATTTCATTAAGAGGAAAAGTATCTATTTTTAATATTTTAGTAGTAGGAAAACTCCGAACAAATTTTGAGCTTAAACGAAGCAATTTTCGAAAAATCAGTGGTTTCAACCAATGTGAGACCTGCACCATTCTCTTAAAGTCCTTCACACTATCCAACAAGAAAATTTAATAAAAAACGATGGGGCCCTTTTTTGAAAATTTTGAAAATGTTTCAGGGGCTTCACGTATAGTACCCCCAAAATTAGAATATCGGTTTCAAATTCAGGCATCCGTGACATCAGGCAGATCGATTGAAAAATATCAATTTTGGAGAAAATTGGCTGAACGACGTAGCCCCTAGCGTTGTTCACAGGCAAATGACGGACGGACAGACGTTTTGCTGCCAATTGATTTCTCGGTATTAAGGACCCACAAAACATGGATTCTACACCGCGCGATAGAGGATTCCCCCTCCCCTAATTTAGCAACTGGATTGATTCACTTTTTCATTACGAGGAAATAAGGAAATAAGAGCTTTTCTCGTGAAAATTCGCCGTTTTTCGCACATTATATAACTCTCTACTCCGTAGCGAGAAAGTAAAAATTGAAAATATTTAAAAACAAGCATGAAAAATTGTAGTACATTGGTAAAAAGTGTGCTGTAAGTTCATAAACATTACAATGTTACATCAGTTATCTTGCCGTTTATCCTGAACTCCCCGCCTCTATTGCTCTTCTCCTGGTTCTGGAAAGACATTGGTATGCGGCTGTTCATGTAATATTTTTGCGTTCGTTGGGGATTGATCGGGAACCACGGAAAAATAGCATTGAGGGCGGTCGGCCGGTAGAATTGTTCTCCAAAATTAGCTGAATTAGGTGCAGCTATATAACTTGCCTCAAAAATCTTGGGAACCGCTCATTTATAGTGGCATGTGACATTTTAGGGATATACTATCTAGTATTTAATATATATATATGCAGTGTTAATATGTAGTATGTATTTTTTTCGGGAATTGATCATCTCGGGAACACGTGCAATCTATCGGGGCTCAGTTATACTTATCGAGGGTAGGTGCACGTGTCTTTTATGAGGGGGATCAGCAATTACATGCTGAATCCCTTTTTACATCCAGGGTTGTAAGCCCTAGAGAATGAGGTAAAATGATAATGATGATTGGGGCCCGTATAATTATGTAATAACATATTTTCCCAACGTAACTCAGTCAAGTCGAATCAACGACATATTCACGTTCCATATCTGTTAGTGCCAAAAAACGTCCACTTTTAGTACATACTTTTACATATTTTACCCGCAAGTATATTTATTTGCATATTTTACCCAAAAGAACACGTTTTTTACATATTATTGCAAATTTGGTATTTAATTATTCATTTTCCCCTGTATTTTTATAAGGAACCTCCCAGACAAACAACTCAGCGTTGTCAAACATTTTTTTCTGTAGCCTTCTCTCTGAAATGCAGCTATAGCATCGCGTAGATATAAGTCGGTCCATAAATACCGACGGTATTGCAAATAAAAGGGTAAGCGACGACAAAATCCATAATTTCTGGAGTGGTAGTTTCAGCGCGAGTAACGCGGAGAATAGAAAGAAAGTTTGTTTCATGATGCATTTAGCAGGTGATAATGCGCAGCCACCTCACATCTTTCGAGGGTTTCCCTTGACTCCGATTCCCTTCATCAGTAACTACACACGCCAGCAAAAGTGGCGCCGTCCTCCTTGTTACGGAAATCGCTGTAAATAATAAAATTATGAGAAGGATTAATTTTGGTCTTTAGGCTAATGAAGGAGAACAATAAGACTAAGATAACAAAATAGAATTGACGATAATTAAGGTTACATATTTCTTACATTTAGTACATGTTTCTGTACATTATAATACATAATATGTATTATATGTACATATTTGCCCCCTTTTAGTACGTAATAATTCGGTCCTTAATGATGATGAAGGAACACACCAACACAGAGACACACACCAACACAACGATGTCCCAGGCGGAACTGGAACCCGCGAACCTTCGATTCAAGACGGCCACAGTACTACAGCCTTAGCGATCTCGGTTAAAGATGCCTTGCGATGCCTTACTGGCATCGGCGTAAGTGTATTATAATATTATTTAAAATCGCCTCCTACATTATTTCAGTAGAATTGCACTTTGACATTCAAAATGTGAAGGATTTGTTAAAAAAAACGCATCTACATTTTCACGTCAAATGCAACCCGCATCACTCGATCGAATTTCTGAATCTATATCATTAAAAATATCCTGAACAAAGCTTTTTATAGCCTTAAAACGTTCCTCACAGCAAATTCTATAGGATAAGATCTTCTTAAGCTTTCTATTACGTTTTTGCTGGTTTGACACTTTTCGATTCTACCTCACCTGTTATAGCTTGCAGAATCTGCAACTGAAGGTGAAATTAAACTAATTACTTGATATTCTACGCGACTGACTTGTACCTCTCTGCTCGGTAATAATGTTAAATAAGAATATTTTGCACTGACAAGGGTGTATTGGATTGTTATCAGTTACAAGTTGACGTACAGAACAAGTGACGGAGGATAAGAGGGTCTGGAAGATAAAGATATATTACAGGTTTAATATTGAAATGGAAAATAGGTAAGAGAGTGGTGTTTAATATGCGAGAGTTGTTGCACGGGTACGCTAGTATTTATTATTATAGTTGGCAATATCACGATATAACCTTTACATCGACTTATAGAAACGGAACTACGGGTCAAAATATTGAATTAGAGGACTTTAGAAAGTCACCTCACCTTAATGCTACAGCACTAGCTTATTACGCATATGTAGATCGAAATCATTTTGTTAAAAGTATATTTTATTTTATAAAGGATGTCCCAATGTCTTTTCTGCAGTTATCAGCTTTTATTTAATCTCCAGGCACCAGATTGTGATGATTGATATAGTTCTTCTTTACTACCAATTCCAGGTTAAGTTATGTGTTTAAAACCTCCATAAATTTTCAGGAAATTCCTATATTTAAAGAACTGGATTCTATTGCACTGCAAAAATAAGTAGTCACAAGCCTGGTAGTTATAATTTTAATGACCACTGGAGAACTTCTGAAAAATTAAATTTCTGGAGTCATGGCCTTAGTGGGCGAACATCGTGTAAATCAATTCCCTGAAACGAGTTTTTTATAAACAGTAAAGTTTATTGCCCATTAAATATAATCCTATTACTCGCAGGCGCTACTTGTGACGGCGACCCCTAACTCTGCGCTTCTCGAGAACGTGACGGCGTCAGTACGTGAGGAATCGACACGCTTCTGAGCTCAATCCGTCCGCTGCCTTCGTGGCCTTGTTTTCCCGAGGTTCAAACACTTGTGCACTGGCGAGAGATAGAATCTGCTACACTTTCACCTTCCCCTCTTTACTGCAAATGAGCGATACGTCCTGGTGTGGACTCACAACCCTACTTCCCTACGAGAAAACTCATTTATTTGCTGGTAATGCCACCCCTTATTGAGTTAAAAACGTTTCCGGTTTCCATTTCAGCAGTGCCCATCATTACTCGTCATCGTAGTTATTGAGTATACCAGTCACAGCCACGACGTTTTATCGCCACAAATTTGGGTGCAGTGACAATCCATGCCTTCTTGGTTTGTTTTTTCGTGTTCCGGGCGCGTCAACTGCTTTGGCCATTAGTCCCGTTAGTGTAGTGCATGTTTGTTTCTCCGGAGATGGCGGTGGTCTCCCCAACTGGATGGCGAGATCCGGCGCCAACCTACCGTCGGCTAGTGGGGTTTCCTCCTAACCAGGACTCTCCCATCAGCAGGTACCGCCCCAGCCTGGACAAGCTCTAAGCTCCCGACAGGTCTTCCGGAATATATGGTAGTGTAGTGCATGTTAGTGTAAGTGTGTGTGTAAGAGGAGAGGATAGAACAGGGAAGAGGAAGGACAGATCGCGCGCGGTCCGTGGCTTGTTTGGTAGGGTACTGCTCCGGCATTCGCCTGGTGTTGATCGGAGAAACCACGGAAAACTACCGATCAGAGCAGCCGGCCGCTAGAATTCTCCTCCAGGCAGCGACTGAATTCGACCTAGCTGAAAAGCTAGTGTGGAAAATCCTGCCGCCGTTAGGACTCGAACCTAGGACCACCTGGTCAGAGGCGCTGCAGTGACATCAGTTGATGCACTGAGCTAACGCTCCCGATCCATGTTTTCTTTTCTAGCCGTTCTTTGGATGGGGAATACCACAAGGCCTTCAAGAAGACTGCCTTGCCAGAGTTTGTAGCTGAGTTCAATGACGAGCGCGCCCCCTTTAAGGTCGAAGCAGGGCATTGCAGGGGGGCGGGGTTCGCTCTCACCTTTGGGCGGTGACCTGCGCCTGCAGCGGCGGCGCTCGCCATTAGGCTTCCTGCGAGGCCGCGTCGCGTCGTAGGCTCCACTGCCATCAGCAGTGGGCGCGTACACAAAGTCATGGCACGACGAACATTTTTGTGGTCCTGTTCTTTAATATTGTTTTACACCACGCTTTCCAATAAAATGTATAAACGAAATTATGTACTGGATTGATCCGATGGTTGCACAAATAGACTAAAATTTAGATAAGATGTATTTAACTGCAATTAAGTACATTTCTGTGGCAGTAATTTAAAAAATAGGTAAACATCAAGATAATAGTAATGAGAATAGTAGCAGTAGTACTATTAGTAGTAGTGGTGGTGGTGGTGGTAGTGGTAGTGATAGTGGTAGTGGTGGTATTGGTTGTGGTAGTGGTAATGGTAAAGATACGTAATATTACACACGACATTAGTACACTAGGCGGCGACTAGACACAGCACTGCATACCGTTGCACTTCACTGTCCTACTGTTCAACAAACGTCGACACCATTCCAACATTTCACTCAATTGCACATCGCACGTGATGTAGGTTTTAAGCTACAAAGTGTAAGATTTTCAAGTTGCTTATTTGATTGATACTTAACTAATTCTAACATATTTATAAGACTACGTACTTAGACAATGACCTCTTTAGTTTCAGCGTGTGGTGTGGGCGTAGGCCACGGTGGCGCGCGGCACACGTGCCGAAGAGGCGCAGGGCGTTGCTTTCGGGACAAACGAAAGTCTCGGACCATCGCTGTGAGGTATCACGGCGAATTATCTGCTCCGGTGAAAACTTCGTTCGCTTCAAAGTGGAGACAGTGAGAAGTCGACGATGAGCTCCGGGTTGTCCGCCTCTTTTATACCCAGAGTACCGAGCCACTGCTACCGCAAAACCGAACTAATAGCGTTTTCCATTCGCCGCACTGGTGCGCTCCAAGTGCGGCAACTGTCATGTTCCATTCGACCGCTAGGGCGCACCAGTGCAAAGAAGCGCATGTTTCATTCGCACAATCCCACGGAACCAGGGCGCACTCGGGGCTCTCTAAACTGCACTGACGATCGCGTCAGTGCAGTCCAGTGCATTGGGCTATTGTGAGGTTAGGGACGGAAGTTATCTATGCTGATTTGGATTCGTGGTGAAATTTTTAAGGCAATTGCGGATATTCTGTCATGTAGGGATACTTCGAATGATGGAGTATATTATGGTTTGCAAGAAATGTGTTATAAGATAATTTTTTGTGAGTCACGAAGTTCGGAAAATCAGTTTGTGTCTTCCTAAAATTTAACATTGAATAACTTCATGTTAACAAATCCAGTGCTATTTAAAAATCAAAGTGTGGGTACGTCTCAATTTCGAAACACTAATAAAGAGAAAATAAAAATACTGACCTTTACAAAATCATTCAAATATATTTTTCGCACGCTCATACATACACCAGCGGTAATGCTCATGTTAATTTTTTATGGTTTTCAATAACTAAACAAATCTGCAGAATCCTTTCGGTTCAATATCTTGTGTCACTGGCAAATCTCGAAAAATGAAATGTCGACACATACACAATTGAAGTTTTCGTAGTTTTTAAATAAAGAAATCACACGTTAATAATTTATGGTTTAAGAAGTAAGAATTACCAAAAGACTTCGTAAAAATTTAACAATGATCACAATTCAAAATTATTTTTCGAATCCCATCAGTATGATTGACAGCTGTGCATCATTTCACTGCGTAGTGCACAAGCACTGACTCAGTTCCGGAATCCGTTTCATTCGTAGCTCCCCTTCACGCGTGTGGGGCACTGTTGAGAGCGATGTTTCTGCCCTGCACTAGGGTAGAATTCAGTGCAATGAATGGAAAACGCTGTAAGATCCTGGCGGCTTGGGGCCCCCTTCCGACTTCTCACTTTAATTACCTTTATGCTATCGACGTGAGTACCGCTGGAAACTAGGCGAGGCAGAGTGCTTCGTGGTCCCCGTCTAGAGTTTTGTATGTAGGATCCAGGTCATTCCGAAGGAGACCTTCGCCGTTTCCCGCCGAAAGGTCAACGCGTCAGGGATCCAGTTGGTTGGTTCCGGGCAAATCCGGCAACCCAGAGTTCAGCATCGACTTCTCACCTCACCTTCAAAGTTAAGACGTTTTTACCGGAGCAGATCATTCGCAGCGATTCCTCACAGCGATGTTATGTTTACGAGCGACGCCCGACAATTACTCGTACATTACAGCGGTGTGGCTGGCCGAGACAGGTTGGTCGGGTTCCGCAACAGAAACCATCTCTGACGCATCGTGAGTGGTGCATTCTTTAGACTCCGGCACCGGCCTGGCAAGCCCGTAGCTCCGAGCTGGCAGGACGGCCCGAACAAGGCATTGGAAGGGAAGGTTACCGAGAGGCTAAACTGCGTTATGGCGTGATACCGGATTTTCGGCCCACTTGTGCGTCGGTGGATGGTACGGATTGGGGCTAAAGCGTAGGTGCCCGCCCCGGGGAGAAATCTCCCTCGTAGGACGCAAGGTGCGGGTAAATAGGGTAAATAGCATAGCAGATAATCTGCTCCAGTGAAAAGCCAATAACGGACGCGGAAAGGGGACCAGTAAACAGTGGACGACATTCAAACGCTGGATTGTTGGGCGGATGTGTGGACGACGCCTGAGGGTGGAATGCGCGCCACCACGCTGCCCTCGCCGTCGCGCATCCCGGATCCATGTCAGGGGAGCTTTTGTTTTTTTTATTGAAGGTCGCATCAACATCTAGGTCATTAGCGACCATTATTGGAGTTATCGTTATGGTAACTGTGAACATGAAACGATATGGTGATGAAAAGGGATGAAAGGACGAACACAAATACAACCATGCCCGAGGCGGGACTCGAACCCGCGATCCTTTGCTCCGAGATCGCTACGACACTACTGCCTATCACTACGACGCTACCAATCTCGGCCACCGAATCGGCAGGGGAGTATTTGGTGCGCCTAGCACACGCGTCCTGCCCGGGTCAACACGACTGTAGTGTGAAAGTGGCTTACGTTTATATTTAAGGATTTTTTCTCAGTAAATTCGAAATCAGCGTAATGTGCTTTGGTGCGTTATGCATGGTACAACCTGATATTACGCATGGTTCCACCCCCCCTACCGCACCCCTTTTTAAAAGCAACAGGTCCGAGGTCAACAATACTGAACGGCATATGTGGAAGAGGGCGTCAACTGATGTCACTGCAATGCCTCTGACCGGGGTGTTGGGTTCGAGTTCATCTTCTAGCTGGGAAAAATTGGAGCACCGGCTGCTCTGATCGATGGTTTTCCGTGGTTTCTCGGATCAACACGAGGCGAATGTGCGGGCCACGGACCCCGCACGATTTTTCTCTCCCGTGACCTAAGGCTCTCACCCCTTACTTGCACACACTCACATGCTCTACATGTGAAGAGACCAGTCGGGGCTCAGGGCTGAGGGCGATGTCCCGCTGGTGGGAGATGGGTACATGGAGAAAACGCCGCATGCCGACGTGTAGCATGGCACCTTACCACGACATCTAGCCGGGGGATATCAGCTTCACTTCCCGTGATAAAATCATGCAATACACTTACGGAACGAATGACCATAGCAGTTGACGTGCCCCGTGAAATCAGGTAAGTAAATCGCCCCTATAATGACAGTACATTTTCATTCCCTACGTATTAAAAACAGATGTATGGTCCTTATTACTAGTCAGCATCATACAAGAAAAAAACACGACTGGAGAATTCGCATGTTTTCCAAACACGTTAGATGATAGATTTTTTGTCGTATATTAACTTAACCGTTCCAATTTTACAGAAATCAGCACATACGAATTTACTACTACTTATATTATAAAATACATACGTAGACATAACGCATTAAAAATAATCAATGGCGAAAACTACTGCGATGGTAGTTGGCGGGAATATTCAATTTCCTAAGAACAATTTAACAATTTCCCTAGTATTCAATGAATTTCAGTACCATGTATTCTTTGATCAAGAGACCATCAGAACATCTCATTCCATTACTCTGTCCACGCGGGAATGCTCCATGGAATTACCCCAATGAATTTGGAAACTAATGCACAAAAGGCAAAAAACGCGTTCGAGGAAATTCGTTTCCAATGCTTTCCGGGAATCATTCTACACATTCGCGGCATGCCTTCGATGCCTAAATGTTACTAATGAAAAGATAATCGTTTATTCATGCGGAAACTCGATACAAAGGCTCGTGAAAGTTCTGTCTGCAAACAAAATCATCTCCAAATTAGGTCTATCTGTATCGTTCAACACCCAAATGATCACTATGGAAGGACACCAGATTGTAATAACAAACCTACATAGTAAAGAGTGCCACTAACAAACCTATTCTGTTCAAACGTTGAAAGTTATTCACAAACCTGCCTGTTAAGGAAGTAAACATTTGTACATCCTTGCACAACACGACGCTGTGACAGCAAAACGCGCCAGTAGTATGGCTAGGAGCGGAGTTTTATCATTGTACCATTTTCATCGGACGCTTAATAAATGTCGCGAAAGGACTTTATGATCCTATGAATCATTCATTTTGAGCGAGGCACTCACAATAATGTCCGCTCTGGGGGAGGGAGAGGCCAGGGAGCCCTGGAGAAGCTGGCGGCGCGCGGGATGGAAATTCGCAGATGACATTTTTATTAGCTTCCAGAGGCCGTCCGCTTTCTGTGAAAATGAAATGGACTTCGCGGCTGGGATCAGATGACCGGCCATTGTGCAAGACTCGACAGACGCAACGATATTTCGCCATCAATGTTTCGGAGGCAATGACGCCCTGGCGCATATTACGGGCGTCGTGCGTCTCCGTGGTCAGGCATCGGCATCCGATGGTGCAAATATCGACATTGTAATCCTGGCGATCTTGGAATGTGCCACGGTGTGTGGGGGTGGGGTGGGGAGGGGTTGCTTCTAGAGAGGTCTGCCTCAACCAGCTAAGTCTATAGATCCATCGTCAGCGCTCACCTTCAACATTTTGAAAATCGTGCTCCTGCAAACCTTAGCCAAGGTTTATGAAAGGCCCCTCCATTTGGTAGAGGTGGAGTTTTCGAAAGGGACGTTATCGACAGTACTCTCCTATCTCTTCTTCTTTCATATGTGTACGTTTCTTGCGGTATTGTATCATTTCTTGAGAAAAAATGTAAATTGTTTTATTAAAAGTGTCGTGCTTCACCAAAACGGGACCTTTGCGACCAGTAGTTGAGCCGCGAAAGAAGTTTTTGAAAGAATATTTTTCGAAAATATTACCGGCTTAGGTCGCTCAGGGCATCAATTGATGTTACTGAAGTGCCTCTGACCGGGAAGTCTTAGGGTTCTAGTCCCGACAGTAGCAAGATTTTGGACACTAGCTAGGTCGCTACGACCGATTCAGCCGCTGCCAGGAGGATAATTCTAGTGGCCGGCTGCTGTGATCGGTAGTTTTCCATGGTTTCTCTGATCAACACCAGGCGAATGCCGGAGAAGTGCCTTAACAAATGACCCACAAACCGCGTGAGACATTTCCTTCCCTTCCTTGTATTCTCACCACTTACTTACACACACTTACACTTTCATGCACTTTCATGCATGGTAGTGTCGGGAGACTAGTCTGAAGCTTAGGGCCTGTTCTAGCTGGCGCAGAGCTCCTTATGAGGGAGATATCTGGTGAGGGAAACCCGCAAGCCAATGGGTAGGTGATGATTGTGGTGATAATCGTTCTTCTATGAATTTATTTCAGAGCTGATTTGACATATATTTCATTTTTAGTACCAGTCGTTTCCACATCTCAGTAGTGCATGTGCTTCACAATTCTATTCTAATCCACACAATAGATGACTATAGAAGATACTCAAAGAGATTACTGAATGATTCTGAGAATAGTGACGCGGATTTATTGACGATTTTAAAGAAAATTTATCTAAGTTGGTCATCCTTCCAACATCCGTAATCTCTCAAAGCGAAAGCATTGACGAAAGTGATTTGAACGTGAAGAAACATTTCTTTTTTTAACATGATGATGCAGTGACAGACAGTGCACAGACACAGTAATGATGTAGACAATGGTTTTCATTAGCATTCACTCAAACGTGTATAATAATTTGACAAATTCCCCAGGACCGATAAAAACATATTGGGTTGTACACTAAAGGACACACTGCCTTCCCTTTGTTTCAAAGCATATCAGTTAATGTGTTATTCAGTTCACAACTGTAAATGTAAAATAACATCATTTTGATTAACTGTTTAGCTTTAGACACAATAATGCTCGTCAACAAACAAAATGATTTATCAAAATAATAATAATAATAATAATAATAATAATAATAATAATAATAATAATAATAATAATAATAATAATAATAATAATAATAATAATAACTAATGCTCTACTCAATAGAATTTTGTGTATTTGACTAAACTTTTTACATCTATTTGAATTAACTCGTCGTTCAATGATTGCCAACACGATCAGATATTTAGGCCCGCTTCGCTTAATCCATTATAAAAGTTCTGAGATCGTCCTGTGTTTTTCTTTTGAACAGTAAATAGAGCGTTACTATATATGCTTGATATATTTTCCGGCATTCTTCGTGTTGACGAATTTGATCAATATTACACACAAAATAAGCAAACGCAAGTTCTCAACGATCGCTTTCCATCTTATCCTCAGGAAGGAAAGTTTTAATGCGTCATAAAATAAATACTGCTTTCAGCGACAAAGTTACTTTCACATTGCTTTAATAGACATCGTACGGTAAAGCAGTGAGAAAACTTTGTAGGTAAATTAATAAACGACTGATTAATTAATTCCTCAGCGTTAACAGAAGTTTCCCAACTGATGAAGAAATATCCATCTCAGGTTATCAACGAATTAGTTCAAAATAAACGATCATTGTTCGTCAAAGAGAAGCACAAAGTCAGGGAGTTTACACGCATGGTGCAATTTCAAACGAGTGACTTCTTGCAAAAGAAAACACTCATTTAAAAATAATTTTCGACATGGTAAGTCAGATTCTTTGAGTTCAAACTAAGGAAAATTAACAGGAATGGATTGAAAACAGAAGCTGTTACAAGCTTACGAATGATCGCACTAAATTAAGAATAGAATAAGGATTTCTGATATTGACTTTCCTGACAGTGATTTAAAACTACAAATCTCATATCAGCAAAAGCCAACGAAACCAATTGTAGAATTATTCCTATTTAACATTAAACTAATTGCCTTGCATTTTTGCGAAAAATGCATGGTTTTATATCTATCTTAATTATCAAGATAACAAACCACTCCGAATATCCGTCCCTTAATTTCAATAGAATTCAATTAATGTTATCAAAAATTATTTTTAAATTTAGTATTCATTTAATATTCGTTCTGGGAGGAATATTTTCTCATCAGTTAGTACCAAAAACGCTCGTTTCTATATGTATGTATAATTCAACTTGTGCGTGGATTAATTTAAGAAAACGTGCATAAATACACTTGTCCTCATATATTTTTAAAGGACGTCAAAAACTGTTAGAAAGTGTGTGAGACGTGCTTCGAGGAAAAGTGTATTCGGTGGAAGATTTCTTAGTTTTGGGATCCTTACCCTAAGCCATTTATGAGTTGAATTCTGAATACTGAAAGAATGAGTTTTTGGCAAGAATGGTTAATAAAAATATTCGCTCCAATGTAATAAAATATAATTTGTAGGGAAATAAGCTATAGTTTGGGCTCTTGTCCATCATGTCCTCCGAGAAGGAATATATTTCCTGCCGTGACAATATTGATAACGGTAATTTCAATAACTACATTTCTCACTCAACTCACGAAGATGTGCACAGATAATGAAATTACATTTACTTCCAAAAGCAAAACAAGGCCATCACAGGATTTGCTCAAAGGATCAGGGAAACTCGACGAAAAACCTGATTGAGATGGAGGTCATTGACCCGGAAGCTGAGGTACAGTATTTTTTACAGGAAGTTAAGAATGATACAGTAAAAATGATTATTGATACATTAAATATCAATGTTTAGATTACAATTATTTTCCTTTTTGACGTACAATACAGTCTCTAATTGTATAGAAACAATTACCGATCAGAAAAGAGTTTACTTAAGACAAACTTTTGTATCGATTTAGCCATGGCCCACGCGCGACCTTTTCTTCCTCTTCCTTGCCCTATCCTCTTCCCTTATATTCATACCCAGACACACACACACACATACACATACACACACACTTACTTGCACTACAACTACTAAAAAAGTAGTAAGACAATCCGAAAGTTTAAAGCTTATTATATAGAGAAATGTGACCTTTCTTATTTTAGACATGGAGTCACTAACTATAATATCACCTAAAATGTGTTCTTCTAGAATAAAAGTAATCAAGAAATATCAATGACTGTTTTATATATTAACATAATAGTTATTGGCAGCCCGTCCTTAATAAAACACATTTTTTATATAATTAAAAAAATAAAAGAAGAGAAAACATCTACTTCTAGTTAAAGCTTATTCCTGCTGTGGCCGTGCCGCTCAGAGAAAGACACTGGAAGGAGTAATACATTGGGAGCCAGCGTGTAGGTTCCCCATCCAACCCTTACCATTCAGTCGGAGAAGAACACTGCTATCACCCGGAATTCACTACACTATCCAGATTAATGACCATAGCACTTGACGTGCACTGAAAAAAATCGAGCCGATCCCGCAGAATTCTTCATCTGCAGCCGGTCGCGATACCAGCGTGGTTGGGTCACGAGTCTAGACCCTGCGTGGGCTACCGCCTTACACATGAACTTGTTCAACCAATTCCCGGAGTGGGCACTAAATATTTTCGCTTTTATTCTCACCCCACGCCGCCGCACAAATACGCCGATATACTGGTATCCGGATCCCGCCAAAATACGGTTTATTGTCAGGGCAACCTCTCCAATCAAAATACTGGGTGGGGCCGCCCTGTCACCTCAGAGCTACTAGCTGTCCAGGGTAGTACCGGAGTCCAAACAATGCGCTACTCACATGCGTCGGAATGAGTTCCTCCTCTTTGCTCAGAGTATCAGGCCACTGCCACAACGAAGCCGAGAGCTCATCAGGGGTCCACCCGAACCGTCCGAGTGGCTTGGGGACACCTTTTCGTCTCCTCACTGCCTCCACCTTGAGTCTATTGACGTGAGTATCGCCAGGTCATAGTCTATCCGACGGCGAGTTCTCCATCTGCACTTCTATATGTGAGATCCGAAACGTTCATTCCAACGCCCCTTGGCTCAATCCAACCTAGGGGTAGACGCCATTGATCCAACTGGTAGGTGACCGAGCGAGCCCGGTAACACGGGGTTCAGCATATGCCTTCTCACTGCCTTCTCCTTGAAGCTAACGATGTGAGTTGCAGCGTGAAACTCGGGTTGGGGTGGTCGTCTACAACTCTCCACCGGAGATCGTCACCACCTACATGGTCACGATCCCCCTGGGGGGGGGGGAGTTTGCCAGGAGGGTGTGACCACCAACGCCGTTCTGGCCACTCCCACCGCGCCCCGCCCCGCCCCACCGCGTTCGACCTCGCCGCCGCCTCTCCCCCGCCCCGCACCCCGTGAAGCCGCGAAAGGCCCCGCAGCGCCCAGCCTCCAGCTCCCGGCGCTTCCCGCACACCTGCACGCGGGCGCCACGCCGCCGCACCGCCGCGCCGCGCCGGTATTAAATAACCAAGTTTGTAAAACTTTTTCCATTTAAAGCTAAACTCGTAGAATAGCGCTTACTCGGAGAAGGAAAAATATATATCCTTTACTCTTTCTCGGGACTACACCATAACAGCACCAATTGCCGGTCTCACAAAAAGCTCGCGGTTTCAGGCAAATAAAAGCAACGTAAAAAGTTGAACTGCTGGAATGGCGGTGACATAGCGGCTGGGGCGAGGGTGAGGGTGAGGGTGAGGGCGAGGGAGCGGAGGCGGAGGCGGAAGCGAGGGATGAGAGAGAAGCGAGGGTGACGGCGAAGGTGGAGAGGGACAAAAGTACGGAGAGGACGAAGACGCGGCGATGGCCCAAGCGGGTTGACAGTCCCGAGGTCGAGCGAGTGGAAGAAGAAAGGCCGAGAAGAGGACACAAATGAGGTCAGAATCTGGCGAAGGCGCGGGCGGGGCGTTCGGCGGCAGAGGCCAGAGAGAGACGCACCGATCTTTCAGAGAGGGGGCAGACTAGCTCTGTATTGTGCCATCATTTGGTTTTGCTTTTACACATTCGTGCAGAAGAACATACATTTCCTTTACATTAATGATACAGTAGCAATAAATGAACGTCTTGGCATCTCATACTCATACGTCACACTTTGCTCAAAACAGAGACATCCCATGTAGGGTTCTCACTTTCCACTTTACAAAGTTTATTCGATCTTCCTTGTAGTCGGGACGTAACACATTTTGCGTAGTAATTCCCACTAGAGTGGGAATTACGTCCCGAATACTGAGAAGGGCACTCTTTTTGTTCCTGGATTGTAAACGTAGTTTCTTTATGAAGAGGTATTGGTGAGCTCTATTTTTAATAGTTTCTGGAGTAAGTATGGGTTAGGGTTATTATTTTGTTTACACTGCTATCAAATCAAAATAATCTGTAATTTGCTCGCCGTTGGAAGTGTTTTTCATTACCCGGGAGCGACAATGTGTAGTGATAGCCCCGCCTCCGACCGCTTTGAAGTGGGTGCAGATTTTCCACTGTGAAGCTGCGCGCATTTCCAACACACGCGCACCCTACACTGCAATCACTCCGTAATGGCCACGCAAACATCACATGCTCCACCACTAAAAACTAGTGGGTCCAAAACAGAGCGTACTTTCTAGTCTATGCTTTCAGGCAAAATTACGCGAAAAGTACTCAATTGTTCGAAAAATTGTACACAAACTTATTTTAAAATCTATCTTTAAGGGAGAGATTTAATGAAGGGAAAAATCTGTATTTTCATAATTGTAGTTGTAGGAAAAGGCCGAAAAAATTTGAATCTTTTCAATTTCCGAAAAACCAGAGTTTTCAAGGAACATGAGAGCTGCACCATTCTCTTAAACGTCCTTCACATTTTCTAACAACAAAATTTAATCAAAACCGATGGAGCAAATTTTTTGAAACTTTTCAAAATGTCCCAGGAGCTTCATGTAAATTATCCCCCAAAATAAAAATATCGAATTCAAATTCAAGAGGTGGCATCATCAGTCATATCGATTGAGGAATATCAATTTTGGAGAAAACCGATCGAACGATTTAGCCACTCGGGGTTTTAGAAACAGACGGACAGATAAATTTTGCCGTCATTTGATTTTTCGGTATCAAGGATCCACAAAACATGGATTCTGGCTACACCTTATGTTAGAGGATTTTTTTTGTAAATTTAGTAACTCGATTTATCCACTTATCCCTTACCAGGGTTCAGTAACAAGAGTTTTTCTGCCGAAAATTTGCCTCATGTATGGTTGTGCTTGTATGTGTCTTTCTATATTTGTAATTGTCCGTTTCATCCTTTACTATCATCATCATTATCATCATTATCATTTTCATACCTCATCCTTCAGGGCTAATAAATCTGGGGTGTAAAAATGGGCACAGCATAGAAATGCTCATCCTCCGCAATACGTGCATACCCCCAGGAAAAATATGACTGGGCCTCAGTGGGTACAACTGCACGTCTATGGATGGTCCGTAGATTGCCAATTCGCGACCAAAGACATATGCAGAAAATAGATAAACGTAATGAAAGTGAGAAGAATTCTGAAAAATGAAAGTAGGAAGATGATCAGAAAAATAAAGCCTGAAACGAAGGTCTGATAGAATAACAACCAAATAATCTACTTGGTAACAGCTAAATTCCTATTACATGGGTATTAGAAATGTGAAATAGACATACGAACTTCATGCACAAATGCAGTACCCCATTGCATCATGCCATAGAAAATAACCGGCATTGCGATACACAATGGCAAGACACATGGCATTGCGATAGAAAATAATGCCAATTGTGCATTCGTTTGCCTCCTCTCAATTACCACTGTCACAGTCGGTTTATATAGTTGTTTCTGCGGTCCACAACCGGAAGTGAAGTCCTTCACATCATGAGGATGATCGTTCGCACAGTCGTTGGTGGATATATAAGAATGTGGAGGTTGTGTTATTTTTATCTGTTGCGTCTGTCGTCGACGCAAAGTGTTTCTGAATCTTCGGCATTGAGCGCCGGCGTGGAGGAGTCCTTCGTTAAGTCTCTTTGGCAAATATCGTCACGTTAGAGTCAGTCCTTTTTCCATTCCATCTGCCCGGCTCCGTTAGTAACCGGTGTTCCTAGACAGTCACCCAACAAGAAACCCAGGATGTCTCGAATTCGCTTAACCTCCGTGATTTCGGCTAGCGATGCGATTATGAAAACAAGTTCCCAGTGATTTATGTTGTTTTTATTATGAATGAAAATCACTCTATGGACGACTGGGACAATAGGATTGTCCGGATATGTGGAGTTTTTCCATCTCCTTTCATAAATTTTGTTATTGACACCAAAATAGAGAATCTGTTCATTTCGATTAAGACTTGTGAAAAATTGAATTATGCCGAATCCGTATGACAATTGTTGAGCCGAAGCTTCACTATTATCTTCTTTTACTGTTACAAGAGATATACAGTCAGTGCACGGCTGATGAGGCGAAGTAAGACGATTTTGATGCCAGTTGCAAATTTCATGAACACTTCATCACAATTTCATAATCATATTTTTATGGTGCACGTATGTGCCATGCAAATTCTAGAAATCAATTGTTTACACACATTTATGTGAAAATATTTGGACTGTGTTAAGAGAACGAACAATTTAATTTATGTACTTAATGTATGTACATGTATTTAATGTATGTGTACTTTCAATTAATAGTGATTTGTCTTGCAATGTGAATCAACTACATATCTCACAATCATTTACGCAGTTTACATGTGAAAATGTATAACTAATCAGCGTCACATCCATTAACACATTACTCACGATAATTTAAGATCTGCAACATGTACTTGAGTCCGTGGCAAATTATGATAAAATTATTTATATCAATAGATATACAGATCACAGTAGTCACTGTGATCAGCTAACATTTTTAATGCGAAATAACATACTTAAAGACAATGTATATTCATTATATTGGTCATGGTTCAATGTAAAACGTCTGTGAGATCCGTGAAAAAACGTATCGTGTGAAAACTATTAAAATTTGATATATGAAAGACATGTTCGTTAGCAATTTCTCAGGCGAGGTTTTAAATTATTTTTCCTGTAGGAGGATAAACGTTTGATAAGAAAGTATGGATCGCCATCAAGAATCTCCTGGCGGCAAGGTGATGCCTTCGCAAAATAACGTATGAATGAAATAATTTCTCCATTTATTTCAAAAATATTTGCATTGCTACTATATATTTCAAATTAGAATGTTTCTGTCCTCAGAACAAATGTCCTTCTTGACATTTTCTTTTTCTTTGATTTCGATAGCAATGCAGTGGTTCGCTATTGCATTGCACGACACAACCACACGATGCAAACGTCACTACTTTCTGCGGAAAGCACTGGTACCACGAACCCGAGAGCGCTGTTGCTACTGTGCACACCGTCACCACCACCACCACCACTGCCGCTGCCGCCGCCGCCGCTACGTCTCCCAACGTTTTTATTAAGCATTGGAAAGTCAAATAACAACACGAAACGCGACGAAGCCTGAGCTCTAACAAATTGATACACTGCCCTTGAAGCTCCGCAGCTCTGGAGCAGCCCTCGTGTAAATATGACAAAGCGAATAAAAATGCGCGGAAGGTCGTAGCCAAGCGTTGCGCCGGGGCGGGAGCACGTCGCCCGTCGCCCCGCGTCGCACTCGCGCCGGAACGCTGCTCGCGCTGGAGCCGCCTCCGAGCCTCAGGCGAGAGACTTCTTCAGAGTTCCGGGGCGAGGACAGCGATCTGACTCCCTCACACAGGCACGAAGCCCACGGATGAGAATGTCTAGGCGAAGTGTTTGGATCTATCGTTTTAGAGATTTTATTCGACCCATTCCAGGTACCATGTCGGAGGAGTATCGAGAGCGGTAGCTCAGAGCATCAATTGATATCACTGCAGCGCCTCTGAGGTTCTAGGATCGAGTCGTCACGGCGCAGGATTTTTGACAGCTTTTCACCTAGGTCGAATTCAGTCGCTGTCTGGAGAGATTTAGCGGCCGGCTGCTCTGATCGGTATTTTTCCGTGGTTTCTCCGATCAACACCAGGTGAATGCCGGAGCAGTACCCTACCAAACGGGCCACGGACCGCGCGCGATCTGTCCTTTTTCTTCCTTGTCCTATCCTCTCCCCTTACACACACACTTACACTAACATGCACTACACTACCACATATTCAGTAAGATCGGTCGGTAACTTGTCCCATCTGGGTCGGTGCCCCGCAGTTAGGAGAGTCCTGGTTAAGGGGAAACCCCACTAGCCGACAGTAGGTTGATGCCGGATCTCGCTATCCAGGGGGGGAAGATCACCGCCATCTCCGGAGAACAAAACATGCACTGCACTAACGGGACTAATGATCAAAGCTGTTGACGTGCCCGGAAACACGAAAAAATCAAACAAATAAAACACACAGACAAGAATGCCTAAGCGGAGTGTTTGGATCTATCGTTTTCGAGATTTTATTCGACCCATTCCAGGTGCATATCTCTGCAGTACAACTTTAAACTGAACGATCCATGGAGCGCGCGAAATGCTTCCTTCCACTACTTGTGCTATCACGCCGAGGGTTGGCACTTTTAGTTGGCGTAACTGCTGTGAACTTCCGATTTAAGCAGCATGGTGTTAATTTTTTTCAGTATGAATGAAAGAGTAATAAACTCTAATCCGACCAATGCCGAACAGCTCGTTACATCGGCAATCGCTCATCGAGGTATGAAGAACCCGTATTGATCTTGTAGGAGCCTCCTCCTTTGGCGTCGCGGAAAACAAAACCAAGACACAAAATGTAAATACATGAAACATTTACATTATTTATTACTAGATCATTGCTGTACTCAACTTGAAAGCAGATAAATGGATGAAGATCAAAAGAAGATAAATCAATAATTATTCAACAGTCGTGCATTAAACAATTTCAGCATGTTTGCGTATGTCAGCTGTATTATTACGAAAGTAATAATTAATTGTCTAACATAAATTATTTGTTATATTGGATATTAAGTTGCATCATGTGCCAACACTATCACTCTATTATGAACTGATATTCATATATTAGTGTTTTAAGAAGTTCTCGAATCATACTGTGATCACTATGTGATTAGAAATATTTATTTGAATCGCAGTTGGATATGGCAATTAATCACAAATATAAACTAGTGCAGCTCCAACAGCACACACTACCTCGGATTCTTTCTAACCTTTGAAACATTCGAAAATTCAGAATTCAACTAAAATAAACCCAGCGCCATTTTTTACGTACATCTCAGAAAAAAAAGAGAAACAATGTGAATGGATTTTTGAGAAATTGTTGTTTTATAATTTGATTTACTTCAAGAAGAAATTGAGCAAAACTCGCCTTTACAAAAAAAATGCAGGATCATTTTTAAAGATCTTAATTTTTAGAACAGATATAATTCGAAACGAAAATCTCTACCTTAATTTTTTTGTTTTGCAATGTTAACTTTTTGCAATATTCAAAATACAGTTTCCCTGAAAATAGGAGACACATTTTTTACTGTCCTCTTATACACACGGGGGAATTTAAATTTAAAAAATTGCAGTCATGTTTTAGAAAATAATTGTTAAAAAATTACATAAATTTCTCGCAAAATTACGGGAAAATGAATATTTACGAAAAATTGTATAAGACCTTATTTTAATATCTAAATTTCAACAACAGATTTTATTAAAGAAAACGTTGTCTTGTATATTGTAGTTAGTTGCAGGATGACGCCGAAAAAAATTAATTTTTGAAAAATCTGTGATTTCAGCGAAAATAAGACTTCTTCTAAGCGTATTTCTATGCTATCAATAAACAAAGTTTAATAAAAATTTGGTGGTATTTTTCAGAAAATGTTGAAAATATTGAAACTTGGTGTAGTGGACCGTCAAAAATCAAATTATATCGGAAATATTTTTTTTATAAAATCAGCTGAACGGTTTAGGCAGTAGCGTTGACCACGGACAGATAAGCTCACGGCCTGACGGACGGACGAGCGGACGAATTGACGAAGGGACAACGGACGGTCACACGGATGGACTGACAGACTGTCAGAAGAAATGTTCCAAACTCGGTGATCCAAAGCACTTTATTCTTCTGTTATAACTTCATATATTGAACTATGCACATTTCAAGAACGACGCGAAATGCTCGGTCTACCTTCAGTTGATACGAGTGATATTCCGTTACTTTTTGTTTTTGGTGTTTAACAATTTTCCATTACGCATCGATGATAGATGAAAGCACTTTGACTTCAGTTTTAGTGAGCATTTTGAAGGCGATGTCGCTTGTCTGCAAACTTTTAGAACAACTTTGAAAGTCTTGTAGAAATTCAAGCGTATTTCCGACGTCTGGGATGAACGTGGGTGGCCTTTTTTGTTCGAACCGCTCGGTAAGAAATATCCTCGAATTGAAGATGGTACTTTATTATAGATTAGGATATTTAAAATTTTATTTCATTATTTCGAAGGATATATAAAGAAACTTTGTTTATCTCCAAAACAGTTTCTGATGATTTTTGGAAATTGTGTGCACTTGAAACATTTGATATGTAGATGGACTGTAGATGATTTATATTTACATTTTCTTGATCATCTGTGCATGCATTGACATTTGATAATGGTTCAAAGAAATTTTCTTGACTTTTTCACTAATTGCTTGTATTTGTTGATTTCAAGCGATCTGACAAAGAATTGTTTTGTTCTTTTCATTACTGACCAGTTTCCATGTTGGCTTGTTTGGCTTGGTTGGTTGTGATGGTTGCGATTTTGACATTGCCTTTCTGGCGTTTTCTTGACATTTATCAGGTTCTGGTTCCCGATAGAGAGGTGAAGGATTGCTGTGTTGCTCTTGTAGTGACTACCCTGTTGCTCCTCGCGGTAAACTGATGCTTCTCGGATGATTCCGCTTCCTAGATGAAATGCATGGGGTTGATTTCGTGGCTGGAGTAACTAATGTACGTGTTCTATTTGTTGCTGTTTCTGCAGGAAGTTTTGTTGATGGCACTCTGTTTCGGGAATACCTGATGAAATGTTGTTTATCGCGTCCATCGCTGCTTTAATTGTCTGTCCGAGTCCGGAGCATAATGGATCACTTTCACTAACTTTTTAATACTTCACGTCACTCACAAATTTTTTGCACAACAAATTGCTAATTGGCACTACACCTATTCGATGGAACAATAGTATATTGCCTGCAATATTGCTCAACTGCCCCGATGACGAACGTTGTCGCACACTAAAGAGGTGAATAGGGCGATGTACTGTGAAACGAGGGACGTCTCTTCCCCTCTGCTGTGACGTCACACAAAGTAGCACGCGATTATTCATCAGGATTAAAAAACAGTACAGAAACTATTGGTGTCACAACACACACACTTTTTGGCATTATTTCTAACTTTTGAAAAACTTTCGGAAATTCAAACAATTAACGAAAATCTCACTTGCGCCATTATATTGAGAGATTTTAACGCTATCAGGGGATACAATATAATAAAAATGGAACCATTTTTGAGAAACTTTTTAACATGATAAAGCATCACGTAAAGTACCTCTTTCCAATTACACATATATGTAACGAAGTCGCAGAGCCGTGAGTTCGTTTAGATCGAATGGGGAATATCAATTTTGGAGAGAATCGTCTGAACATTTTAGGCACTAGCATTTACTATAGACATCCATTATGCCGTCAATCGATTTTTCGGAACCAAGTACCCAATAAACATGGATTCCCACAACACAACGCGTTAGAGGAAGCAATTTACTACGTAAAGAAACATAGACATTAACTTTTTCTTTTACAGGGCTCTAAAATAAGCGTTTGTCTGTAGGAGGGCAACGGTTTGCGGTTTGCCTGTTTGTCTGTACATCGATTCATACAACAAATATTAATTTTTAATATTTTGATAGAAAACGCTAAAAGAAAATTTTTAAATTTTCCATCAAACACACAATGCATTTCAAATTTCTTTTTGTTTGCTTATGGCAAGTGTGGACCAATTATCATCAAACAACACACACATGGACAATCCGAAATTTCCGAATTTCGACGTTTGTTTTGTTAAATATAGACGTACAAGTTTCATTGAACATTACGTATACGTTTAAATCTACAATTATACATCCTATTATAAGTTGCATTTAACACACAGCGATGCTTATAGACTTTTCGAAAGATTCGTGTAGCCACTATAGAAGATCCATCGCAGCGGCTGCTCGCCTTTCTCTCCCGGCTTCCGACGAGCGCCGGAATCTGCCTTCCCCAGTCCCGGGCCTCTGGGGGATCGAACACAGATCCCGCTGATCGTCACACGCTCCGCCGTTGCCGCCCGCGCCGCCCCGCGCCGCCCCGCGCCGCCCCGCGCCGCCCCGCGCCGCCCGCGCCGCCCCGCGCCGCCCCGCGCCGCCCCGCGCCGCCCGCGCCGCCCCGCGCCCCCCCACGCCCCCACACACCTGCGCGTGCCTCTGCGAGGGGTCGCGCGCGGCCGCGTGAAATATAGCGCGCGCGCACGCGGCCGGGGACTTTCGAACACCACCCCTTCCCCACCGCGACCCACCCCACCCCACCCCTCATCCGCCTAAAATATGATTCTCGTTAGAACAAAAAAGCGTCCTCTGTGTTCGCGTATGCGTCCAATTTTTTTCGTTCATTAAATTCTGCGCGCGTAGAGCAGGGCCCTGTCCCGCCCCGCGACCGGGGCGTCGGGTTCATATTTCAGCCTCGTCGCCCCATCCCCGCGCCCGCGCCCAGTCCCCCCTCCCCGCCCCCCGCCCAGGCCCCGCGACGCCACCGACGCCGCCGACGCCACGCAGACGCCGCGCCTGATTGCGACGCCCGAACCCACGCGGCGCGCCCCCGCAACGGTAAAGGCAGGTGGTGGGGCGGCCGCGAGGGGGCAGGGGACGGGGGCGTGGCCGGCGGGTTAGGTGGGTGGGGCGCGAATGGGTCGAGGGCGTGGGGCGTGAGGGAGACAGGGGTGGGTCGGGGGTAACGCTGCGATTTCCCTAGGTACTTGCCATTATTTCCCTTTTCTCTTCTTCTCCATCATCAATTCCCTTTCATCTCTTCTCCGTCATCGCTTCTTATTCTTCTCCATCGTATCTTCACTATTTCACCTCCAACAATTCTCTTTCTCCTCTTTTCCCCTTTTTTTCTCATTTAACTCTTCTTTCTTCAACGACCCTCATTTCCCCTTCGTTTCCTGTCCAACTCTTTTCTTGTCATTTCTATATCTCTGCTGTCTTAGCTTCTTTCTCTCCCCAAATTCTTTTGTTTTTTGCTAACTCTTCTCTTTCTTCCCCAATGTTTCTCTTTTTCTTTAGAGTTTCTCTATCTTATCGAATTATGTTTTGTTTTTCTTATTTTAAAATAGTATTGTTGAAATTTCAATTGTAAACACACGCACATTAATGACTGAAAAACCAACTATGGCTCGGCAACTTAGAAAAAACATCATGGCGTGGCTTACCTCAGGAGGCGTGTCGAAGCCAACTCCCTCAGTTGAACTTAAAGACTGACTGCAACGATAACTGATTCGCTTGCGCTACTTCGTTCACACGCTCCAACAGAGATACGAGTCTTCATAAGTGTAGGGTTCGGGACGATCATCAAGGTGAGGCTGTCTTGCGTCCGCCGCCCAGGCCAAGGCGGCTCCTCAGGCGGGGAAATCGGGCCGCGAAGAGAGGAAACCCTCCCCTCCGCTACTTTTCGCGCATGCGCAGACCAGTTTTTTTCTAAGTTGTCGAGCTATAAAAGGAAACCTTTGTAAAATTTACCCTGTATTAGGAGGTCAATTGCCCGTTACGGGACATTTAATAGCTAAAAAAATAATGTATCTTTAAGTATGTGCTGCAGAGTTAACTAATAGTGCTCCAACAGCACATACTTTCTAACATTTCTAACAGCTCCGCTATATTAAACTGCTTCGTAAACCTGAAAAAGTGTTTTCAACCAGCCCTCACTTTTCCGCACTGAGACTCGGTCCTAGGTTCTTCGCGTTCACTTGCACAGTGCCTTACCTCTGCGCTATAAAAACGGTGTGAGATGCGAACTAGGGCTCATTGTAAGTGATTAAGACACTTAAAAGTGTACTAGTCGCAACCCAATATTCCCAACACAAAATTTCCTAAAATTCAGAAAGATCAACGGAACTTACACATTGTTTACTATTAGGAAAAAAATTAAAGAAAAAATTAAACCTATTTTTGAGAAATTGTTCTTTTTATAATTTTTATTACTTTCAAATAGGAAACTACTCGTTTAAAAAAAATAGTTGTCATTTTCTAAAGAGTTGGTTTTTTAGTATATATCATTTTCACACCAAAAATCTTTCTGCAATTTTGTAGTTATGAAATGTTAAATTTTTGCAATTGTTTCAGTTTCGAAAGTACGGAGAGTTCGCCGAATATGAAATAACCGTATTTCTTTCCGTCCTCTGTTAATACGTGGACAAAATTTAGTGATAATGTTTGAAGCGGTTTTTGAGAAATTAATTTTTTCTACAAATTGCATAAAATTATATACAAATTACGTGAACTCTACTCGTTTCTTCAAAAATCGTACATGACCACTTTTAAAGAGCTGTATATTTACAACAGACTTCGTTTAAAGCAAATATTATCTTCATTTTTCTAGTGTTGGAATTTTAACTTTTCGAAATTACGGAGATTTCGCCGACAATGGTACACATTTTCTACCGTCCCTTGATACATACGAGGAGAAAATTTAAAAAAAAATGGAGTCGTTTTTGGGAAAAAGTATTTTAAAAATAATTAAAATCCACATATTTCGCGCAAATTACACGAAAACTACTCATATTTTCGAAAAATCTAATGTGATTTTTTTGACGATCTCTCTTTAAAAATCAGATTTCACTGCGGAAAAATCTATATTCTATTTGTAGGAAGACCCTCCCCCCAAAACGCTCTTTCTCAATTTTCGAAATATCAGGAATGTCAACGAATATGAGAGAAACATTTTCTGCAGCGTTCTTTCCGCTATCTGAAATCAAAGTTAAACTTTAAATAAATAAATTAAAAATAAATAAAAAAATTGCAGCCACTTTTTAGACGAATTTGAAAATGTTTTTGAAGCTTCATATGAAGTACCCTCAAAAATCAAATATTTGTTTCAAACTCCCAAATTCTTGAGTTCATTCAGATAGATGGGAGAATATCAATTGTGAAAAAAATGGGCTTAACGTTTCAGGCGCTAGTGTTAACCAGGGACGGACGGGTGAATGTTCGGACACAGACGTTTTGCCGTCAAACAATTTTTCGGTATCAAGGACCCACAAAAATTTGAATTCTGGCAACGCCACGTGTTGGAAGAAGTAATTGACTGTAAATAAGAACAAGATTTACCCACCTTTTCGTTATCAGGAGCGCACGATTACATTTATTTTTCTTCTTACATTTGCAAGAGTGCGAAAGTAATAATTACTGCGCAAATAATACAAGAAAACAATGTTTTTCGCCAGAAGCCAATAGCCAGCGTAATGATTTTACATACTGTATGTCACATACATTTTCTTGGGTATCATACTTCTTTTGTTCTAATGGGATACGGTTTTCGAAGTCACTCGGCGTACTTCTGTTGTGCGGCCTTTTACACGAACGTGGCCTTTGCAGAAATACGATAAGGCAGTGTCTTCTGTAGCGAGCCGACCAGAACTTGATTCTCAGCAAGTGCGTCCAACGAGAAAGACGTGAAGAGACGACGAGAGAGAGTGCTGATATTACAAGAGGATCTATTACGTTGGTTCATCGGTGTTCCCGTGAGGTGTGCATTTCTTTCCACGTAAAAGGTGAGTGAGAATAGCGGTTTGTTTTATCCCCAGTAAGTCTTCTCACTGCGGAAATTTTCCATTTCGCAAGGTTTATTTCCTAGCAGAATAAACACATTGATTACTTATAGAAAGTGGGAAGTGTTTCAATGCTCAAATACAAAACAATTAGGTTAAATATGATTCAGCCAACGTTTTGTTACATATTATGCGATATATCATGCCTCGCACGTTTACACCGAAATCCTAGAAGCGCATCATTTTTCCACGATATCAGGAACTGTTCCAATTGTATTTTGGATATCCTCTAGACGATCAAGGGAAAAGCTAAGCACATGACGTTATTTGCAAACCATTTGCAACAAAGTTAAGAGATTGTGTACAAGAAATACAAACATTCTGAGCCTTCTGTCATTCCCATGATTTGGCGTGAACCAATCAACCACAGTGATGATTGCTATATTTTTCCATTAGGGAACGAGAAGTAAAGATCCACAGTGATGTTTTTCCTTAGATTAGTCAATGATAATCCGAAAAGAAATAGATCGTCTCCTTACTGAATTGAAAGGACAGCACAGATCTTGGGAATGGCGCCTATTTACCAACGCATCCCAGCACAGTTTAAAGACTGTCTTATAGCAATTGACATTGTAATGACTTCTATACCCATGCTCACTCTTAATTTGAAAGAAACTGTATAAATACTTAAATGATGTACTAGAAGCAATTCAATACAATCTTTATCAGCGGATCGGTAGAACATCTCTAGAATTTCAAAAGTCAGCAGTATGTTGATGTATTTGCAAGGAGCGTTTACGAAATTCTGTTCCTTCCTCTGTGAGATAGTAGAGATACAGTATAACATTATGTCACATGTGACTGGAAGTTAAGACGTTCCTTTAACTCAGGAGGAGAAAATGTCCAGCAAGCCGCTTTGGTGCCACTCCCACCATTTCATATCAATCGTGGCTTGGTTAAAACATTTGTAAAAACGCTTGAGAGAAGAAATTCGAATGCTTTTTGTAGTGACGGTAAAGCAATACGTAGGTTGGGGCGTAAGCACGGGTGTAAAATGTGAAATACATGAAAAGACTGGTATGAAATAAGTGCGCGGACATTTTACAGCACACCCAAATTATGCTTGTAAAATTTATAAACGTATTATTACGTGTTGTTTGATATCACAGTTTCAAATAATTTTACCATGTACAAGTTCACAACATTGCAAATGATCGGGAGCGGTAGCTCAGTGCATCAACTGATGTCACTGCAGCGTCTCTGACCGGGAGGTCCTAGGTTCGAGTCCTGACGGCGGCGGGAATGTATATACCGACACCTTCACCATGTGCGGTGACACTGGCTTTTCGATCAGCTCTTATCAAGCTGAAATTGCTACTAGCGCGGAATTGAGAGAATTTTTCAACCAGATTTCGCTTAAGAGAAGCGCATGAAAACGGCGTTTAGATATTATTTCCGTTACTTCATCGAAATGGCATGGCAGAGACTGAGCATTTAAATGTGCAACGTACAGACAGAGGGAGCGAGGATTTGGCTTATTCCTAGCGTCAAGCGCTTGTACCGTCGGGGAAAGGTTCCGCTCACTGACAGATAAAGGATTTACAGGATGTGAGGGGAAGAGGGTAGGTAGCATTAACTGACGTTTGAAGACGTTCGCAGAAGAAGAAAGGAAGGAGAATTCTCGGAAATATCCGAAAGTGGTTGTGAAATATGGGTGTAGAGTGGGGAGGTGGATGGGTGGGGGCGCTCCTACGCTAAGCTTGAACCGCCTCCAGCTGGTCCCTGGTTTGCACTCGGGCACGACTGTTACCATGTTTGATGACGACGGTGCCGTCTTCTGACCACACGTTCTTGAGGCCAAAGCGGTCGATGGCAGCTTGTAGCAAAACCAGGCAAAACCAGCATCTTCACTGCGTTCTTATAACAGAAAGACCTATGTTGAAATCCTTTCGAATTTAAATGTTAATTCAACAACAGTTTCGAAGGATTCAAAAGCACTTATATTGTAGCACAGTTTGCCAAATCACCTTCTATGGAGATTGATGCTAAAGCATTCTTTGCTTTTCCTATTGAACATGTTGATTTTGATAAGTGGTTTTTCGCGATTTAAAACAATTGGAGGGTGGTGGCGCAAGTCTGGCTTCAGATTCGGATTCAGTGCATCAAAGTACATAGATAAACATGACTCAAAATGGGTCTGAAAAAAAAACGAAAACGAAAAATACAATGTAATTATGTCTTTTGCGATTTTAAAAAATGGGAAGGTGATGGCGCAATTCCGGCTTAGATTCATATTCAGCACATTGAAATACATAGCGAAACATGGGTCAATTCGTTGAGTCTGACAACTTTTTTCTATGTGCCTGTGTTCCTAATTTCATCAAGAACCTAAAGTCGAATCTATTTCACAACAAACCACATACTTATCCTCAAATATCTACTCTATTTAACCTAAATTCCCACGCCAACAACATTCAAACTCCTCAGAAACGTTACCCAAAAACTTAAATTAATAACAAATGTCCTTCGAAGCATTCCTAAAATATGTTTACAAATATTGACCGAACTTATAGGTACAGTAATTTGCCATTTTTATTTGCATTTGCACGAATAGGTCACTAATTACATAAAAATCAGTGGACTGTTTTCGAAATAATTTTTTTTCCTACGGAATTTTAGGCATCATATAATGAAAAAAATAAGCAGCCTTGCATTCATTAAATGGAACAGAAAATACATAACAACGAAACAAGGAGAATAATAATGTGTCATTACTATTCGTACACTTAAAACAATACTGTATGCAGGAAATCCTATATAAAAATGTTTTATCCCGTGCTTCTAGGACTCAACTGTCCTGCGCATTCCTCTTGATTTTCTAACAGCACTGTATGCTCGTTGGATAGATCGAATGAAGAAAATGCATATCTGAGGCATGATGGAAATGCATTCTTCTACTACTCTATTTTCCACATATTTTTTGCAGTATACATTCCCTTTACATATTTTCCTTTCCAAATTTGCCCATGGCTGTTTGGTAGAGTTAAAGTCAGGAGATTCTACTGGCGTTTTGACTTTTTTTCGGGACATTCCATATTAATCATTGCTTCTTAATTTATGCAGTATACTTGCTATCATTGTCATGGAACATGTAAATCGGTATTCCAAATTTCGTCGCACCTTGCTTTAAATTACTTTTTAGAATGTCGTGAAGTACATGTTTGTCTATAATGTATTTTATCAAATTCATATTTCCAACTTTTCTTGATAACATACACCCCTAAATCATAATAGATCCACGTCCGTGCATTTGTTTTTGCCAGTTAATTGTCAGCGTCGGAGCAAGCTTACACACGTTACATTACTAACTTAATTATAATGTCATATATCTCGACATGCACGTCTTGTTATGCAACAGCAAGCCAGCATTGTACAATTTATAATGCCAATTGTATTTCTGTGTTTAATCATTCCTAGTGTTTAGGTACAATGCCATTTGCACAAGATTACGCAACATCCGCGCAGCCATCGCGCGCCGGAATATTCTCGGACGTCATCCCACACAACCATCCGCGCAATTCGCGTCCAAATTGTCGAAACTACTACCTCATACGAGCAGCTTAATATTATCTTTGATAACCTCACCAGAATTACCAATTTTTAATTTATGCGCTAATGCATCTCTTCTTTAATGTAATTCAGTATACATTACAGCCTTCAAATTACAAAAACGAAGCTGAACGCTCATTTGTTCTAGTCGCCTGCAAGCGCGAAAAGCAGCTACGTTAACTACAGATTCCTTACCGTCCCCCTCGGACTTAACTTAAAAATTGTGCTAAATTACCACAATAATCCATAAAATGAGTGTGTACTCTACAATTTTAACATGGTAAGAGTATGATATTAGCTGATAAGTAAATACCGCAGGGAATTAACTGTGTAAAACCTATGTTTCTTTAACATTGCTTACCTTAGACGCAATAGTGCTTGATTGTACGAAGCCAGCTTATGTTCGTGGCATTGACAGTGTTGTTCACTGTCATGATTATTATTCGCACTCAATGCGTACATGTAATGCAGCAGCATGCAACCATCGCACTAATCTAAGTTTCAATTGCTCTCGTAACAATCACGTTGCGACCAGTTACTTAATAACAAATAATGCTCGTCACAGTAATTACTTTGACGAGCCAATGCAATACATGGTCAGAATGTGAATCTTCACGCTGTCCCTTGTGGCCGACGCCGGTCGACATGCTTCCCGCGCGCCTGACATCAAAGCGCATCCGGGCAGCCGCAACTCAACTCCGAAGGCGCCGCGCATCTTGCGCGACACCGGCCGAGAGGCGAACAGCGACACACATCGGTCCTAGCTAGGACCGAAACACGTCGCCTTCACCTTCCGTGCACTGCCTCACGACACGCTTGCTACCTTGTGCGAGCAAGCGGAGGCAGCCGAACGCGGAGGGGAAGACTCAAGACTCGCCATCGGCCGAGGCACGCGTGGGCAACGCGACGACGCGCCCCTCTTCCACACCTCCCAATGGGCCTGAGCGCCACGGACACTTTGAGCCAAGTCAGTGCCGTGGCGAACAGAAGAACAGGAATTAGTGCAGTGCTGTGGAAATGAATGGTTATGTATATAATGAATGAATGAATGGTTATATATAACGAATGAATGGTCATGTTTATAACGAATGAATGAATGATGCCTGAATGAAAAATAAATTCCAAAAAAGAATCAACTAGCAAATCCTACAAAAACATTAGTTAGAATTAAGAAAAAAAAATATCTTTCGTGTAAGTTAAGTATGCCAAAGTGCTACTACATAATTATTAAATTAGATTTAAGCTAGAATTAAGTTAGCTTTAGTTAGTATTAGCTTTTTTTTTTACCTCTCCATCTTAGCTGCTTAAGCCGCAAGGCAGCAGCGCATATTGTATTGCCGTAGTGAAATAAATTCCCGCCTCCTCAGGGTTACTGTGGAGGGGAAACAACCAACTCAACGCACTCTTCAGCTGCTCGCCTCCGCTATAAGCGGACGCGTGGGACACACGTCTTCACAAGCTCCTGCATCAATATGTTCGTTTTCTTCTGTTTCAGAATATTCTGCATGTCAAGATGCTGTGTTTAATGTACATCACCAATTTGTCTCAACAATGCCACATCATATCATTTTCTATCATGTTCTTGGTGTATATTTTAATATGTACCATAGTGTCAAGTCAGAGTGTATTAAACTCACTCTCAATTTAATTACACCTTCGATGGTTTTTAACTTGCATAAAGTATCTATTTCAGTCAAGTAATATTCACAACTATTAGTAATCAGCTGATTCTCAATTCAATCTCTTAGGTTAAATTAGATTACAATTAATGAATATGCAGTCAATCATTGTAAGCTCTGTAGTGATTCAGTTTCAATTATACTTCTTAAATGAACTCTACGTTTTCTGAATTTCCCTATACGATATCTCCTGCCATTAGAATATTTTGCATTGTTATTTTAGATGCTCCACAGCCTTCATGATGGTACTTACAAACATGATGGTACTTCGAATCTTATAAGCTATTGAGGTAAGTGGCAGAGTGATAACAAACCACAGGAACCCCCAACAGTGCACTGCTTAAAGGTAGCTTGTCCTTCCAGTCTGTATTTACTTTCCTTCACAGACTGTGGATGCGTCTGGCCTAAAAGCGTTTATATTAATCTCATTCGACTATATGACATTGTACAAGAATTCGTCGTTCTTCTTAAAGTGTATCTTTGTAAATTTAACCCCTCTGACCTGTTCTTCTTGCTAACATAAGGCATCTTTGGGTCAACACTCAGTGATACTCATGTCTGTATAACACCCTTGGAAAAGAAGGGGCGCTTATGGTTTTTCCACTCATCTTCTCAACTAAAATTGCAGATTTGGCACGCTCAAAATGGGTTTTCTTACAACCACTCACAATTAGTCGCTCTTCTCTCTAGTTTAACTTCCTTTTCTTACCGTTTATCTTCGCATTTTTGGTCTCTTCCCTGAACTTACATTTGTTTATTGTATACTGAATAGTGAAATGAGATCCACAATAACTTTCTTGACATATTCAGTAAGTTCCTTCGTCTGAGGCATTTTCCAGTGTCTCAAATTATAACTATTACCATCTTAATTAAGTTCTGCAGCTCTACTGATGAAAGTAACGAATTGTGGGACCAATTTACACCAAAATTCACACTACGTAGTTAATGTGTGCGAATAAGAAAGGAAATTTAGCCAAGCGGAAAAGATTTTAATTCATACATTCCGTATACGCATTCTCTTTCCGAATATAGAGTATACATTGCATTATAAATATGTTTTTCTTCAATACGCAAAAATAAATCTTTCGCCAAAAACCTTGAACACCAATTTTGGAGAAAAACGGCTGAACTGTATAGTCGCTAGCATTGTTCACAGAGCGACGGACGGGCAGACAGACAGACGGAAGAACGTTTTGCCGTCATTCGATTTTTCGGTATCAAGGACCCACAAAACAAAGATTTTGATTACAGCTCGTGATAGAGGATTATTCCCCCTAAATTAAGGAACCGGATTGTCCACTTTTTCGTTACCAGGGCCGGGCAATAAGACTTTTTCTGTCGAAAAGTCGCCGTTTTTCAGGCAGCTTTACATAACCTTCTCTCTACTCTGCAGAGAATATAAAATTGCAAAAAAGATGACAATATTGTATCCTTAGTGAAATTTTAACAAGATTTACACGAAAAACACGCGTATAGGTACGAAAGCGTCACGAAACAAAACGGAGGTTTAAACGAAAAGTACGCGGTAGATTCAACATCTTTGCTTGAGTTTTGAGGTCAGCTTATGTATTTATTTATGACAACTTACTCCAAAGAACAGATGCATAGTCCAAAGATTCGTTATGCAATTTTCTCCCAAGTTATAGGGATTCCTGCCTCTCTCTGCCATTGAAAATATTAAATGTCTGTGAAGTAGAGAACAATTGTCCACTTCATTTCCCTTGTGCCCCACTGACAATGACTCTTTTTCTTACCCAATTTGTTCAACGGATTCGATTTTTTACGCGTTTTGAATATCTACATCTCACTAGAAGAACACCTATATGCTCATGCTGTACGTTCGACCTAATTAGAGAGTAATAAAATAATGCCTACTGTATCTACTGTCGGATCCCGGATTATACATTTGGGCCATTTTCCGTGTATTTTCTTATTAACAATACAATATTCCTTTTATCAGAACCTAACCAAAGGACTGGTTTATTTTTCTGTACATATACAAATCTCTTACCAAAAAACCTAATTAGATTCGTAATATATTTTGTATGGAATTTGAAAAAAAGAACGTGGCGTTTCTACGAATAAGTCTTAGGTTTAAAATATATTTGAATTTTGTAAAAGCTTATTAAAGTAATGTAATTTGTTCAGAATAATAATTCCTGTTGTGACAACTTATTTGTAATGTATAACATTTTTATACGCGGAACATTAAGAGAAATGGTACATTAAATTTCAAAATGTAGAAAACAAGCTTTTAATGAAAATAGTATTGATAGATAAAGAATTACTTTCGACTCTCAAGTCTATTTAATGGTCATTACTTTTATGGTCTATATATTTCGCGGTAAAGGCTTGTAGGAGCAATATATTTATTTTATTGGTCATTTAGTTGATCACCCCTTAATCAATCGAATAATAGTAAGGTGAAACCTTGGTTGGCTTAAAATTAGTAAAGGTATGTTCACTATCTGCGCACAATTTCACAAGATCTCATTTTGTTAGATGCGACAACAGTGGGAGGTTAGTTATTTTCTGAACACTACATTGAATTCGAATCCATTACGCAAGACTGGCTAACATTATCGTTTTTGAATAGATATTTTTAGATCTACGAGTTCTCAGAAAGAGTACTTACATTCTATCGTAGACATCTGGAAAGAATATAGAGGGAATTTTCTCAGGCAATTTGAAGTCGCTGTGTCCAAGATCTTTCCTCACTCATCCTCGCCTCCTCTTAGATATAATCTCTTTGTCCTCATGTCGCACTACATTCATTTGCGTCGTCTAGTATCATTTAGCATTCAATCACCTCTTCTCACGCCATTTCCCACTTCCTCTTACGTGTCCTCGCCTGCTTCCGCGTCGCCTCACTCGCAATTCCAACGCACGCGCACCTCGACCCGCGAGAGCAAAGCGAAACAAAGGAAGCTCGCCAAGCGGAGTCTTTTGTGCTGGCGCTGAAATCCCAGGGCAGAGTCTCAGCTCTTCGCCACGCGCCTCCCGCAGTCAAAAACACGCGCTCGCCCCCCGCCTCCTCCGCCCTGTCCAGCTCCTCCCCGCTCAGCTCTGGATCCATCATTCATGGCGCCGCGGCGGCTGGTGGATGCGGGGAGCGGGGAGCGGGAGGCGTGGTTGCTCGGGGAGGGCGTTGAGCGCGCGGCGACAATGCCTGCTCCGTGCGAGAACATTAATTCCTTAGGCCAGTAATTCCACGCGCCCCTACGGGGCTCCGCCTCCGCCGCCGCCGCCGAGAGGGCACAGGCAACGCGCGCCCGAGAGACCTGCCAGCCCCGCCCCCGCCGCGGCATCCACCGCCCCCACGAGCGTGGCGCAGCGCGTCTCGCTCCGGCGAAACGGTGGGCGGTGGGCGTGGCCCCACTTCGCCAAATGCTGCCGTCTTGGCATCTTCTCGTTGCTGCGCCCAACGTCAAAGCTAACTTCATCCGACTTTACAACACGTTACTGAAATGTTTTCAACTTTTCGATGTCATGTACATGCACCCGAAGAAACTAGGTGCTGCAAAAGCACATACTTTCTCGCTTTGTTTGTAACTGCTAATATTACGCTACTACTGAAACCTGCAAAAGAGTTTTCAACCTGCGAAACTTTTTTCCCGCTCTGAGACCCAAACTCAGATCCTCAGAGTTATCTTGCAGACACTCATACTACGCCACAGAAACGCCATACGGATGAAACTCGGGCAGTGGCATAAAAACGTAAATGCCTGTTTAATTAAAAAATTCTTCAAAAATCAATTTGAAACTCCTTAACCCTCCAGTTCGTTTAGATCGATCACAGTATATCAATTTTGGAGAAAATCAGCTGAACGCTCTAGGCGCTAGCGTTGACCACAGACGGTCAGAAAGCCCTTTCGACGTCATTCGATTTCCTGATATCACGGACCCACAAAACACGGATTCTGACTACTCCACGTGGTAGAGAATTTTTTCTAAATTTAGTAACAGGATTTATCCACTTTTTAGTTACCAGGTTCCCCCAAAAAGAGAAAATTGTCCGTTTTCCGTCGCAAAAGTACATAACTTTTTCTTCTTACGAAGTTATTTCGTAAAGATGAGAAAGTAAAATTTTCGTATGATAATCAATTTTATCAACAGTGCAGGCTCTCTTGAACAACCATCGGTCCGGTTAGGAGAGTGTTTACCAATCGCTACCTCTTACAACATTATTGTCTCATCGGGAGCGGTAGCTCAGTCAATCAACTGATGTCACTGCAGCGCCTCTCACCGGACGGTCCTAGGTTCGAGTCCTGACGGCGGTAGGATTTTCGACACTAGGTTTTCATCAAGGTCCAATTCAGTCGCTGTCTGGAGTAGAATTCTAGTGGCCGGCTGCTCTGATCGATAGTTTTCTGTGGTTTTTCCGATCAACACCAGGCGAATGCCGGAGCAGTACCCTATGAAACGGACCACGGAACGCGCGCGATCTGTCCTTCCTCTTCCTGGTCCTATCCTCTCCCCTTACACACACACTTACACAAACATACACTACACTACCACATATTCCGGGAGACCGGTCGGAAGTTTAGAGCTTGTTCCGGCTGGGGCGGCGCCCCGCTGGTGGGAGAGTCTTGGTTAGGGGGAAACCCCACTAGCCGACGGTAGGTCGGCGCCGGATCTCGCCATCTAGCGGGGGAAGATCACCGCCATCTCCCGAGAAAAAACATGCACTACACTAACGGGACTAATGACCAAAGCTGTTGACGCGCACGGAAACACGAAAAAATCAATATCATTTTTGTCTCAATGATTGGAGGAAAATCGCAAGGAGCAATACAGTCACTGTGCCAGGGGCAGTGCCTCGTTTCTTTACATGAAGCGGAAATACCGTCATCTCTCCCAGCCGCCAGACAGAGTGTGCCTGCTCAAACGCCATGACGGGATATTATTACTGAGTTTGTGCTATAGGGGTGAGCTCTGTCGATCATACGCAGATTCACAAAAGTGATGCGAAACTTAAACTGCATAAGTGCAGAAGATTTAATGTCCGAGGGGGCACAAACTCCCTATTGTATAAAAGGAGAAATACCAAGAAAAGGGGGAGGTTCCTTAAGCGGACGGAGCAGGCGTCTTCTCCGCACAATGAGCCTACGCCGAGAGCTGCCCCGGGGGGGGGGATGGAGTCGATTAAAGGAGGAAGCGGAGTTTGACTAAAATTGAGATTGTTCGCATTGCACGTACTATGAATGTGCGTGCTATCAAGTATGAAGTGAAGTAGTGTATAAGATCATGAATAATCTTATACACTTGAAATGAGGGGATGAAATACGAGTTATAAAATGAAATATTGAGATTACTAAAATTATTCACAAATTTCGGCTATGCGTGGCTATATACCACCCATTCTCACACGATACTGCCGAATTTCTGGTACCTTGTCGATGCGGAATGCATGGACCTCAGAGGTGATTCTCCTGAACGAAGCGGGAATGCAGGATTCCCACACTGCTAGTCGGGAAAGAGCCATTTTCGGGGTTTCAAGACTACAGATCTTCCGGCGAGAGCTAACGGCAGCTGGGGAGAGGTGGGTGTTTGGCGGTGAGGGTGACCAGCGGTGGAGCACCGGGCGCTCCGCACGAGTGACGCTAGCGTTTGAAGGAGGAAGGCACGACACCTCGGCGAAAGCTTTGTCGCGTGTAGAGGACACAAAATTCCGCCATCTGATAGGTGCTATCACCTTCCGTTCTCGAGGTATGTAATTCTCCATATGGAATTAGCATCTAATTATACCTTAAGTTTTTAACTGAATCCATTCGCTCCCCGCTCACAACTATATTCAAAAAATAGTTTTGCAATATCACGCTTCGTTTCTCCATTGCATACGATTAATACTTAGGGCGGAGGCGATATACTCGGACGTATGTTACAGCTATCGGTGCCTCTGAACGAAATGTTTGCCATTACAATTCAAAAACAAAACAAAATAAACAATACGCAACCTTCATTGGTCTTATCTCGGGTTTATTGTAATAACAATTTACGATTTACGGTAACTTGATTAAAATTTTTTAAGGTTCCAATCTCTCCTTTTCATTCTAAACACAGCCAGTAAAACGTCAATATTTGAATATTTTAATTCACTTCCGTGCTGTTAGCTTTTTAAACAAATTCTGTGGCAAATTTAATAACTGTAAAGCAAGCTGCTATACGTAGAATCGGAACATAAACTCTATTATTTAATTTTAGCCTCTCGCTTGGCTCATGGGCAGCTGCTGGCTGTCAGTGAGGTGCTCCCGAGTTCGATTGCTGGCTGGGGCAAAAATGAAGCTTTCTAATATAAAACTTCGCAGTTTTTGTAGCTGCGGGACTAAAGAAAAAGCCCAGGCATGCCAATTAAACTACGTAGGGAGATGGGAATACGCCACGCTCGCCACATATCTCCCTTACTTCCTGGCGTGGTTAATAAATACAAACGGTGGGCATGCCTGAGAACACTGCTAGCTGCCAATAGTCGGATTAATCCGAGCCTGAAGCCCCAAATATATAGAAACATTTATTTTTATCTTCTCTATTCAATAGTGCGACTTGCGTGGCTATACATTTATTGGCTAGCTAAGAAATTGATTACAAATATATTATCTTCGAAACTTCATTACGTCGAAACGGTGGCTCGTATAGCAATAGTGTTAATGGTATTTTCTGTCAAGGGTAAACTGAGCTACAAAGTGGTTAATATTATGGATTTTTTTTAAAAAATCCTGTATCGCGGGTACAGCAATAGAAAAATTAAACAAAGCTTGAATTACCGATAAAAGTGAACACAAAATTAGATTTAAGTGATCGTTGAAACAGAATTGCAATTCAGTATATGCAGCCCAAGTCTTGAACTGTTTCTCATACTAGAAGGCCTCTTGTAAAACTCCTACTCGATGTAAACCCTGCAACATCTCGGAAAGGTAGATTGCGTTTCTGGCACCACATGGCGTTAAAGAATAATTTTTAAGTGTTTTTTTAACATAACCCTAAAAACGTGGAACGGAAATGCCATTTATCAAAATTCAGGTAATAATTTCAAATGTTATTACCACTGCTGTGTCTCGTTTTTGAACTGGCCGCGCGCGGCAGTAGCGAGGCTCGCTGGAGCTGTAGGCCGGGATAGTGAAGGGGTGTTGCGAGGCGAAACTATTCTGGAGGTCGCATTCCCTATATGAAAGGCCGCTAGCGCCGATGATGTAGGTCGCTAGGGAGTCCGCCAGTCCGTGATTGACGTGAGTGAGGTGAGGGAGGTGAGCAGAGCGAGGTGAGGGAGCAGAGCGAGGTGAGGGAGCAGAGCGAGGTGAGGGAGCAGAGCGAGGTGAGGGAGCAGAGCGAGGTGAGGGAGCAGAGCGAGGTGAGGGAGCAGAGCGAGGTGAGGGAGCAGAGCGAGGTGAGGGAGCAGAGCGAGGTGAGGGAGCAGAGCGAGGTGAGGGAGGCGGTGGAGCGACGTGACTGGGAAGAGCTACCGCCACACGCGTGGCCCAGCGCCGCAGGGAGACGACGCTGCTCCAGGCCGAGGGGTCTCTGGAACGTTCCGTGCATATCTGAGCACGGGCTATGCTGGAAAGAGACTACTCATGTTTGGTTTGATTGATTGATTTTTTCGTGCTTCCGGGCGCGTCAACTGCTTTGGTCATTAGTCCCGTTAGTGTAGTGCATGTTTTTTTCCTCGGGAAATTGCGGTGATCTTCACCCGCTGAATGGCGAGATCCGGCGCCGACCTACTGTCGGCTAATGGGGTTTGCCCCTAACCAGGACTCTCCCACCAGCGGGGCGCCGCCCCAGTCGGAACAAGCTTTAATCTCCTGATCAGTCTCCAGGAATATGTGGTTGTGTAGTGCATGTTAGTGTAAGTGTGTGTGTAAGGGGAGAGGATAGGACAAGGAAGAGGAAGGAGAGATCGCGCGTGGTCGTAGGGTACTGCTTCGGCATTCGCCTGGTGTTGATCGGAGAAACCACGGAAAACGAGCGATCAGAGCAGCCGGCGGCTGGGTGAAAAGCTATTGTCGAGAATCCTGCCGCCGTCAGAACTGGAACCTAGGACCTCCCGGTCAGAGGCACTGCAGTGACATCAGTTGATGCACTGAGCTTCCGCTCCCGGTCTCATGTTTGGGAAAAAGTATTTTGAAATTGTGATTGGAGAATATAACAGTTGTAACAGTTGGTAGGTTGAACTTCAACGATATGGAACTATCGTCGTAAGTCACGATAAAGTTAGTGCAAGATATTTTAAAAGGCATTTACATTTTTGTTATGCAGGTTCGTAAATTTTAATGCCTCAGCATTTTCCATTGAAAATATTTAGAGAGAATATAGTCGCCTTTATTTCATTATCTTGCCAATATTCAACCATGAATATCATCGGTAACCCCTACTATCATCGATGGTGGCTGAGGCACCGATGATTAATATATCGGTGACAAAAGTGAAATATATAATATATCACTTAAGTCATTACTCCAGTACAGGTTTGAGATTTCTAAAATTTTGTTCCGCTGATAAAATGGACTCACGTGAGAATGATGAAGTTGAATGACTGATAGAAACGTACTCTTCTTTCTTTGTAGTGTCACTTTATTTAACTCAAATCGAAATTTAATTATGTAATATTGTTATAATTACATTAAAAGGTATCAAGAAAAATATAGATATAGGGATATCCTCTTGTCATTGCGTTGCCCCAGACTGAATCATGCATAAAAATTACAAGATATCTGGCGTTCCAAGTTAGGAGTCTAGCGCCCCAAGAATGACGAGGAGCACATTCTCGTATAGGATACGGAACAGTTTTACCCATCCCACGTGTTTGCGCGTCTCATGTTAAACTGCCTCTTGAACACACAAACACAGGCGACAATTTTTCTCCTCCTTTACATTCACTGCATCAAGCCGTGCTGTATTATGATTTAGCGCACCGCGAGGACATTACCGTTATTAATAAAGTAGAGTTACAGTCTGCATATCAACGTATACCTTACTGGCGCATTTTTAACATCATCACTCACGAATTTTCATCACGAGCAACTTCCGGCGCTGCAACGGTCATGAAATTATGTCTTCTTCGATGCAATATTTGTCTAAGGCCACATGTCTCCAGTTTCTACAACAACAGTACGGATCCAACCATATGGTAATTTCAACGCCTCCGTACATAAGATGTCTTCGCCTGTTTCCGAGGGTGCCGAGCTTAAAAATTGTTCAAACTGAAGGGTATCACAAGCTTTCAAAATTCAATTGCTATGTAATCGTTTGTTTAGTCACTTTCCCTGCTCATAATTAATTTTATAATATTCCGTATATTATTGATTTAAGTCAGAGTTAGGTTTTTCATTATGTATATATTGCTGGGCTCCCATTTTTTCCATTTATTAAATTAATACGAAGTCAGCTTTCACTCCTCATTGATCTTTTAGCCGATCCACTACTTTCGCATTTCCTTCTACAAGGTGGTCCTTCAAAGTTGAGGAGAATTGTAGGCTACAACACTGAGATAGCGAAAGCCAAGGTGCGTGTGTGTTTGCTGTGTGATAATGTAGCCAGCAGTAGGTCTACGGTTTTCGTGCGTCGAGGTGGCAACAGGCAACTGCCACATCCGCACGCGCTTACAGGACACGTTCGCACACTGTGGCGAAAAACGTTTCTTCGCCAGAAAAGCTCTGAACTGTGATGTGATGACACCAAAATAGTGTATAATTCTTCCTCCTCTAAATTAGTTCCTTAATATGTTACGAAGTTAAAGCCACAATTGAGATTTCGAAACTGTCTTGTTTAGAAATAGTTGCTGAAGATATATTTGATACAAGTGATTTTAGTTTTTCATACAGAAGTAGTAGTCGAAACATTATGGGAAGTATTCAAGGAGAGAAACATTCAAGGAAGTAAAAGCAATAAATTAATAATAATAATAATAATAATAATAATAATAATAATAATATAATAGTAATAATACACCTATTAAGTGCTTTCTCACAATTTATAAAGTTCTCTCCTCCATTTTTTGCTACCCAACTCGACGAGCATCTGAAAGAAACTGAGCTGCTTTTGCCAGAACAGGTTGGTTGTGGGAAAGGATCTCGAGGATGCCAAGAATTCTTGATTATAGATAATATTTTATCCTAAGATTAAAAAAGAAAACGCATAATTTGTGAGTGGGATGAATTGATTTCCGAAAGGCATTTAATTCCATTCCGTATTCTTGGTTGAAGCGAATCCTTCAACTCTACTAGGTTCACCCCTCTACCATTAAATTTCCTACGTGTATGAACCGCTGGAGAACAACACTGCTTTAATGTGAGTGAAACTGAGTTACCAGACAGATACTTTGGGAAATTGCAGAGTTTAGGGATATAGCCTAAGCCCGCTCTGGTTTTGCCTAGCATTGAACCATTTGAGTAGGATGTTGCATGCCTCCGGCAATGGATATTCTCTGAATAATCCAAGATCATAACCCACCATTTATAAATGGGTGATCTCAAGCGCTATGCTAAAGGACCAAAACAACTTTGCATCGTGCTGACACGAGTTGAAAGCTTTAACAGCTGTTTGTATGGATCTTGGTTTGGAGAAGTGTGCAGTTGTTTACGTGAAGAGAGGTCGCGAACAGAATACAGAGAATAAACCTGATTTGATAGAAGATTTGAGAATTCAAAAACTCTTCTATGGCGATGAATACAAGTATCTGGTACTCTAGTAGCTCCTAGGAACAGCGGAGAGAAAATAAGAAAACAAGTGGAATGAATAGTTCTTTCTCGTGTTACGAAGATCTTCCACTCCTGTATTAAATCGAGAAACAAATTTACATGAATTAACACCTGGGCTCTTTCAAGAGCATCGCATACATTTGGAGTTGTTAAGTGGTATGAGACATCTTTGCAAGCTTTCGATACAAAAGTCAGAGCACTTCTATCAAAATATCGGATGCATCGTCCTCGAAGTTCCACCAAAGGGCTATATCTTTCAAGACACTATGGAGGCCGTGGACTGTTAAGGCTTGAAGTTATAAACCGCCAGCAAGAAAAACAGTTTAGAAACTATTTCATCAACAACGAATCCATGACGGCCATCTGTGCACCAGATCACGGCTATACACCCCTGAACCTGTTCCAGGAAGACCACAAGCCAAGTGTTCCAAAACCTGTGGACCGCATTGGGCAGTGGAGATCAAAGGAACTCCATGGCAGGTTTGCTACCGCGTTTAAAAGTACCTCCATTGATATGAAGAGATCGACTGAATGGTTGAGAAGCGCTGGGCTTTTTAGCGAGACGGAAATATATTTTTACTGGCCATTCAAGATCAGATAGTAGTTACCGATAACTACAGACGATATATTATGAAAGAGAACATCAGTGACAATTGTCGCCTGTGTACAAAGGCTACCGAATCTATTCAACACATGTGCAGTAGATGCTCTCAGTTGGCACAAACAGATTTAAATATCATCCACCATGCTCTTGCCAAAAGATCGGATGTGATAAAGGAAAGCACGCCTTATTACAAATATCTACCAGAGCAAGTGTTGTGTAATGAGAGAACAAAACTATTGTGTGATACTGCCACTGTTACAGGTAAAACAATGGAAGCAAATAAGAATGATATTATCGTGTTCGACACACCTACTCCCAGGGCAATAATAATAGATATCGCAGTCCCATTAGATCATAATCTTCTGTCAACGATTGCAGAAAAGAAAAAATACCAACCACTCTCAATTGAACTGAAAAACGTATACAAACTAATAGAGGTGGATATTGTACCGGTAGTTATTTCCACTAATAGGCTTGTTGCTGAAGATTGGAAGATTGTGAAAGAGAAACTATCCATCTCTATGAGTGGTACTTCTGAACCATGCAGAAGGCCGTGTTGCTGGCAACCACCAATATTGTGCGTTCTCACTCTTAGTCATTCAAGCGGAATCTGAGTGCATTGGAGCAAGAACTCACCATTTGTCTCACCATGTGTGTTGACGTTTTGCCCTTGAGTTATTCCTGCAAACTCCCGAAGAGCGTGAAATTTTGAAAAATGATTATAATAATACAAATTTTATCAGTGACACTGTGTGTATGCTCGGTGGCAGTTCAGTACAAGTGTACATCAGTGCTGCATTGAACAGGCGCAGCCTGTCCCTCCTCACTACATTCCTCGACGTCGAGACACTGCCCTCCAATGACCTGCACTCCAATGACCCTCTTTAGGATTCCTTTGGTCCGGCCCCGCCACCTCACTTTCCTGTTCCTCGAGCCAAGAGGACCTGCACTTGTCGCCGCCTGCTCCACTGCCTCGTTTGACCCCTTCGCCCAACGAAAGGTTTCTTTTTACGCCGAGCTTTTACTTCATTTTCCTGCACGTTTTCCACGCATTTGTTCACCTCTTACTGCACATCTCTTTCACGCTTGCCTTCACGTTTCCGTTCTATCCTTCCATGTTTTTTCTCTCATTTCTCTCCACCACTCGAGGTGAGCGAGGTGAGCGAGGTGAGCGAGGTGGGCAAGGTGGGCGGAGGTGAGGAGGTGAGCGAGGTGACGAGGTGAGCGAGTGAGCGGTGAGCGAGTGACGAGGTGAGGTGAGCGAGGTGAGCGAGGTGAGCGAGGTGAGCGAGGTGAGCGAGGTGAGCGAGGTGAGCGAGGTGAGCGAGGTGAGCGAGGTGAGCGAGGTGAGCGAGGTGAGCGAGGTGAGCGAGGTGAGCGAGGTGAGCGAGGTGAGCGAGGTGAGCGAGGTGAGTGAGCAGAGTGAGCAGAGTGAGGGGAGTGAGATGAGTGAGCAGAGTGAGCAGAGCTTCTACATCAGCTACTACTTCTACAGAGCGAGCAGACATTCTACTATCCACTCTACTTTCGTGGCTGGCAGCAACCCGTGTCCTGGTTCGCCTGGCTCTACCTGCCCTACTTGGCCGCGTGGGGCACTCGAGCCTCCGCAGTTGAGGTCGGCTCCGCCCCACCACTCGGCGTGCGACCTTTCACATACCCCAACCTGCGTCCCTTTACGGCATCGGTTACGTCGCTGTCGAGTCCATTTATGCAAATAGGATACTTGGCGCGTCTTCTTATTGCGCCTCTTAAAGCGCCGGCGCCAGCGCCCAAGTGCAGCGGTTGCATCGCCACTGGCGGCGGAGGAAGCAGGGACAGAACGGGAGAAAGAGAGTCAGGGGAGCGTGCAACAGAGCTGCGTGCACTGTTTTACGACCGTGTCCCTGAGCGGAAGGCGAAGGCGCAACTAGCCTTCATTTAGTCGCTACACTTTAACGATTACGTACATTGGAATTACTGCAGAATCCACTTTGGAAGAGGAAAGGACAGTTTTCATGGAATGTAAAAGTTTCAGTTACTGCGATTGCTGCTGTTGATTAAATAAGACCGACGTTACGTCCAAACATATGTAGAAATAAAGTTAAACTGAGAATTAATAAAAGCAATGTACTCTTAAATACAACGTAACCCAGTTTTCAGTACAAGATTCACTATTTACTGCGCCGCCCTTACTTTGTAAGCTGAGAAATATTTTAAAATTTGAGCCGGAAACGGCGATATTTCCACATGAAAACTATTATTGTCACCACTGGTAATAAAAAAGTGGATAGATCTTTTTCTATGTGTTGTAAATTATAGATCTAACACATTGTGTAATTAGAATTCGTGTTTTATGGGTTCTTATTACCGGAAACTCCATTGACGGTAAAATGTCTGTTTGTTCGTGTGTGGGCCACAATAGCGCCTAAACTGTTCAGACGAAATTCTTCAAGATTGATATTCTGGGATCAATTGAAACGAACTCGAAACCCTGCGATTCTGAAAGGGATATTATACTTCGCGTTGTCTCCCTGTCATGTTGGAACAGATCACGGACCTGTTATGGTGCTTTGGGGCCACAATTTGAGTCACTGCTGTGATTCTTGCAGCGAGGGTCCTGGGGTACGATCCCGGAATTTGGTAGTATTTTCGAAATTGGCTAAATAGCTAAGTCGATTGTCTGGAGGAGAAGTCTAACGGGCAGCTGCTCTGGTGTGAACCTTAACAAAGGAACCACCACGCGGAATCTTTCCTTCCTCCTCATCATTTCCTCACCCCTTACTTACATACCTACATGCACTGCACTACCAAATCAGTCGGAAGCTTAGGTTTTGCCTCGATCGGGGCGGTTGGCAGCTGCTGGGAGATATCTGGATGGGAAAAACTCCATAAGCCGACATAGGCCGGCATATCCACGGGGAGAATACCTTCACGGGATAAAAATCATGCACAACACTTACGGGCCTAATGATTGTTGACATTAACGCGCCTGGAAACACGGAGTCAAATAACAGGACACATTCTTACATTGCATTTATTATTTCAGTTGTTATGAATTCTGTCGTTAACAATGAAATCGGGTTTTCAGCAGAGTCTGCAGTTTGTGTTTCCTGCCGTCAAGTAAAACTAACGAGCGTGTTCCATCACCATATTATTAAGGCAATTCAAAATAAACGTTTCATTAATTTTTAGTTACATCTATAAACATAAACTGTCAGAGATTATGAATTTTGTTATTTCTATGGAATGCAATGGTCATTGGAAGGGACAAATTTTAAAATTTGTTTCAGGTATTTAAACCGGTTCTCGAAATTTCTATACCAAGTTACACAAAACATCACATTTAGTTAAACTTGTGTATATTTTTGTTGTCGTTGAAGTCCATTCTTTCATCAAAACTCGTCAACCAGTTCGATACGAATGATTCATAAAACTTTTTCAACAACCTCGTCTCAGTTTAATGTTTCCAAATCTCCGTTCGCCATCCTTCTGAAGCAGAGAGCGAGGGTCGGTGGTGCCGTGAGATCGCTTGGCTGCAAGAAGCCGTGGCGGGGGTGGGGGCCGGGTGGCGGGGGTGGAGGGGGTGGCGGGGGCGGCGGGGGTGGAGGGGGTGGAGGGGGTGGCGGGAGGGGGAAGGCAGCGTTGAAGCGGGGGTGGGGTGGGGGCGGGCAAACAGAGAATCTTGCCATCGTCGTCTGGGTGAGAAACAACGAAAGACGAGGATTGGGCGCGGGGTCGCGGGTTGGAGGGGGAGAGCGGCAAGTGGGGAGGACGTGTGGCGCAAACGTGAGCGCGTCACAAGGCAGCCAGGAACGCGGCCGCCCAGTTGCCTTTTGCCTTTTGCCTCCTGCCTGCTGCCTGTTGCCTGTCACCGGTCGCCGTCGCCTGCTGGGAAGTTGGCGCGGCGCCGCAACAAAATATGGCTCCTGCGGGACGGCGCGGCTTCAGGCGCAGAGGAGGTTCACCTTTGCGCGGAAACTGAAATCGCTGCAGCCTCAACGCTACTGTCCACACCCCCCGCCCCGCCCCTCCACAAACCCGCTTCCCTCTGCCTTGCCCACTCCCCTCCAGATCCACGGAAAGTCAGACCCACGGCAAACGGAATGACTGACCGACAGACGGAGAGTCACAGAAAGAATGGGGCGAGAGCGGGGGCAAGAGCGGGGGCCAGAGCGGGGACAAGAGCGGGGACAAGAGCGGGGACAAGAGCGGGGACAAGAGCGGGGACAAGAGCGGGGGCGGAGCGGGGAGCGGGGGTGAGAGCGGGGGGAGAGCGGGGGCGGAGCGGGGGCGCGGGCGGGGCCGAGAGCGGGGCCGGAGCGGGGGCGGTGGCGAGAGCGAGGCAGCAGGGCGGGCAGGGAAGAAGCTTCGCAGAGAGACGTTCTCGCGTTTAGGCTTGACGATGGCTCCCAATGGCTGTTAAAGCGGCACGATCGGGATCACGTAACTCAGCCGCGTCATTCATTATTCGGAAGATTTGTCAGACTGCTTCTGCTGTGAGTGAAAGCTACCAACACTATTGTTTGGCGATCTTAACTTCTTATCTTCGTTCTGCCAAGACCGTGTGAATTTCAAGGTATTCTTAAAAACCTATTAAAACATCACTCAAATATTGCAAACGACGTTTGTGAGAGACACTAGTTACCATGTACAGATGCTAGATGTTGAAGCAATCATAAAATTTGGATGGCTTGGAAATTTCTGGTAGATTGGATTAGATCAAAACTATACCTAATGGGCAGTTTTTCAAACGAAAGCATTTACGTACATTCCGAAAATTTCTTTCATCAACAAAAGTCTACATACTATATAATATGCTTCTATAAATTGTTATGTAAAATCTAAGGCGGGAATGTACTATCACAAAATACCCGCAACAAGGTGCATGAAGGCTCTGAACGGAAAATATTGTGTGGGTAATGTAATTTAATTAATTTAGTACTCAATTCATTGACATGGTTATAATTGAGGTTTGACGGAATGGAGTCCCAGATATATCTTACCTTACTATTACTCAATTGGATATCATACGTTTCTATTTGCGAATGTTATTATCTGTCTGAAATGCAAACAGAATTGAAAAGTTTTTCCTTTGTTAATTATTTTTTGGGCGGCGAAATAGCTTCTTCAGAGTTTTGGGAGAGCCACGGAAGCGGAATCGGGTGTCCAGAAGAGCTTGGTCACATTTTCCACGCGTGACACAATGGAAAATTCGAAGGCGTGGCACAAAGACAATTAGTTAAGGACTATTATATTTATTATTAAGTATTATATTTTTGATATTAGTTTATCTCAGCGTAAAATTTTTTGTCAATGTTACCTTGTCTTCGGCAAACAGAAAATTGTTTTCTGTCGTAATTCGAGCATATTTTCAGCAATGTTTCCGCACCAAACACCTCTTTGCACAGAATCTACAACAGCTGTAAGGTAGCCCGGCTACCAACAGTCAAAAATATATTTTTTTCAATCCAGCCAGGATTTGAATTACTACTACGCCTCTTAACAGACGAGGCGATCTTTCGTGAAAATCCTCGGCTGAAAAATTCTCCAACAATTTACTCTGATGGCGTCATATTAAGAAATGTATTTGATTCCTAGAATTTCCAACAATGTGGGACCCCCGTATCTAGCGCGATCTCGCGAGCGTTTATGTAAGCAGTTCGACTTTTCAAAGCAGTTTTTTCTTCCAAAGAGTTTCATACGAAAAACGTCTTTGCCCTTCTCTCTGGAGGCCAGGGCTAGGTTTTTAAACCGGTCCAGGAGGTTAGGCCAACGCGGGATGTTTAAAATGCATGCCCTTTGCTGTTAATTAGCGCCAAAGAATTGTTATAAATGGAATTCAAATGATAGAATTCCAAGCACGGCTCCAAATTCAAAATAATTTGGCCGCCTATGCCAACAGCCATAAGCACAAAACCCATTAAATTGACAAGAGTTGTTTGTGAGAATATTTTTAATCTTTCATTTTTTATTTATTTCACATTATACACTATCAATTTCTTAGTAAATTAAATTATAAAAAGAAGATAAATATATGGCATACGTATCATCTTATTTCCCAACGATATTCATAAAAGAAAGTGAAATGAAAGCTAATCTGATAGGTAGTTTTTTGTGGTTTACCAACGGAGACTACGGCCCGCGTGCGATCTTTACTTCGTTATCCTTGTCCCTTCCTCTTACAAATGCACTTACACTTACATTGTACTATACTTGGTTTTCATTGCGTGACGCGTGAGGGGCGTGTCATGGGGTCATGAAGAAATATGGGAGGGTTTTTTGCGTCTTTCTCGGTCGTGTCGCCAGATGTCGCATAATTGCGACCGTATCGAGTAGTGCTGCAGATGAAGCGCGACACGACGGAGAAAGACGCAAAAAGCCGTGTAATATTTAATCGTGAAGACAATCCTTTACGCACTATGTTATAAAACCCCAAGGATCCAATACTGCACATGTCGGGAGTTCATTCGGGAGTTTGGAGCTGCTGCGGCCGGCGAAGATATCGGGAGGAAACCCGGCAAGGCGTCACACTCCTGGAACACGGCGACCTCCCTCCCTATCCAAATAAATTATAGTCACTTGAATTTTAGAATTTGGAAAATTATTCTTTGTAATCATGATTTACCTATATGTTTACACGTTTACAATATTTTCTTAAGTTTAAAGTACTCCTTTGAATGGTGAAGACGTGGTTCTGTGCCATTAAACAAGATACAATGTTCTTACATAATTTGACGGACACATCTATAACTAATTTTTAACTGTTTGAGTAAGAATTAACAATGATGAATGCACTCAAGGAAGGGTACAATAAGTTTCAATGATGTGAATAAAAAAGTTAAAGGGTTAATTATCATTTTGTCACTTCCGTACGTTTTTATTGTCTTAAATATAAATGTCAAAAACAAATCTAAGAATATCGTTTGACCTTCTTATGAAATGTCCTTTTTGTCAAAAACAGAACGTAATTTCCGATATAAATAATCTATGCCCTTATCAAGTAAAGTTTTGTAAGAATGTGCTAGTGCATACGGAGTTACGCTGTTTGTACAAGTGGAGTTATGCAGTTTCTAAAATAAATAATTTGTGGACCGTTAGGGATAAATAACTTGTTGAGGTACAGAGATAAAGGAGCCTATGCTAGTAAGGAAGGACCGGATTTTAGGTGATGCGTTTAGAGACAAAACTCATTGGGAGCTTTCATTTATTATTTCTAACATGTTATGGAACCCAATTGGAAGCATTTCAATAACTTTCATTGCAATTAATTTGCAACTAAATTGCCCCACTACACCTAAATAGAACCTCTGCTCCTTTTTCTCCTCTATTTTCCAAACTTTGCACAAAAAAATATTAATTTAAAATGTACACATTATATGAACAAACACTGTTTAAAGTAAAATCAATTTTTGTGCAAGTCATGCACATTCGTTTGCCACACGTTACTCCAAAATAACCTGTATCTATTTTTAATCTTAGAAGAACAAAAGTTAAGAAGACCCATTGTCGTAAAGGAGACCCATGACCAATTATCACGACAGATCTGCAATTTTTTACCGGATATCTTGTCGATGCCAAAGGTGTATCGAAGGGTACACAGTTGAGTTCTGATGTATTTAGTATGTTGATATTTTACGTCTAACATTTGCGCACTTCTGTTGGAAAATGCGATGTTTTCTCAACAATACTTCAACTAAGAGCATGATCGTACTACCCATTGGTAACTCAAAGACATATTTCAAACAAATCCTACCGAAAGCGGTAGCTCAGTGCATCAGCTGATGTCACTGCAGCGCCACTGACCGGGAGGTCCTAGGTCCGAGTCCTGACGGCAGCAGGATTTTCGACACTAGCTTGTCAGCTAGGTCGAATTCAGTCGCTGTCTGGAGGAGAATTCTAGTGGCCGGCTGCTCTGATCGGAAGTTTTCCGTGGTTTCTCCGATCAACCCCAGGCGAATGCCGGAGCAGTATCCTACCAAACGGGCCACGGACCGCGCGCGATCTGTCCTTACCCTTCCTTGTCCTATGCTTTCTCCCCTACACACACACACACACACACACATTAATACTAACATGCACTACACTATCACATATCCCGGAGGACGGCTGGGAGCTTAGAGGGAGCTTAGAACTTGTCCCGGCTGGGGCGAGAGTCCTGGTTAGGGGAAAAACCCAATAGCCGACGGTAGGTCGGCGCCGGATCTCGCCATCCAGTGGGGGCAGCATATTGGGGGACGATTACCGCCATCTCCCGCGAAAAACATGCACTACACTAACGGAACTAATGACCAAAGCAGTTGACGCGCCCGGAAACACGAAAAATCAATCAACCAATCAATCAAACCAATCCTATAGTCCATCGCCCTCTCACATAACGCCGCCCTCACCCCGCATCTTACTTCAGGGACTCCGGCCCTTGGCAAATGTTTGCACTGTGGGCAGTGTTCATTGTTCTTACTAAACTAACGTCCATTGTGATATTAATGATGCAAATCAGAAATAATAATGTAGTTGCATGTAACATACCTGTTTTCCCTTAACATTTCTTGTGCATTTATCATGTACACATATTACACTAAAAAATCATGTAATATATTTGTACCTAGTAAACATACACCAATTTTTATTTTTTTGCACCTATTTTAGAACCTAAATTAGGAAACGTTTCCCCCTAAAACTCCCACCTCTACTTATAAGTCTTGAATGTTGTGTACACGTAAATAAATTAATCACATATTTCTTTTTATTACATTAACTAGTGATTCACGCTTAAACCCACAGTTTTAACGTTAAATGAGAAGTCAGGTTGAGAGTTTACCACCGCGAAAGAAATCTGGTTATAAATTAAGGCGACATTTTATTTATGAAAGCCATGAAAATTACCCGGAAGTTTCTCTTTAGCTCTTCTTATACACATGTGGTGATAGTTCTTGTCATAAGCTCAGATTCTATGAATGAAATATTTACATTTTAAAGACAAACTTTTGGACCTTTATTGACAGGGCATTCAGGCGGAAAAAGTTTATCATTTCTCTAAGAGAAGTTCTCTTTTCTTTGCATAATAGAGTGCAAGCATGATAAATAAATTAACAGCACCTTGCCTTCCTTTTTTCCCTCTCTTCTCGGTTTTTAAAATACTCTCTACCAACATCTACACTAATTTTACATCTTAAGGTTTTCTCCACACTACACGTCTATTGGACACTTGTGAATCAGTTATATGCAAGCCATGTACAACTTAGTACGTCTATTAGCGGTATGTCCGCTCTCACAGACTGTTTGCAGAAGTTTTCTTGTACATCTAAATTGCGAACGTTAAAAATACTATGTCACTATACTAATACTATATAATGTTTTTATGATCCTTGACATTTATTCAGAGTGCTTATACTCCTATGCACATTGTATAAAACCATGTAAACATTCCACCACGAAAGTACGCGGATCATTGCTAGACATTGTAAGTAATATGTTAAATCACATTATAATTTTTCTATTATCCCTTTTTGTATTAATAACTACTTTTTCAGCGTACACAATATTAAATGTATGTAAGAACCTAAACAAGTACAAGTACAATCCAGTACAGATAGATGTAGTCAAGATATCTACAACGAGAAAATATTTCCTAGCGTATGGGATACGGGTGTAAAACTGTTAAATGAAAAAAGCTGATTTAATAATCGTATCATTAAAAATTATGTTTCTGGCACCACCAATGAAATAAATTCACGTATTTACTCCGATAAAACTGTCAACGGATTCGATTGAATTTTATGTTCGGCCTGAGTATCTGTTTCAATAAATTGCTTGACTCTAATACAAATTTGTGACGTATTAATAAACAACGCAATTCATAAACATACAATTCAGAGATAAGGTTCAAACAAAATTTTATGTTCTCATATCAATTCATATTTATGATGAAATAAAACAAAATTTCCATTTTTTATCTACATTTGAAATAGTTTCAAACCTAAAATTATATGAATTTAAGTTTTTAGTTCAAAGGTAAAAATAAGAAATCGAGTGTCCAGGTAAAAATATTCAGGATCAATGACGTCCTACAAGAAAGTATGATGAGAACTGAAGCGTTACGAACTTACAATTTTCAAATGTAAATACTTCTCAAAGGAGCGTATTCTTCTTTAAATTCTTATTAAAAATAATGCAAAAATTTCTTATCTTACTTACATTTTCAAACTTTTAACCATACTAATTAAACTTACAGGGTAAAAATAGTAATAATGAAATAGAAAAAAATTGTTGATAACTCTAAGGTTTACTGTTATTAGGTAAAATACAAATGAGTCTGCAATCACATTTTCTGAACATTTCAAGAGAGTTGAAAATTTAAGGCAAAAATTAAATTCGAGCAAAATTAATATAAACAATCTATTAACTTGAAGATATCGGAAATAGTTATATAAACAGTTTCGAGTTTATTTTTTGAAACCATCAATATAACTACCGGTATTTGGGACTTCGTTTCACTTGAAAATGTTCCGTTGTTTGTTACCTATTGTCAGGCGTTATTTCGTGTTATTTTTATAAACTCACACGTCTGTTTAGAAGAAGTTGTGGTGAAGCCGGGCCGACTCTTGGTCATGCGGCGGTGCCTGGTGCAGGGTGTCACAATTCGACCCTTGTACGGAGGTGACGCGCCGGCAACGCGCCCTCAGCGCGCGCCGGACAAAGGGCCGCCCTGACTCATGGCGCCCGTCGGTCGCATGACGCAGCCCGCCCTGTCGCAAAGCTCGGCTCCGCAACGCACCCACCCCTTCTCGGAGTGAGATACGTCGTACGTGACGTACCCCGAAACACAACCCTTGACCCGTCCGTCGCCCTTATAAGGACGGCGCATCCCTGGAGCCGGCAGTCAGTCTCCAGTGTCACTCTCCGAAGTTCGGTAGGCGGACCGGTGTCTCCACCATAGGACCCGACTGTCCCGCCAAGAGTAGTGTCCCTGGGCTCCGAGGTTCGGTAGGCGGACCGGTGTCTCCACCATAGGACCCGACTGCCCCGGCCAAAGAGCAGCCGACGTAGGTGCCACGGTGTCACTACCGCTGTCTTCGCTGTCGCCATCGCCGGACGCCGCCCGGCCGTCGCCGTCGCCGCCGCCGTCTCCTGACACCCCCCTCCCGTTTCGACTGTCTGGGTACTTCCTAAACTATGTAAGTTTCGGCGCTTCGCCATGTAAGTTTCTGTGCTACCCTATGTAAGTGTCTGCTCAGCACGATGTAAGTTGCTGGAATAAAATACATCCATGGTTAACAGTCTTTGCGTGTGCATTTTACTGGCCCGCCATCCGCTCCCTCCTTATGTCGTCGGCGTCACGACATATTGGTGTCAGGTGTGGGGTCAGGTGGGTTCCGAATTAGCTTGGAGGGAGCATAGGGTCGTGTCCTGGTGCCCAGAAACGGAGCCCAGGCTCGTACCTTAGTAGGATGGTAGGCTAACGAAGGAAAGTGACTAGAGAATAAGGGGCCTTCCACTAAGCTGGCTTTCGAATTACATATGGGCAATGCCAAAAAGTGTGATAAAGGAGTTACCGAGTACTTCCCACTATCAAGCACTGTAAACTTATCGTAAACGAGTCCTCAACCAGCCCCGACATGCATCGAACCAACGACCACGCATACCCCCTACCCTGGGAAGTAGGATCAGATACACGCCTAATAGATCTAGGAGCCCCTGTGTTAATTCTTCACGACCAGGCCGCGGGCAATGTACCCGGCAACGCCGCCCCCGCCAGTTCGACCGTCCCGGCTGCCTGCAACGCTTCTGCCAGTTTGACCTCCCCCGCATTCCCAAACGTCACCGGTAGTCAGATATGCATGGTCCCCACCTTCAGCGGGGAAGATGGCGTGAGTGTAGAAACCTTTTTGGAGCATTTACGCATCATCAGCCATTTTAGTCATTGGAACGAGGCTCAAACGTTAGGAGTTGCTCGCCTGCGGCTCACTGGCAACGCTGCAGAGTTTGTTGATAACCACGCTCACGTGACGGTCTCGTATGCCAACTTCTGTAAATATCTAAAGGATAGGTTTTCACAAAAATTCTCGCGACCATCCTTAGAAAAACTGTTTAATAACTGTACCCAAAGGCAATTGGAACCTGTCAGCGATTTCTCTAGCAGGCTAAGGACCCTCGAGCGCCAGCTGCGTAGTTGTTATACTAATCCCGACTCCGCGGAAACAAGGGCCATCTTCAAGGAACGATTACTGGTTCAGTTTCTGGCAGGCTTACGCGAAGAAATAGGTCGTTTCGTATGTGTACGAAATCCACAGAGTATCTTAGAAGCCGAAGAGTTCGCTCGTGTAGAAGAAGCGACAGCCAGAAACTACGTGGACGCTACTCGTACTGTGCATGCACTACATTACCTTCCCCCACCCCCCGTTGACGGGCACGCGCGGTGGGTACACCCGCCTCCGGCATCAGCACGTGCCCCTGACCCTTTCCCGCAGCGTAGCGACCAGTACGGACTGCCCCACGGCCCGCCAGTTGGAATGGCCGCTCCCACTCAGTGTTTCAGCCTTCAGCCTCCGCGTTCAATGCCTCTGTTCCCGGACACCCGTAATTCCGCCCCGGCCCCCCCGTATGCTCGACAGCCGGCCACAGTAAGAACATGCTACCAGTGCCAAAAGCCGGGTCACATCGCGAGGAATTGCCCTAGCAAGCAGCAGGGATGCTACAACTGCGGAAAAACGGGCCATGGCATTAAAAGATGCCCGACAGTAATCTCAAGCAGTCTAATGGCACCGGCGCTTCGGTAACTATCTGCCACAGTAAAATCTTCCCGTTTAGCAGCATTCCTTTAACTACTTATACGGGTGCTATTAAGAGCGCTTCTGGACACCCCTTAAGGGTACTAGGACAATGCGACCTACCAATAGTGATAGATCAAGTGACATATCACCACGACACCTTAATTATAGACTTGGGCCCAACCACGTACGTAGGGATATTAGGGTTGGATTTTATGGTAAAATATGGCAGCCGTATTTCCATGGACAATAAAACAATGACGGTACGCGAAGGGCACGTAACGGCGCTTGCATCACGGCAGGGCACACCTCAGTGTGGGAACTTGACCTCAGAAAACGGCCAGATAAATTCTCGGGAGCTGAGAGGAACAGATAATCTATCCTCAATAGACCGTGCAAAGAACATGACTAACCTAAGAGAGTCTCAAAAAAACGAAGCAGTCAGTTATGATCTTATATCGTTCGCTGTAGAAAACAACTCTTTTCATGGGATTCGTACCACCAGGACTGGGAAGGAGGAACGAACCATGACCAATGTAGATCTGCTGGGATCACTAACTGACAAGGAAGTGACGGAAATTACGGTTTGGGAAAAAGAAAAAATCCCGTGTAGCATAATAAAGGAAAATCTCCCGCCGAGGTAAGCGAAACAAAGGAGATCAAAATGGGCGGGTTAAAGGGAGAAAATAGGGAGAAGTCACGTGACGTGAACCATCAGTCGCACGAGGCAAAGGAAACAGGCGACCAGTTGGCACAGGGTAAAGAACATGAGGGCGCGTGGGAGGTGGAAGACGCAATTAGTGCGGGCGGAGGGCAAAGCGTAAGCGAAAATACGTGGTGCGGTACCTCGTGCGGGGAGACTCAGCTAGCACGTACTAGCCATGCACAGGGAACGACGAACGCCACGGAAGGAAAGCGCAGGGCTTGGACACCAGGTACGGAGCCTCGCGACGCTGTGCTAAGTGGGAGCAATGAAAATGCACCAGGTCTACTAGGGGGAGAAAAGCAGTCCGTAGGGATGCTCTCTAGCGGTTGGGAAGGTGTAGAAGAAAGCCCCATTAGCAGGGACGGAGGGGAAAATGCAAACACGGAGGTCGTAAGCGATTCCTCGTGCGGGGAAGCCCAGCTTGTACATACTCGCCATGCACGAGGGACGCCGGTCGGAAGGAAGAAGGAAAAAAAACCCCAAAGGATGGAACCCGTTGGTAAGGAAGAAAATGAATTCGAAGAAATACTCCCCAGGGAATCGGAAAACATAGGAGATGACGCATCGGTTGTAATCGGAACAGACTAGATGATGCGGGAAGCGAAGCTATGTTTTCCTTCAAAACGATTAAAGTGCCCCCACGGTCAATTGTCTTGTCCAGGGTAAAAACCACTCACCTCGAAGGTTCGGAATTAGTCATCGAAGGCGGAGGTCAAGAAGTGGAGGTCGCCCCGTTAGTAGTGAAGGTAGACAGTAACGGCCAAGTGCCAATCCTTCTGTGTAATCGAGGTAATTCTGATAAGGTTTTTCGAAGGGATAGCCTTATTTCTTGCGAGTTACTAACTCGAGACACGGAAGTGAACCAAATCGAGTCGTGCGATGCAGAATTTTGGCCGGAATCACCAAGTCACGAGCCTCTACTCGACATGTTCGACTTCAGCGGGACGCCGGACGAAGTCAAGGGCATGTTGACATCTCTAATCGCAGAGTTCGCTGACATATTCGTACACGGAACCACGAGGCTCGGTTGTACGCCGGTAATGAAGCACAAGATAGATGTAGGAACTGCCAGGCCAGTGAAAAAGGCGCCCTACAGGGTTCCTCACGCTCAGCGAGAGGTGTTAGATGGTGCCATTCGGGAGATGATGGAGCAGGGCGTAATCAGTCCCTCCACTAGCCCTTGGTCGTCTCCTATAATCCTTGTGAAGAAGAAAACCCAGCAAGGAGAAGCAGCGCAATATAGACCGTGTATAGACTATCGGGCACTAAATGCGGTGACCAAAAAGGAAGTCTTTCCGCTACCGAACATAGACGAGACTTTCGACCAACTAGGTGGCGCTCGATTTTTCTCCTCACTCGACCTCTGCCAAGGGTACTGGCAGGTCGAGATGGATGAAAATAGTAGGGAATACACTGCATTTAGCACGCCCACTGGTCACTACGAATGCAACCGAATGGGATTCGGCTTGGCTAACGCCCCCTCTCTATTCATGAGGCTCATGTCCCAGGTAATGGAAGGTATAGTTAATAACGGCTGCATCGTATATATAGATGACATATTGGGGTACGATACGGAAGCTATACAACACATTACGGGACTTAGGGATATCTTCACGCGGTTACGCAGGGCGAATCTCAGATTGAAACCGAAGAAGTGCAAATTCTTTCAGGAAAGAATTAAGTTCTTGGGGCATATTATTTCCAATAAGGGCTTGGAACCGGATGATGAGAAAGTATCAGCAATTAAAAACTTCCCAGTACCGGTTAACGTAAAGACGCTTCAATCGTTCCTTGGTCTCGTCGGCTACTATCGAAAATTCATAGAACAATTTTCCAAAATGGCGGCCCCTTTAACCAAATTAATCAGTAAAGGCAAGGAGTTCCTCTGGGGAGAAGAACAACAGCTGGCATTCGAGACCCTACGGAATAAGTTAACAGAGTATCCGATACTAAGATTCCCTGATTTTCATCGCCCTTTTATACTGACCACGGACGCCTGTTCTCAGGCCATCGGCGGTGTTCTCGCCCAGGAGTTTGAGGACGGGGAACACATGGTCGCTTGTGCCAGCAAGCAACTCCTCAAGGAACAGCGCTCGTACTCGGCCACCGAACTCGAGTGCCTCGCTGTAGTGGGCATGTTGAGGAAATTTAGGGTATATCTACTAGGTAGGCACTTCACTCTGTGTACCGACCACAAGCCACTCCGATGGCTTTTGGCTCTGTCAGAACCAAAACCAAGGTTAGCTCGATGGATCATGGAAATTTCCGAGTATGATTTCACTATCCGCCACCAACCAGGGAAATCAATTGGCCACGCAGATGCCTTGTCTCGATTGCCTTCCTTGATTTCGGTAATCGATTCGCACACCGCCTACGAACCGGTTTGGGACAAGACCAGAATAGCTGCGGAGCAGCAGAGATGTACAGCCCTTGAACCATTCTTCACTCGTGCCATTAAGAAAGACCCGGAGTATGTCATAGACGAACGAGGCGTACTGTATAAAGTCGTGACCCAACCACCGGACGCAGAGTATGTTCTGTGCGCGCCCACGTCCATGATCAAACACATTCTGGAGAGATGCCATGATAACCCCCTCGCAGGTCATCTAGGACTTGCCAAAACTTACGCCCTAGTCAAAAGGCAATTTTTTTGGTCGGGCATGCACCGAGACACTGAAACATATGTTAATGCCTGCTTGGTCTGTAAGAAGCGGAAGGCTGTAAAGGAAGCCATTCCGCTACAGCCGGTCACAGAAGCCGCCTACCCCTTTGAGAAAATTGCCCTCGATATCGTAGGACCACTAAGAAAGTCACGGAACGGGAACCGGTATATTCTCACCTGCCAGGATCATTTTACCCGGTATCCTGAAGCTATTGCTCCCGGATCAAAATGTAGACACGGCGTCCCCAAGTATTTACTCACCGATCGAGGAGCCAATTTTACATCTCAATTGATGGAAAGAGTATGTGCGTTATTAAAAATCCGAGCAATATTTACCTCTCCGTACAACCCATCGGCAAACGGGCGCCTAGAGAGAGCCCATCAATCCTTTGCGGCTGTCATATCACACTACGTTGCACAAGACCATTCCGATTGGGACGACCACTTACACTTTGCTTTGTTCGTCTATCGGAACTCGAAACATCGAGTAACAGGGTTCAGTCCCGCTTATTTAGCTTACGGTCGGGAAATTCAGATGCCCTGGGATGACGTACTCAGCCCCCTCGCTCCTTCATATGCCGATGAACCACCTTACCACTACGTATTACAACGACGTCTGCAAATAGCCTTAGCCCAGGCGAAGGAATTTAACGCGGAGGTCACTGCTAGGGAACACGAGCGGAAGAATAACAACCGCAAGCTCCTGGGGATATCGGACGGGCAACTAGTGCTTCTGCGCAACTTAGCGTTGCACCACGGCCAAAGTAAGAAGTTGGCATCCAAGTGGGTGGGCCCATACCGCGTGATACGTGTAAGAAGCTCGGTCACGTTCGATATTCAGCATCTCCAGAACGGGCGTGTCGTCACAGCCCACCATCGTAATCTGGTACCCCTACCACCTGAAACCGCACCAGCATTCCCATATGTTAGTCACACCGGCACAGCGAGCCCTGGGAAATAGGAACCCTGATACAAGCGACCCAGACAGTCAGCCATCACCTCCCTCGTCAGCACCACAACCCACATGTCTCCCCTCCCCACCGGATCCACCCCCACCACCACCAGTGCCCCCCCAAGGCCGCCACCATCATCGCCTTCACCACCACCAGCCGAGCCGCCACCACAATCACCACCAACGCCTAAGGCCCCCCGACCTCAGGGGCTCGCACCAGCGGCAACATCACAGGACAACATCCAGGCACCGTACAACCTCAGGCCTCTCCCGGGTCGCAAACTCTATTATAAGTTGTAGTGGATATGGACCGCAGGGAGCGACGCGAACGCCGAATGATCGCCCTATTCGGTAGTCCGCTCAAGGACCTGGGGGATGCGACTTCTGTAAATATCAGTGAATCAACAACAGTGAAGTGTCAGTGTCCGTGCGTGTGCTCAGTTGAAGCGAAACCGCCGTCGGGCCATAAGCAGTGTGTATCCTCATAATGCTGTTCCTGCCTTCGGGCTGCCTTCATATCAGGCTGCCCTGGTGGACTTCACTGTTCCTCCCGGGCCTGCTGTTACTCCTAAACCTCCCGAATATTCGGGCATTGCTGTTCGTTCCGGAGGAAGATCTAGCAGTTGCTTCAGGAGAATGGCTACTTCATATGGACTTACACCTGCCGGTCATCAAGGAATGGTCGGAAGAGGAACAGCAGTCACGAGTTCCCACTCTGCGGGGCAGGGTGATAGAACGTAATCCGGGGCTCCACAATACCTCCTTAAAAATTGCTAACATTTCAATTGGGTACCAGGAGGACCTGGAATACAGGCTTGCGAGGCTAAAAAGAGATATTTTAGATCTAACCACACCCGATGTACCAGGACGCAGTCCGCGGGCCCTCTTTGACGCAGTAGGACACGGCTTGCACTATCTATTCGGGACTACCACTGACGAGCAACTACGAAGTCTTTACAAAGATGTTGCCATGCTTACCTCCCGATCGGAACAATCAATCAAGGAACGATACACGTTCCTATCTAACGTTACAGCCACCTTGTCACGCCACGATCAAATGTGGTCGCTCACTGACACGGCTCTTAAAGTGCTGAAGGATACAAGCCAATCGCTCGCTCGCGCTACCTCCCGGAATGGGCGGAGCCTCGAATATTTTAGTTCCCTCCACACTACGTTCATAGCTGTTTCCCGCCACCTTAGGGAATTATCTGACACGGTGCGCTCTCTACGACACAAGGTGGATATTGCAGGACTAGGCAAACTCACGCCATCCCTTCTTCCCCCCCACGAGTTGGAAAGCGCCGTAAAAGGTGCAGCCGCAAAACTCCCAGAAGGGTTGGCCTTCGTAAATTTTCCTGGCCGAACCATCGAGCTAACGTATGATTTGGCCCGTGCACAAGTACTCCACCGTGAGGGAGAAATCCAGATATTAATCTTCCTCCCTCTACAGAAACTGGACTCCAGCTTCAAGGTATTGAAGGCGGAGCCACTGCCAATGGGACAAGGAGCAGACCGGAGGGCAGTTGTCATTCGCCCCGACTCTCCTTATCTGGCTGTGTCCCAAACAGAAAAGCAATTTATGCTGCTACCATCAGAGTACTGGCGACGGTGCACAAAAAACGGTATAACCGTTTGTCCACCCCTTTTCCCTTTTCTATCTCCCAAGTCCAACTCTTGCAACATCGCCGTATTCCTAAACGAGAGCGCACGTATCAAGGCAAATTGTGACTTACATCTAGCCCTCCAACCTTATTCGGTATTCATCAAAGGCCCGTCCCCGGGCGAGTGGTACTTCAGCGTAAGTCAGAGCACAGACGTGATTACAAGTTGCACGAAGGGCACCACTAAATCAGCCATTATCGGCCACGGACGCCTGCAATTGGCACCAAGCTGTTCGGCGAATGTTGGCCATTATCTCTCCGGCCATCTCGAAATTATTCCAAAGTCAGGTAGAAGTAGATATCACTCCCATCATTGAACCTCTACCGGCCATAGACAGTCATTTAACTGACCAAACCTACGTCGAGGCCGCCTTGCGATCTGGTACGTTACAGCACGTCCTGACTTCATTAGAGAAATTAGATACGCATAATGTCCCCACGATTTCCTTGGCCTCTGTGAAGAAGGACATAGAAGTACTATCTCCATTAGAGTCCAGACTGCATATTGCCCATTATGTGGGTTTCGGGTCGCTGACAGCGGTAACAACCACCATAGTTTTGTCGGTCGGGGTGCTTATATTTCTGAGGTACAGAAACAACACTCCTCGTGTCCCCGGATGGAGGCAAACCAACCCAGATCCTAGTCGTAACACACACCCCGTTATTTGCGTCGATTTAAAAACGAGTATGGTGCCGCTGCAGTAACCTGTGCCCAAACCTAATATATCTCTCATAGTAACCTGCACTTGCAATTGCCTGGTGACAATATTGTTCGGTATTATCATGTCGTATTATATCAGAATTATTTATGTATTATTTTGTAAGTTTTCTTTGGGTTAAAGTGTCGCATTGTTATAGTGACAACTGTATGGTTAGTAAATGCCATTATAAAGTTATTGTAAGTGTCATTGTGTCAGTGTTTTTTTAATTTAAATTGTCCAGTAGCATTGTCAAATTTATTACTTGTAAGTGTTGTACCAGAGTTTTATGTATCATAGTGTCAGTTTTCTTTATTGTTATTGTTATACCAGAATTGTTAAATGAGCTGTACTATATGTAAGAATGACCTAATACTATAGGATAAGTATCCAGACACTCGAAGTTTCCCCCCCCCCCGCGACTGTCTTCGGGCGGGGTGATGTGGTGAAGCCGGGCCGACTCTTGGTCATGCGGCGGTGCCTGGTGCAGGGTGTCACAATTCGACCCTTGTACGGAGGTGACGCGCCGGCAACGCGCCCTCAGCGCGCGCCGGACAAAGGGCCGCCCTGACTCATGGCGCCCGTCGGTCGCATGACGCAGCCCGCCCTGTCGCAAAGCTCGGCTCCGCAACGCACCCACCCCTTCTCGGGAGGTGACGCGCCGGCAACGCGCCCTCCGCGCGTGTCGGGACCAAGAGGCGCATCCCTGGAGCCGGCAGTCAGTCTCCAGTGTCACTCTCCGAAGTTCGGTAGGCGGACCGGTGTCTCCACCATAGGACCCGACTGTCCCGACCAAGAGTAGTGTCCCTGGGCTCCGAGGTTCGGTAGGCGGACCGGTGTCTCCACCATAGGACCCGACTGCCCCGGCCAAAGAGCAGCCGACGTAGGTGCCACGGTGTCACTACCGCTGTCTTCGCTGTCGCCATCGCCGGACGCCGCCCGGCCGTCGCCGTCGCCGCCGCCGTCTCCTGACACCCCCCTCCCGTTTCGACTGTCTGGGTACTTCCTAAACTATGTAAGTTTCGGCGCTTCGCCATGTAAGTTTCTGTGCTACCCTATGTAAGTGTCTGCTCAGCACGATGTAAGTTGCTGGAATAAAATACATCCATGGTTAACAGTCTTTGCGTGTGCATTTTACTGGCCCGCCATCCGCTCCCTCCTTATGTCGTCGGCGTCACGACAAAGTGAAGAGTTTGTTTTTCGATCCGGAAAATCAAAAAAATTAACAGAAATTCAAATAAACAAGTCGATCCAAACACATTTTTCATTAAATAACCGAAGACACCAAGGTCGTTTTTTATGACATTTATAAAGAGCTTTCAAACATGTTTTCACAAGTTCCTAGTTATTTTTTTTACATTAAATACTTTTTGCATTTCATTGAACAACACAAAATACTGCCCCAAATACTGGGTATTTTAAGAAACGGTCATTTTGTGTTTAGTAAATCAATGTTCCTTATACAAGTATATATTCTATCACGCCCACCTTGTATCTTTCAGTACGTGGGGACAGCGCGATAGAATGAATGCTCGTGAAGCGAGCTTAAAATGCTCAGGAAGCAAGATCTTTGGGTATAAGAAAGGTCTGAACCCTTGACACAATGAATCAGATAAAATACGAATAAAATGAGCATATATTCAATGAAAAAATTACAGTGGTACAATTATATAATAGGATTATGCACTTTAAATAGTTGGTCACAAAATAAACTGAAAACAAGGCAAAACAAAAAATTGGCGTCACCTCGACTACTTAAACACACTTTCACCAATTACAATTCACAATTTGCTCCTCTTTCTGAATTTTTATCTACCACATTATTTTACTCTTTCTACTCTCTAGGTTTTAGGTGCACGGCTTTTAAAATGAGTTTTACAATTGTTCTAAGGTATCCCGTTCACGGGTGCTAGACTTGGGCTTCGCACTCACTATAACACTGTGAACTTTAAAGAGAAAAACAATAAAACGTAACATACACGTTACTTAAATCTGACCCATTTACATATAACTGACTTTTCCAATAACATAACTGTACAACAGTGAAAATCATGAATTACTTAAGCAAAATTGTATAAGGTATGGCCTCTTTGAATGAATTCAATAACACGCGCATTAAATGAACTTCAAACTGCCACTCACATCGTTTGGAATACTTCTCCCATCTATTCTGGACGTTCACCCACTTTTAACACGAATTGTCGTGTATTTACTGCTATTCTCTTTCCCCAACAGATCGCCGCATAAACGTTGCCAGTTCTTTTACCTCAACAGCTCCTTATCGCTCGCCTGTAGGTAACCTTGAAGATTTTCTGCCGCTCGCAGCCTTGCATTGCCACACGTCTCCGCATGTTGTCCCACGACGTTACCAGTTTCCTTCCCTCGAACTCTGGACTCCGCTACGCGTACAATTTCCACACCATTCTCCCGTTCTTAGGGCTCGTACGATTCTCGTTCCAGTCCAAATATTACTCACCTACGCTTCGCTCTTCTTGAGGTCGTCCTTCTTCTTCTGCCGCGCCTCGTACAAGTTTGTTCGCGCTTCCAGCCTCGAATAATTAATATTGCTGAAATTATGCTTTAAATACTCGGCCTACTTACCACACTTTCGGCGTGTGTGGTGTCAGCGTGCAATATGAGATGCTGGATTTAGTTAATGTCCTTCTGTGCGAATTTTACAAATTCGAAATTATTTCGAAGACAAACAATCACTTCATTTGCTCTCTCAAATACTGTGAATGTTAAAGCGAAGAATGTTCGTGTACTCCACTTCTCAATTACATCACTTTCGTTGATACACTTCTCAAGCTAACTTTTAACTACCAAGTGAAAATAAATTCCTATGCTATCAAGTTACAATCGCCTTCAGAACTCAGTCTAATCGCCGTCCCTGCTACAATCATAGAGAGCTACTCCGAGGCGCGCCGCGATACTTATGGTACTCGCGCCTGGGGAAATTCTTGTGGAGGAGTGAATATTCTCCTCTTTTTGTAACCTTCCGGAAAAACATTATTCGCTCTTTCGGGCGTCAGAGTTCGAAAATCTGTGGGTAGATGGCGCGTTTACAAGCCATTGCTCCGCGGCGTACCCTACTCCTCTCTGTTTGTGGGCTTCTTTTCGTAGCTGATGGTGGCGTTATAGGGTTGTCTAATCCCATGACGTCACAATATGTATATTGGTCGATGAATATTTACTTTATCTCAACTTTTTTTAAACGACTCAATCAACTTTCTATCAACTCGTCGTTATTCGAATTCCACTAACAATGCACGCTATTGTTAATTCGCTTTTTATAGTAAACCAAAATGTTTCCTATTCCATTGGAGTGTAAATTAGAACAAGTGGTGCTACAACAACGCACGACATTCGCAACGGCTCCGAAATATTACACTACTACATGAAGCAAAAGAGTTTTCAACTGCAAAATGTTTTTCTCCGTGCCGAGACTCGAACTCAAGTCTGCGAAGTTAACTCGTTTTATTTATTTATTTTATTTATTTTACGTCAAAAACAGTTCGAACTGTGTGTGGCGTGCTATGGGGAGTAATGAATTCTGTGTACATTTTCAAAAATTCTGTGAGTTCTACTCTAAATCATATACTACTTGAATTTTGAATACAGAAAAAATAAGCGTTTTTTACATGGATTGTTAACAAAAATATCCATTCTATGTATTTTCAAGGGTAAATCAGCAATAAATTTGGGCTCTTAATCCTCATCACGTCCTTCGTCAAGGAATAATACTTCCGGCAACGACATCATGCAGAACGATAATTTGAATAACTATATTTCCTACTGAATTCTAGAAGTGCACAGATAATGAAGTTACATTTATATCCAGAAGCAAAACAAGGGGCCATCTCAGCATTTGCTCAAAGGATCAGGGAAACTGGTCGAAAAATCAGATTGAGATGGGTTTCACTTGGACTGGTCATAAAATCGGTCTCTAATTATTTCCCAAACGTAATTTTCGAAAAGTGAAGAGTTGAACGAAAATGAGACCTGCCCCATTCTTTTAAGCGTTTCTTGTTCTATCCGTGAAAAAAACTTAAATAAGAATTTGGAAAGATTTTTGAGAAAATAGTTTTTATATAAATATTCATAACTTCAAAAAGAAATTATACGAAAACCACTCGCTCTTTCAAGTAAATGTAGGTGACATTTGAAAAATTGTTTAAAACAGATTTTGTTGAAGGAAATATCTCTCTCTTTAATTTCGTAAATTCAGTGTTACCTTTTCTCCATTTTTTTATTTTATTTTTTTATTTTACGTCAAAAAAACAGTTAAAACTGCGTATGACGTGCTATGGGGAAAAGTGAATTGTGTGCACATTTTCAAAATTCTGTGATCCCTACACTAAGTCATATACTACTTAAATTTTGAATTTTTGAATAGGAGAAAAAAACAAAAACTCCCATGTAATAAAATCTATTTTCAAGGATAAACAAGCAATAAATTTTGAATTTTGAAAGGGAGAAAAAAAACAAAAAACTCCCATGTAATAAAATCTATTTTCAAGGATAAATAGGCAATACTTTTTGAATTTTGAAAGGGAGAGAAAAAACAAAAAAACTCCCATGTAATAAAATCTATTTTCAAAGCAATAAATTAAATTTTGGCTCTTATTACTTCCTGCCGCGACAACATGGAAGCGATAATTTGAATAATTGTATTTCCCACTGAATTATAGAAGACGTGCACAGAAAATGAAGTTACATTTATGTCCAGAAGCAAAACAAGGGGCCATCTCAGCATTTGCTCAATGGATCAGGGAAACTGGACGAAAAACCTGATCGAGATGGGGTCATTGACCCGGAACTGTAGTACAATAGTTGTTACAGGTTGTTTATACTCATTTATACAGTCCAAATGGTGAATAATGCATTATGTATCATTGTTAAAATTAATGTTACTTTTCTTGTGATGCTCAGTATAGTCTCTAATTGTATAGAATCAGTTATGCAGCAGAAACGATTTCACTTGGGATTTAAACTTTTCTATTGAATTTAATCGTTTAATGTCATCTGGCAAAGTGTAGTAAATGTACATGTATTGTATGTGAATTTTTTGTAATGAGCTGTTGATACTGTCACCTGATGAATATGATTTCTACGTCGAGTGTTTTAGTAATAGACTTCGGCATTTTCTGAAAATATATTCCCGCCCTTGAGCAAGTATTTTTTTTTAAAAAAACACTGATTCGTAAATAAAAAGACACGGTAATGGTAGAATTCCTAGATTAATGATGAGAGGCTTACATGAATCACGTGGGTGGGATTTGGTTATTATTCGTACAATTCGTTTCTGTAATCTAAAAGTCTGGGAGCTATAAGATGTATTTCCCCAGAATATTATGCCATATCTCAGGCGGGAATGAACATTCGCGAAGTATACACAACGAGCAGTATGAAGGCTGACTGAATTTGCAAGAATTCTGAACGCGTAGCATAATGAACTTAATTTTGTGTTCAATTCATTTAAATGGACGTTCCATTTAAGGTTTGACTGAATTGAGAGACCTAAAAATTTTGTTGCCTTAACATCAGTCAATGGTACACTATTCATTTTCAACGGAGCACAGAATTGTTTATTTGAAATGGAAAACTGCATTAAAACCGTTTTCTTTTCGTTTACTATTAATTTGTTATTTCGGAACCAATTTGAAACATCTGATATTGTACTATTCACGGTTTCTTTATTACAAAGGATTTTCGTATCATCCGCAAAGAGAACCGTTCTTCCGTTTCGAATCGTCGAGGGCATATCGTTTACGTAAATTAGGAACAGAATAGGGCCTAAAATCGATCCTTGAGGAACACCACACACAACGGGAAAAGAGTCTGAATGGTGCGTACGTAATGTTCCATCATTCCAGTAAGGTATTTCAACTCTCTGAGATCGTTGTTTAAGGTACGAACATAACCAATCTAGAGCAATACCACGAATTCCATATGAAGGTAATTTGGAAAGTAAAATGTCATGATCAATGACGTCAAAAGCTTTTGAGAGATCTAAAAATAATCCAATAGGTGCCTCGTTTTGATCCAATGATGAGGCGACATCTTTAAGAAAAGAAAATATAGCTGTTTCCGTTGATTTTGATTTTCTAAATCCATGTTGGCGATCTGAAAGGGCGTCGTGTTTAGTGAGAAAGGTTTCCATTCGTACGTAAAAAGTCTCTCTAATATTTTTGAAAAAACTGATAGAAGAGAAATGGGCCGATAATTTTGAATTTCATTTCTGTTGCCTTTTTTGAAAAACGGCTTAATTTTACCTGTTTTGAAAATATCTGGAAACGTTCCAGTGCATAAAGATGCATTAAATATGTGAGTTAACGGGTGTATAATGGCATACGCACAAGTCTTTAACAAAGAATCCGGGAATTCATCTAAACCGGACGAATATTTATTTTTTAGTTTACTGATTATTTTGAGAATTTCATAGGAAGAAGTTTCGGAAACGAACATTGTGTCTAAAATTTTGAGTGAACTGTCTATTTTTGAATTTTGTGCCTGAAGACCCTTAGTGAGATCGGCAGCAATTCTCGAAAAGTATTGGTTAAAGAGATTAGCCACTATTGCCGGATCGTTCACATTTATATCGTTATATTTTAAAACAACATTCTCTACGGGTTTTCTAGTTGATTTGGTAGTATTATTTATTATATTCCACATTGCTTTAGTTTTATTATTTGAGTTCAAAATATCCTGATCGTTTTTCATGATTTTAGCCTGTCTTATGACTTTTTGTAACAATGTTTTGTATTTTTTAAAGTAGATAAGAAATCTTGAGATACGTCATGACGTTTAGAAATAAAGTAGAAGTACGTTTTTTTACACGATGTTCTAATTCCTTTGTAATCCAAGTATTACTTTTTCTTGAAATGTTTAATTTTCTCTTTTAATAGGAAAGCATGCGTTAAAGAGAAATGAAAGCTTTGAGAAAAATAAATTATATTTTTCATTTGTGTCAACAGCGTTATAAACTGCCTCCCATGATTCTTTCAGCAAGTAGTCCGTAAATAACTTTATGTTAACTGTAGTAAATGCTCTGCACATGCGTGTTTTATTTATTGTGTCAGTATTCATGTTATTAGTAATAGTAAGAATTTGTGCATCATGGTCACTGTAACCTAGATTATTCGTTCTTATTTCATATCTAGTTGTGGTTTTGTTAATTATAATTTGATCTATTGCTGTTTGTGATTTAAGAGTATTCCGTGTAGGTACGTTCACTGTAATATCTAAATTAAAAGAATGAATTAAATTGAGAAACTGCTTTCTTTAAAACGCTAAAGTTCGTCACATTATTGCGCAGTTGTTTGTGCACAAAAACATTTTTACTTTCTCGTATACGAACGTATACGAGTTACGGTCCCCTGCTACCAAAAAAGAGGTCCTTTTCAAAAGGTTTGTCCGTCTCTCTGTCTGTCCGTCCATCTGTAAACACCACTACCCCTAAACCATAGGTAAGATTTTTTCCAAAATAGATATTCCCCGGTCGATTTGGCTTGACTAAAAAGCGGTGCGATTTTGAAAATCCTTCCTCAAAATTTGGGTACTTTACCTAAATTTCCGACATATTCAAAATTTTCTCACAAACGGCTGCAAATGTTTTCTTTATATTTCTTGTAAAAATACACTTATAAAAGTTGCACACGGATTTTCACGGTTAACTCAGAATTTTTGGAAACTGCAACATTTTGAATTATATTCGACGTCTTAAAACTATGAAATTGAATTCTTTCAAAGAAAAAATGTCCTTAATTAGTCCTTTCATTAAGGTCATGTACATTCGGAAAAATTGCGAGCAAATATTGGGAATTTTAAAAAATTACGAAAAAAAAAAAATTCTCAAAAATGGCTTCAATTTTTTTAGTAAATATTTGGTCGGATAGTGATAAATTCACTCTATAAACCAAAAGTGGTAGCTCAGTGCATCAACTGATGTCAGTCATTGTCTGGAAAACACAGTCGCTGTCTGGAGAATTCTAGGGGCCGGCTGCTCTGATCGGTAGTTTTCCGTGGTTTCTCCGATCAACACTAGGCGAATGCCGGAGCAGTACCCTACAAAACGGGCCACGGATATTACCTTCCTCTTCCTTGTCCTGTACTATCCTCTCCCCTTACACACACACTTACACTAAGATGCACTACACTACCACATATTCCGGAAGACCGTTCGGGAGCTTAGAGCTTGTCTCGGCTGGGGCGGTGCCCTGCTGGTGGGAGAGTCCTGATTAGGGGGAAACCCCACTAGTCGATGGTGCGTCGACGCCGGATCTCGCCATCCAGCGGAGGAAGATCACCATCATCTCCCGAGAAAAAAAAATGCAAATACACTCACGGGACTAATGACCAAAGCAGTTGACGCGCCCGGAAACACGAAACAATCAATCAATCAATCAATCAATCAAGAAAGCACTCTATATAGTGACATAATCGCTATATTGTTGTATTCTCTTGTCTTCTTCGAAAATTACAACAATGTAATTTTTCTTACTTCTTTCACCTTAATTAAAATTTTTATATTATTAAATTTAATTTTAATTTTATATTAACGACAATTTGTTCTCAGTATTTTATTTATGAGGACGTGTGTTTTAATTAATGTTATATAAATTTTCTTGGAAACTCATCCGTTTTCTGTTAAAATGAGATTAAAATTCCGTAATGTCAGAAACGTTCAAACGCCATTTTCTCAAAAATTACTCCAATTGTTTTTCATTTTCCAAGAGGTGGTGATAATAGGACTGTTAAAAACGAGATAAAGTTCATTTTACTGTATTCTTTTGTTTTTCCAAAAATTACACAAACTTGTTTTAAAATACCTCTAACGCCTATGCACATTTCCAGCGATTTGTAAACACTATTTGAAACGCACTTGCGAGGTAAAGTACCTCAAATGATAAAATTTCAATTTCGCATTTACAGTACGCTTAAACCTTATCAATTTTTTAATGAAAATGGCCATTTATGATGAAGTTTTACTCTTCTTTAATATTCTTAAAGTAATATTTCGGTTCTATTATAAGGAAATCGAAAAATTTAGAAAATGCCAAAAAAATGTCCTTTAGCAGAGACAGATGGCAGGTGGCAAGAGGATGGGGCAAGACCGTAATGCCAGTCCGCACCAAGAAAAATAGAAAACCTTACTACGAGAAAGTCTGTGGCATTCTGTTGCAACACTAGTTCAATGATGTCTTCAATGTGTTCTGCATTTGAGATGAAAGTGTTGTTCTTTGTTTTCTTAAACGTAATTACATTTTCTTTTTCTGTTTGTGTGTTTACGTGTACAATTATTGCCGTGATGTCTAAACTAATTCCAGCAATTATGTATTTGCCGGCTTATAAAAGGAATGCTCACTCTTCAAAAGAGAACAATTACTGCTTAAATATAATTGCATTGTCTTTAATTCAATTATTATTTACGTTTCTCTTGAATAATTGCCGAGCTAATATTTAAGTCGTATGCAATATTCAATTCTATAGCAAGCCACCTTGCAATGCTAGTGCATAAATATCTTTGGATTTCTGTGTGTTGGCTCTGCATATTTATCACATTGTTCCACAAAAACAAATTAAACTGGCTTATATATGGCAGTTCTCAGAACTATTTTCAATAGTATTATTGTGCTGATTCTACCATCAGCTGCTCTTGCAACAGTGTTAAATCTAATAACACACTTGGCGGTATTACATTACTCCATGAATCAAACTATGCTAACAATATATTTCTCACTTTGTCTCAATTTGTGTTTCAAATAATAATTGCTTTACTGATGTCAATCTCAATTAACGTTTGCAAAATGGGAAGATTGCTTTACTGACTATCAAATACTCAAGCTACTTAAATTGATATTTCATGATTTATGTATTTAACATCCATATATTATATTTCAATTGTAATCGAAATAAATGTAATTGAGTTCTGTGTCTTTAAAATTCACTTTTCACGGTAGTTCAGACAATTTATTTCAGGAAGTTAATACGAATGTTAAAATGTTGCCAAGAATACCTTCCAATTCTTGTGGTTCTTGTTGAGTTGTGCAAAGGAATGATAAGTGTGGGGCTCTAAATCTAAATCATCAGTCCTGTGCTCAAATGCGCCGCATTCCTACGACAAATTATGAATTTTCGAAAATGCAAACGTCCCAAAAATTTGTACGAAGTTTGCCTACAATTCTAATATAGATAGATAGATAGATAGATAGATAGATAGATAATTTATTTAATTTGCTTTGGGCATTAAGCCCGGTGGCAAATTCTTTACATCTACTTTACATCTAATACTATAATATACTAGTGAATACTAAAAATATATAAAATTCAATAAACAGAACAAAATTACTCAATTACATGCCTACTAAATGCAGAGGCCCTTCACATACTACTGATCTTATCGCATACACTATTATTAGAATTTAATCTTAACCTAAAAGTGTTGATGTTTCTAGGAAAAGTCTCAATTACTGCTGCTTGAAAAATTTAAAGGAAAATTTGTCTTACAGAGTGTTTGCTTGAAGTTAATGCAATATATGAAGCATATATTCCTCAAAGACGGGTTCGAATATTTTTAAATTTTTCTTCGGATAGCAACAGATGCTTAAAAATGGCCCAGGTCCCATTTTCTGGGAACTATCTGAATTTCGGAAAATTATAAAAGTTACAAATAATGTGACAATGTATGAGCGCCATTATGTTGTAGTGCCATTAGTTCTCATAAAGACAATAAATTCTCAACAACTCAAATATATTACTTTCTCAATCCTTTTGACCTAACTTTTCTCTGAGTTATATAAATTTTTAATTCTCAACAGTTATTTTCTGTCCGAAGAAACCTTGTCTAAAATCACCAGTTTTGGTTAAACTGCACGCGCATGTAGGCATTGCATTCCGCATTTTCGCATTCGTCTGCCGATAACTTCCAATGTTTTGCTCAGATCACGAAAAAAAAAGAATTTGGCTCTTCTGAAATTGTCCCAACTGCTCAAAGGAAAGGAGAAACAAGAATACCTAACATGACCGTCTCCTAGGAGTTTCATACACTGAGTGAAAGTGAAAGCTCAGGGATTTATTGCTTCTTTCAGACAGCAAAAAAGAGGCGAGGAAGCCTTTCTCTATTGATTTCAAGCTGCTGGCGCCGTAACAAATTGCCTCCCAGCGCAAAAAATTGTTTCATGTACGGTGTTCCAGGTCCACAACGCTTTCCTTCCACCCTAAAGGCTGAGGTAAATCCCTTGTGGAACTTCTAGTAGACAAAATAGGACCAAGGAAAGTTTTCTTACGTTCTCTGGCTTCACACGTCTATTTCACTATTTCCTTTCAATCATTCGATTCAGGGATTTGCCTGTGGCACAACAATCGCCGAGTGCGGTAAAGCCGAGAACCTGAGGCGTTCGTGTCCGGGCACGGAACCCAACACCCTCCCTTACCACCTTCGTGACGTTCGCCGGAAAAAGTGTGGGATATCAACCACACCTGGCATATCGTTTGCCCAGGTTTGCCCACCAAAAATGTTTGTCCACCCACATAAAAAAATTACACAAAAATGTTTTCGGGACAAATTTATGTTGACCAAAAAAATCAGTATTTTTAATAATTTAGTAAATCGTTTGCCAGGTTTATCCACCAAAAAGTTTCGTTTGCCTACCACTAGAAAAAATTAGACGCGAAAAAAATTTCGATCCAACTTCAGATTGACCGGAAAGAAATCTGAAAATTTAACCAAACTTCGCATATCACTTACCTATCATTTTCCCTGGTGTGCACATAAAAACATTTCGTTACATTCTATTCGATAGAAGAATGTTCTCGTTTGCCCAAACTATATTTTCGTTTGCACAGGCCGAGAACTGAAATAATAAGCGGAATGGGTGTATTCACACAGGGCTTCGGCAAGCGAATTTGCTCCTATGTTCGGTCGGGCTAACGGTTACGAGAAAAGAACAATTACGATATTGTCCATACTACTTCTTAATCGTGTGTTTTCGCTTGCGCAGCCACAGAAATGGATTAGCCGAAGCGTGTATTCGCAGATGGCTCCGGAATGCGAATTTGGTCTTTGTCCAAAAGATATTGTGCATACCATTTCCTAGTAGTGCGTTTTCGCTTGCCCAGGCACAGAAATAGAATCATAAGCGGAAGCGTGAATTCGTAGTCAGCTCCGCCATGCGAATTTGCTTTGTCCGGTTAACTTCAGAGAAGTTCCCTCACCCCCTCTTCCAGGGCATCTGGCAGCGACATGAGTCGGACCTACCTGACTTATCCCCATTCTCCTTTTCCGGCACTCTTAAGGTGCGTGTCCACTAAAGAGCAACTACCGCGAGCTATTCTCCACCGAAGCTCGGAATCCTCTGTCCACCTGCGAGCGATTCGCAGAAATTCCTGCCTCTGAAGAGTGCCCTCGCCACGCTCTCGCGAGATTACCTCTCACATGTCTACCCACTAGAGGCGAATAGGCTCGCGATGGTGAAGCTAGAGTTAAAATAGAGGCGAAGAAGAGATCGGCGGAGGCTTTCGTTAATTTGCTTCTTGTATAACAAGAAAACTTATATGGGTGAGAAAGTTCTCGGACACAGATAAGTGCTTGCTCGACACTTGCCAAAGAATTTAAAATAAAGGATGCGAAACATTTTAGACATTACACATTATTTAACCTAACCTCAAATTTTCAAGAACACGCACAACATTTTCTATTATTAGGCTACATTTCTAAACGTGTTACTTAAGTGTCAAATATAAATAATCGGGTGCCTCAGAGTAGTGTTTACTTACCTAGATCCGTAAATTAAGAATTTTATTTATACTTCCACGTATAGGTACATATAAACAGGGTATGTAATATACCTAGCATAGGGAAATTTATGTATGCTGCGGAAAATTGATTAAGATATTTCAAAGGATATTGAAGTTTTATGGTCCCCTTAAAAAGTTTAGTTTTTCTTCAAAACATCCGTTCAACTGTTTTACATCCATTCAATGTTTAAATTCCAATAAATATTCCACAGTCGATCTGACCCGACTCGCAGCTCTGCGATTTTGAAATTTTGAGGGTACTTTACGTGAAGCCCCTGGGATATTTTCAACATTTTCTCGAAAATAGCTCCAATGCTTTCTTTATATTTCCTACTAGCAGAGATTGAAATTTATATACTAAAGAATGAGAGCCATTCTGTAACATCACTAGTTTACTTCTTCAATGACATATTCCATATCTTGTGCAATTTTCAGCTTGGCAGCAGCCATGCCCAGACAACAAGCACGATAATAGTCACAAATGTTCCTAGTCACTTCCAGCACGTTTCGAATGCTGAGGGCAAATCTTTGCAAGCCTTCGCAAAGGCGTGTTCATTAACGACTAGATCAAATGGTGAACGACCACTCCGCGAACATCACATCACTCTGTTGCCTACTCACAAAAATGTGTTCATTGGCGAGAAACTCTGTCGAAACGAACTCGCGAGAACGTAGCTCTCATGTGCACACGCACCTTTAAGAAAGTCATTGAGAACTCAGCGGACACCCCTGCCCAGCCAACATGGACTGGCCTGCAGATTTATAAGTAAAATTCGTGATCCCTGAAGAGCCGCTCGTTCCCAACTTACAGAGAGCTCACCTTGCGTAGGCTTCGGCAGATCCGAGACTTCCTGCCTGCCAGCCTTCATGTTCGCCAACCTGCCACCCTTCTCGCCTGCCAGCCTTTTCGCCTGCCAGCCTTTTCGCCTGCCAGCCTTTTCGCCTGCCAGCCTTTTCGCCTGCCAGCCTTTTCGCCTGCCAGCCTTTTCGCCTGCCAGCCTTTTCGCCTGCCAGCTTTTCGCCTGCCAGCCTTTCGCCTGCCAGCCTTTCGCTCCGCCAGCCTTTTCGCCTGCCAGCCTTTCGCCTCGCCAGCCTTTTTGCCTGCCAGCCTTTTCGCCTGCCAGCCTTTTCGCCTGCCAGCCTTTTCGCCTGCCAGCCTTTTCGCCTGCCAGCCTTTTCGCCTGCCAGCCTTCTCGCCTGCCAGCCTTCGCGCCTGCCAGCCTTCGCGCCTGCCAGCCTTCGCGCTGCCAGCCTTCGCGCTCGCCAGCCTTCGCGTCTGCCAGCCTTCGCGTCTGCCAGCCTTCCGTCGCTCAGCCTTCGCGTCTGCCAGCCTTCGCGTCGCCAGCCTTCTCGCCTGTCAGCCTTCGCGTCTGCCAGCCTTCTCGCCTGTCAGCCTTCTCGCCTGCCAGCCTTCTCGCCTGTCAGTCTTCTCGCCTGCCACCCTACTCGCCTGCCAGCCTTCTCGCCTGCCAGCCTTCTCGCCTGCCAGCCTTCTCGCCTGCCAGCCTTCTCGCCTGCCAGCCTTCTCGCCTGCCAGCCTTCTCGCCTGCCAGCCTTCTCGCCTGCCAGCCTTCTCGCCTGTCAGCCTTCCCACCTGCCAGCTTCCCCTGCCAGCTTTCCCTGCCAGCCTTTCCCTGCTAACCTTCTCGCCTGCCAGCCTTTTCACCTGCCAGCCTTCTCGCCTGCCAGCCTTCTCGCCTGCCAGCCTTCTCGCCTGCCAGCCTTCTCACCTGCCAGCCATCTCGCCTGCCAGCCTTCGCCCCTGCCAGCCTTCTCGCCTGCCAGCCTTCTCGCCTGCCAGCCTTCTCGCCTGCCAGCCTTCTCGCCTGCCGCCTTTCACCTGCCAGCCTTCTCGCCTGCCAGCCTTCTCGCCTGCCAGCCTTCTCGCCTGCCAGCCTTCTCGCCTGCCAGCCTTCTCGCCTGCCAGCCTTCTCGCCTGCCAGCCTTGCTGCATGCAAACCTTCCTACCTTCCCGCCCACTTCGCGATCTTCGGCAGCATCCGCATTCCACTTTCCTTACAGGAGCGACTGTCACAGGGTCGAGGAATGTGCCAGAACAATAGAGTGCTTGTTATAATGAACAGCTGTTACGCAATGAACATATACACCTACGTCACTTGTAGAACACCGCCTAGAATGTCCCTTACAGTTGTGACAGAAAGGCTGAGTAGGAAATGGAAACAATTACACTTTCTGTAAGAGGTACATTACATTTACTATGTAGAAACAATTACCATGTTTCCTTGCCTCATTTGCTTGCCACGAGAAATAGAATAAATCGCCTTTTTTATCTATTCTCGGGTCGACAAGACCTGTGCCCACAAGTCTACTTGCGTCATATCAAACTATGTTTTTAATGAATCACATCCTTCGACTGGAAGGTTTTCTCACGTCTTAGGTCACTGCCTCTTAGGACCTTTTCCTTCTATTGTTCTAGAGTATGGTGGATTCGTGGATTGCGGGAAAGACTCTTTCATATCAAATTTGTGCAAATTTTGTCGAATCTATTCACCTGTGTTCTTACACTGGTTTAGGAACGTAAAGGAACAATTCGATTTTACCACGTTTACATATTTCAAGGAGTGTTTGCTTGAAATACTGTTGAAAGCGTTTCTTTAACACACTAACAATATGTTTATATTGTCCTCGGTTTTGTGGTAAAGTAAACAAAGCCATGCAATAGAATGTATAGCAACGATTGCGGTTTCCTCCATTTCTGGAGCATTTAATTTCCAATTCCAGCCATTTCTTGTGAACGTTTATGAATAGAAACTGTAAAATAAATATTCGTGCCAGAAAATATTACAAATAAAATTCACACAATGTTGTAATACTTTTAATTGAATATTTCTACTCCAATACCAGACATTTCTACGTGAAACCCAACATAAACAATCTTTAAACTGAAAATATGTTTTGTGTGTATCTCCTGATTTCTTGCTCTCCTGGTTCTCTGGAATAGCGTCGCTCTCCCGTTTACTTTCTTAGTATCCTCTACTACGTACGTTTACATAGTAAATAAAAAGTATTTGAATGTTACGGCGGAAATTGGCGATTTTTCGACAGACTCATGCTGTCCGGTTCTCTTGAGTAAAAAGTGGATAGATCTTGTTGCTATATTTAGTAAACTACTTCCTCTTATACATTGTGTACAGATAATTCAGGTTTTCCGGGGCCGTGATTTGCTTGTGGCTTACTATACTCTATAAATTACTTAATGAATACCGTGCGTTGTTGCATAAGTATGTCGTTTTTAAAATTATTTATTTCGTAAACAACAGGAGTAATAAATTTCTGTTTAGTATTAAGTAATAGTGTGATATGTCATTTAAATTATGTTTTTTTTGCGATTGTGCTAGTTGATTCTCTCTATTTTTGAATTTGAATCTCTTACATATTTTGACCATTACGATTGAGTTTATACAATATTTATTTAATGCGATTCAACGTTTATATTTTGTTCCTAGGTGTTAAAAATTAGAAGTGAATGTCCAATTTTGTACTGAATAGGGTTTTTTAGTTTGTGGCTTACTATACTCTATAAATTACACATATATGGTGCGTTTTTAGATAAGTCTGTCGTTCTATAAAATTATTTATTTCGTAAAACACAGTAATAAATGTCTGTTTTGAGTTAAGTAATAGTGTGATACGTCTGCTAAATGATGTGTTTGGTTTTATGCGATTGTGCTCGTTGGTTCTCTCTATTTTTGAATTTGAATCTCTCTCTCATGTTTTGACCATTACGATATAGTTTATCACAATCTTTATTTAATGCGATTCCATGTTTATATTTTGTTCCCAGGTGTTAAATATTAGAATTGAATGTCTAATTTTGTACTTAAAGGTTTTATTTGCTTGTGGCTTACTATACTCTATAAATTACTTCATGTATATCGTGCGTTGTTGGATAGGTATGTCGTTCTATAAAATTATTTATTTCGTAAACAACAGAAGTAATAATTTCTGTTTAGTTTTAAGTAACAGTGAGATACGTCCGTTAAATGAAGTGTTTAGTTTTATGCGATTGTGCTAAGTGGTTCTCTATATTTTTTTTATTTTAATCTCTTGAATGTTTTGACCATTACGATTGAGTTTATACAATATTTATTTACTGCGTTTTTACGTTTATAATTTGTTCCCAGGTGTTAAAAGTGAGAAGTATATGTCTTATTTTGTACTGGATAGCTTTATTTTGCTTGCGACTTACTATGCTCTATAAATTACTTCATGAATACCGTGCGTTTTTGCATAAGTTTGTCGTTCTATACAATTATTTATTTCGTAATTAAGAGGAGTAATAAATTTCTTTTCAGTGTTGTGTAATAGAGTGACACATCTGTTAAAAGGTGTGTTTTGATTTTTGCGATTGTGTTCGTTGGTTCTCTCTATTTTTAATTTTAATCTCTTGCATGTTTTGACCATTACGATTCAGTTTATACAATATTTTTAAATGAGTTTTTACATTCATTATTTGTTTCTAGGTGTTAAAAATTAGGACTGAATGTGGAATATTGAATATGTGTATAATCTCTGTGTGTGTGTATATACACCAACGACCTCAAAGCCTAGTGTTTGTTTAGTGTTTGAGGTCGTTGGTACTCTTCAGAAATATACGCGCATGTCGTGCGTGGTTGCATAACTAATTGTGTTTGACATTCTTTTCGTAAATCGCATGAGTAGTGCATTTAATTTGAGAGTAATAAATTAGTAATAAATATCCTCAAAACATTCGTATTAGTTTTGATCGATTGTGCTCATTTTTTGAATTTGGTTGCGCTGGCTTGACTGTCACGCTACCACAGCCAACTTTATTTCAGAAACGGGTGGAGTTATAAAATTAATTTTTGGGTAATAAATGAGTACAAAATATTCCATTTGGTTTGATGCGATTGTGCTATGGTATTTGTGCCAGCTTGACATGGCCTTCTAAACGCGCGGTTCTGTGATCTGCAACCCGCCAGACACAGTAGCATAGCGAGCAGTATCCCAAACGATATTTCGCTTATTTGCATTCTTTCTGTGAAGATCTAGTGTTTCATTATTTTGTCCTGAGTATCTAACAAAATTAACGACGCCTTTTGTATGGTCACGGGCACCCTAGTTTTGTCTCATTTTTTTGCGCGAATGACATAAGTAATATAGGAAAGAGAAGCTCACATGTTCTTCATTGATGTTTAACGTTTTTCATGTACATTTATTTGTTCTTCTAGTTGTACAACTAGTCTTGAGTCGTTGCTATCGACGCTTCTTGGTATCTTTATTTATAATTCGAGTATGTATAGTAAAATTGTGGGGTAGGGATTTTGGAGCTCAAGAACACGTGCACAGATAGTGCTTCTCGAGACACAACACACAGTATTATTCACATGGAGAGTCGTGGGGTTAGGTCAATAAAAGACTTTTTAATGCTACCGTTTCGGCTTTTATTCGGCCTACTTCAGGGCTATAAATATTCAAAATGTATAAAAACTAGTGAGGGCAAACAAAAACAGGGTAAGGCGATTACATAAAATAATATCGTTTCTGTGTTGGTTTACTCTCTTATTGAGACCTTGAGCTATCTGTTCTATGCATATCGTCCCACAATCACAATATATTAGGAAACTTGGTGTTTACACATAGTCAATCAAATTAATTTACATTTGGCGCATAATCTGGAATATAAAAAAATTATAACGATTCTTTGGGATGAATCAACAGCAAAGGGCCTACATTTGAAATGCCCTGCGCTTATATTTTCCTGAAAAACAACCGACTACATTACAGAGAGAAAAAATAGTGTCTAAGAATATTTACTCGAACTACTTTAAAGATGGGCAAGAGAGTACACCACGTCTCCGGACGGCGGAATCGACCGCGCCAGCAAAATCTTACATTGTCTTCATTCGAAGAAATTGGTTCCTATCCACTATAACGCTGTGGGCGCTCATTGTTTGAAAATCCACGGCCGAGGCCGCTGGGTGGAGGATCGCCTCGCTCGTGAAAACTGACGAAATACTTGCATGTTGACTGCACTGAGAATTGAATCGTTTATGGGAGGTCTGTCTATGGGTGTCTGCATTTTGGCGCATCGCAGCAGAGCAAACACTGCGTTGCTTCTTATGAGCATGAATAATGGGATAACACAAGAAAGGTAATTGACTTCTCTTCGCCCAGGCACAGGTAACATACATATATTTTCTTCAATATTTAATATTAACGGTAGATTCTAACGCCAAGGTGTGCTAAAAGTCTTTATACTTGTCGTTCTCAGAATGTTCTTTTTGACAAAAATCTCAGGAAGTCATTTTTGCAGATTTTCAGCCGAAGTATTTCGACGCATTAACACCTAGAAAATAATATTGGTTAATTGTTTGTTGTTTGTGAAAGTTAATTTTCTAAGGTTGTTTTGGTTTTTAAAAAGTATGTTGGTCTTCTCGTTTCTCAGAGTGTGACCAAACTTTTCCGACAGACTTCTTCAAAGTTCTCGAAAAGATTGCTCGTTCTCAGTAAGTAGTATGTCGCACCCGGAATAAACCGACATAGATGTAATGCAAAACATAAACCAGATTTCTGTAACTTAGCCATTGGCACTTGAATTAAGCATAAATTTCGATTGATTACTCTGCTATTCTGGACCGAAAAATAAACTGCATGGAAAGAATAATAAAAGAAATGTTACCCATAAAAAAGGTATTAATGAAATATGAAACAACAAAATTAACATAAATAAATTTAGCACAATGTATACTAACAAACTAAATAACTCCAAAAATAGCTTAATTATTGATTTTCATTCACGGCTACAAGTAAATTAGGTGTTTGTATTGTATTTTATGAAAATATACATGTCCTAGTTACAGATTAGACCTTCCAGCAATACTATTAATATTCAATAATGCCCCATTTTTATTCATTCATTTCACTTAATTTGTATCAAATCTATTTTACTTCTCTTCTATTCTATTAATATCAGTTTTACATGTCTACATGTACTACTATATCCATCAATATATCAATTAATGTACACATAACTACGGGTAATTAGTATTTTTTCCAATCTGTTCTTCCAATTGTATTCAGTTTCTTCCAATTGTATTTCATTCTTGTGTTCTCTTAAGTAACGCTAAATCATTATAACCTATTATTATTGACGCTTATTGGTTAATATATCTATTTATATTTATAGTTCTGAAGCAGGTTGAATGGGCCGAAACCATGACTTTAATTGATCTATCCTCACGATTCTTCACGTATAATTGCAACATGAGGTGAAGATCAACACAACATACCGTATTTACTTATTTGACGATGAATTCATAAATAATTAAATGAAAGCGACTATAATTAAAATTGCATATTCAACTTCCAATTCGTTTACAATTTCACAAAAATCAAATGCAAGTTCAATTCAAAATATTTAAAAAAAATAAATTTATAAATGTTATTAATATTTATGTAGTTTTTTATCCTCATATCATATACAAAATAACTGGTAATTTAAGATTTGTAATTAATGATATTGGAAAGACATTGCTCTATGAATCTGTCAGCCTACTTACTTTAAATTAAAATACTGTTCATGAGTTTGACACGTTATTTATCTTGAATACTTACTGGCAAAACTGTAGATTTATTGAGTTGCAATATCTTTGCCGGGCAGTTATTTTAAATGGCGGTATCGATAGAGTTTGAAATTTGAGAATGTTTGAATATCCTATACGATGTTTTCGTAAATCCTACGGTTTCTATGGAGCAGCTTGGGAAACCACAATTTTTGCTAAAATATTACGTGAGGTACGATAATGCATATGAAGGCTTTAAACACGTGGCTGCAACGTTACGTTTAGGGTAAGGAGAATATTATGAGGATTAAGCTTAGAATCCGATAAGCGACTGAATCTCCAGAGAAGAAAGCAGGCGATGCCTTCACGCGTGTCTTTCAAAACGCTCCGCCTCCGCTCCGCCTCCGCCCCAGCTCCGCCTCCGCTCCGCCCCCGCTCCCCCTTCGTTCCGCCCCGCTCCCCCTCCGCTCCGCTCCCCCTCCGCTCCGCCCCCGCCCCCTCCCCACCAATGCCCGTCTTCGCTTCGCCACCGCCTCGCCTCCGCTTGCCCCGCATTGCCTCCACTCCGCCCTGCCCGTCTCCTTTCTGCGCGCTTTAGAGGGCTTGGCGGCAGAATAAGTGGGCCATCTAACGTTGTTTGCGACTCCCACCCGTGGCACCGCGTACCGGCAAATAACGGCGGGCGAACGCGTGCCGGATAATCGAGCAAATCCCGCCGGCGCGGCGTGGCGCGGCGTGGCGTGGCGGAGCGGAGCTTGGCATGGCGGGGCGGGGCGATGGAATGGGAGGAGAAGCGAATCCCCGCAGCAGGGAGCGACTTCAAAGGATGAGCCTCGACACGTACAACTCTTGCGCCGAGTGCCGCTGGAAATCCATTCGCCGAGTCACCCGCCGGGTGGGGTGTGTGGGGGGAGCTGCTAATAGAGCTTAGCGAAGCGTTAGGCCAATCACGAGGTGGTTCCTCATTTCTGAGTTCTGTGGGGGTAATTTTAATTTGGCACTTCTGTTTGCTTTGTGTATAATTTTTAATTCGAGTAAATGTTGCTTACGTGATCCTATGGACAAGAGAATTTTATTTACAAATAATAGAGCTGATTTAAGCTAAAGGCAAGAGTTGCCGGAAAACCACTGTCTAAACTTTTTCAATAAAAATATTTAGTTTCTCTAAAAAAAAGTGCAAGTATTGAGTGAAAAGATGACTCATAACATCAATGCAGAAGAAGAAAGTGATTTTTTAAGCTATTAACTGATATAAAATCATTTGTTTTGTAAATATTTTTGAAGAAACAATTCTCGGCGAAAAAAGAAATGGCAGTCCGCATATTAAATTAGGTCGTCAACTTCAAAAGAAAATCGAAAGCAGTGCCACAAAGAGCTAAAAAGGCATATTGAGGAGACAGACGTGTTGGAGGAGGAAAGAAAGTAGAACTTTACTTAAGGTAATATGATTTAAGAGCCATTCTAAAAAAGAGGGAAAATCAAACAGTCTCTTCAAAATTGCAGAAAATGTCACTTTTTGTAATCAGCACATTGTGATGCCAAAATGTTATTAATTTCTGAGAAAAAGAAAGTAAACATTTCCAAAGTATATTTAATAAATAAAAAGTACTTTTTAGAGGTAAAAACATTTTTAAAGACACATATTAAATAATTTTATGTACAATTTTTTTTCGAAATTATAATTAGTTCTGAGTTAATTTGCGTTAAATAGCAACAATTGTTAAAAAATCTCAATAACAGCTACAAATTATTTCTTTAAACATTTTCCCTAGATAGATCAAAGGGGCTTTAATTAATTTTACTACAAGACACTTTCGCGGCTTAAGTATATTTAAAGTCAAGGTGATTTAACGGCGGGAAAATGGTTTTAATTTTTTAACTGCAGCCCAGCTGTCGCAAATATCTGAAAAACATACACAACAATTTGTGTTTTAAGAGGAACGTTTGAGACTTTTTTCGAGTCTGTTTCATGGTTCTAAGACACAATACAAATAATTTTTTGTTATTTTTTTAAAAAAATTGTGTTTGAATTTCGGTCTGAGAAAATATCAAAAAATATTTTTCTTATAGTATAAATTGTCTTCTTATTATCAGATTTTTCAGATAAGAAGTGTTAAGTTGCCAAAAATATTAAAATAAAAAAACACGTTTTTGTGAGGGGTGAGGGCGGTGGGGGTGGGTGCTAAGAAACCTTTCAAAAATATTATTTTTATGATAGAATTGCAATGTAACCACTCATAGGTCATTTGGTTTAGGGGAACGTTTTACCATCTTATCCGGGGATACCCTTTGTGTAAGTCTTCTGCAAGCTGGATGCTTAGCAACAGAAAGGCCAAACTCAATGTTGTAACTCAGAGCCCATACTTTTGAAATCAGTTTAGCTACGCGTATTGAAGATCATATTGCCTGAGAGCAATTCAAGAGAATCGTTGTAGATGATTGATAATGAGTATGTCGTTTCCTAAAATCAGGTTTTACGAAAAATTGTAAGAATAACTATTTCTGTAAGTCAACTTTGAGATGGCAAATAACAATTATGAACGGTTATTATAGTGTTAATTGTTCATTCATGAAAATAAGAATATTTAAAATTGTTTTATTACAAAGTGGTACATTTTCTTGTTCCAAAACTTAGTACTAAGACACATTTTATATCATAGTAATGATTTTGCAAATGACTATTCCAACAAAGCTTTTACAAAATATTTTTTTAAATAATGGTCCTCACTTGTCCTTACATTCATTTTTTGTGACATCAGTGAACTGTTTACTTTTGGAATTCTTTATTTGTTATTCGTTTGTATGTTAATTGTACATATTAGTACTTGTATTGTTGTTTGGATGAAATGTTCTTTTATTTTACCAATTTCTTACATTCACCAATCAATTCAATTCCAAAGGTGTGTCAATTTAAAAAAAATTAGAGAGTACATTTCATGCTGTTTGTTTTCTTCTTCAAATAAATTCATTGTGAATTCTTGCCTGAACTTGTACTCAACTATCTCTTTCATCTTTCTAATTCTACAGAAGAATACCCAGACCCTGATTACGGCTAATGAATACCTTACACTGTGGGTATTATGTGAAATCCGATAATTGCATGGATCTTACACATTGAGTTTTTTATTAGTAGTTGAGCCATTCGGGGACAGGAACCTTTAATAACTGGAAACCGGAGATGTGACAGTACAGGCAACTAAAATATAACTAAACCTTACAAACAACAAAAGCATTATAGGAAAGATTTATGAGAACATTTTCAATTCCGTCAATTTTTAACAAAAAAGTTCCGAGAAAACAAGGCACATCATTTAATTTAGAAGGAAGAACCGCGATTTCAAAATCGTATTTACATGCTCCCATTGTTCATGGTCATTTTTTAGGAACTAAAACTTGTTCTGTCGCCTCAAAGATGAAAAAAAGGTTACTCTGTTCCAAATTGAACGCATGCCAAAGGCGAGGACTGTTTCTCATGATATTTTATCCCTCAGCCAATTTAATTTTTTAAGTGATCATTAATTAACCCCAAACTGCTCGCATTCCGATCTCTTTCGCAAACTGAGCTTTGGTGTATGGAAGGAGGAGAGGATGGGAGGAACACGGAAAACTCTAGATGAGAATTAGAAGCCATTATTTTGAATTTGTCATCATTTTACAGAATATTTCCGACATATATCCAGTGCTTCAGGATTATGTGCTCGATGTCTTAAATCTGGAACAGAACAATTTCCACTCTCAAATTTCACATGTGATGTCAATATTAGTGTTTAAGAATTAATCATTCATGTGATTTTCTCCATATCCACCGCACGTACGTCAGTATTTGTATATTCAGGTTTTCAAAATAGTTACAAAATACGCACCTCAAAATACGCGCCTGTTTCACACACCCATCGAAAAAGAGAGAAAATAACTTCACAATATTTAACGTTGAGCCATGTTTTCCGATGTTGTTCCAAGAAACTCTGGGTGTCCTAGGAACAGTTCGCAAATTAAAATTAGTTTAGGGGAACATGGAGAGGCAGGGAATTGGCGAACGTTTTAATCAAAGATAAAGTACTTGGGACTTATTGGATTATTAACACCAACGTTCTTAATAAACATCGAATCGATCATAAATAGCCATATATCAGACTTTTAGCAGTACATGAGTATTAATAACACTAAAGAATATTCTTTTTAAATTTATTTTCAATTAAAACGTAGAATTTTGATGAATATTATTTTAAGTATCAAAATATTTCGTTTATATAGTCTCTCTACGTCATTATCGTCCAAGGTATCGAAGTTAAATATTTAATTAAAGGGTTATGTGCAGGAACATGATAAAGTACTACAAAAGTAAATTATTTATGTATCACGTAGTCTTCAGGAACAGAGGAAACCATAATTTTTATCTTTGTTCCCCATAAAAATATGTTATGTCCAAAAATATACGTGGTAGGCAAGTGTATTTTTTTAATTTGTTTTTGAACGTACATTGAAAAAATAAAAAAAGACATGAAAATGTTCGTAGAAGTACCGTGATAGTAAATGTGTACTAAATATGCATGTTTTCAAAAATATTATATAACATTTTTTTGTCTCTTTTTCGTTCAAATCAGTAAAAATTGTAAGTATTGTCTTTCGTTTTCTAACTAGCGTTTCGGTAACTTTGCAATTTTGCGTTTTTGTTTTTGTAATAGTTCTGAACATTTTTGAAATTTTATATTATGTATTGTAGTTAATACTTACGTTGTGACATAACCTAAAACCAAGTTTTCCTGCAAGCTACGTCTCACTGAGCTGTGAATCTCACCATTGTCTTGCCTATTTATTCACGGGTCTATAGTTTTGGTCAAAACTGACTTGCATAACGGTGATAACATATTGTTAGGCCAATACTGATATTTATAACTACAGCACATGTCAGAGAAGTCAAATTCATCAATTGTCACTATGAACAGCTCACTACAAGAAATCGACATGCACGTACGTTGTTTTACAACACATAGACAGGTGACATTAAACAATTAAAATCGATATAGTCGATAGGTTTAAGTGGAAAAGAAATCAAAGTTAAAGAAAGTGGAGTTTTCCATCACAATTGTTTGTTTCTATAGCTCTGTAATGAACAGACAGGCCAAGTGCGCTAGAAATAGTGCAGGGAATGCGTGATGCCTCCACATGTCTCCCTTAACTCCAGTGCGTGGATAATAAATAAAAACAAAGCCCAGGCTTGGGAACACCGTTAGGTGGCATACGTCGGATTAATAGGACCCTAAAATGCCAATGTACATACGAAGTAATTAAGCGATTTCAGTTTAATTATTTAATTATTTTCGGTTTTTATTATTATTTGACAACTTTAGCGTGTCAAGAAATATTCAAAATAATCTACGTTGCTCTCTCTCCCTCTCTCTTTATATATATATATATATATATATATATATATATATATATATATATAACATCGATTTACAATTTTATCATATTTCAAGGAAATAATTTAACTTTCCTATAAAAATAGAGTAGGATCCGTTTCAGCAGCCACTTAGAATTGGATATTATTTGCCCAGCATTAAGAAACGGAAGTAGTGTATTACAGATTTTAAATATTTGACGTTTAAATTTGTTTTACAGAGAAGTAAAAGCAGTTTTGTACAACACAAATAGAAAGTGGGAAGTAATTCACATTTTTACATTTTTGAAAAAACGGATGTCAACTGTGCCACAGGTTTCTCACGAGCATGTTTCTATTTCTTCACTTTCTAACAGCGAAGAAGTAATTAAGGTTCTATAGCTCTTTATCTCTTTCAAATATCTATGGTTTTAGTAGCTTAAGTACAAACCCAATTTAATCAGTCATTATTATGATCCCATTCACTCTAATACTTTACTGTACCACAAACGTATATGAATATAGCTTTGGAAACGCAAACATTGAAACGGTATTTGTGAACAAATACTCACATCTCTCAGCGCGCAAATATCATCCCATTGTTGGATTAAATGCATTAATTCCTATATCTGTTAATTACATGATCCTACAAATACATTTAGGTGTGTATATTGTTGTGGACAAGAGAGAAAGTATTAAAACAGTATCATTAATAAATAATAACTGGCATTGTACAAGACAGCACGTATTAAAGATTTTTTTTCGTTCAACGTCATGTAACTACATAATTTTTAGAGAATATGTAAGAAGTTAAAATTTTTATTCTAAACCGGTTTTTAAATTTTTTTACCTTTTTTATTTATATACAAATATTTATTTACATACTTACTAATTTCTTTCTTTCTATATTTATTGAAATTTATCGTCAAATACAGTTAAAACTGTGTGACGTGCTATGGAGAGAAGGCCCCCTGCGCTAATCATGTACAAAAGAAGAAAGAAAAGAAAAGAAAAGAGCGTTTTTGGCAATAATTAATAAGAAAATATTCGCTTCGGTGTAGTATTTTTTTTTAGCAAGGGCAAGGCAGCTACCGATTTGAGCTCTCACCCTTCGTTCCTTTCGTGAAGAGATCGACTTGCTGCCGCGACGACATGTAGAAGGATAATTTGAATAACACTATTTCCCAGTGAACTCTAGAAGACGGGCAGAAATAGTGAAGTTGCATTTATGAGCAGAAACAAAACAAACCGCAATCTCAGCACACGCTGAACGGATCAGGCAAAATGAGCAAAAACCTAATCGAGATGGAGTCATTGACCCAGAACCTGAGGTGCAAAAATGTAAGAATAGCTTTAAACGATACTTGGGTGTACGGGGGGACCACAATTATGAGTACGTGCCCCTAAAAACAAATGCGATGAAAGCGGTCATAGCTTGAAGATTCTCACAAAATAAAAAATGGAGAAAAGTATAGGGAAATGAAGTGACACGAGGAAGAATGTGTGATGTGGTTCGTTTTAGAGAGGGATTTGAATGGTGGGTTTTATAGCAACATAAAATAATTTCCCCGAAAAGTCCGTAGTTTTTTAATCTTATGCTGATTTCTCCTGACAGTTTATTAAATCACAGTGAGTTGAGATATTGCGCATCGGCTCTCTATATACTTTTGCGTTGAAATGAAAGAAAGTGGATGATGTAATGGCCTGATTTATTTGGGTGTTCAGATATTTTTTTTATGTTATGCTATTCTTCCTATTTTGTAGCAAACTTTGCTTCGAACTATCAGCAGGATTTGATTTTCATCCATAAATTTGGAGGAAATCTCCTGAACTAGAAAAGAGATGGTAGAATCGCCTCTTAGTAAAAAGTCAATTTTTGTTACTTTAATTTACGAAAAGTATTTATCATATAGTTTTTTATTAAATGAAGCAAAAAACATTAGATATTGCTGATCAGCTTGTATATTTGAAATTGCTGGCCCGAAAACAACGGCGTAGCGTTTCAGTTATTACCATAAAGTGATATTTCGGAAAAAGAATTGTTGATCTAAGCTGTCCGGGTGACGCCACGGCGAAGGATATGATGCCAATCTTTCGACCAACATATCGCGGTCTCCTTAAGTCTGAAGACGAGCGGGATATTTTGGTCGAAACGTTGGCACCTCAGCCGTCGACGCTGCGTCACCCGGACCAAGACACCTAGTGTAAATTCGTAGAATGTAGAAATCGCTTAAAATTCACAGGAAGCGGGGATATGAGAAAGGTCTGAACCCTTGACACAATGAATCAGATAAAATACGAATAAAATGAGCATATATTCAATGAAAAAATTCAGTGGCACAATTATATAATAGGATTATGCACTTTAAATAGTTGGTCACAAAATAAACTGAAAACAAGGCAAAACAAAAAATTGGTGTCACCTCGACTGCTTAAACACACTTTCACCAATTACAATTCACAATTTGTTCATTCCTCTTTCTGAATTTTTATCTACCACATTATTTTACTCTTTCTACTCTCTAGGTTTTGCGTGCACGGCTTTTAAAATGCGTTTTACACTTGTTCTAAGGTATCCCGTTCGCAGGTGCTAGACTTGGGCTTCGCACTCTCTATAACACTGTGAACTTTAAAGAGAAAAACAATAAAACGTAACATAGACGTTACTTAAGTCTGACCCATTTACATATCACAGAAATCAATTACTTTTAACGCAATACAATAAACTATGACTTTTCCAGATAACATCAACTGTACAACATGTGAAAATCATGAATCATTTAAGTAAAATTGTACAAGGTATGGCCTCTTTGAATGAATTCAATAACACGCGCAGTAAATGAACTTGAAACTGCCACTCACATTGTTCGGAATACTTCTGCCACCTATTTTGGACTTTTCACCCACTTTTAACACGAATTGTCGTGAATTTACTGCTATTCTCTTTCTCCAACTGATCGCCGCAAAAAAGTTGCCAGTTCTTTTACCTCAACAGCTCCGCATCGCTCGCCTGTAGGTAACCTAGGGGATTTTCTGCTGCTCGCAGTATCGCGTTGCCACCCGTCTCCGCATGTTGTCCCACAACGTTACCAGTTTCCTTCCCTCGAACACTTACTCCGCTGCGCCTCCAATTTCCACACCCTTCTCCCGTTCTTCGGACTCGTACAACTCTCGTTCCAGTTTAAATCTTTCTCACCAACCCTTCGCTCTTCCTGGGGTCGTCCTTCTTCTGTCGTGCCTCGCACAAGTTTGTTCGCGCTTCCAGCCTCGAATAATTAATGTTGCTGAAGTTATGCTTTAAATGCTTGGCCTACCTACCACACTTTGGGCGTGTGTGGTCTCAGCGTGCAATATGAGCTGCTGGATTTAGTTAATGGCCTACTGCGCGATTTTTACAAATTTGAAATATTTTCGAAGTCAAAAATCACTTCATTTGCTCTCTCAAATATTGTGAATGTTAATGCGAAGAATGTTTGTGCACTCCACATCTCAATTACATCACTTTCGTCGATACGCTTCTCAAGCTAACTTTTAACTACCAAGTTAAAATAAACTCCTATGCTATCAAGTTACAATCGCCTTCAGAACTCATTGTAGTCGCCGTCCCTGCTGCAATTATAGAGAGCTCCTCCGAGGCGCGCCGCGATACTTATGGTACTCGCGCCTGGGGAAATTTTTGCAGGGGTGAATATTCTCCTTTTTTTGTGACCTCCCGGAAAAACATTATTTGCTATTTCAGGCGTCAAAGTTCGAAAAGCTGTGGGTAGATGGTGCGCCGCGTACCGTACTCCTCTCTGTTCGTGGGCTTCTTTTCGTAGCTGATGGTGGCGTTATGGTGTTGTCTAATCCCATCCCATGATGTCACTATATATATATATGTGTGTGTGTGTGTGTGTGTGTGTGTGTGTGTGTGTGTGTATGTGTCCGTGGATTCTCCGATAAACATCGTGCGAATGCTGGAGAAGTATTCTAATAAACAGTCCGCGCGCGATCTTTCCTTCCTCTTCCTTATTCTCACTCCTTGGACATTAACATGACTACACTACCACAGATGTCGGGAGACCGGTCGGGAGCATAGAGCTTATCACTGCTGGGACAGTGCCGCGCTGGTGGGAGATACCTGGTTGAAGGAAACCCGCTAGGTCGTCACCGGATCTCCCCATCCAGCGGGGAAGATCACAGTCACCTTCCGATGAATAATATGCACTACACGTATGGGACTAGCGACCTCAGTAGTTGAAGTTCCCGGAATCACTAAAAGTCCACCAACCAATGGATAGAATTGCTCTCGGTGCATAACCGACAGCAGGTGAAATCGTGTCTGATAATTTGCACGAGAAAAATAATGAAACAAAGCTCAAAGAGAAATGAAAATGATAATTTGAACGGACTGCAACACATCACCTTCACAGGCACCGCACCGGAGCATTGCAGCGGCCAGTCTCTGCCTCCCAATGCCGTGGGTGGTTGGGGCGAGTGTTTCACGCTTGTAGAAGGACACGACAGGGCGGTAAAAACGTTGAGAAAAGTCTTCGCCGCGGGGTCGGTTGTCTACAGTTTTCGTCCAAGTGCCGGCGGAAAGCGAGATCTTTCGAGAGGCAACGTCAGTAGAAGCTGACTTCAGTGGAGCAACAGTTTTCAATGACTTCAAAAATCTGTACTTGGGAGTGGGCAATTTCATCTTACGTTTTCAGTGCCGAAGTATATCCTACTGCATACATGTAAAAAAATTGAGGCGACTTTTTTAACTCTCTCATCGGGTTGGAATTTCGTTCTTTGCAAAACGACCTCGGGACAGTGCTAAAATATGCAGTGAAATATAGTGCAAGAGTTTTTTCCGATATTAATGATCATTTTTACCAGTTTTATTAATCATGAATTTGTTTTTGATAACGAAATAGCATAGCAATAATATAATCACATTGGGTAAACTACTGTACAGAATTACGCAACATTAATTCAAGCAAATTACATTTAAAACAGTTCATTTAGTTTATGAATAAATGGACTTCTTGATATTTAGTACAAATGATGCAGCAGAATAGTCGTAAACATTTTCAGTGATGCTATTTGATTATTTGATTATTGAAATGCTCTAATGGAGCACCTAATAGATTTATACACAGAAATTATTGGGAAAATAACTTTTTAGAATGTTTATATATTTGGAAAGCACAAAGGAATTCTGCATTATTTTTGCCCACGTGGAATTTAAAACATTTATTGTGCTATGCGTGAAGTCCATTTAACCCTCGCCGTTAAGCTCATTGGTCGCTTTCCATGACGTGACCTCAGGTTCGATTCCCGGTCGGGAAATATAATGTGCTGTTTCGTTTCAATATCCCCGTATATGTTGCTGTATGGCGATGAGAAAACTCACTTCTCAGGCTGAGAAGACCAGAATAACGCGTGGGGATTTCTTCACGCTATCCACACGTATCCCCTTAACCCATGGCCGCGAAGCCGCGTAGGCCATGGCCCGAACGCGGGCTGTCGCCCCACGTGCAGACAGTGTAGTCCAATTCCAATCATGAACATCATGTAAAATGTAAGTAAGAGTCATTTGGAATTGAAATATCTTACAGAAGAAGACCAAGCAATTTCTTAATTTGTAAATAGGTTGGTAAGGCCTGATGCACCTCGATAAACTAGTTGGACGAAATAATAAATAACATTTTACCACAAAGAATACTACACACGACTTTCACGCGACTTTCACTAAACGATTAAAGGCAAAAGCTAGTCTCCAGCAGCCGGAAATGCCATACAATTGAATTTGCTCTGCGGTACATTTTCTACCTTTTGTGCACACTATTTGTTTTCTGTTTCAACGTAAACACCCTACAAAACGGTTCGATAACGATACAGTTAAAATTAATATTGATCGTAATTCCAGTAACCTAACTGAAAAGTGTAACCACAAGTGATTTTCACATACTTGCTCCCACTGCAATTTGGTGGTTACTTCCGCCGCCCTCCACGCATTATACCGATAGCACCGGCCGCAGTCGCGCCACCCACCACCCTCCCGCCACGCTCCCGCCACGCTCCCGCCACGCTCCCGCCACGCTCCCGCCACGTCCCGCCACGCTCCCGCCCGCTCCCGCCACGCTCCCGCCGCGCTCCCGCCGCGCTCCCGCCGCGCTCCCGCCACGCTCCCGCCACGCTCCCGCCACGCTCCCGCCACGCTCCCGCCACGCTCCCGCCACGCTCCCGCCACGCTCCCGCCACGCTCCCGCCACGCCCCGCCACGCTCCCGTCCCGCTCCCGTCCGCTCCCGCCCGCTCCCGCCCGCTCCCGTCACGCTCCCGTCACGCTCCCGTCACGCTCCCGTCACGCTCCCGTCACGCTCCCGCCACGCTCCCGCCCGCTCCCGCCACGCTCCCGTCACGCTCCCGCCACGCTCCCGCCACGCTCCCGCCACGCTCCCGCCACGCTCCCGCCACGCTCCCGCCACGCTCCCGCCACGCTCCCGCCACGCTCCCGCCACGCTCCCGCCACGCTCCCGCCACGCCCCCGCCACGCCCCGCCCTCCCGCCGCCCGTCCCGCTCGCCAATTACAAGCTGTCCACAGCCCGCGAAAGCTTATCGGACACAGCCTTCGCGCTTTATCAGCAGCATCAAGTCCGCCGTTCCGGCCCCCCTTCCTGCTTCCCCATCCTACCCCGCGCCCGCTCCCGCACCACCTCCCCTCCCAGCCGCCACCGCCGCGTCAGCCGCGCAAAGCTGCACCTCCATCAGCGTTAAATTACGCGTCCGTCGAAGCAAAAAGCCCCAAACAGCCCCGCGGGAGGGGCCAAGATAAGACTACAATTTACTACAAGCACTTTTACTTGGCTGATGGAAATGCGCGTAATTTAGGATGGCGCCTCGCCCCGCCCTCCCCCGCCGCCCCCGCTCCGCCGCCCGCGCGTGGTGACGCGTCGCCCTAAGCCACCCGCGCCCGTATTGAAATCCGTTAATGTATCGGAGCGCTGCCACCGAGTGTGCGGTGGCGGCGGTGGCTGGGGGAGGGGCGGGGCTGTGACGCCTGGTGCGCTGGTGGCGGAAGGGGGCGGGGGGCGGGGCGGGAGCGCTGTGCGGACTGTCACAGAGCAAGAGCAGCGAGAGTGGGAGAGCTTGCTTGCTGAGACTGCGTTGTGGCGTTTCAAATCAAAGACGGAGACGCCAATTACACGTTTCAAGACCAGATAGGCTTTTGCTAAGCACTGAAATGTTTCTGACTGTCTGTTCTTCGATGATTGAAACAATTCGGAACATCAATATTTCCTTCTCAACTTTTTTTCTTAATCAAATACATCGAATTCCGCCGACTGTTAAACCGTTGTTCATCTTGCAGAATTAGTCAATTCGCTGGGTGTCTAACCGAGGACACGGTTGTAAACTGTTCTGTATGGGTTTTGGGGTGCAGAATTTGAATTTTAATATTTGCCACCTGGAAAAAGGCCCGGTTCACGATTCTAAAATCGAAAAAAATCTACACAATGTCCCACATTTTCCAGATTTGCACTTAAAATTTAAGTAAATATCTGCAATGAATACTACTTCTTTTTTCATCCATTAGTAACTGGCGTAGAATTTCTGAAATGTATTGAGTATGTTGATTGTGGCCGAGCATTGCGAATGCAACGCAAGTGAAGAAACGTTCCTACTCCTTTCCAAGAATAGAGGTGGATTCCTCAGAAAATGTGTTAAAAACTACGATAAATTTAATCGGTTAATTGTCAAGAAATGCAATATTTCAGTACTAGATGCCCACCCATACGAGCAAGCTAAGACCGGCAGGCCTTGTAAGCTTTGGGGGTAGCTTGTAAGCTTGTAACGGTCGAGCAGTTCGAGTGCCGTCGCGAGCATATATATTTGCTAATGAATTGGAGCACGGTGGGGCTCTTGTCATTTTCACGGAGGTCATCATGCACCACACTTCAACTCCCATCCTTCCAGTTCCTCTGACTGGGTGGTCCTACGTTAGAGTCCCGACGGTGGCAGAATTTTCGACACCAACTTGTCAGCTACTCGAATTTACTCGCTGTCTGAAGGAGAATTCTAGTGACCGGCTGCTCTGATCAGTAGTATTACGTGGTTTCTCCGACCAACGCCAGGTGAACGCCGGAGCAGTACCATAACAAAGGAGCCACAGACCGCGCGCTTTCTTTCCTCTTCCTTGTCCTATCCTCACCCCTTACATACAACACTTTCACTAACATGCACTACACTACCACACATGACAAAAGACTGGTCGGTAGCTTAGAACTTGTTTCGATTCGGGCGGTGCCCTGCTGGTGAGAGGTACCTGGTGGGCGAAAACCCTACTATCCGACGATAGGTCGGCGCCTGAATTCGCCATCCAGTGAGGGAAGACCACCACAACCACCTTCCGTGGGAAAAACATGTACTACTTTTCCGGGACTAATGACCTAAGAAGTTGACGCACCCGGAATCACTATCAATCAATCATTCACTCAGCTGCCGTTTGCGTCGCCTTCGCTACCTTCGCCCGCACCCGCCAGCGCCCCCACCTCCCTTGCGCTGACGGCCACCGCCCAGCAGGAATTAAGTTTCCAGTGTCAGAAATCAAGTTTTTAAAACGTGTTTTATTACAATTTGTCTTACAGCAGTTGTATACTCGTTGCAATATGAACATGATTCTGGCATCGTGGAGCGTGAGCAGCGTCTGAAGGAACAATGCTGGACAGAGCTCTTCATTTTGGTATCTATGCTTTTGACCTGTTTACATGTTATTGGGAAGTACATGAAAGTAACCCAGATTTCTCTGGGAATCTATAAATGCATACTTGTTTGTCGTGCATAGGAATGCCTTTAGGCCAGGGTCTGTAACTCAGGCGCGCCACGGGCCCGTTCTTCGCTGCCCCTCGCCACCACCGGCCGCCCCCTGTCATTTCCTTCGCCGGTGCCGACGGCCCCTCGAGTGCAACCGGGGCGATAGGGTGGGCGGCATGGGTACGGCAACTACACGATGAGTGGGGGGGGTGCCATGCGCAGCGGCCAGCTCGGCCGTTGCAACGGCAAGGACGTGGCGCATTGAGAAGGCGAACGAAGGCTCCCACAGACGCGGAAGATACGCAGCCTACGCGGAATGGCCGCGGCGGAAGTTTCGCGTCACGTGTTGCCTTACGATCACGTTCAGACTGTGCGGTGGCAGAGAGGCGGATTGGCAGCGTTTAATCCGCCGCGAAATTTGTAACGTAGTCGGACGCATTTTCTCCGCTTCAGCTCGAGTTTCGTGGAAGTTCGCTCGTGTTCGGGAGTCTTCGCTTCCCTCAGGGTTGAGCTCCCTTGCCTTCTATTCATGCGCAGAACTCTGCCGCTCGAGTTTCGCTGTGGAAACCAAAGCAAAGACTCGTATGTCGAATATATTCTGTACTACAGTAAAAGAACGGTCAAAAAACATACTTCGAATCGTGTTCAGTAATTTAATTAATATTAAATAACATTAAATTTCGATTTTTTAATTTTTTTGTTCTTAAAATTTTGTACATTTTACTAATGAAAATTTTCAATGAGTGAGTACAATAACAAGTTGTTCTTCTGGTAAGATAGCTTTATGATTGTCAAATATCAGATTTTCTTACGTCTTCTGTGATCAGGTTCAGAATTTCATCACTGAAAAAAAACATCACTCATCATCACTGGTCATTCTAGTAAATTAAAAGCCTTCCTCGGTGTAAAAGTGTTCCGTACTTTTCTGGATCAAAATAATGGAACCCCTTTCTTCATTTTCTAAGGAGATATTAACAACTTGAGGAAAAATCGTAAATAAAGAAGGAAAAAGTACGATATCTTACGTGCGCAGAAAACGTACAAGTGAAACTCGGCATTTTTATCCCCTGCATGAATATAACAAACGACCCTTTATCCGAGAAAAACTTTCATCAAACGCTGGCTCATAATTGGCCTCTGGTGTGAACGGTCCCGCTAATTCCGCCGCCTCGTCTAGCGCAGAACTTCCCACTCCGCAGCCACTGCGGATGTTTCGCGACGGTCTGTGGCAGCCCAAGACTCGCCTTCCGCGAGAGCAACGAACCTGGACGACGGCGCGACGAGGTGAGGCTGATGGCGTCGGAATAGAAAAGGCGCTTCTAGCAGCTAAGCGAGATGGCGGATCCCGCGTCAGCCCCTCCCGCGCCAGGTCTCCCGCGCCAGCCCCCCGGCGCCAGCCCCCGCGCCAGCCCACGCGCCAGCCCCCCGGCGCCAGCCCCCGCGCCAGCCCCCGCGCCAACCCCGCGCCAGCCCCGCGCCAGCCCCGCGCCAGCCCCGCGCCAGCCCCGCGCCAGCCCCGCGCCAGCCCCGCGCCAGCCCCGCGCCAGCCCCGCGCCAGCCCCGCGCCAGCCCCGCGCCAGCCCCGCGCCAGCCCCGCGCCAGCCCCGCGCCAGCCCCGCGCCAGCCCCGCGCCAGCCCCGCGCCAGCCCCGCGCCAGCCCCGCGCCAGCCCCGCGCCAGCCCCGCGCCAGCCCCGCGCCAGCCCCCGCGCCAGCCCCCGCGCCAGCCCCCGCGCCAGCCCCTGCGCCAGTCCCCTTACTCCCTGTCTCATCCAACTAATCGCAACATTCCATTATCGCCGTTATTTGCGTTACAAATATTCGCTTGTGTTACAGTTGAGAGCCTATGTTTTTATTATGTGTACCAATAAACCAGTTATATGATAACTGTTCCTTTGATTCTGCTATCTTCCAGTTTTCTTCAACAAATATACCAAAACCTTTTTTGTCGCTTTTTTAACTTGTAGGTCATATAACGACCACTGTTATTGTTTTGTTGTGATTGGTAACTGTAGAGGGAACACGTAAGGACAACACAAACACATCCAAATATCCATGCCCCAGGCAGGATTTGAACCCGTGACCCTTCGAACCTAGTAGCAAGAACGTTCTTTAAGTCAGAGTGGATGTTTGGCCCTCTAAGGATTCTATTTAGAAAGGATCTAAGGGAGCTGGAATATTGGCTGTTCAAATACTGAAAATAATAATTATAGGAATAAAGTTCAGGACAAGAGCAATAATTCATTGTGAATATTCTTTTGCAAGGTCAATCGCATTTTTTTTAAATTCATGGTTTCATTCACTTCATAGAGATCTAACTTAAACCAAGCGGTGTCATTAGAAGTAAAAGAGGTAATTCAAGATATGTAAAAATAATCTGAACATATATAAAACAACGTTTGATTTGATTTATTTTCGTCAATGAAGAGAGGAAAATTTATGACGCATGCGGGAGAAGAACAACTAGCATACGTTTCCTAGAGCTCCAGACATCTTCCCACCATTCAATAAAAAATAGTTAAATTATGAATAAAAGTTCCGCAAAAGCGAGGTTAGCAGCATTTAAAAACAAGACATTTTCCTTCCCAGGTTATAGAAAACTTATTTGCGTCGGTACATGAACTAAAGATATGCTTTTCAGCATTGCTAATAATAGTAAGTCATACACCCAGCTCTACGCCTACTATTAGCAACAGGAAAGCTCAACAAAACGTGCGAATAAAGGTGAAATATGTATGTTCAAAAGGAAAGCAAGGGGTAATCTCAGGATTTACTCAATAGAACAGAGAACTGAAAACCTGATCAAATTAGGGTCATCGATCCAGAAGATGAAGTACATTACTTGTCGCAGGAATATTTAGTATTTATAAAAAATGAGACAATACAAATAATAAGTAATGCTTTATATATATATATATATATATATATATATATATATATATATATATATATATATATATATATATAGTGTGTCCCACCGACTGTGGGCCACCCCTGCAACTTCCAAACGATTTGAAATATCGACATGTATATTTCGCTCAATAAGGCAGAATCATGGGGCAAATAATCTATAGATATTCGTAATATTTTTAGTTTTTGAGAAATATAATCATCTCTGATTTTTAAATGAAATGATATATTTTTCTCGCCAGCAATGGATAGATCATGAAATGAGAAATCGAATGATATATCAAATGTTATTATTTTGTTCGAAATTTTAGTATAAAAATACTTTCTGACTTGTTATTTTAAATGAAACGGACAATATTTCCCTTTGCAACTGTCGGCTGTGGGGAAGATCGCTTGTGGGGCGGCCCCAAGCCTGCTATGGACGGCGGCTAAGCGAAGCGGACACCTTTCCCAATGACGACAGTTGCAAGGGGCTACTAAAACAAATAATGTCTGTTTAATTTAAAATCACATTCGGAAAGCCTACTTTTATACTAAAATTTCTATCGAATTATTAACATATTATACATCATTAGGATCATCTTTTTATGATCTACCCATTACTGATGAGAAAAATATATAATTCTATTTAAAAACTCTTAAGATGATTAAATTTCTCAAAAACGATTACAATGTTTAATGTTATTCCGCTACAATAACATAATACCTAACATGTAAAATAATGAACACATATTATATGTAGATTTATTGTAGTAAGTTGTCGTTAGTGACACCTAATGAATGTAATTTCTACGAGGTGTGTTGTAATTATAAGTATGAGAACTGCATGGAAATATGTTTCCACCATTAAGTAAGTTGGTTTATTTTGAGTTTAATATTACGTGTACAGGAAAATTTTAATAGCATTATAAATGTTGCAATTGTGACTCTCATCTCATTTGGCATTTATAGCGCCCTACGTTTCCACAAAGGAAATTCTGAGACGCTCTCTTTTTTTTATTCTAGACAATATATAACCATGCTCCTCCATCTCAATGTCACATAGTACTGTCGTTGCTGGTTTGAATGCGCTCCAATGAGTCTCTCCACATGACGAATGTCCTTTGGAACAGACAATCTTTGCAAACAGTAATAACGGTTTGTAAACAAATCCTTATCAAATCCAGGTATCCCAAAGACCGATTCAAACCACCGTAATCCCTCATAACTGTCAATAGATCAAACTGAACGTCTTCAACCTCGCTTTATTTACTTTAGCCCAATGTTTACATTATTCCGAGTAATATAAACCACTGCTTATGGATGGCCATTCCTAAAAAGTCAAAAATCATGTATTTCATAATTTAACCTCCTCGGAAGACAACTATGTGGAACGAGAACAAATAAATAAAAAAATAAAAAAACAAATCCTGTAAATCTTGTAGTCGGCAAAACACAACTTTTATTTTTATAGTTTTAATTTTAAACCAGTCCTTTAGGTTAGAAAACGAATATTATGACCTATATATGATAAAATAACTGATTAAATTAGGACTGATACAACAAACTCGTTTAACTTACCTCGTTATTTTATTCTATGAGAATATTCTATCATAGTATTCTTCACGGTACTTTTATAATCTTTGGCAGTTTACACTCTTTTTTAAGATCTTTTGCAATTAAAGAAGCCGGGAACGTGTGCTTTCGTTCTTCCACCCTCGCGATATTTCAATTTCCTGTCTCGAAATACTATTTGCTGATGTTTGTGACTTCCAAGTTTTTTACAATTATGACGCACTTCATGGAAAGGATATGTACTATTTACAAAAAGAATGTTTTTTTACAAACTAAATATACCAAAAACGCAACACTGAGCCATCGCAAATAAAAATTAAATTTTGAAATTTTGTAGGAAATTTCTATGCGTTTAAATATACACAATCAAGGTAAAATAATTCAAGTTGTTCAACTACGTGTACGAGGGAACTCTGTACGAGGGAAAGTGAGAAACAAAAACTAATATTAAGGATGACAAAAACCAACGGAATGAAATACTTTAATGCTCTACATTATGTAGTGTTGGCGGCAATTATCTTGCATTGAAGTGAAAAGCGGATATCAAAAAGTGTAAAACACGATCGTTTGAATATTCTGAGGGCAAACCGATAGAAATGTACGCGAAAGGCGACACAGACCACAAATCACGAGAACTTTTCACATTTTGAGTAACAGTAACCTCGCAAGGAAAAAACGTGCTTCGAAAGTATCAGAAGAATGGAGCACGTTCGGATTGCAACAACTTTTCTATCGTATATCCCTTTTCAAACCACCCAGCCAAACGTTGAAAAGAAGATAGATGGCTTCAGGGATGACGGAACCGCCACCAGGTATAAACCACGCTGCCTGTGAGGGTGATTTGTGTCCGAAAGGGAGAAAAAAACTAGAAAAGTGGAAGTGAGTGACAGTGCGTATGATCAAAAATGTATCAGATCCAGTCGAGTCCGCTTCAGCTATTCAAGAGCGCTAACAGTTTTATTCATTTTCTCCTTCGGAAGGGGAAAAGCAGCATTCAGACATGAGGTATTGTGGTTCGTAGCGGCGTCTCTGTCGCCGGCTCCATCGTCGCCTCGCACGCCCCTCACCTCACGCTACGCACCGCCCTGCAACGCCATGTCCCAGAAGGCCCCACCCCGCCAAGCCCTCCTACAAGCCCTACCGTTCCTCGCCATGCCCACCCCGTCACTCCCCGCCACGCCCCGCTTCGCCTCGGCTATCCTCGCCTCACCCCGCCATGCCTCGCCCCGACCCCCCTCGTCTCCTCCGCTGCAACCATCCCTCCGCCCCTCCCCTCCCCTCCGCGCCCCCCCCCCCCCCCCCCCGCCCGCCCCACCCCCCCGCCCCACCCCCCACGCCCCATCCCGCCACGCCCCATCCCGTCACGCCCATCCCGCCACGCCCAATCCCGCCCGCCACGCCCCGCCCCGCCCGCCACGCCCCGCCCGCCCGCCACGCCCCGCACGCCCCGCCACGCCCCGCCACGCCCCGCCACGCCCCGCCGCCCCGCCCCGCCCCGCCCCGCCCGCCACGCCCCGCCACGCCCCCCGCCATGCCACGCCCCGCCACGCCACGTCACGCCACGCCACGCCACGCGCGGTGCAGCCACGCCCCTCCCCGCCCCGCCACGCCCGCCACCCCACCCCGCCACGCTTCTCCTCGCCACCCCTTGCATCTCGGTGCTCCACGAAGTCTCCCGCCCTCGGCGCGAGAGAGCGGCGCGTCCGCAGTTCCCGGCTCGCGCTAACCCATTCAATTTACGTAATCTTGTTTCCTTTCGACGCTAATAATGAATCACGGTATTTATGGTGATGTATATGGCCCGAGGTGGTGTACGATTATCAAGTGGAATCTCTAGTGTCGTCAATTATTACCAAATGAGGAATGTTCTCAGTAGAAGTTACAACCACTTTCTGCCGAGTAATTCATTAAATAATAATTCATTTTTAATGAAGCATTTACAAACGAGTGGCCTTACGTTGAAAGTGCACCACATAACGGAGGCACGGTATGACGTGCCTTACAAGTAATTGCAATGCTAATATTTCCTGATTTAAAACTGTGCGAGGTAGATGCAAAAAACGCATAATACATTATAGACTTGAAATGTCTACTCGAACAAAATGGGTTCTTCACTAAATTTTATAATACAAGTGAATTTACTTTTCATTCTATATTCACTATAAACCTGAACAAGTCCGGATATCCCAAGAGTACAAACATTCACAAACCCATTTTCATTCACAAACCCACGTTATTTTTTTATTCCTGTTATTTCAAACAATTTAATTAATGAAGTACCCAAGTCGCACGTTGTTTTCATATTTGACTTCCAGCAGTCTTTCCCTTACAACACTTCATTTTTATCGTATTACGTTTTGACTTCAGTTAAATGGGTCCTTTCTATTTTCTGGCGCATACTTCGTATAGACAGAAAGTGCGCCGGCGAAATACAAATTTTTGACAGAAAAACTCTCATCGCTGGAATCAGAAGGTACCAGGTACCATCGCTGGAATCAGAAGGTACCATCAATGGACCCAGAGGGTAACGAATATGTGGATGAATCTAGTTCCTAGTTTTGTAAATTATTTCTGTAACTAGTTGTATGGTCAGAACTCCTGTTTTGTGGATGATTGATACCGGAAAATCGATTGACAGGAAAACGTGTCTACCTGTCTCTCTGTCTGTGTGCGTCTCTCTCTGACTGTGTGCGTCTCTCTTTGACTCTGTGTGTCTCTGACTGTGTGTGTCTCTGACTGTGTGCCTCCCTGACTGTGTGCCTCTCTGTCTGTGTGTCTCTTTGTCGGTGTGTCCGTAGTCACAACCAGCGCCTAAACCGTTCAGTCGATTTTCTCGAAAGTTGATGCGAAGGTAATCCCAAAAGTAAGGTCTCCTATTCTTTTTATAAGTACATAGATCTGTTTATTTCTACAATGGTTTACATCAAATTTCATCTTGAACATTTATCTCTTTTTCGACATAATCAACATTTCTGCCGATGTGTTTTTGCAGACGCTGTGACAATTTTGGTATGCCCATGTGAAGCCAGCTCACCGCCATGCTGTTCAGAAAGTTATGAACTTCTTCTTTCACCTCATCATCGAAGCTGAATCGCTTTCCGGGCACAGGTTTTTTCAACTTAGGGAACAGGTGATAGTCACTGGGCGCCAAGTCGGGACTACAGGGTGAGTGGGTGCGGATGTTCCACTGAAACTGTTGCAGGAGAGCAACGGTTTGCCGAGCGACGTGTGGGCGAGCGTTGTCATGGAGAATGTGTAGGCCCTTGCTCAACATTCCTCTTCTCCGGTTCTGAATTGTCCGTTTGAGCCTCACAGTACCTGTCAGCGTTAACTGTGGTCCAAGTGGGCATAAAGTTGACCAACAATACCCCTTTTCGATCTCAAAACACGGTTGTCATGACTGTAGCGATGACTGTGTTTGTTTGAATTTCCGCGGCTTTGACGAAGAAGGATGCCGCCACTGGCGTGATTGTTGCTTGGTCTCAAGTGCAAAGTGGTATGCCCAGATTTCGTCACCCATGACAATTGAGTCCAGAAAGTTATCCTGTTCGGCTGCAAGGCGGTGAAGAAACGCGCGGGAAGCATCAACTCGTTGCCGCATGTGGTCTTCAGTCAGCATGCGTGGCACGCATCTTGCGCACAACTTTTGGTAGTTTAATGTTTCCGTTAAAATTCTGTGAGCGGTTCTTCGGGAACCTCAGGAACCAACGATAAACCAACGTGTGATCATCCAGGGTGATCCGCCGATCTTCACGCATGCTTTGCTCAACCTTCAACACTGTCCCGTCAGAAATCGACGGTCTCCCCTTCTTTGTTCGTCGTGAATTTCAGTCCGACCAGCTCAAACTCTCACACCTCTTCAATTTTTGACAACCATGCACGAGTCGCCATACACTTCCGTCAATTGGCGATGGATTTCAATCGGCGCAGTGCCCTTTACGTTCAAAAACCGAATAACTGCGCGAATTTCGCACTTAACAGTAACACCCAACGGGAGCTCCATTCTCAACGGCTGCCAAGCCAAGACTGAACCTCAGGCGGCGTGCGCATGTTTACACACAGCGCGGGAACCTCTTCATAACAGTGTGACCAACTGCCACACAAACCAAGTTCTGTACTTATAAAAAAGTAGTAGACCTTACTTTTGAGATTACCCTCGTATTACTAGACCAATTTAAAGGAATTCGTGACCCTCTAAGTTTAAACTGGATAATTTGATTTTGGTGGTACTTTACATGAAGCATCAATGTTTTCATAGTTTTTTTTTTCAAAAATGTTTCTTTCTTTTATTAAACATTGTTCACGGATAGAGTAAAAGACGCTTAAGAGAATGACGAAATCCTGCTTTTTGTTGAAATCTCTGAGTTATTGAAAATTACAAAACTTTTTTGGCCTCTTCATACAACTACAATATTCAAGATGAAGATATTTACTTTATAAAATATATTGTATGAAGATGGATCTTCAAATAAAGTCATGTTCAATTATAAAAATAAGTAGTTTTCACGTAATTTGCCGTGAAAAACAGGCAATTTTATTTCTTTTAAAATTATTTCTCATAAGCGGCTCCAATTTTGTTTGTTTTAATTTTCTCCCCGTATCAAAGAACGGTGAAAAAGGTGTTATTCCCATTTCCGGGTCCCATAGAGAAACTCCCCGTATTTTTGCAAAAGTTTAACATTTATAAATTACAAAAGTGAAGATACAGATTTTCCCTGATACAAAATCTGTTTTAAAAACTCAGCTCTTTAAAGAAAGTTGATGTAATGTATAAAAAAATTATATTATCAATAAACGCTCTAATTTTTCTTTTCAATTTTTTTCTACGGAGAGGACAAGGGACGCTTAATAGAATGGCACAGATCTCATTTTCGTTAAAACCTCTAAATTTTGAGAATTGCCAATTAAGGAAATGCATGAAAGTATGTACTATTTAGCGTCACTTTTTTTCATTTCACGCTGTTTTTTTTTTTCATTTGACGCGCCGCTCCGTCTCGCTCCGTCCCACTCTGCCCCTCCGCTCCGCCCCTCCGCCCCGCTCCGCCCGCTCCGCCCTGCTCCGCCCCTCTCGCCCGCTCCGCCCGCTCCGCCCCGCACCGCCCGCTTCGTCTCGCTCCGCTCTGCCCCGCTCTGCCCCGCTCTGCCTCGTTCTGCCCCGCTCTGCCCCGCTCTGCCCCGCTCTGCCCCGCTCTGCCCCGCTCTGCCCCGCTCTGCCCCGCTCTGCACCGCTCTGCACCGCTCTATCCCGCTCTATCCCGCTCTATCCCGCTCTGCCCCGCTCTGCCCCGCTCTGTCCCGCTCTGCCCCGCTCTGCCCCGCTCTGTCCCGCTCTGCCCCGCTCTCCCCGCTCTGCCCCGCTCTCCCCGCTCTCCCGCTCTTCACCCGCTCTCCCGCTCTGCCCCACTATAAATTACGTGTGTGAGACACCGAAATACATCGATGTCCCGGGTCGGTCGCGGATCCCAGCGCGCCGCCTCCCCCCCCCCCCGCTTTGCCACTCCCCATCCCTTCCCTCCAACTCCCGCCCACCGGCTCCTGCGCTGCCCGCCACGCTCTCTCAAACATTTTCCTACATAATTACATTGATTTCTGGCAATAACGTTCCTAAAATCACATAATTGTAAGTAGATTTCATAACAAATTCAATCCACATATGCGTTTCGAATGGGATATTAGCTGCAAAGTCCGCATAATGTGTGCGCCAGTGCACGTCGGCGGGAGCGCTCGGGTTGGGCGCGGGCTGGGGCTGGACGGCTCGGTTTCGGAGGGCGGAGGGGGGGAGGGGGGGGCGCAAGGCGCGACGCTAAGGTGAGGCACCGGCACCTCCAACGGCGCAATTTTATACCATTAAAATATTGCCGCATTGCAGGCCTCTGAAAAAAGCAGCGCTGCTTCTCCGATCGATTTCTATTTTCTTATTTAATAGTCAGCGCCGCCTCGAGTCACGAACACAGCTCTCGGGTGCCCCTCATCCCAGCCCCCATTCGCCCCCCCCTCCTCGCCGCCTACCTTCCAGACGCCATCCCTCTGACTGGTGGCTTGTTTTGCTTAGAGAGAGATCTCAAGTTGTAAGACGACAAAATGGATAGAAATTATTCTATCAGAACGGGTATATTTGTTCAATGAAGGAGACAGAGTTATAAATTAGTGATGCTTTCACAGCACGTATTTTTCGCATTATTTGTTACAGTTACGAAATTTTATAATACTACTTAAAACTTCAAATGTATTTCCTAACCACAAACGTTTTACCCACATCGGATCACGTACTTAGGTTTAACAGGCTATGAGCACTCCATTATACCAAATGGCGCAGTCCGCGTAGCAAACATGACATTATAAGAAGATTAATTATGAATCACAGATTTAATTAAAAATCCTATCTTCATGGTTAAGTTAAAATATAACTATTGCATTATTTGTGTCCAACGATGACATTTTTTTAATCTTAGTAAGTTCTATTCAAGAAAACAATAAAAAATATATTAGGAGTGTTTACGAGAAAATATTATTTTTAAATTGTCTTTATATCCCGCCAAAATACGCAAAATTTCATTTTATTTTGAGTATTATTTTTATGTCCTTTCTTAAAGATATAACTTTAAGAAAAAGAGTTCATTAAGGAAAACCTCTCTCATCAAAATTGAAGTTGTGGGAACGCCGACAATGTGTAAGTTTTGAAATACTCAAAAATACAGAGCTTCAATGCAATATCGATCTGCACCAATGTTAGAAGCGTAATTTGCACTACCCTAGAAAAGAAAATTAACATATTTGGACCCAAATTTGAGAAAATTTTCAAAAACTCCTTCAAGGTTTATGAATAGTATTCCCCAATTTCCAATTATCCATTTGATAAGTATAATGAGAGATAGATAGGCGAATTTAATTTTTGGAAAAAATTCCAAGTGTTAAAGTTTACTGCAGACGGACAGATATAAATACGAAGGAACGAACAAACGGACTCTGAGAGGCACGCTGACGGAGAGACAGACTGACAGTTGCTTGATCACTTCGTTTTTCCAGGTGCGTCAACTGCTGTCATTAGTCCCGGAAGTGTCAGTGATCAGAGCAACCGGCCGCTAGAACTCTCATCGAGATAGCGGCTCCTTCAGCTCAAGCCACAGCGATGTGAGCTGCTTTTTTGCCCTTTCTAAATATGGATCATCTTATACATTCTCGTAATTGGGCAACTAATTAGCAACAAAAAAAGGACAATTTCTTATCAAAATATTTTTCATTTATCTCTGTAATCATTACTTTGAAATTATCGGGCTAATTTGATATTCAGTTATCGGAAAATGTTTACTTCCCGCCCGACATTTTCAGCATTGTAATAACCAAATTTCTGTTTTTGACAACCACTTAGCAACAAAAAGGAACCTTGTATAGATCCTTGATACGGAAAAATCGAATGACAGCAAAACGTCTGTCTGTCTGTCTGTCTGTCTGTCTGTCTGTCTGTCTGTCTGTCTGTCTGTCTGTCTGTCTGTCTGTCTGTCCGTCCGACTGTCTGAACAACGCTAAAGCCTAAACCGTTGAGCCGATTTCCTCCAAAATTGATATTTCAAAATGGATCTGGCTGATGTCGTTACCATTGAATTTGAAACCGATATTTTAATTTTGAGGAGTACTTTACATGAAGATACTGGGATTTTTCAAAGTTTTCAAAATAATTACTCTATAGTTTTGTTTAATTTTTTTGTTGTTGGATAGTGTGAAGGACATTTACGATAATGTTTCAAGAACGATGAAAGGATTGATTTTTCAAAAATTTGAAATGTTCAAAATTTTTTTTTTTTTTTCTTAAAGAAATATGTTCCTTAAAGACAGATTTTGAAATAAAGCCATGTACAATTTTTCAAAATTTGAGTACTCTTCGTGTAAGTTTGCGCGAATATACGGGCCAGAAATTAAGTACTGGTTTAGCACCAACATATATGGAAACGGTGACGCTCAGAAATCGCTACTGTGAATCGAGAGAGTCGAAGGGTGTGGCAATTCCGGGCCGCTGGAACAGCCACGTTTCTGTCGGGGGGCGCGAATAGCGAGGGGGGTGAAAATATGTTGTCCTTGAGTTTTAAAATCAACAAAAGGTACAAACATTAAACTCCTATTGATGAACGGCACCATAATGGAATGTGGCGATATTGGCTAAATAGACACAATGATAAAGTGCCATATACCTACAAATAGAACACAGGATGAAAGAAAATAAAAATAAAATTTAAAAAGAAAAGAATTACGAATTAAATACCTGAACACTTCATACATGAACACTTTTTTTTATTTTTTTTATTTTTGTCAAGGTAACAACATTTCTAGGTCTCTCAATTCAATCAAACCTCAAATGGAAAGTACATATAACGAATTAAACACTAAATTAAGCGCATTATGTCATACAATCAGAATTCTTTCTAATTCTGTCAGCCTTCATGCAGCTCGTTGCGTGTATTTTGCAAATGTATATTCCCACCTGACATATGGCATAATATTCTGGGGAAGCTCATCCTTTAGTGCCCAGACATTTAGATTGCAAAAGAAAATTATACGAATAATGAAAAAATGCCAACCACGTGATCCCTGCACGCCTCATTCCATTGAGCATGGAATCTTACCATTGCCTTGCCTATTTATTTATGAGTCTGTAGCATTTGTCAAAAGTGACTTACTTACCGGTGGGAACTTATTTTCATGTAATACTGACATTTATAGTTACAACACTTGACGTAGAAATCATGTTCATCAAGTGTCAGTATCAACAGCTCACTACAAGAAATCCACATACAATACGTGTACGTCACTTTACAACGCATTGCCAGATGAAATTAAACAATTAAAATTGGTAGACAAATTTAAGTTAAAAGTAAAATCTTTTCTGCTGTAAAACTGTTTCTATACAATTAGAGATTATACTGATCGTCAAAAAGAAAAATAATGTTTTTCTTTAACAAAACCAAGTTATAGTATAATGAATTAGTTTACATTTGCATTGTATAATTTTTAAAAAAGAATTAAATGCCTGTAACAAGTAATGTAGTTTACTTCCGGGTCAATGACACCCATCTCGATCGGGTTTTTGTCCAGTTTCCTTGATCCATTGAGCAAATACTGAGATGACCCCTTGATTTGCTTCTGGACGTAAATGTAGCTTCACTATGCACACGTTTTGTTGAGCTTTCCTTTTGCTTGTAGTGGTAGTAGAGCTTAAGGTTAATTTCTATTTGTTAGGAATAGAGAAAAATCAAATCCGTTCGTTTACCGTTGCGAATAAGTTTTCTATAATTCGACAACGAAAATATGTAGTTTTTGAAATGTTAATCTCTCGCCTTTTTAAATTTATTATTATTATTATTATTATTATTATTATTATTATTATTATTATTATTATTATTATTATTATTATTTCATTTGTTGGCAACGGATTCTGAAAATCAAGAAAACATGCGCGGATGATTTTCTCCCTCATACATCACATACAGTTTTTGAGTGTTTTTGACTAAATAAATAAATAAATAAATAAATAAATAAATAAATAAATAAATAAATAAATAAATAAATAAATAAATAAATAAATAAATAAATAAATAAATTAATTAATTAATTAATTAATTAATTAATTAATTAATTAATTAATTAATAAAATGTCCCTAAGTTTCTATGACCACATATTTACCTTTATGGCCAAATATTTGCACATAGTTCGTTGCTATTTTCCCCTAGAAAGTCCATGATTTTTCTATGTCCACAAAATACGATTCCGCATATAGTAAATATATAACAATCTCTAATGAACCATGTATATTGCCATTTCCTGTGCCGATTGTTTCGACAATCTCTTACACAAATGAGAGCCAGCTCACAGCTTTCGCTAAAAGTGATTGCAAAGTAATTTAAATACTAAACAAATGACGTCTAAATCTAAAATCATTTTGAACCTTTACTTCTATTACGGGAAAATGTGTTTAACAACTTTGGTTGCGTAACCACTAGGTTGTGTTTCCCTGATATCGCTACCTGTAGAGTACTTGACACACTACAAATAATATGCACATTCATTTATAAAGGTTGTGTGCCTCTCGTCTGTCAATTCTGAAGTTTGATTTTCTCTTGTTAAAACATAGCATTTTGTAGTTGTTCAAAACGAACAGTACTTTATCTATTTATTTTACGTCAAAAAACAGTTAAAACTGCGTATGACGTGCTATGGGGAGAAGTGAATCGTGTGCACATTTTCAAAATTCTGTGATCCCTACACTAAGTCATATACTACTTGAATTTAAAAAAAGCTCCGATGTAATAAAATATATTTTCAAGGATAAATAAGCTATAACTTTTGGGCTCATATCGATGTTGTCCTTCGGAATAATACTTCCTGCCGCGACAACATAGAAACGATCATTTGAATAACTGTATTTCCCACTGAATTCTAGAAGACGTGCACAGATAATGAAGTTACATTACTCATTATTAATAAAAATACAATACTCATTATTAATTGGATATTCCATTACTCAAATAAATTCCGATGTGAAAACGTAACTGTGGCAAAAAATACTGATGTGACTCACCATAAATTCAACAACGCCCAATACTGTACTTCCAACGACTCCTGACTCACCTGTAACAAAAAAAATCGAAAGTGAGAACTTCGAGAAGCAAACGATTTTTTTGTATTTGAAGATTCTTGATTGCCAGTCATCATGCTTAAATTGGTTTTTAAAGAAAACTGTACTTGAAATATGGAAAAATATGCCAAAGACTTAATAAATTGGTGCATAATTGCAACATCAATTATGTTTTATAACTCCTTAGTACTCCTGAGAATCGGGCACGGCCACGACGGGGCGAAGGAAAGAGCTTAACTGGGGCTGAGCAAGGTTGCGGGGCTTAAATTTCAATACTCGCCTCAACTGGATGCAACACATAGAGCTAAAAACTCAGCAAGCCAAAACTAAGCTAATTCAAATACGACCCTTACTGATTCAACACAGTGAACTATCTACATAAATTACTCAACAAATCAATAATCCGATCGACACTTCTTTATGCTTGTCCCATCTGAACCAGTGCTGCTAATACAAACCTAAACAAAATGCAATGCATTTAGGCAATGGCAATGGTCTGGCTTCATTGTTTGAGGAAGCATGAAGTGTTAACTGATCTTTTGCCCTTCGAAGTAAATTTCTAACAACTAATATTTGTTTTAATACTATTTTTCCTCATTTTAATGCTGCTATTGTAGTTGAAGATGGCAGTTCCCTAAGTTGTTATAACCTTCCTGAAACGTAGGTATCTTATGGTACCTAATTTTATAGATCATACCTGACCACTTTGAAAATAAACTACTGCGACAAAATTGGTCAGGTGATGACAGGCAAAATGGGTCATATACTGCATTTTTTTCACATGTTTACCAGATATGGTTTGAACATATAAGAGAAAAACTACCAAAAGTATATGCGAGGAAACATATATGAAGAGAGCAATTAATTTGGTTGCAGAAGGTGTAATAAGTGCATAAGAAGTGCAGGCGATGAATGTGATGTAAAGAGGGAAACAAAAAAATAAACTCACTTTTCTGGTGCAGAAGAGAACTCATATCAAACTACAGCCTAAACAAGTTTTTACTCATATCCAAAAGGAAATGATTACTGACTGGAAAATATTTTACTGTTTGACATCAAACAATGGCACAAACGTGCCTATCAAACTGCTGTTACAAATAACGTTAAGTATTCAGATTCATGATTAAAAAAAAGAAATTCCTGGTTAGCAGAATTTTTCAAAAGAAATAAAGATTTGTCCATACGTTCTCCAGACGGTTGTAATCTTACTCGTGGCATTCAATCGACAAAACGGACAGGCTTTTCTTCAACAATTATCAATCGTTAAAGCGAGAACTTGAACTAAGTGATCCTACGTACGTCTTCAATTTAGATGAAAGAAAAACATTAACAATTCAAAATGGCAGAAAGGTAATTGTTGAGAACTGTTTCAACGCTGTGTGTCCACTGGAAAGTGTTGGACGGAACTCACGTAACTTGTAACAATGTACTGTTTTATCCGCACTGATGGCAGTTATTTACCCCCTTCCCTTAATCTTAATTTTCCCTGGAGTGCGATTCCGTATACACATGTAGTTTGTGCTCGTCAAGTTCTTTATTTTAAAAAATGATAGCGACTCTTCAATGATAAAAAAGGGTTACTTTTGATGGAAAAATTATGATCCATTGTATCCGAGACACTGACTTACGGTGTCCCCAGGCATGGGTCATTTATTGAAAATAGTTATTTTTATATTTTTTGTTAATAATTAATTATTTCGTGATTATAACCACAATATGTTAAAATATACGCGTCCTTAATTGCACAAATAAAATGAAGTTATTCACCTTCAATGTAAGGGATTCCTGAATGTTCCAATTTTTGTGGCTCATGGTGCCTCAGTCTCCTCTACTCCTGCTACCATTTTAAGAGAAATGATTCAAACTTTCAGTTCTTACAAATGCTACGAAAAGTTTGTCAACGAATAACGTCGTGGAAGCCCCGAAATATGAAGGCATACGTACACACATCCAAATAGAGTGTGAATCTTGGACAGTAAGGAGTGAGACAGCGCACAGCGCAGGAAGGGTATAGATAACATGGAGGGTAATTCCAGAGAGTGACAAAGAAGGCAACAGGGTGTGCGATCGGGAAGGCAGCAACGTGCACGCAGTGAGAAGGGAGGAGAGCAAAGAAAAATTTACAGGCAGAGCAGTACAGGAAAGGAAGAACAGCACAGGACACGACGAGAATGGAGGAAAAGGAACGCATGGTGGGATCGAAGCTGATTGTTTGATTTTTTCGTGTTGACGTCAACTGCTTTGTTCATTAGTCCCGTTAGTGTAGTGCATGTTTTTTCTCGGGAGATGGCGGTGATCATCCTGGGCTGGATGGCGAGATCCGGCGCCGACCTACCGTCGGCTAGTGGGGTTTCCCCCTAACCAGGACTCTCCCACCAGCGGGGCACCGCCCCAGCCGAGCCAAGCTCTATGCTCGGTCTCCCGGAATATGTGGTAGTGTAGTGCATGTTAGTGTAAGTGAGGTGTAAGGGGAGAGGATAGGACAAGGAATGGGAAGATCGCGACAGACAGATCGCGCGCGGTCCGTGGCCCGTTTCATAGGGTACTGCTCCGGCAGTCGCCTGGTGTTGATCGGAAAACTACCGATCAGAGCAGCCGGCCGCTAGAATTCTATAGACAGCGACTGAATTCGACCTAGCTGAAAAGCTAGTGTCGAAAATCCTGCCGCCGTCATGGATTCGAACCTAGGACCTCCCGGACACAGGCGCTGCAGTAACATCAGTTGATGCACTGAGCTACCGCTCCCGGTGGGATCGAAGCTGGAAACGGGGTGTGTGAATTGGGCGGGCACGGAAGGGCAAGCAAATCAGAGACCGACGGGTGAAGTGGGAGAAGCGGGGGCGGGCCCGTGGACCGCTTCAGAACCAAGGAGAGGAATGTGAGGGAGAGCAAGTGCAGGGCAGTACGAGGTCGGCTCGCAAAACCGATCGACGCCCCCTCCTCCCCTCTTATCCCCGCCCACGCGATCTGCGCAAGCTGATTCGCAACGCGAGGCACGCACTAAACGAGCGAGACATGAGTTATGCACGGCACCGCCAGCCTTGTATTTCGCGCACGTTGCCTTCTCTTATCCGATAGGAACAAAATACATTTCTGTCGCAGGATGACAGACTTAAATGGCACGTCAAGAGCCGTAATTTCGACATTGCTCCATTAATGTTTTTGCGGGTTGCGGGCCAGGGGCGGCGGGCAGCGGGCAGGCGGACGGCGGGCGGCGGGCGGCGGGCGGCGGGCGGCGGGCGGCGGGCGGCGGGCGGGCGGACGGCGGGCGGCGAGCCGAGCGTTGCGAGGCAGTGGCGCCAACAAATCCCCACCCCACCCCCCGCCCCACCCACACCCACGCCCTTGCCATCGCCTCTGCTGGCCCAGTGGCGTCGCTCCCTGGCGCCGTTGAAGCCGAGGAGGTCGCTGCCGTTGTGGCCCCGCCCTCTTCGTAGCACCACATTCCACGCCCGTCAGCTGCACTGCTTTCCACTTCGCGTGCGACTCGAGCGTACAGACGAGTACTGCTATCAACCAATGGCTCTTTCTCACACGTTCCCATTGAATCCGCTCGCAAACGTGTGTGTTGTGCGTTTCCTTTTCAAATAAGCAACTCGATAAAAATAGTTTGTTACTATTAAAGTAGTGCAGTGGATAACGCCTGCACGTCCGCAGTGCCTCTTTCCGGGCTGCAGGCTTTGGCCATCCCTCCGCTCTTGTACCCTCGCTTTACAATTGAGGGCCCCAAAACCATTACTCTCTCTAGTGCCCGCAGACCCAAGTTTAGAGGTGCGCGCAATTTTACAAGAGCGACATTAATTTAAAAGCAACGTGCGAAAGCCGGCACAGAACAATATTTCGCCGAGAGCACGAGAGCTCAATAGATTAGCCACGCACGCAGGCTCAAACAAGACGACCTCCCACAATTTGAGGAAACGAGAGCGCGTTAAGCACATCAATGACGTCATTACGAGACCATGTTCGAGAGTGGGCCCAGTCCCCAAATCTTAGTAAAGGAGTAGACCAAAGGTTCTAGAACACGCAGTCCTCTGCACATCAGGTAACGAGTTCGGTAGAATGTTCTTGAACAGCGAAAATCCAACGAATCAGATGTTGTAGCCGATAGAATGTCCCAGAAGTTCTTTACGGAAGAAATTCGAAGTGAGGGAACTTCCAGAGCGCCAGGGTTGTGAGAGGGAACGTTAGAAGCAGACCGGCGCAGAGGCGAAGAAGCGGTGTTGGCGAATATCACGTGGTTGAAGGCTGCGTCGGTGTCCCAGATAGACCTTCGTGATCGTTGCAACACTCAGAGCGCATTAATTCAACGCCAGAGTCACGTATGAAATTCATAAACTCCTATCTGACACCTCGTGTGTAATGAGTTTGTCCTTTGCACAACAAGTAGCATTACGAGCTAAGGTTCGGTGGCGTATGACGGCTGAACATGCGCTTAAAATACGCGTTGCGCCTGATAACCTGTCGCGAGTGGGTTCTGCTCTCCCGTGTACCGCCACACGCGAACAACGACATACGGCCGCTTAATCCAACCCGTCCGCGCCCCTGCGAACGACGGACGAGGGAGACTTATAACTGCCCAACAGGTCAGCGGGCAGGAGCTCGTCGCGGCCACTTTCCACCCTCACAAAGCAAACCGTTAAGATATTTATTAGTTAGCTAGTTAATGCCTTATTTACGTGGCGTTCACCCCCTAGCGGAGAAAGGTTGTATTATCTTGGGCGACGAAACAGGCGGATCTCTATTTTGCTCAGAGGCTTCCTGTTGGCTTGAGGATCTTTTACATGCAGTAAATATAGTACATGGGACAGCCGGCTTTACTTCCCCTCCGAAGGCAGGCGTACGGGGGATTTTTTCGCCCTTAAAAATCCACGACTTCGATCAGGTTTGAACCCGCAAACTCGGGTACAACAGTTCGGTACGCTGACCATTATACCACCGAATCCGTTTGCTCTCAAAAATAGTCACATTGTCCCTGCTATTTAAGTAAAGACACTTGTTACTGTAGAAATCATGAGCAACATTTTAAATGAAATCAATGTGATGCTCGATGATTTGAAGAACATAAAGAACAAAAAGAACAGCAAAAATAAGAAGAACAAGAGGAAGAAGGACAAGAAGAACAAAATTAGACACTGAAATGCAAGAATCAAACATCACATAATTAATTAATGATCTAAGTTTAGCACTGGTTTTTCTCTTCAAATGTTCTCAATAAACCGAGCATTTGACATTATAGCAATGATAATTTAATGATCCATCCGAAGGAAGCACTTGGCCTAGCGCCCCGGGTTCCCCAAATGAATTCGGTGATTTCTTCATAGAGATGAAATGGTTCATTTGATTTAATTTATTTTCGTTAAAATGAGGTAAAAACTCCAAATAACATATAGGGGAAAGTATAAATCTACGCACATATCCTTGAACTTCAGAAGTTTTTTCCCTTTTACCTTATATAGCTAATTTTATCATTCCTCTATAAGGTAAAAAGGTGAAAGTAAAATTCTTGAGTTGAAGGAAATGTGCGCAGATTGATATTTTCCCATATGTTATTTATATCATTTACACAGGAGGTTAGCAACATATGAAAACCTCTCATTTTCGCTCTAGAGTTATAGAAAAATTATTAGCATCTCCAAACAAACAACAAATTTGATTTTAAAGTATTGTCAGCCAAATAGCAATGTCTCCACTATCTCCTTCTACATCCCCGGCAATACTCTTACCACAACTAGGGATAGGAAAGCTCAACAAATCGTGCGGAATAGTGAAGCTACATTTATATCGAAAGGCGAAAGAAATGCCTAAAAGAAAGGTGTAGTATCCAATCAAAAGGCAAGAATTCATAAAACGAACATTTTTATTCAAGACCAGGTACAATTGCCGAAGTTCTGTATCACCAGTAGAGAGTACCAAAAGCCTAGCCGTGTTATCGTTGTCCAGAAGAAGTCCCAAAAGCAGCGAGTCGTCAAATATCCACTAGAGAGTTCCACTTCCGGTGCACAGGTCGTCGTCGTAGCTGATCACCACTCCACACACCTCAAGTCACTCGCCAGAACCCAGTCGCCAACACCGTCGCTCGCTATCTGTCCTGGCGTCGGGTCGGAGCCCTCTTATAGCCCGCCAGGGCTAGTGGCCCCCCGACTAGCTACGGAGTAGGGGCGGTGGAGAGTCCCTACCCGCCTGCTCGGGCGTGAAGGCCGCGCGCGGACAGCCCAGGCCGGCCCGCAACGGTCGCCGTTCTCTCGCGCCGGGGGCGGTAACGCCCCGCTGACATCGCTCGGCGGCGGATCTTTCAAATGCGCACGGGCGGTCACGACAAAAGGTGTAACAATTATGCAACCCAAATGAATACGTTTCGAGTTATAGTTATTCATCTCTGCAATCTAAAACACGGGGAGTTATAGTGTATCGCTCGTGGGCTGCAATAGTGGCACAACAGAAAATAAGAATTTTGAGTTAATGCACTCTCCAGAATTGAAGATTGATATACCTTCCAAGAGCAACAGCAGCATATCTTCCAGTACAGTATTCCATCAATAAATGCCAGAAATGTGAATGCGAAAATGATGCAATACAATACAAGGTAAAATATCGAACTCATTTATCTCTATCCCTGATTTTTTGTTGTATTACTATTGCAGCACAAGAACGATATCTTTCCTGAGAATATTAATCCATAGATGAAGCTGGAATGGAAAAATCGGGAAATATACGCAAGGAGCAGTATAATTGCCGACTGAATTTGAAACAATTTTCAACGCGCAGCATAATGAACATAAGTTTGTGTTCACACAACTTAATTGAACGTTCCATTTGAGGTTAGACTTAACTGATAAACACAAAAATGTTGCTACCTTTTCATCAATATATTGCACATCTTTTATTTAGAATGGAGTACACAATTGTTTATTTGAAATGGAAAACCTTGAAATCGAAAAAACCGAAATTGTTTTCTCTTCATTTACTATTTATTTGTTATAAGAAAACTAACTCGAATCATCTATTTACTGTTTCTTCATTGCAGAGAATATTCGTATCATCCTCGAACAGAACGGTTCTTCCTTATCTAATCGTCGAAGACATTTATGTCAGAATGAATCCTTTCCCTAACAACAAAAACAAGGAGTGAATATCTTTCTATTATTAGTGGGGGTGAACCCGAAGACAGAAAGATGGGAACAAGTAAATATTACAAAGAATTGCAGAAGGTTGTTAACAAAACGGTAAAATGATTATTTAATTTAAAGCAACGACTTCAATGCTACAAATGGCCTTACGCTAATAAGTAATGGTGATCTGGGAGAAAAAAAGTTGAAGAGACTAAAATCCATTGCAACTTTTTACACCGTGAAACGGGCTTTGTGCCAATTTGGGAAGGTTTTAGTACATAACTTGTTGTTGTTATTATGATTAATATTATTATTATTATTATTATTATTATTATTATTATTATTATTATTATCATTATTATTATCATTATTATTATCCATGTAATTAAAAAGTTATAGCACTTTACTAAATTTAAAAATATGCTGTCTATTTTTATAAAAATCTAACAAATGTCGCAGAAGACAGCATGATTTCACCTCAGAATGAACAGCCAGAGAATGCTCACACATCCCTCTCTATTTCACGCCACATGGGAGAAGGGAAGTAGGAAAACGAAGAAAGGATGGTCATCGCTAGATGACTTAGCCAGAGCAGCCTAGAGCGTCCTAAACGCTATTGCTGGTGATGATATCGATGTAATGAAGACAGCTTTCCTCTTCATTGCGCTTCCTCTGCATGTAACGTGCGAGCGTGCGTGACGCTTTTGGGTGGCGGGGGGAGGCAGAGGGCCGCTGGCCCGTGGTCGTGGCCGAGGCCTGGGGCGGGGCCGGCCTTGGGCTGGCGTGGGTGGTCCGGGTGGCGTGCCGACAAACGCGATGTAAACCCGCGCCACTGGCGCGAAGGAATATTGATGATTTCGCAAATAGGGAGTGGGGGGAGGAGGCGCCGGCGGGGACTGGATGCGGTCGCGCCGCCGCCACCTGCCCTGAATTTTTTATCACAAGCCGCCGCTTTGAGGTTGCTCGCAAATTGCGATTCCACCACTATTTTTATCGCTTCGATTATAGAACGCGGCGAGCGGGCGAGAGTTCAGGCGCCCACGCGTCGGACTGGGCGCGGCTGGCCGAGCGGGGGTGCAAACCGACACAATACCTGAGCGGAAACATTCTCTGCAAGCGATTGCAAACAAAATTAAACCTGACAGTGCGATCCTACCATTTAATTTGACGCGATTGACGTCTCTGATTTTCATTTCTCTCCGCGTTCATTCATGAAGTCATCCCGTTACTTATTCATTGGCCGACCCCATGGCTATGAGCTGGCTACGGGCGCAGGGGATGGGGCCGGCGCGATGGAAGCCTTCCCTACTCCCCCGCCCCTTCTTCCCTTAGAGGCGCTCAATGCCTTCGAATGCGATCCGAATATTTCCCGAGAAAATGGAAAATGCAAAAGAGGTGATGTTTGCTAAACAACTGGGCGCTGGGAACAGCGCGTCTCGTGCCTTCGAAATGTGAAAGGTACGTAGGCTTCAGTTTTCATTGCGATATAATGTTTAGAATTGTTCTAAAACCGAGCAGTTCGGTGAGTCAATTACTCTTTGTATTCCTCTACTGGATGTTACAGTGAGTACAACGAGGGTTCAAGAAACTGGGGAGAGTCAATTCGAGTCAATTTTGGCGAAAGACCACGGTTCCTGGTTTCATCGTTCACTAGTTTGAAATGTATTCCAGTTAACAGGGAATGTAGAGCGAGTATCTCTTTACTTTTTTGCAAGTAATGTCGAACTGTTCAACTGGAGTGACAGATGGGCCAGAAAAATGTATGAAAATTGGAAATCCAGCATCAAGAGAGTTCCGATTTTCCAAATATCCAGACATCGTATAATCTGAATTCAGGACTGAAGTCACCATGTTTTTCACAATTCAATAACAAATAATACTTTGTTTCATGAAAACATTCAAATTATATTTCGAACTTTAATTTTAATTTTCCATAGGAATTTATTTAATATTAATGTTAACTATTCATAGTCTTTCGGTGACTTAAGTATTAAAGATGGCCGTCTGTGTTGTGACGCCCATCAGGATGTTTTCTATAAACGATCGGAAGAAATATTTTATACACTAGAGAAGTATTTGTTTTTGGAAACATTCTTGGTTGGTAATTTTTCATGATCATTAAATTAAAAAAAGGTCAAATTTTGGCTAATAGTGAAAATCGCGAATGACAATAAATACATTTACTTTTATGATTTGACTTGAAAGTTCCAATTATTAATTTATAGACAGTCAAATAGAAAATTTTTCTTTTTACTTATTTATTATTACATATTAAAACAAATCATTACAAGATTTTCTGGCAACGTTTCGGAGGTGAGGTGTACCTCCATCATCAGGCCGTGGCCTACATTGACATACGTTGGGGAAACGTTGGCTAGGTACTAAAAATAAAGATGGTTGACTCCATTCTGAGGTCAAGTCTAAAAACAGGCATTAAAAGAAATATTAGAAGGTGTCTAATTAGTTGGATTGTAAAAGCTATAAAACACATTTGAGGTAAAAAAGTTAAAATATCTAAAACATACATTCAAAGAAGTTATGGTATATGCGTCTAATTTTTGAAATATTGAAAGATTAAAAACAAAATATATATGAGGTAAACAATAAAATGTTAAATGATGTTAAAAAGTAAATAGAACAAAACAAAACAAAAAGGCAAGTGCACAGATGAGAAAGTCCAGTACTCACAAAAAAGGAATCACCTACTGTCGCTGGAGGTGCGGGAGATCCTACTACGGAGGTCGTAACGGCAGGAATGACGAGGTTAGTGTGAGTAATGGGAGGAATGATGGGAAGAAGGGAGGGAGCGGGGAGGCTGGGTGGGGATTGTGAAGAGAAACGGAAGAACGGTTGCGTAAAAAATATGGACATGGCGGGTTCTTTGGATTTGAATGAGAAGGTTGAATTTGGAGTACAGGAATCACATTGTTGGTATCGGGTTTTTCGCCAAGGTTTTGTTCGCGAACAGGGCTTCCATCATGAACACTGTCAGTAATGACAAGATCAGAATATCTATTGGATATATTTTTGAATTTAAAAGTATTGAGTCATAGCTTTTTGAAAAGAGGTTGCATTCTAAATTGGAATTCATGGAAGAGTTTGTTTTAATGAAAGGTGATTCGAGTATCAATCTGGAGTTCCAGTTGGGTTCTATAGCTAATATGGAAGGGTTATCAAAATCAATACTGTGGTCATGGTTGATGCGATGAGCTGTTAGGAATTTTGTTTTTCAAAGGAAGTCTTATGTTATTTTTGTGTTCCTTGACCCGGTCACATAATCTCCTACGAGTTTGACCAATGTATGCTAGTTCACAATGTGAACAATGTAAGGCATAAACGGTGTTGAGTTTGTGAATAACTTTGGTATAGGATCTTTAAGATGACGAATCAAGTTTGATTTGTGAATAATGGTATTAACGAATTTAATGTCAGGAAAACTATTGTAAAGTTTTTTATTTTATTATTAATGTTATGGACGAAGGGTAAGGAAAATATTACCTGTTCTGAATTGGTGGAAATGGCTTGGGTTAGATCACCAGGAAGAATGGCATTAACTGAAGAACTTTGAGCAAGTTGTTTAAGTTTTTGACAAACAAATTTGGAAATAAAATTAATGGGGTAAGAGTTCTAAGCAGAAGTAAAAATATCTTGTGGATAATCGCCGGATAGAAAATTGGATTGGACAGATGAATTGTTCTTTGTACCAGATTCTTGACCAAGGCAATTTTCATTGAGGTGGGATGATTGGATTGAAAGTTGAGAATGATGCCCGCATATGTGGGTTTGGTGTACCACTTAGTGAGGCAAAAATTAGGAAATCTGAATATGGTAATGTCGAGAAAGTTGATGGTGCCTTCAACTTCCTGTTCAAGCGTAAACTTTAAATTTGAATGATAGGAGTTAAATTTTTGAAGTACATTCAGAACCTGGTCATGCTGCACCAAAATCAATGTGTCATCGACATACCGTGTGAAAAATTTTAAATCCAAAGATGAGAGGACGTCAGTTTCTAATTTTCGCATAGTAATTTCACATAAAATGGAGCTAAGAACGCCTCCAATAGGACATCCTTCATTTTGAGAATACAGATTATGATTAAATAAGAAGGTTGTATTGCGTAAGATTAGTCTGACTGCCAAAATAATCTCAGTTTTGGGTAAATTGGAGGTCTTGAATTTTACTTGGGATGTCAATAACTCTTCTAAAGTAGAAAAAATTAGTTGGTGGGGCATGGACGGGTACATTTGGGCTATGTCCAAAGAAATGAATGTATCTTGAGGGGTTAAATGAATAAGTTTTAATCTGTTGACATCACTACTATTTTTCGCATTATTTTGGTAATCCGGCTGTAAAAAGGTTTTGAGAAAAATAGAAATTTAGAAATTTGGACAATTTATAGTCTGGTGAGGAAATACTGGAAACAACAAGTCTGAAAGGAGTTCCGGGTTTGTGGACCTTGGCAAAGCCATATGCTCTGGCAATGCCAGGTACAGAGGGATACAACGAACGATAGGTAGAAAAGGTGATGTACTTTTTGTTCAGCCATCTCTTTAAGACATTTTGAATTTTAGAGAGGTAGATTCTTGAGGGATCTCTAATAATTTGTCTAAAATTATCACCTGACTTTAAATTTTCTTCAACCTTGGCGTAATAAGAAGAGTTATCAATGAGTGCGACAGCACCTCCTTTGTCTGTGGGAATGACAACTAAATCTGGATGGTTCTTGAAAAATTGTTTAGTATGTAACAAATCTCGGTGTATTGCATTTTGTTGTTGATTTAACTTGACGGGATTATTAACATAATTGGAAATGGAATTGACAAGAATGTTCCTGACTTCTTCTCTTTCGGAATGTGTAATCCGTTGTAAGTTGGTTTCGACAGATTTGATAAGCTGAAACGAGGTATGCTGTTTGTCTTTGTTGGATTATGTTAATAATCCAACAAAGACAAACAGCATACCTCGTTTCTAACGTCAAATCGTTTCTAACAGACAGCCTATTGCTACCTTCACATTTACTTTTACTTCAATTAGTTCTTTTATGGTAAAATTATGACAGGAAAATGTAGTAGACGCAATTTCCGTTTAAATATTTACTGATTAACGCTATCAGACGTTATAGACTTTAATGGTACAGAAATTTTGCAGTGGTTTCTCCGTATAGCAACACAGTCGAAAATTACTTAGTACACATAACGAAAGGAAATAATGATTTTAGTAAAAATGTTGATGTTTAGAATCAGTTAATAACATAACCAACCGAATGAGCATTAGAAATTATTATAATAGTTAACAAAACGATAGTGTTGTCTCTTTGGGCAGACTTTATTCCATATCCGAGTACAAGCTCTGGGTAGGACACATTCCCAGAGGTTTGAAAATAAGACAGCAAAACTGTCAAAACACTCCCTCGTATATTGTTAAGAAAACTGCTCGGAAAATATATATAATAAAAAACCTCAAGAGTGTTATAACGTGAATGTAGTATATTTTTTCTAATTAGCTTCTGCGACACTTGTAAGATGTTTTTTCAAACTTGGTGGTGGTGTTAGTGGTAGTGACTATAGCGGTGCTTCTGGTAATGCAATATTCTCTGAACAGTAAATAGTGTGTTCGTGTGTGCGAAGGAGCCTCGGCACAAAGGATCTAATCGTGGAAATCTGCGCACGAACCCTTGGGCGTTGGAGTCGGAGTCTGCTTGGGAGACTGCGTGGGGCGTGTGGGGGGGCGTGGAGCGAGGGGCGTGGAGCGAGGGGCGTGGAGCGAGGGGCGTGGAGCGAGGGGCGTGGAGCGAGGGGCGTGGAGCGAGGGGCGTGGAGCGAGGGCGTGGAGCGAGGGGCGTGGAGCGAGGGGGGCGTGGAACGAGGGGCTTGGATCGAGGGGCGTGGAGCGTGGGGCGTGGAGAGTCAGGCGTGGGGCATGGGGATTCGGGCGTGGGACGTAGGCGTGGGCGTGGGCCTTGAGACATGAGTCATGGGACGTGGGGCGCGGGGCGTCGGGCATGAAGCGTGGTGGGTGTGAAATGAGGAGACGGGCGTGAGGCCTTGAGAATGGGGCGTGGGGCGGAGGGTGTTCGGGGCGAGGGGCGTGAAGGGAGGGGCGTGGGCCAGGGGGGGGGGGGGGGGGGGGGGGGGGGGGGGGGGGGAGTGGGACGTGGGGTCGGCGTGGGGGTGGGGGGGGAGTGGGGCGCGGGGCGACCTGGTGGCTGCGCTGGCCAATTCACAACAGCGCCGCGGGGCACCGCGGGCGAGCGCAGCGAAGGGACGGCGCGCAGAAGCCACGCGCTCGGCCCGGAGAAATTTATATTTGCGATTCCGGCTATCGCGCGCGGCGATCTCGGGGCGGCGGCGGCCGCGGAGGCCCAAGCGAAGGCGACTCGGCGGCGGCGCAGCCTCCCTCCGGCGCGCGGGATAATGGCAATCCATAAAACAGCGTTCAGTGACTGCGAGATAGCAACACAGCTCGCTATTGTGGAAGAAATTGTGTTGGGGCTTAAGGGGGGGCGGGGCGCGGTGAAACAAAAGGAGGGCTGGGGAGGCGGCGCGGAGGGGGGCAGAGCGGGGCGGGGAGGAATGGAGCGTGGCGGGGCGTCGCGGGGGTGGGGGCACGAGGCGAACAAGTCGCAGTCGTTACGCGGAGTATTTAGCGCCTCGCCGCAAGCCCTCGGCCCTGCGGCTGCGGGTGGTGTGGCGGCGAGGCGGCGAGCACAGGGCGGCGAGCGGCGACGAAGGGCCCAGCGCACAAAAGCGCCGGAACAAGCGCCTACCGCTCCGGCGGCAAATACTCCCAGCATCAGCGCCGTTGCCCCGGAGGCTCAGCCGTGCGTTATGGGGAAGCTGTCACGGCGAAGCGGGGAGGGAAGTACGACGTTAGTTAAATTTTGGGACACTATTTGACACACTATGGGGGCCGTACTTTCAAGTTTTGGTCTTGGCCTTCACGTTTTTGACACACTGGCTCACGTACATTAACGTATTTAAATCATTAAATGGAAAAAATTATATGTAGTCACAACATTTTGAATACAGATTTTACACATCTTTAGATTAAAAAATATATTTTCTTGAAATACAATAAATAATATTTTTGGACATATTCTACAATACTCAATTCAACATTCGGCAACTCACCAGATGTGTCATAATTTTTATAAAAAACATTAAATATGGACGCCCGTTAATTGTATTTGTTAGTACTGGGAGTTCTAGTCACTGATAAGGTGTATGAACATTTTGCGTCTCGTACTGATTGACGTTAAGCTGATTGGAACCTCAAGACACCTCAGTGAATGGGGGCGATATCTGATGAAACAATTACGGACAAGGAAAGGATGACAGAGGATATAGCCAAACAAGACGGTGAAAAGTGTCCCCACATCTAATCCATAACCACAATTCTCATCAAAAAGGGAATAAAAATTACACAGATTCCCAAGAAATTAGCCACCCAGGATAATCTGTTGGAGATATACGAGAAATGTGTTTTTCATGTTTTATTTTCTTCTCAGCTTCTACTGCAAGTATCAAACTACAAAATTCTGTACAGGCAGCGAAAAATAATAGAATTGGAACGTATTTTTGTCAACCAATTTTGACATCAAATTCAAATAGAAAAACTAAATTTTTGAATTTGATTTTCGACGTGATAACCTTGGAATACTATCTCACTGTTACTCCCTAAAATGTGTCTTATAACATTCTAAAACACATTTTTCAGACTTTTCAACAATTTGGTCAGTACTGAAAAAAATTAAAACCAATTTTATGGGTTTAAAAATTTGAAATTCGCACCAACATATAATTGGAATTTTTTCACCGATGTTAAAGCAATTTATATTTAAATTATTGAAAAGTCTGACTTACCAGCATGATTTATAACTTTTTCCTGATAAATATACCTTTTTATGTTTTTGGTTGGTTTTAAGTTCTCGAAATAAAATCATCAAACTACGTTTGTTTTTAGTAGTATGTATTGTTTCTAACACGAATCAAATTAGTTTAGGAATACTAATCATTCATGTTTATAATATAAATCAAATTCCTCAGTTGTAGATTTATTAATCATTGCTAATTGGACAATCATAGACAATTCATCATTGTCACTGTCGTCTTCAATATCTGGGATCACGCGATCGTTTATAATCAGTCAACTCAAAATTTCTGACGGTTTAACCATTTTTGCCTAGTAACAAGCGTGTATCAAATAACAAATAATCGCAGCTATGTAGGAGCAGCATCCCAAGCCGCGGCTTCCGTTCGCAGGTTCACAATAATATCGTTTCACTCCAGACGTTCGTCCATGATGGAGAAAGGGGGGAGGGCTCCTCCGACACACCGAGTTTTGCTCGTTCTGCGCAGCACCAGTTTGCGTCATGAACCATGAGAACACAAACAGTTGAAAAGCGTGAACCAGGTGACGCACTTTGGTTGAAAAGCGAGACCAGACGTTGGCTGCAATGTTGCATGGAGAGCGAGAAGTCTTGGGAAACATTTTGAAAGTCACCAAACTCTAGCAGTTGCCTATTGGACTGTTCAAATTCACCCCTCTTCGCCATACTGCAACCGCTGGAAAAGCAGTCGCTAATTGGCCAGTTCAAATCAGTTCAAATCCCTCTTCGCGTGCCCGAAAGAACTCGCAAACCGAAAAGAAATCAGTCGCTGAGTAGCACCCTTGCTAGAAGCATGTCCCGGGCTCCGTGTTGAAAGATCACGTAAATTCTTTTTTTTATAAATCAGTCGCTGAGATGCAGCAGTGCGAGAAGTATATCTCGGGCTCTGTGTTTAAAACATCACGTAAATTCTCATGCAGAAAAAAATATTCTGTGCTTAAGTTGTGGTCAAGTGAAAGCCATATTGTTTCAATTTGTTATAGTTCAGCATTGTGTATGTATTGAACTAATTAATGTATTTCACACGAAGTTGCAAGTAAGTTGCCAGGCGAGCACATGTTCTCGCGCTTCGTGATTCAAGATGGAAGATTTCTGTATTCTCACACTGAGAACAATAACTTAAGTGTATTTTTATTGTAAAGAACAATTGTGACAACTCCAAGGTAATTAAACATCATTCTGCAAGGTGAGAAGTGTGTTTCCATGATAATCCACATTATTACAAAATTCCTAACGAGCGTCGAAAGGGACTGAGTGGATTGCCTACCTACTTTCAACAACCAATAATACAGTCCACTACAAGCTAAGGCAACCCGCCCCGTCCACTGTGTACTACAACAAGGTATACAAATGTATAATAAGCACTAAAATAAATGCATAGAACTGTTGCAGTCATTTTCAAAGTATATTCAGTGTCAAGGTGATTTAAAGGCAGGAAAAAGCTTCTTCTTTTTAACGACAGCCCAGCTGTCGAAAACTGAACAAATCACAACAATGTGTTGTGAAAGTTTGATATTTCTTCGAGCCTGTTCCATGGTTCTAAGAGGATTTTTTTTCAAAAATATTTTTTCCGTTTGAATTTGTATTTAAGAAAACAAAAAAATATTTTCCTGGTAGTATAAATTTTCTTATTTATCATATTTTTCATTCAGATAAAAGAGTTAAGTTGCCAAAAAATTAAATTAAAAAATATGTTTTGAGCTGTAGAGGGGTGTGCGTGGTGGGAAGGGGGCAAAGAAACTTTTCAAAAATATTATTTGTATGTTAGAATTATAATGTAACCACTCATATGTCATTTAGTTTAGAGGTCGTTTAGTTTAGAGTCAACTTTTTACCATCTTATCCAGGAGTACTCTTTAGAATACATTGGCGGATGAAATTAAATGATTAAAATAGATACCAGTTTAAATGCCACATTTTTTGTTGTATAAATCTTTCTATAAAATTAAAGACATTACGGAGCGTGAATGAGAAGAGTAAACTTCATTTTAGAAATGATAATTTATTAGATACTGTTGGCACATCGGAGTCCAAAATTCATTCAAATTTAATTATGTAGGGTTTGTACTGCGACCTCAGCTGAGAGTTACTGGCGCGCAAGCTCGCTCCACTTGTCGTGACTTCTAGGAAATACAAGGACTATACATTCATATGACGCCACGAGAGGCAATTGTTGGAGAATTTTTCAGCCGTGCGTTTGCACAAAAGATCGCCTTGTCAATAAAAATCCATGGTAATGTACATCTTCGCGGTATTGAAGAAATTGGATTTTTTGACTGGTGGTAGCAGCGTGTGTTGGGCCTCGAAAGAGCTGATAGTGAGCTGAAATGGTAAGTCACATGAATTATAACAGGCAACATTTTTCTATTCGTCTAAGGAAACATTGACAACATAGTAACATTGACAACTTCATTTATCAACAATTTTCACACTAGATAAACTAATAGTTCTCGAATAATTTCCTTGCAGAATTTTCCCTTGTGGCAAGGTAGGAAGTTGTGGCCACGCTTTGTGGGCAAACCAATCCAGTATTCTGTGGCTCTCCCAAACAATTTACTAAAGCTATTTTGCAGCCTCAACAGATTTCATATTGACTGTATAAAACTAAAAAAACTAAATATGCCCTAAATCTCAATTTATTGAATTAATTTTCAATTTTAATGAATAAAAATCAATAGGGACAATTACACAACACAAAGCATTGGGGATGATTAAAATATTCATTAAATCATTATTAAACTAATTCATTAGTGCACCCTCTGAGTTGCACTAATTATGCCTGTAACAAGTATTGTGCCTCACTAATTGCCATCAATAACCCCCATCTTGATCACGTTTTTCGTTCAGTTTCCCTGATACTTTGAGAGAATGCTCAGATGGCCGTTACATTTATCCTGGACATAAATGTAGATTCACTATAGTTGAAGGTTCTGCAGACCTCCATGGGGAATATAGTTATAAAATAATCGTTTTCATTGTTCTCGCGGCAACAAATCGTTCTTCTCAGAAAGAGAATGTTGAGAGAAAACAGCTAAATGTGTAGTCAGATTGTCAACATGGATCTAGAAAATCCAAATCAACGGAAACAGCCACATTTTCTTTTTCTTAAAGATGTCGTCTCATCATTGAATCAAAACGAGGTACCTATTAGATTATTTTTAGATCTCTCAAAAGCTTTTGACGTCATTGATCATGACATTTTACTTTCCAAATTACCTTCATATGGAATCCGTGGTATTGCTCTAGATTGGTTATGTTCGTACCTTAAACAACGCTCTCAGAGTGGAAATACCTTACTGGATTGACGGAACATTACGTACGCACCTTTCCGACTCTTTGCCTATTGCACGTGGAGTTCCTCAAGGATCGATTTTAGGCCCTATTCTGTTCCTACTTTACGTAAACGATATTCCCTCGACGATTTGAAACGGAAGAACGGCTCTCTTTGCGGATGATACGAACATCCTTTGCAATAAAGAAACCATAAATAGTACAATATGAGATTCAAATGGTTCCGAAATAACAAATTAATAATAAACAAAAAGAAAACGGTTTTAATGCAGTCCATTTCAAATAAACAATTCTGTACTCCATTGAAAATTAACGGTGTACCATTGACTGATGTTAAGGTAACAAAATTTTAGGACTCTCAATTCAATCAAACATTAAATGGAACACAAAATTAAATTCATTATGCTACGCGTTCAGAATTCTTGCAAATTCAGTCAGCCTTCATACTGCTCGTTGTGTATACTTCGCGAATGTGCATTCCCGCCTGAGATATGACATAATATGCTGGGGAAATACATTTTATAGCTCCCAGACTTTTAGATTACAAAAACGAATTGTACGAATAATAACCAAATCCCACCCACGTGATTCTTGTAAACCTCTCTTCATTAATCTAGGAATTTTACCATTACCTTGTCTGTTGATTTACGAATCAGTGCTTTTTGTCAAAAATGGCTTGCTTAAGAGCGGGAATATATTTTCAGAAAATGCCGAAGTCTATTACTATAACACTCGACGTAGAAATCATATTCATCAGGTGACAGTATCAACAGCTCATTACAAAACATTCACATACAATACATGTACATTATTTTACAACACTTTGCCAGATGACATTAAACATTAAATTCAATAGAAAAGTTTAAATCCCAAGTGAAATCGTTTCTGCTGCATAACTGTTTCTATACAATAATGTCACAAGAAAAGTAACATTAATTTTAACAATGATGCATAATGCATTATTTACCATTTGAACTGTATAAATGTGTATAAACAACCTGTAACAAGTACTGTACTCCAGCCTCCGGATCAATGACCCCCATCTCAATCAGGTTTTTCGTCTAGTTTCCCTGATCCATTGAGCAAATGCTCAGATAGCCCCTTGTTTTGCTTCTGGACATAAATGTAACTTCATTATCTGTGCACGTCTTTTAGAATTCATTGGGAAATATAGTTATTGAAATTATCATTTCCATGTTGTTGCGTCAGGAAGTATTATTCCTTGATGAAGGACATCATGGATAAGAGTCCAACATTTATTTCTTATTTATCCTTGAAAATAGATTTCATTACATGAGAGTTTTTTTTATTTTGAAAATTCATGTAGTATGACTTAGTGTAGGGATCACAGAATTTTGAAAATGAGCACAGAATTCACTTCTCCCCATAGCACGTCATACGCAGTTTCAGTTATTTGATGTAAAATAAATAAATACATTTGCCTTTTCAATTAGCATATATTCCTCGGAAGCTAAAATTTCACATTCAGCCTTGCCACAAATACTCGTTTCTTTGTGTCTTTATTATTGAATTTCTATATTAGTTAGGAGAGGGGTCTGGAACACAAAAATGCTGCCCGGGATACACTTTTCTCCATTGTAAATTACAGACACTTTTAATTGATACTTGGTTAGCTCAGAAGAAGGCCAGAGCATGAACGGACTTTGAAAGACAATTTTGACTTTTATTATATTGACACATTTCTTCAATAATCAAAATATCCAGATTGTACTGCGCCGATGTATTATTCTGTAACTCATTCTCAAAATACGGGTAACGAACTGTGTGATGACGTACTGATTTGTAAAGATTTTCTAACGCATAACTTAATTTTATTGATTGATACTGACGATTCATTTTAAGTATGATTGAATTAGACACTCATATTTGCCAATTGCACGTCGCTAATTGTCAATGGGCCTAACATTTTTTGACATGTAAATTATATTGAAACTGTTTACTTTTGTATAATATTAACTTACTATCAAACCCAATCGAGATCTTTTAATTCGTACTTCAATTTTATCTTTTCTGCAAAGAGCGTTGATATCATGAGGAAACAAGTTTTTAATTTTTTCCAAAAAAAAAGCAAAAAAAAACTGAACGCTGCAGGACTCTATACTCAATTGTCATTCCATATATTTTTTTATTTATTTTATTTTACGTCAAAAAACAGTTAAAAACTGCGTATGACGTGCTATGGGGAAAAGTGAATTGTGTGCACATTTTCAAAATTCTGTGATCCCTACACTTAGTCATATACTACTTAAATTTTGAATTTTTGAAAGGGAGAAACAAAAACAAAAACTCCCATGCAATAAAATCTATTTTCAAGAATAAACAAGCAATAAATTTTGAATTTTGAAAGGGAGAAAAAAAACAAAAAAACTCCCATGTAATAAAAAAAAAAAAAAACTCCCATGAATAAAATCTATTTTCAAGATAAAAAGCAATAAATTTTGAATTTTGAAAGGGAGAAAAAAAACAAAAAAACTCCCATGTAATAAAATCTATTTTCAAAGATAAATAAGCAATAAATTTTGGCTCTTATTACTTCCTGCCGCGACAACATGGAAACGATAATTTGAATAATTGTATTTCCCACTGAATTCTAGAAGACGTGCACAGAAAATGAAGTTACATTTATGTCCAGAAGCAAAACAAGGGCCATCTCAGCATTTGCTCAATGGATCAGGAAACTGGACGAAAAACCTGATCGAGATGGGGGTCATTGACCCGGAAGCTGTAGTACAGTAGTTGTTACAGGTTGTTTATACTCATTTATACAGTCCAAATGGTAAATAATGCATTATGTATCATTGTTAAAATTAATGTTACTTTTCTTGTTATTCTCAGTATAGTCTCTAATTGTATAGAAACAGTTATGCAGCAGAAACGATTTCACTTGGGATTTAAACTTTTCTATTGAATTTAATCGTTTAAGATAAGTATAATTTTCTGTATAATTTCTGTATAATAAGTATAATTTTAAGTACAAGATAAGTATAATTTTCCACCATACCCATAAAGTATTTGTAGCCTTTTGACGGATACTCAAGGTACGAAAATATACCACGGCAATGCAACGATTTCCTTACGGCGGTAATTTTAAAAAACAAACTTGCGTGACCTATTACGTTAAATACATTGGAGAGATATAAAAGACGTTGATAGGTTTTTTCATTTCGGCCCGTTCATTGTTGCCTTTTCATAAATATAAAATATACTCGTAACTATTAATTAAGGTCTTCGAAAAGAATGTTAGACTTTTGAAAATTCTTTCGTACTTCTAGTATTTAAAAAAAACTAAGAAGTAGAAATTTAATAATGGTAATAATTTTGAAGTCGTTTTTGTTGCTTTTTAAAAGGCGATGGTTTGAAACAATGATCTTAGTTGTTTTCAAAGTATGTTTTATCAAGTCCATTTTCTTATTTTTCATGTAGGTAAAAAACGTGAATGATGATTAAGATATATTTACAGTATCAATATTCAGCATGTAAATAGATTATAGAATGAAATGGCGATGTGAGAATCTTGCTTTATGTGTAGTGTGGGTGGTAGGAGTATGGTAGTGGTAGGAGCATTCTTCTACATGGAGACGACTGACGATTCTAGCACTTTCTTTCATTCATCGGACTGGATGCAAATGAATTATGTATTGATAGAGATAGCAATGAAGGAAGAATGATTGAATGGAACCACAGTAGTCAGGAGCCAAAGGATAGTTTTCACGACGTCAGGCAAGTTACCTACGGCGACGTGAGCTGTCCAGGCTCTACCCTCTACGGGAAAAAAGTTGCACCTGTACGAGACCTGCAGATAATCAGCGTGAGTGAATGACAAATTTCTCGCAAGTATAATACTTTGAATAAAAATCTGTATTTAAAGGTAATTTTAAATGACAGCAATTACTCGTTTTCAATTTTGATCCCTTAGAGGAAGCGTAGTGGATGATGACATAACCTTAACTTATTGACTTGACTTCCTCTTTTAATATATAACAATCGACATACTTATAGGGATACTTCAAATGTCCACTAAACCATTATTACACTTTCTCTTCGAGTTGACGTTTAATAGTCTAGAAGAGCTACAATCCCCAAAAAATTTCAATTTTGTCATACTGATCCAGAAGATGAAAAATATCTATTTATTGCCACTTTGTGATTGGCAGCAAAGTATTCTGATTAGTTAAAGGAGTATAACAAGGGCGAGTAAAAATAATATTTTTATTAAACTAATCCGATGATACTCGGAAATCGCAAACAAATATGTTAAAACCACTCCTACCCAAAATAAGACCACACATACTCGCCTTGTGCATTGCGCTGCGCGTTTCCTCGGCGACAGTGCACTGACACATGTAACACAGTCCTGGCTTCTAGTGCACTGTCTCAAAACTTCAAGCACACTCGGCAAGTCAGACACTTGAGTCTGACTGTTCAACGAACTGTCTTTTGCTCTGTCTCCAGGCGTTTGCACAACAGTGGCCATTCCCTGCTTACTGTCCTCCAGCTATCTGTCAGCTAGCTTAAGGCAATGGAAATATTCGTATCTTGTAAAGCACTGCATAAAATGTCATTAAGTTTCAACGTAGGGAATTCAGTCACTGTCTGGAGAAGAATTCTAGCGGCTGACTGCTCTGATCGATAGTTTTCCGTGGTTTCTTCGATCAACACCAGGCGGCTGCCGGAGCAGTACCCTACCAAACGGGCCACGGACCGCGCGCGATCTGTCCTTCCTCTTCCTTGTCCTATCCTCTCCCCTCACACACACACACACACTTACACTAACATGCACTACACTACCACATATTCCGGGAGACCGGTCGGGAGCTTAGAGCTTGTCCCGACTGAGGCGGTGCCCCGCTGGAGGGAGAGTCCTGGTTAGGGGAAACCCCACTAGCCGACGGTAGGTGGGCGCCGGATCTCGCCATCCAGCGGGGGAAGATCACCTCCATTTCCCGAGAAAAGCATGCACTACACTAACGGGACTAATGACCGAAGCGGTTGACGTGCCCGGAAACACGAAAAAATCAATCAATCAATCAAAATTCAACATAGGCATGTAACAGCAAGCCCCTGCGAGACATGTTACCCGCTGTACCGCTATGTATAACAGAGAAAACAGAGAATAGATGTAGGTAAATTCTCATTTGTAAACAGAACAATGCAAAATTGGAACGAATTAGCTGCAACAATGCTGAAGGTTTGTCATCAGACTGTCAAAACCTTTACATTATATTAAATAAATTGTATTTTTTAAGAATATGATAACATTAAAATAATTTTTTGTTGTTATTATTATTGTTACATTTGGTCAGGTTTATTTATATTAGGTCAGCTTGAGCATGATAGGGTTAATACATTAATTTTGCAAAATTGCGTTTAGTAATATGTACATGTTATAATGTTTGGTTGTTACTTTTTTATTTGTAGTAACTATTTAGAAAACGCTACTACCGGAAATATTCTATGTATTCCTAAGAAGCAAATAAATATTGTGTCCCGTATTCTATTCTATACAGCGTGAGAGAAGTTAAGTAAACCAAAACAAATCTCTTTGAAAGGGTTTCACGTTCACAGGAGCGGGTTGGGGAATGATGTATATGGGTAGGAAAGAATGCATTTCATTTTCTTTGTATTTTATATAATTCATCTTTGAGACGTTTACGCAATTTTTTGTAATGGGCGTGAATGATTTTTCCGCAATTATTGGAAAGTTCTAAGGAGGAATAAGTGCAATGACCTCAAACGTGCTATACCCACAACGATCCCAGGAGTAAATCGTTGACTTGTAGACTTGGATATGAAGCGGGCCGAATTCAAGTGGAAGCGGAGTGTGGCAGCCTCCGAAATGCACGCGCGTCACGAATCCTGTCCCCACCCACGCCTCGTTCCCGCACCCCACACACCCTAACGAGGTGTGCGCAGTGGGAACTGCTGACTCCCGCCCGCCTCCTTTCCTTCTCAGTCCGTCTCGCGAGAAGCCAACTCCGCGACTCTTCAATCCGCATCTGTGGAAGTAGACTCTCGCCGTAGAGGAGCGTCGGAGAGGTGGAGAGAAGCGGGACGGGAAGGAGTCGCTGCTGGGAAGACCGATAATCCCGAAGGTCATCGCAATTACGCAAATTGTGTTGTCCGGTGGCGGGCAGCGGCGCCATTAGCGGGCCCACCCGGCCTGCCCCACCGCCCTCCTCGCACGCGCGATCTAACCCGTCCGACCGGCTTTCCGTGCCCCGCCCCTGCCCTTGCCCCCGCCCCTGCCCCACCCGCCCCGCGCACGCGCCGCCGCTTGACCCGCCCGACCCCTCGTCCACCTCCGCCCCCGCCCCCGCCCCCGCACACGTCACACGACCAGCGTTCACACTGCCTTCACTCGCGCTGCGTCTGGAATCGGCTTCACGAGATACCAACCTCTCGCGCTGTCCCAAGCTCAAGACTATGGTTGTTCTTCCCAATGGAGTGCACAGTAATATCAATATCATTCGTGCTCAACTGCACATGAATACGCCCGACTACCAACCTTTTCCTTTACGTCTTGCTGCTTACAATACTCGTAGTTTACTAATTACGTAGCTAGGTCGAATTCAGCCCCTGTCTGGAGGAGAATCCAAGCGCTCGACCGCTCTGATAAGTAGTTTTGAGTGGTGTGTCCGATCAATACCAGGTGAATGCTGTAGCAATACTCTAAAAAACGGACTGCGCGCGATCTTACCTTCCTCGTTCTTGTCTCATCCTGTACGGTAGCCAAAACGTTGGTACCGGTGCTTAGGACGCGGTGTATCCTAGGTAGCCACGAAGACATTATAGCAGTTGACGTGTCTAGAGACATTAATTAAGCCCTTCTATACGTTGACAGGTTTTTTACCCAGATGTTGCGTCACAACTCCTACCTTTCAGTGTTTATAATTTAAAAGACACCATTTATATTCTTTTAGACAAATACAATTAAAATGTCATTGCATTCTATTAAATAATATATTACAGATTTGTTTCCTAATAATTTTCGTTCCTACATTTATTACAAATCTTCAGGTATTTTCTAGGTTGATGACCAAACATGTAATTAATGCAATTTCAATGTATTTTTTAACTTATACTTTAATTCGTCTTCTTCAGCGTTTTACAGTGAAGTGTGACGCACTTTGACGACACCTACTTCAATTTTATTGGTTGTAAGTTCTCTCTTAACTCTCTCATCCCAAAGTAGTGGCCACCCTCGAGTGTTGCGATGGTATGCCGACCTCCCGGCGTTTCGCGCTCACACGTAATAGGATTTTCCCTTTGTGCCGGGACGCCGGCGTGTGAAGATGGTCGGCAGCCGTAGCGACATACGGAGCTGGCTACGCAGACTCGCGCATTCCCTTTCCTTTCACTCGCGTTGGAGAACTTTTCTTCCTGTTCGGCAGTTTTGCCTTTCAGGGGTTTGACTATTTTTTTATTTGTAATACATAACTTTTTTATGCATTCACGTTTGAGCATACAACCTCTCACTTCTTGCATCTTACTACTAACTAATTTTATAGGATTCAATACTTAATGGTGATGATAAGGGGCGAAAGATCGAACACAAAATCATTCGTCACATACGCATTAGAACTTTCAATTATGCTGGTAGTCGAGGATTCGGCAGATAATACGTAACCGAAATTTACCATTACGAGAATAGCAACTGAAAAAGCAATCTGATTATCTGTCGGTTTTTATTGACTTTAATTTACAAAAGCAAATTAGATTGATATTTTAGACCCGAAACAAAAAATGGTGATATAATACATAAATTAAATTTTACATCATTTATCCTGAATGGTTAAAAATATAACCAAAAATTAATAAGTGGTAACAATTGTAATTTTCTGAAAAATATTAGTAAAACGCAGGTAAACAAATGGTAACGGGATAAACAAATGGTGGACGTGCAGCCATCGTGATTATTGCCACCTCTGATTCCTCCGAGGAACCCAACTTCTCTTAGTTTCCGCTTTCCTTCCCGCCTCCCAAACATCTCATCACTGCCCTTCCTGATACTACTTCAATGCTCGGCAATTCGTCTTCATCCATTACGAGAGCGTTTGACAACTCCCCCTCACATACGGTGGCCGGGCCTGCGCACGAGTTCCACTACGGCGCAGAAGACCCTCTGCTCATGGCACGCAGGGCCGCTCAAGCCCCACACAAGCTGGGGGCACTCTCTACCCTTGCACTTCCGTGCACGAACTCATTCACAGATTGCAGCTGGTGGGAAAATTTTAATCAAGGAGTCGTGCTTCATACAACTACGGTTCTTTCATGAAGTTCATCTCCTACTCCTAACTCTACTTCTACTTCTTCTTCTTTAATAGTAATAATAATAATAATAATAATAATAATGATAATGATAATAAATAAATTCACGCGTATTTACGAGTTCCCACAAATGCGCCATTTTTATCATACTATGTGGGTAACCACTGCGCAACGCCGCACTAGGAGTGCTCCTTAGTTTTGTTTACAGTTCCATTGGAGAGATGATAGGCTCTGGGGCAAAGGTCCTCGGGCGCTCCCCCCAGCGTCATCTCTGACGGCGCGTTTGCCTGAGCGTCAGGAGGCGAGCGGGGAGCTGGGTGGGTGGCCGGCGGGTGGGTTGCTGGCCTGGCCGCTGGGCGGGGTGCTGGGCTGGATGGTAGACAGGCAGGTTTGGTTTGGTTTGTTTTTTTCGTGTTTCCGGGCGCGTCAACTGCTTTGGTCATTAGTCCCGTTAGTGTAGTGCATGTTTTTTTCTCGGAAGATGGCGGTGATCTTCTCCTGCTGGAACGCGAGATCCGGCGCCGACCTACCGTCGGCTAGTGGGGTTTCCCCCAAACCAGGAATCTCCCACCAGCGGGGCACCACCCCAGCCGGGACAAGCTCGAAGCTCCCGACCGGTCTCCTGGAATATATGGTAGAGTAGTGCATGTTAGTGTAAGTGTGTGTGTAAGGGGAGAGGATAGGACAAGGAAGAGGAAGGACAGATCGCGCGCGGTCCGTCGCCCGTTTGGTAGGGTACTGCTCCGGCATTCGCCTGGTGTTGATCGGAGAAACCACGGAAAACTATCGATCAGAGCAGCCGACCGCTAGAATTCTCCTCCAGACAGCGAGTGAGCGGGGTGCTGGAGTCGGGGCTGGATGGTAGACAGGCAGGGTGCTGGGCGGTGGTCTGTGCAAGGGACGGGGGACCGCAATGCAACACTCATCGCGTGAGCGGCCGGGCCCAGCAGGGCGAGCGCGCAAATGGCGGCGGCGGGGCGGGCGGCGGCGCAGCGCGTGCGGCCGCGCGCGCCGCACACAACACACTTCGCTTAATAATGGAGGCGCCGCCACGCCCCCGCCAGCCGGCCCCCGGCGGCTCGCCCGACGCCCGGCGCGACCCTGGCGGGAGCAGGAGCTCGGCCCCGCGCGGCGCTTACAGACACGCTGCTTCCATCTGCCCAGAAGTTTTACGGCACATGCACTACCCCATAATGACCGTGAGACACGTTTTCTGTCACCACATAACTTCTAACTATTAATGGGTTTTGGTGATGGAAAATACGCAATATTCTTAAATAACACACCCGGTGAAATTTTGTTTACATCTTCAAACTGAGACAATTCGAGAGAGAATTAACAATATACACTTTTTTTCTTTAAAAGTTCCTACACTCAACTCACGCCTAGCGGAAGACTACATCACAAAATCACTCCTCCGGGTTGGATTTCCAAATTAGTCCCGAAGGTTTTCGTAACTCTACTGGAGAGTTAACTTTTGAGAGATTTCGCGGACCTAGATGACTGGGGGAGAGAGAAAATCTGCAGATGCGCTTGATAATTCTACGCTCTCGCAGAGCACGTGTGTGTCGTGCGACTGCGGGAAAAAAAGAGCTCAGCCCGCAATTAACCCGATCGCAGGTGACCTCCATCCATTACGTCCTAATGAAAACCGCAATTTTGGGGTCGGAAAAAGACATTATCCCTGATAAAAGCGGCCGAATGTCGACTGAAATGTTGGCAATATTTCCTAGAATACGGCAACGAATAACACCTAAGATAATAAGAGACCAGGCTTTGTAGCCTTTGTGGGCATCAGAACCGCTTTCCAATGATGTGCATTTGTTAGAATTATGAGCATTGATGTAAATAAATTTTAATTGGGGGCCCCATTTCCTTGCATTTCACCTCTTGGTGTGAGGAATCTAATTTCGACCACTCGATGTGGTGGACAAAGCAACTTCACGCCACATTTCGTAGGGGTTCGCGAATTTCCCGTCCGGTAGCTCAGAGATTATTTCGGCAGGGACGGGACCCCGCCGTTGGGAGATACGTGGACAGGAAAACATGTCAAGTCGTCGCCTAATATTACCATACAATGGTCGAAGAACGCCACATCTCGTAATTGCAACATGCACTAAACTTGCGATACTAATGAAAAATGCAGTTGGCGCGACAAAAAATACGAAATAATCAATCAATTGATCGACTGAATACAGACGCGAGTAACGAAAAATTCGCGGTTTAAAAAAATTGCTCATGAGGTACGACGCGATGGACGAGTGTGCGTGATTAAATTGCCAAAGTCTTAATTCGAGCAAATATTTCTTACGTTCTATATTAACATTCATGTGGCGTTAAATTCCTCATGTTGCACGTTGTTTGCAAATTTCCTACGTTACTTACATACAGATAATCTGTGCAATTACTGCTTGTGTGAATGTCAGTTGCTTCACATATCATTAAAAGTGTCGAAAAAAATTAGTGATCTCACCCACGTAATCAAAACATACATATTACTTGTGCATTGGCATTTCCAGTACTAAAATCACAAAATTTAAAACTCACCACAAGATATAAGGCATCGTGCCACCTGTATTATTATCCACAAGTTCCTATCAGCAGAAGTTATGAAACACGAAATCTTCGAACAAAGTGGGATCAACATTCCTATATGAGTGCTGCTATGTACATAAATGTATTCTTTTGCTGTCTCGCCAGTCAAAAAGCTTATTACCGGGTTTTAGTGACAAATGGATAAATATTGTTCCTATTTAGAGTAATTTTTTTCTCTACCACGTTGTAGGGTAAGAATTTGAGAATTCTTAATATCGAAAAATCAATTGACGGCAAAACGTCTCTCTGTCCACGCTATCACCAAAACTGTTCAGCCCATTTTCTTCAAAACAAACGGATATATAGATTTTAGAAGGTACTTTACATAAAGCCTCAACATTTTCCAAAATGTCTCAAAAATGGCTTGAAATTTTTGTATTAACTTTTGTCCTCGGACAGCGTAAAACACTGAAGAGATTGGTGCCCCTCTTTGTTTCGTTGAAATCTCTTATTTTTCGAAAATTTGAAGAGTTGAAATTTTTTGGCCTCTTCCTGCCACAACAATATTGAAGATAAAGGGTTTATCTTGAATGAAATCTTTTATTTAAAAAGAAATATTGCGTGAAATTTTCAAACAAATATTGTACCAACATGGCTCCATTTTTTAAAATTTTTTTCTGGTATGTATGAAAGGACAGTAAAAATAGTTGGCGCTAGTTTCATTTCCGGCAATCTCTCTGTATTTTCGAAAATTACAAAAAGTTAACATTTCAAAACTCCAAAATTGAAGGTAGAGATTTTTGACTTAATGACAATCTGAACTAAAAACTCAGTTCTTTCATGAAGGTCATGTACAATTTTTTATTGAGATTTATAATAAACACTTCAAATTTTTTATTTAATTTTCTTCTACGAATGAAAAGAGGTACGCGTTAAAAAATGACGCATTTGTAATTTTCGATGGAAGTCCCTGAATTTTTGGAAATTGCGTGTTAGAAATATTGAGAGAGAAAATTAGATATTTAAGTGTCGACCCAAGTGAGTAAGCTGAGAGATACCTGTATATCGTAGTGATAAATTGCACGGTGAATTATTGAGTGCATATTTAATAAAGAAGCAATTGTTTTATTTCTCTTTCCATGGAGACATTACCTGCCGTATTGTCAAGAATTTTGACATTTTTTCAATTAGGTTTACATTTATTTGTTATCTATATATTATGTTCGACATGTGGTCAGAGACAAGGACCAGGAATTGTTTGTGTGCATTTTTAAAACATGAATTAGTTCTTAGTTGTTACTGTCAACAATGTAATGCATATCTTGTGAAGTGATATAAATAATTTTATCAATATAAGATGTGTTTGAGGATGTCAGTTTTCTTGCCGATCTAGACAGAGTTCACGACCCTGTCTTTACCGCCTACTTAAATGATTGATTGGATTTATTAAACGCCAGTTAAAGAACACTTTAAGGAGTGTCTTGAAGACGTAAGATGATTCAATATGGTTTGGCGCGAGAAGCGACGCTTGCCTGAGGCGCCTTGGCGCTGCAGCGCCGGTGGCCCAGTTCGGAAGCCGCCGAGCACGAGAAACGGGGTGCGTGGGGGCGGGGCAGGGGCGGGGGCGGGGGCGGGAGGCCGGAGGCGACCGCTGGCGAAGGCGTCTGCAGCGGCGCTCCCCCTGCCGCCCCCAAAGACAACGGCAACCGCGTTCGCGAATAAAAGGAGTGCGGCAACCATTAGCATCTTGTTCGCTTTCGGGGCTAACGCAATTAGACTGCGCTGGGGGAAGGTCTCCCGCGGCAGCGAGGCAGAGGGAGGAGGGCCAGGGCGAGGGCGAGGGCGAGGGCGGGGACGACTGCCTCCGGGTAGTAATGAGCCGCACAGTTCGACACCGTCATCACTCCCCGCCCCCACTCCCCGCCCTTCCACGCCACCCACCCTCGCCCCCTACTGCGCCTGTTGAGGCAGGTCTGGATCGCGTTACGCACTCATTAAAATTCGTGTGGGGCGACGGTCGGCTCCATTCGCTGCAAATTGGCGCAGTTGCAGCGGCGCCAGGAGCTCCGAGCCAGAGGCGCCGGGCGGCAGCCCCGTGTGGAGAGCAGCGAAGGCCGTGATACGATTAGGGCACTGGGAGGCACCCACGGGAACGCATCCTCAGCATTAAGACCGTTTGCATATTCACATTGCAAATTACTCCTTCATTTGCTCACTTTATGTATTATTACGTTATTCGCATTCTCTTATTTTATCGGAGCAGCCGACCGCCGGAAGTTTTCTCTAGATAGCGTCCGAATTTCACCTACCTGTAGCTAGTCGAGAATATATTTCCACCGCGACTAGAGCGCCTAACACATCACAGGCAGTGTCCAATCACAGATAGCGATAATACTAGTTATGTATGATAACCGCCTCACTATCACCTCACTGACTTCAAGTAGGTTCACCGGCTTAGGTGATTCAAGATATCAATTGATGTCACGGCAGCGTCTCTGACCGGAATTGATTGATTGTTAGTGTCTCCGGAGGCGTCACCAACTATGGTCCTTATACCCGTAAGTATAGGGTGTGTTTTGGAGGTGGTGTTGGTGGTCTTCCCCCGCTGGATGGCGAGATCCGGCGCCGACCTACCGTCTACTGGGGTTTTCCCTAACCATGTATTTCATACCAGCAGGGCAGCACACCAGCCAGGACAACCACTAAACTCCCGACCGGTCTCTCGGCATGTGTGGTAGTGTAATGCAAGCTAGTGTAAGTGTGTGTGTGTGTGTGTGTGTATGTAAGCACATGGGAACCGTTGCATTATTAGAGTACAATGGACGAAAAAATTCTAATAAGACTTCCTCTGTGCAAAAGATGGGTATTTTTATACTATTATGAACGACAAACCCCTTTTAAAATACTTCTTAACCCTGTGAAGATAGTAAGACGTGTCGTTCCCTCCAAAACTTGAAATGAAGCATCTCCTTGTCCCTCAACATTGTTCCATTGATTGGTTGATCATTTCGAAGAATGGATTGTTTTGAAAATGTTAAAAACGTTATTTCCTTTGCTGCAAATAATTAACTTAAATGGTCCAGATGGTTTTTTACTCGTTTTTTATACAGTCTAAGAAACAAGAAAGAAAATTTTCTAAAAGGCAAAAGAAAGGATTGGAGATGCCGTCTTTTTCGAATATACTGTTTTAAAGTAAAACAGCTTTCGTCTTTTCATTGGTTGCAGGAATGCCACTGACTCTAAGTATAGGTTTGTGATATTCTCGTATAATTGGTTCCTGCGGTTTGTTAATCCAATAATTAAATGTATTCATTCTCTTCTCTATTACAACAAGAGGGGTGCGCTACAATGCCAATTAAAATTATAAAGCAATTAAAGGCATAAATTCGTCATGGAAGAAGTTATGCCTAAAGGATGAATATAATATAGTTGACCAGAAATCGATGTTATATTATGTCAACACTACCCCAGGTATGCTTGCAATTACGTTTCTTTGCAATGGATCTACAGAAAGCAATAAATATTGATCATTAAAATGAAGTTGCCTTGAGATGTCAATTTTCTTGGTTTTCTATTTGAATATTTCATTTTACTCATGAATACTTTCTTATGTATTATTTTTGCTGTACTTACATGCAATTAACATAATTTTTATCTGTAATACATTTTTGTTAGTCATTTTTATATTCCCTTAAAAATGATGCACTGGCCAGTTGAATTGAACTCAATCTACAGTGTCTACAGATATCCAATATAAAAGGAGAGATAACGGTAATCTATGAGAAGAATCATTTAAATGAATTTGTGTTACGTTTCTGTAATTACCATTTTAAACTTATGACATCGTTCGACACCACAAGGACTGACATTTTGTTCCTCCTAAAACGGTAGCTGCGTGTCACTTTGACACACGGTATCTAGTGTAAGTGGTACAGTGATTGGCCACTTACGGGTTGTGTCAGCATTAACTCATTTGAAAACAAACATTTTTGAAAATTTGCTACGAAAGTTTTTCTACTCTCTTTCATTAAAGTGAACTAGTTTCATAATAATTAATGAACAAGAAACTATTTTTAAATGAAAGATTAAAATATATTTATCTTGCAATAAAATAATAATAATAATAATAATAATAATAATAATAACAGTAATAAATAGCTAATACACTTTAATGAATGAAAACAAGAAATACCTGGAAGATACCCAAAACTCTTGTTTCGAGATCATGTAGACAGACGTTCCTCGGTGGAGTGGCTTTTGGAGAAACAAATATATCGTGAGACCGAGGGTTTTATAATATCAATTCAAGACAGAGTTATCAAGACAAGAAACTATCGAAAGCATTTTTTAAGAGATGCGGTGGATAAATGTAGGAAGTGTGGAGTTGTAGGAGAATCTATAGAACACATCACAGCTGTATTCTCTTCCCTCTCAGATAGTGCTTACTTAGGAAAGCATAATCAAGTTGCAAAAATCGTGCAAAGGGCAATTGCAGGAGAGCATAAAGTATTGAATGAATCGACGCCGCCATTCTAAAAGTACACCCTTCCTCCAGGGCTGGAAACAAGCTCCAGCCTTTTGTACTGGGACAGACCAGTTTTAACTGATCGTACTGCCGATTACAATGGGGTAGATATTCTCCTTATAGATAAAAAGAAGGAGTGATAATAGACATCGCAGTACGATTATCCCACATCAAACAGAAAGAAATAGAAAAAAATTCGAAATATGAAAACGTATCCTATGAACGGAAATGGAAATTAAATGCTACCAAAACATACCCATTCGAGATATACGCGGAAGGCCTAGTCAGTAAAAACTTCCTGAAAAAACTTAACAACTTAAACTACCCAAAAACGTTCTGAAAATGGGACAGCGCGCAGTTTTGTTACAAACAACCCATCTCGTTATAAATGTTTTGTCTTAAGACCAGATATAAGATGAAATTATTCTTCTGTGATCGAACTTGTCCCCAAAACAACTCTGGGGGAGATGAGCATTTTTACCAGCAAAAATAGCTGAGAAAAAGGAGAATAATAATAATAATAATAATAATAATAATAATAATAATAATAATAATAAGGGCACAGATGCAAAGGTGGACAACCAGATTGCACATTTGCACGCAAAATAATCATGTCAATGCAGGAGACATACATATTAAACAAGGAATCTTCCAAGGAGACTCTCTTAGCGCTCTGTGGTTCTGCCTAGCTATGAATCCCCTATCGACTTTGTTAAATAAAGATCAAATGGGCTACAAAATCAACAGCAAAATCGATCATGTACGCTTATCCCACCTGCTGTACATGGACGACTTAAAATTATTCAGCACCACAAGAGAAAAGCTTAATCATTTGCTTGACACTACTGCAAAATTTAGCAACGATATTGGAATGCATTTTGGCGTCGAGAAATGTAAACTAAAGGCACTGCGGAAAGGAAAATGGCAACATCAGATGGATTACACCCTGGGAGAAGGAAATGCTAAACACGAACGAATTCATGCCATGAATCCTGAGGAATATTACAAATATCTTGGATATTTACAAAGATTTAATGTTGACCAAAAAATTACAAAATCTAACATTACCCAGGAATTTAATACACGTCTGAGTAAAATTCTGAAAACTAAACTCAGTGCTGGCAGGAAAATTAAGGCTATAAATACCTATGTAATTCCAGTGCTTACCTACAGCTTTGGTATTGTCAGAAGGACACAAACCGAACTAGATGCATTTTATACAAACTGCAGAGTACTTTGCACCAGATTTAGATGTCACCACCCTAAAAGCGCAATTGAGAGATTCCACCTACCTAGGTCTTTAGGAGGAAGAGGTGTCATAGATATTGTGAATCTCCCTCACCAACAACTGGAGAGACTGCGACAGTACTTCCCGAAAAAGCTAATGGAAGCAAGATACATCGGATTGTAACATACATTGACCGGAAAATTACACCATTGAATTTGTCTGATGAAACAATGAACCTACAAAAGCAAATACAGACCAATGAGATGAAAATCAGCAACTGGAAAGAGAAGCAACTTCACGGACGCTACCCATACCAGATAGAGGGAGAACTGATGGACCGTAAGTCGTCAATTAAATGGCTGTGCTTGGGAGAACTTTTGCTGAAACAGAGGGTTTCGTGGTAGCTATTCAGGACCAAGTAGTATCAACTAAAAACTACCGTAAATTTATCCTGAAAGACAATAACGTTCGTGATGACAAATGTCGGCTATGTGGAGAACATAGAGAAAATATAGACCACATTATCAGTGGATGCAGCTCTCTAGCATCCTCAGAATATACAAAACGACATGACGACGTTTGTAAAGTGGTTTATCAGCAACTATGCCACAATAATAACCTTTGACGGGTAACCGAACACCATACTATAAGTACACACCCGAACCAGTCATTGACACAAATAATCACAAAATGTACTGGAACAGGTCCATAATAACAGATAGGTCTGTATCATCTAATAAACCGGACATTGTATGGCATGACAAGAAAAATAAAAAGGTGTATCTGATTGATGTCGCAGTCCCGCTAGCTCACAACATCCCAAAGAAAAGAAGTGAAAAAATTCTAAAATATCAACCTCTGGCAAATGAGATAAAGGAAATGTGGAGCGACGTGGAAATGGTGACGATTGTACCAATAATTCTAGGCGCCACTGGTGAAATTCCTAAGTTCCTACATGAATCCCTAGCTGAACTGCAACTGAAGAAGGGTTATACATCCAGATGCAAAAGATTGTCATACTGGACACATGTAACATCGTGAGGAAGTTTCTGAACATTGATGGTTGATCCAGTGCTGATTATGACAGTTGGAACGTGTATCTCTTGTTCATGGTAACCGAGATGCACGAGTGGAAACAAGTTAAATTGTGATGATGATAATAATAATAATAATAATAATAATAATAGTGATAAAATCAGAATGTCTATATACCTTACAAACCCAGAAAATATGGAAAAAAGGAATAAAAAACATTCGGAAAATTCTTGGTCAACAATTCACAGACGAGCAGTACAAACTCAAAAGCAAAAAAGAAATCAGATAATATACGGATATTGAGAGTGATATCAGAAAACGTAGACTAAATGTTTATCGACACATCAAAGGAATGTGTCCTAAACGTCTTTCAAAACAAATAGTTGGATTTTATGAGAATTGTAATGAGGATTTTATGTAAAGCAGCAACTGACACTAGAAAATGGATCAACGAAATTAACGAGAACCTTAAATTATTAGGGGTCCAAGAAGAAGACATTCAAAATAGGAACACATTTAGATCTTAGTGCAGTCATGGCGGATTGTTTTGGAAGAAGTACCAAAGTGTAGAGCAGGAAAAGCTTAGATCGAAGAGAAAAAAGGCTCACAGCCAAAGAATGAAAGAAATATGGGCACAAAGAAAGGCTAAGAAACACATCCGAGTACTTTGCGTAGTCTCAATTGGGCTTATACTCAATAATAATAATAATAATAATAATAATAATAATAATGATAGTAGTAATAATAATGATAGTAATAATAATAATGATAGTAATAATAACAACTCACTAGTGAGCTCACATACGAGACTGTTAATGGAGAAACAATCACTGCTCTGGAAGCAGACGAGCTCTACAAATTCCTTGGGATACAGCAAGGAAATATGATTGCACACCATCAACTGAAGGATATGCTGAAAACAGAGTTTGCCAACCGACTCAAGTCAGTGTTGAAAACTTTCCTCAACTCTCGGAACCTCACGACTGTCATTAACTCGTATGCTATACCCATAATCACCTTCTCGGTATACTTAAATGGTCCACAACCGACCTAGAGGAATTGAAGAGACTTGTAAGAGTTCAAATGACACGCTTCGGTTGACACCATCCTAAAATTCCTATCCAAAGTGTCATGCTGCCTCGCCAAATAGGAGGGCGTGGTATTGTGAAGTTCACGAATCTCCATGCCAAACAGATAATAGCCATGAGGAAGTATTTCGCAGAAAAGGCATGTACTTCTCGACTCCACAAGGTACTTTTGCAGGCAGATGACAATTACATGCCCCTCAATCCAAATTACGACCAGGAAGTGTCGTACAAATGGCTCAGTATAGGATATTTGTACCCTGAGAGCGAAGGTTTCATAATGGCAATACAAGATCAGGTTATTCCTACAAAGAATTACCTAAAATATATCAAAGAGCCAGGAGTACTAACTGATGAATGTCGTATGTGTCGATGAATGTCGAGATCATGAAACCATTCAGCATATTATCTCAGACTGTAGTTGTCTAGCTCCCACTGACTATAAAGTGAGACACGATCAAGTGGGCCACATCATCTATTGCAAACTAGCCAAGATATACAGGCTACTTCAGAAACTGGATGCACCATATTACCAATATCATCTAGAAGCTGTACTAGAAAATGAGACACATAAGTTATACTGGGATCGCAGTGTTCTGACAGACAGAACAATTCAGCACAGCAGACCTGATATTACTCTCTGGGACAAATCTGCAAAAAAAGTTTGGTTTATTGATTTTGCAGTCGTCAATACCGGCAACATGATGACAACATACCAGACTAAAATCGACAAATACATAGAACTAGTATTTGCCGTAAAAGAACAATGGCGAGTTTCAGAAGTTAAAACTATCCCAATTGTACTGTCAGCAGCTGGTGTTATACCAAAAACTCGCCTCCAGAAGTCGGTTATAATCAGTACCTGATCACTAGTCAGAAGATTCATAGGAGGACATGCTGGGTTTTGAAAGTTCATTTTTGAAATTGTATTTGTTATTTCATCTGAAAACTGTAATTTTATGTTTGTGTTAGAATGCCTTAATTTGTTTGGTAGATTTTAAAAATGTCAGTGCTACAATGCTTTGATATTGTATCTTTGTGGTATCCATGTGAAACAAAAAACTTTGAGAGTAAACAAAATAATAATAATAATAATAATAATAATAATAATAATAATAATATAAAAGCTTATACCTGTCACATATATTCATCCTTACACAGTAAATAAGTAATCTGTGCCCATCAACCGGATCCTTCGTCCATCTGTGTGTCACTCAAGATTATACCACATCCTCAGCAACAATCGAGACAAATCATGTGACATTAGATCCGTCTTCATCTTTTGCTGAGGAACTGTTTATTTTTTTGGATCCTTGAAGATATCCCTAAAAATGTATTTTTTGTTTTAAGCAACAAAAATGCGTTTTGACGTTAGGGTACCTTTTTATATTTAGTAAATTTGCGATTCGTATCTTCAGGGGTGATCAATAGCACTTTCTATTGTTCTCAGCAAAATCGATTGGCACAATACTTAGCCGGTTTTCCCTAAGGTATTCTGGGAGAATTCGAGAAAAACGCGTGTTTTTTATCATTTCAATGCACCCACGGGAACTGTGGTGATACGTTGTAAATAACGAAACTTTCTTTCCGGGTATGCGTCGTTTAAACTTGATCCAGCGGATTGACGATAATTAAACCTAATTTTATAATGAATTATCGAAAAATGGGTTGGAATGTATGCACCTCCCGTTTTTTTAGGATTTTTCATGGCAGTGTAACGCGAACCGTCTGAGCGTCACAGTTACATTTTAATGGACTTTTCGTCGAACAGTCTACTAGTAAAATATCGTTTTACCTACTTCGAAGTAATTATCGCTATTATACCTAGCACACATTCCCGAGGATCAGAGATCCCGCGGATCGACGGCTTCGCAAAGCATTCTGCTAGTTTATTTAAGGTATTCTATCACAATACCCCGTTGCTAGGAAAAAGTATCTGACAACGGTTAACCTGCTTCGTTACACCAGCTCCGGATGTGATCACATTCGTTTGTTTTTGTCGAGACAAATCGCCGAATAGACTGGTTGACGCCATCTTACGAGACAGACGCATCTGATTTTGCTCTTTGGATTTCAGTGTTTTATCCATCAATTTTAGAAATTCGAATGTTTTTCGTTTAAGTTATTTTGTTAGTTGATACAGATTAGCTGGAAGTAAATTTGCGAGTGATTTTTTATATAAAAGACGATCAGAACTAATTTTAAATATTTTAAAATGTGTTATTTAATTTTAACATATTTCAGAAATTAACAATCGGGGATTGTGTCAAACCTTTAATAAGAGTTCAGTTTCTATTCGTCATTAAATCGCTGCGTTAATTAATGAAACATTTACATATTCTGTGACGAGTCGCGATTCTGTTAATTTAAACGTTACAAGGACGACATATTGAATAATTTTCAATTTGTGCTTCAACTTTTGTTCTCTTTATCCAAGAAAACTACTGTCAATATCGTATGATCTATTTACAGTGAAGTATATTATACCGATTGTATTAAATATTTGCAAATAAAGAGGATTCTAATCTACATTGTCAAATGTTGGAATCAAATTTCTTCATTTTCTGAATAAACGCCAACTCGACAATTTTTAAAAATTTCCGTTAAATTCTTGTGGTTTTCTGAATTATGTTTATTTCAAATTTTATCACATAAATTAAATCGCTCGCGGGGCATGAATTCTGTTCGTTCCTCGATTCTTACTCTCTACTGAGAGACGCCCTTCGGAAAGCATTCACACCCATTTATACAAAAATTTAGACCAACATTTCCGAAGGCTGGATTCATTACACAGACGGTTGGTAACAAGTCGTGTACACTGACAATCCTCCCAAACCCTGAGTTAAAGATTCCACACAACACGAAGACACCACATCCATTCACAAATCGAAAAAAGTTTAGTGCTGTAGATTATGAAACAGAATTTCATCGCCTTCCTCAAACCCACAACTCTCCTCTATCATGGACAAATTCACGCACACATCAACACAAACTGATTAGAAAGCTCTTCAAAACAAAAACTACGATGCTGTGCATCCTAACCCACATAAAACAAAGATATTCTTATAGACGGATTCTGATTTTCGCAAATAGCCATGACCGTGATTGATAGGTCATTCTCAGTAAGATACCCTCTAACTACTCAGGTTCATGTTTTTAAACATAACGTCAGTTTTGTATGCGTGACTGCAGATTTGGATACCAATATGAAAGCACTGACCAGTACGGTCACATTTTCATTGGAGGGCAGAATGGTATTCAGTTGGGCGGTCATATTACGACGTGCACAACATGCAAACAAATTACGTGTCGTCCAAAACACTAATATTGAAGTTTCGATTCTGTCCTTTTGACACACAACCTCGACTACTATGTGTTCATATCAAGAATGCAAACCAACAATTAACATTGCATCTGGGAGAGACATATCTCACATTTTTTTAAAATTTATTTTCTCTCAGTAAAACATGTAACCCGGTATGATGTTCGCATGAACCTTGACGGAAATCATACGTTCGGTAATGAGCTCGCACACCTCAACATGAAATCGACTACCTCACAGTTTCCTGCAAAAAAAGCAAAAACATATTTTTCACCTTCCCCTTCACTTTCCTCTTTCACCATTAACCTTTCCTTTTCACCTTCCTCTTTCTCTACCCCTTCTCCCTAATTCGAACCCTCATACCACCTTCTCCGAACCCACCTGCGTTTCTCCCAGTCCCAGTACCGATTCCTCTCGACCTCATGCCCCGATTTCATCAGAATCAGTCACTGAAGGAACCTGGCACCACCTGCGACCATGCACGTGGGGTAAAATCGGTGTAAATATATAGCAATTGCAGTCAGATGCAGCAGAAAAACTTTTGGTAGGTACTTGCAAAAATACACATATTGCACTAATATGTTCAACGTCTTTTAAATAAATCTTTCGAGGATTCTCTACACTGGTATTTCAACCAATTAGATATTCTTATCTTTACTGAACATTGGTTATATCGTAAAGAACTTAAAATTTTCAAATTCTCAACTTTTACATTACAGTATATTACTCTAGAGAAAGGGAACATTGAGGTTCTTGTCTTTACGTTAGAAATGATACCGATTCTATCTCCTTGGCGTAATTAAATGTGTATTTAGTTAAATATGTTCTTGAGATATCTATTGTATATAACCTTACGCCCAAATTACTTGACTTTGCATCTACTGTCCTACACAATGGATCATATGACGTTCTTAGAAAAACTAGAGATAACTCTAAACGAAGGCAGCATTCGTTGTCTTAAATGCATTGTTGTATGCGGAAATTATAACATAGATTTTCTTCAGGCCAAATTATCGTAGAAAGAGAAGTTTCTCAATTTAAAGAATTTCTTCAGTTTGAATGATACAATAAACACTATTGATACGGACAACACTCACTTCACAAAAGGAAGTTGACAGGTTAATAAAAAACCTACGTGTTATTTTGAAATTGCTTCGAAGTCTTTAAGATACAATTACCTCGACGCAAACATTTTTACCATTACAAGAAATGCAATCACTGACATTAAATACTCCACGAATGTGTAGGAATAGATTGTTTACTAAAAGTAAAATAAAATTATTCATTGCCTACCTGCTGCAGTGATCATAGCACACGGTTCCCAATACTCTTGAGACAAACGATAAATAGTAAAATTTATTTCATTCGAGTCTTTCCTCTTCAAAAAAGAAAATTAAACATTTCACATAAGAATAATTCTTGGATAATACGAAGTATTAGAACACCATATTATACCAAGTGATTTCGTTAATTCATTTCTAAGCATCATAATATACCTCGCGATTTCCATCTTTCCTTCGAAACATAAATCACTGTTAAGAAAAGTTATTAGGCAGGATACAATCATGCAACACGATCAGGACTCACCTCGAACTCAAAAAACAACAAGCAATGTGGAAATTCGTAAAAAAAATAGTCCACAACTAGAAACATTGTAAAGAATTTTGTTCTAAAGCACAATGATAGAGAAATGAACAATTCTGGAACCGTGGTTAGTCTCTCCAAACAATACTATTCCACAATTGCGACTGATCTCACTATGGGTCTTAACCTACCAAATTCAACATGAATCGTCTCCACAAAAAATGTAGACACAAATACCTTCCAAAACTTCTCCCAATGAAGTTCTCAAAAACAGCCGATAATCTAAATAATAAATATTCTGCTAGTTTAGATAAATTGCCGAAATGCTTGTGAAAGATTTGTGCGCCTGCTATTGTATGTCTGTTGACTACCTATTGCAACGTACCGGAATATTTTCAGATATTTCCAAATCAGTTAAAATAAAGCCCCTCTGAAAACAGTCAACACAAATTAAATTCAAAATAATCGGCTAATTTCTCTTTTGTCAGTTTCGTCACAAATACTGAAATTTTTTTGCGGTGCGAATGAAAACTATACTCAGAATATATAAAGTGTTTTCAGACTCCAACTTGGTTTTAGAAAATTAATATCTTGAGAAACAGTAAATTTTTCTTTTGGGGGGAGGGAGAGGTGTGATTGGCGCTTGCATTTAGCCCCGCCTGTTTTTCTTTCAAAGGCACAGAAACGTCGACAGGTTATGGAGAAGTGGTTACTCAGAAAGGTTAGGAGGGTCAATCGTTGATCTGCGGTTTGCTCTAGAGTTCAGGATTGGTCGGCAGCCGAGTTGTATTTTTGAAATTTAAGCGGTAATTGTTAAACAAAGAAATGTTTCTGCCTGCTGCTCAAACCGGGATTGTGAAAAATGCAAGAATGCGAAGAAATTTAAGAGAATTGAGAATAAGAGTCTTCCATACATGATTCTGTTTTGGCGCATTACATTTTGGAATGATTGAAGGCGTTGTCATTGTCAACAACAATGACAACGCCTTCAATCATTCCAATTATGTAAATGTCAACTACACCTCACCACTGAAGCATTACATTTTGCAGGATTAGGTGTTTATAATCAATTTCCTTGCTAGCCGATAACAATAACGGTACGCAGTTTACGCGACTACCAAAATACACAATAAATGTTCTGCTCGAATTCGCCGTGCAATAACCATTTTCGGTGTAAAATTTCCAAGATAATTTGTTGGTAAGCAAATGACCCATAAACAAACTCAAATCTAGAAGCAGCTATTTGCTGCATTTTCACTGCTGTATTTAAAATAAAATGGATTGTTAGAATGTTTGAAACAGCAATACTTAACCAGCAACAATTTCCACCGCAATATATGCGATGGAAATACATGTTTTTCTCCGGAGATGGCGGTGATCTTCCCCCGCTGGATGGCGAGATCCGGTGCCGACCTACCGTCAGCTAGTGGGGTTTCCCCCTAACCAGGACTCTCCCACCAGCGAGGCACCGCCCCAGCTGGGACAAGCTCTAAGCTTCCAACCTGTCTCCCGGAATATGTGGTTGTTTAGTGCATGTTAGTGTTAGTGTGTGTGTGTAAGAAAAGAGGATAGGACAAGGAAGAGGAGGGAAAGATCGCGCGCGGTCCGTGGCCCGTTTGGTAGGGTACTGCTCCGGCATTCGCCTGGTGTTGATCGGAGAAACCACGGAAAACTACCGATCAGAGCAGCCGACCGCTAGAATCTCTTCCAGACAGCAACTGAATTCGACATAGCTGAAAAGCAAGTGTCGAAAATCCTGCCGCCGTCAGGACTCGAACCTAGGACCTCCTCGGTCGTAGGCGCTGCAGTGACATCAGTTGATGCACTGAGCTACCGCTCCAGGTCTCAACCTTTGGGAATACTCGCGCTTATCAAAGGGAATAATCATATTAGAGATTGGAGGAAATCTTCCCTATCACCTTCCCACTCTTTGGCAGTTGGTTGAGAATGTTGATTTGAAATTGTTAACAATGGTAGAACCAGATGGCGCTCTTCTCCCTACAGCGACACCAGAATGTGCAGAAACCTGCATCGTGAATTTTGGCCGTTACCGATTTTACGCTTCGACGACGGTACTTCTGCTTCTGGGTCAATGACTCCCGTCTCGATCAGGTTTTTTTGTGTAGTTTCCCTGGTCTTTTGAGCAAATACTTACATGACATTTTGTTTTGCTACTGGACGTAAATTTTACTTCAAGATCTGTGCACAATTTCCATAGTTCCATAAATACATCGAAATTAATCGTTGCTCATGTCATTAAGCCGATTCCTTCATGAAGGGTACTAGAAATAATAGACAAATTTGTTTAATTTCCAAATATTTTTTATTAGACGGGAGGGACTATTTTTATATCATTTCTTACCAAACACGCTCGTTTCCAATTGTATTCATTATTCAATTTGTATATGAGTTAGGGTAGGGATTCCATAATTCCGAAAACATGCAAAGAAATCCTGATACGTTGCGAACTACTATACAAACTTTCAGATTTAACGTCAAAACTTGGGTGATGAATCCTTATAGTACAATAGTAGTAGTACAATAGTTTAACATTATATGGATACCTACCTACCGGTAGCGGGGGAATATCACCGCCATCTCCCGAGAAAAAACATGCACTACACTAACGGGACTAATGACCAAAGCAATTGACGCGCCCGGAAACAAAAAAACAAACCAAAACCAAACTATATGGATACCTACAAATGGGATGAAGCAGTTTTAGATAGAAACCTCTATTGGCAATTTTTCATATAACACTCTGTTTCTGAAGATAGAGGAACCAGGCATTTTTTAATTTCACACATTTTTTTTAATATGCACAACGCCCATCACGCCTTTTAATCGGTTTATGATTCTGTTCCATTTATAATTTTCATTATTAACACCCATTGGAAATGCAAAACACAAGAAAAAGCAAATCCTAAGCGTTAGTGAAATAAAGGAGTAATGTTCATTGCGTGTAGAGTAGTTAAACATGGCCTACTGAGTAAGATCAGATTTCTATTGAGTAACGACTGGACAGATCACAATTTGTATTTATTCATGACAATTGCTTTTGGTAGGGGAACTGATGAACGTTTTTCCCTAGTGGTGGGCGGTTACACGCCGAAGATACAGAAGTGCGTTTTCAAACGATCTTCAGCGATATTCTCTGCAAACAAGGCGCTTCCTTTGATCCCTTCTCTCGTGGTTCATAGCAATTAATCTTTAAATCAACATCCATTGGAGCGAGAACACCATATACGATGTTCGATTTGCAGATATGAATGTGTGATGGAGGGAATCCCGATTTACCGATTCTACTGGGTTGAAAAACAAAGAGATTGTGTTTGGGGGGAAAAATAGTTTCCGCATGTTTTGAGCTCTGCCACTGCACTCAGGCCGGCCCCCGCCTTAGTGCCACAAACTCAACGGGCTCACTGCCCATCACACCCTCCTACCATAGATATGGCCAAGATGCCGCTAATACAGTAGGTTGCTAACAATGCTTCCTGCAAGCCGCTTGTATTGGAAGGGTGGACGATATTAACATGTTGCGTTGACAGTTCGTGCAAGTGGCCACAGTGCTTTTGCACCGAAGGGTTTCACATTATGAAGATGTAAAACGTTAGAAATCTCGGGTTTATATGTTTCTAATTAAATTTGGGTTCGCAATTAGCTTTGTGCAGGTTTCCGGCTCGGGAGAATGAGAGAGGCTTCCAATCACTCGCAAGGGGAAGCGACGATGGGTCGGGGTAGGCGAAGCCAGTAGACGAAGGAAGATAAAATGATGAACAAGGGAAGAAAAGCGGAGGGGTAGAGGAAGAGGATAGGTAAGAAAACGAAAACGGAACATGGAGATGGTGAAAGGTGAAGGTGAAAGGTGAAAATAACAAGAACGATTACAAGTAGGGGAGGTAAAAGAACGAAGAAGCGAGGGGAAGAGGAAAGAAAGGTGTCCAAAGTGAAAACCAACAGCAAGTTCAAATGCAGAAAAAGGAAAATGAGAAATGTGAGAAAGGATGGTGTATCCTCCAAAATAGATAAATGAATCACTAGGAGCTGATTAGAAGACGTTGATCAAGGCGAAGCAAAGAGAAGGATAGGAGAAAACACGAAGATGAAGAGGAGGAGTAGCCAGAGATACCAACCTGACCGCTGCCTCGCGCCAATTATCGGCTTAGCATCGCCGGGGCGCGGCGTCGTTACCTCATATCCGGCCTGGACACTCCGCCCAATGAGTTCTTAACTTAATTTTTGGCGTCCAACTTTTTGCGTCTGCCCTGGCAGCTGGCGGCCGGCGGCTGGCGGCTGCGGCGGCGCCTCCAGGGAACCCCACCCCCGCCTTGGCCCCGGCCCCCTCCCGCTCCCACCCCGGCCGGATCGCCGCCTCGCGCATGACCTGCGAGCTGCCACGCAAATCCAATTGAAAAGAGCTGAAAATCTGCGACGCAGATGGAACGTCTCGCTGGAAGGCCCCGGTCCGAGCCAAGGCGCAAGTATGGCCGGGAGGGGGCGGGGGAGAAGGGCAGAAGAGGAGGCGACCAGAGCAGTCTTGACGACGAAAAAGGGAAGGTGCAGGCGAAGGAAAAGCGGGAATGCTGGGGCGGGGGGCCTGAAGACAGTGGTAAAGAAGTGGCGGAATGGAGCACGGTGCGAGTTGCAGGCGGGGGCCGAGCCTACAGCGCTGGGTGGAATGACGTTCCAGAGTGGAGGGCGGGCGAGTGCGAATTGAGGGGAGTGAGCGGAGCGGGAGACGGAGCGGGAGACGGAGCGGGGAGACGGAGCGGGGAGACGGAGCGGGGAGACGGAGCGGGAGACGGAGCGGGAGGGGGAGCGGGAGGGAGCGGGAGGGAGCGGGAGACGGAGCGGGGACGGAGCGGGGACGGAGCGGGACGGAGGGGACGGATCGGGGACGGAGCGGGGACAGAGCGGGGACGGAGCGGGGACGGATCGGGAACGGAGCGGGGACGGAGCGGGGACGGAGCGGGACGGAGCGGGGGCGGAGCGGGGGCGGAGTGGGGACGGAGCGGAAGTGTTGCGGGGGCGTTGCCGGGGCGGACCGGGGCGGTACGGGTGTGGAATGGGTGTGGAACGGGGGGGGGGGCGGAGCGGGGACGGCGGGGCGGGCGGGGACGGAACGGGTCGGAACGGGGGTGGGCAGTGGCCACGGCTGCGCCGCAGGTGACAAGGAGAACATGAATTTCGCATTCGCTGGGGGGCGCCAGTGCCAGAAGCGCCCTCTCCCCGCCACCACCCCCTCGCACGCACCGGCGTCTGATGAATGTGGTCGGTGGTTCGGCGGCGGTGGACGGCTTTTCTCCAAAGCCCGGAAGAACTCAGCAGAAAAGAAGGCGTTGGGCGAGGGTAGTCGCCGGATGCGTTACACGAAGTGCGGATAATATATTCAATGAGCAACAGCAGATGAAAGGACACAAAATATTACATTATCGTATGATTTTAGAAATGGGCCGTGGTAGTAGTGAATAGAAAATGTTCCTGAAAGAAGTCCTTGCTATAGTCGCGTGCTTGAGCCAGGGGAAGTGTTTGCAAGTCGCTGGGCTGCAAGGAGTGGGGATGGAAGTGCAAGGGCGAGTACAAGAAAGTAGTTAGGAGTGCAAACTGTTTCGGAGGAAAAATCTTCCCTTGAATCCTTTAACGGAGGATTCTAGTTTTAATTTTAATATCGGGAACGGGAGCATTCCGTGATACATCTTTAAAGAAATCATGAAGTACTTATGAAGAAATGATATTTTTTTCTTTCCTCGCAATACTCTGCAAATATAGTTACGAGGAAATAAACTTTACATAAACGGGAAATAAATCATTAAAGTTATATAAACACGTTTATTACTCCTGAAAATATTACATAATGTTTATTATGTTTCATTGTATAATACAGAATTTGAATGATTAATTTATTTTGAATTTAAGTCAATTAATTATTCTGCTCATTCTATGTCACCTCGACTAACAGCATATTTGTCATTGTGACAAACTGAACGGAATTTAAATTATTGTATTTCACAACTTTTCGCCACTTAACAGTTTAATTTCCCAAATAGAAATTGATCATGGATGTTGGTGTGCGTTAACTTGAGGAAAGGGGTTTAATATATTTATTTATTTACCTACAACAGGTCAATTCTCTTATTATGGTACGTATTACAGAAAAATTACAGATATCAATGAAACGAGAAATGATAAACACGGAAATAATCGGGAAAGTCGGCTAATATTATGGTGGAGATGGGGATAATTGACTTCGTATTAATAATTTCGTGTACACGCACAAATTGAACTATAACTAAGCAGCCTATGACCATGTGGGAGGTGTAAAAAGTTTTGTTAGATGCCCAAGATCTCGAAAAATCTACAAAAACAATTAAACAGTTTCATTTTTTTCTATTCTGCGCTTACGAACTGAATTCAATAACTTAGTGTGCCACTACTTAGAAGACAGCTGATGTCATGCAAAGGCAAGGCTCCTAATAAATATTTACATATTACATTTTATGTTATGAAAAAACGTCTTTTATATTCTTGACGTGTAAAGAACTGTCGCGAACGGTATCAAAATATACTTCACGATGCTACAGCTGCATTGTGGAACACTGTATTTGTAAAATATTTGTAAACGAGTGAATACCGTAATACGCATTTTAAGAGAGTATTTTATTAGTTGTTCTTGAACAGTGTGTGTGTGTGCGCGCCACATATTTGAAAAACCATGTTGTGTGGTTTTGTCTTTCATTGTTTTTGGTGCTGCAGTAGTCTGTAATGGGGCAGGAACAGTTATGGAGAAGAAAATATATTATTGGGCACTACATCTTGAGTATCGATTTTAATTCTTTAATAACATATGACAACGCTTTGTGAAGAAACGTACATTTTATGTGACTTTTCTTGTAGTGGTTATGGACACTAACACCTTATAATTACGATTCCTAGGATGCATTACAATTATGATTATCTGTAATACATAAAAATATATTCCCACCCTTAAAGAAGTACGTTGTGACAAATGACAGATTTGTAAATAAATAGTCAATGTTAGAAATCGAAGGTCGTTGAAGGCTTGCAGATATTACGTGGAGGGATTGATGTATTATTTGTACACTTTTTCTGCAAGTCTTAAAGTCTAGATTAGTACCTAGACTTAAATGAGTTTCCCTGTCAATGTTTACAGAGTTGTGAGCATACTAATACCGAGGAAATTACATATGTATCTGAAAATTGTAACGCTACCCTGCGGTAATGATAAATAGTTCCTTGTATTCTTAACATACTAATTCTGGTTTAGAAGGTTCAGTTTCTTGTGTTATAAATTCATGTTACCAATTGTATGGGAAAAATTATAAGCTACAAAAATTGTTAATTAGAGGGGTGAAGTTAAAGGAATGACGTATAATAGAGAATACGTATCATGATGTGGGAAATAAACATTTTTGTCATATTCATTTATTCACACGCAGTAAGGCAATTCTCAATAATGAGAAAAATATATTGAACAAATATTGTTTTTTTGTATCCATCATTAAAGGATAAGAAAAAGTGTGCATGTATTATTTGTCTTTGTGTTGCGTTTATGTAGAGTAGGGGGAATATTGGTACAGTGAGACAGTAAGAACCGTAAGACATTTACCGTAGAACGGAAAATTTGGGCTTGGTGGTTGGTACCTAATGTGGATCACATAAATCCGTGAATACTATCTATTTCCTATGTTGCTGTTTCACAACTGCTTCTGATTTTTTGTCAAAAATATTCCATTGTTGAGAGGTAAGGAATGAACATTTTTATTTAATTTTTGCGGCCGTTCATTCAGTAAGACATAAAGTATTGGCCGAGTTTCATTATGTAACCTAAAAGTTCGTAATTTCAACAAGATAAATGATTTGGGTTTAAAGATTAAGACCAATTATGGATGTAGATAGCCAATCTGAAATACATCTGTATTTGAGAACAGTGAGCCATTAATAATGAAAAATATTGAGACAGCTGTTTTCGCAGTTAATTTATTTTTCATCCGGATTAATTGTGATTCGTTTTTGAAATCAAGTTTCCAGTATTCATAATATTTTTGAAATATATAATATCGGATTGATTAATCTAAGATTTGCAAACGCAGATATATTTCCCTTTGACTGCCATCTTTTCAATGCGGAGGATTTCTTTCCATCATTTTTCACTGATATACCTCTTAATGAAAGACTCAGCTCACAGGTTTCACTTCAAGTTAAAAGTAGACCAACAAACGCCGGCCCCTCAGATTTACTAACAAAATCTACAAATGTCTTATGTCTCTCTAGAAGTAGTAATGCAAGGTTTCCCGAAGGCTGAAGCAAAGAAAACTGACAATCACTGAAGGCGAAGAGGAAGGACAATGATAGTGGCAAACATAGAGAAATGAACATCAAGCTAAGAGAAAACCTGGACATCAGATGATATAAAGAAAAGGTTTTTGTTTGAAAGATGACAGTGAAGATGAAGTGATTTTGCAAGATTCACCTGGTGAAAATTATCTGCCCCATTTAGTTTCTGAACCTGAGTTTTTCGACATCGAAAACATGAAAAGACCATCGATCATACATGATTATGTTTTAGTGGAGTTCAAGACAAAAAAGAGAATATATTATGTAGGGGAAATTCTGTCAGTAAATGAGTCACTTGAATATGAAATTTTATTTTATAGTTTCAAACTAAATAACAAAGGGTATAGCCGAATAAGGGGATGAAAATTGTCCCCTAACCAAAACGATAATTGCAATGCTCCTACGAAAAAAGAGTAAAAAATGTCGTAGATTCACAAAAAATCAGCCTCAAAGCACAATCTTTAGCAGAGATACGAGAAACGCGTTTTTCATGTTTTCTTTTTTTCTCAGCTTCTATTGCATTTATCAGTCTCAAAACAATCGGAGAGACGGGGAAAAGTAGTTGAATTTTAAGGTATTTTGGCAACAAATTCTGACATCGAATTCAAATAAAAAAAATGAATAAATTTTTGAAATTAATTTTTGACTTAATAACGGAGTACTATCTCAATTCCCCTAGAATGTGTCTTATAACATCCTATAATATATATTTTTTCAGATTTTTAAACAATGTGGACGATAGTTAAAACAAATTAAAACCAATTTTATCAGTTCAAAAACTTGAAAAACGTACCAAAATGTGGTTGGGAGAAACACTTTTACCAATATTTAAACATACATTCAATCACGACATTTAACTCGAAATATTATATGTTACATCATTTATGAACCCAAATCAATCGGACTGTCCATGGCGGAAAGACATGGTTGGGTTACCGCGTATCCAACTTCAGCTTCAAGCACCAGTTTGGTGTCACAATATTAGCGTGAATTTTATTTGCCAAAATTATCACAGTCGCAATTGCAAGTCATTAAAACAGATATTCCAAATATTGCATCTTTTATTTCAATGATACCTTCATCCAGTTATTTTTGGTTAGTCACCCTCTAAAATTGTCACTTTACACCACTTCCAAAATGTTTCTAAACACTTCTCACAACCGAAGTGCGTCACGTGCGTCACGCTTTTCAATTGTGCTGCGGTCACGTGGTTCGTGGCGCAAACTGGCGCTGCGCAGAACGAGCAAAAATCGGTGCATTAGAGGAGCTCACCTAACACTTTCCACCATAGGAATATGGGTGAAACGACATTATTGTGAACGTACCAACGGAAGTCGCAGCCTGGGATGCTGCTCCTACACAGCTGCACTCAGTTATCATTTGAAACACGCTCGTTACTTGGCGAAAATTGACGAAAACTGTCCGAAATTTTGAGTAGACTGTTTATGCATAAACGTACGCGTGATCCCAGTTATTGAAATAGACAGTGAAAATGCTTAATTGCCTATGATTGTCCAATTGTCAATAATTAATAAACCTACAACTGAGTAATTTGGTTTATATTATAAACAAATTACTAATATACCTAAACCCTAGTAATTCGATTTACATTCGAAACAATACATAAATCTAAAAGCAAAAGGGGTTTGGTGATTATATTTCGATAATATAATTACTTTTCACATAAAGACAAACTTTTGTCAGCAAAAAGGTGTAACAAAATACTTTTCTCAGTGAGACTTTTCAATAATTTCAATATAAATTGTAGAAACATGGGTAAAAAATTCCTATCATATTTTGGTGCGAATTTCAATTTTTTAACTAATAAACTTGGTTTTAATTGTTTTTCACTATTGTCCACACTGATTAAAAACCTGAACAAAATATGTTTTAGAATGTTATAAGACACATTCTAGGGGGAAAACTAAGACAGTACTTCATCGTTATCACGTCGAAAATTCATTTCAAAAATGTATTTTTTTCTATTTGAATTTCGCGTTACAATTAGTTGTCAAAAATACCTTAAAATTCAACAACTTTTCTCCCCCTCTACATTTTTTTCAGACTGATAAATGCAATAGAAGCTGAGAAAAAAATAAAACATGAAAAACACGTTTCTCGTAATATCTCAGCAACAGCATGTCCTACGACGCTGATTTTTTGTGAATCTACGGCATTTTTATTTTCTTTCGTATGCGCATCGCGATTATCGATTTGATTTGGGGCCACTTTTCATATTTTCATTTCATTCTGATATGCCCTTTTGTATGTCTGTTTTTCCTTACATTTTTTTCATTGACAAGAAATGGATAGAAGTGCTTTTGCGTAACCTCACACCACATGGGAAGATAAAAGGACAGCAATCTGCTATTTCATATCCTACATTTTGCTTCTTATGATGTTCGCAAAGATTTATGACATTGTCTCATTGTTCCTACTAGTGCTGTCTCACTGTTCTCAGAATCAGATTCTCAAGATTTCAGTGAGGCAATTTCATTTTCAACTTTTAGTACATCGATGATTTATCAGTTATTGTTATAATCAGTTATTGTTGTCAGACATTCATGTATACCTTGCACAAAAAGAAGAAATAATCTGTTATGTGAATGTATTTCTTTAAATTCCACGCTTTTTGAGTTCCTCATAACATCGAGGCAAACGTTGAGCTTCGACATAAGATAGCAAAATTGACAGTGAGCATGACACGGGATATTATTCTGAGGGGATTTAATGTCGATCGGTAACACTTTGTCAACAGTTTCAAAACAATTATTTTCAACGAAACTTTAAGTAGAGTGACTCGGTTGTGGTCTTGTTTACGTGGGAATCCCATTTCATATTATTGTTAAAAATATTTCTAAGTAAATGTTTATTCAAATGTAATGTAATGTAATGTAAATGTAATGTAAATGTTTATTCAAAATGACAATTTATTAATCTAGTATGTCAGGTTGAGTTTCGACCATCTTAAAAAATTGCGTTAATGTGTAATGGTGCAGGATTCACCGAAAGACCGTTTACTTCCATCAATGCCTCAACCTTTAATTTACTAAAAGTTTACCTTTAACAATAACCACACTAACTAAACAGTGCGAGCAGTAAAAATACTTGAAAAAGAACCATTGGAAAGACATTCAGTTTCTAAATGAAGGATATTATAGATGAGGGTACGAGAACGCAGGTGTCTGAATTGCTTAAGGTAAGACTAAAAACACTTCGCGCTGGCGCTATCTCATCGCCGCAAAGCATGCAATTGGCATTTATGTCTCAACATATCGATTTATGTGTAACCCGATACATTTTATTCCTTATATTTTTATTTAATTGGTTTACAATTACATCTTTCAATCACGAGTCTCAGCTTATTGGCCGAGTAATTTTGTATCGGCGAAGTGTAAAAGGCGTCATCTTCCCGATAGAAATTCCGTTAACTGGAACCTTCAACCAAGGTCATTGAAAGGATAATTCTCGAAACAATCGTTAGAGAGCAATAACAAGGGTTCAGAAAAGAATATAGATGTGACAGGTAAATGTGAAGTATTCCAGATTTTCCATAATTTGGAACAATTTGCTATGTTTTTGAGGTAAAATTGAATTCCACGAAATGCTGAGTTTCCGGTTGCATAAGAGGAAAGTATCGATTGCAATGAGCTGAGTAACCTATATTACTGGTAGGAATAGCAGCGACGTTGAAATTAAATAAGGAGACAAAGGGATCCTTGTGGAACACAAACAAGAACAGCCCGACGTCATGGAATAAACGAGTTGAGACGTAAAGAGAATGTGCAACTCAATAGAAAGCTTATATAATGTTATATTGATACAATGGTATTCCAATTTTCCATAATTTCAAATTTAATCAATCGTGCCACGTCTGGGCGACGTCTAAGAAAACTTCAAGCAGGTGAAAACCTGATTGAAATGAAAAATGAATTTCTTCTGTTAATCTTAATAACTGATGCGTTTTGAAGGTTTCTCTCTGAAGATTTATCTGAAAAACAAAAAACAAAAGAAAAAAAAACGGCAACTGCTTCGTGAATGAAATTTTTGGTTTTTTAATACAAGTTTTTTGAATTTTTTTAGAAAAATGGGAATGAACTAATTAGTCTGTAATTAAAAGGAAGATTCAATATTTGTGAGGTTTAGGATGTTCCCTTATTCAAAAGAAGAACGTTGTCAAAAGAACGGACGAAATACTAATATGAACGAAAATTATCATAATTTTAAATTATATCAAAGAAAAATTCCACGTCGAATACAAAGCCTCAAGTAACAAAATCTTCCTAAAACATATTTCTGTTCTACAAAAGGTTAAAAAAAGAAAGGTTTAATGGGATATGCATCTATCCTGAACAGTATACGAAAGCGTCTGAACAGCTGGTGCATACACGGGATGGTTAAATTACAATTTTCTCCGTCAAAAATTTTGCATTACCTCCGGAATTATACATTTTTACTCAAATATGGTGTAAATTGTACTTTAGATATTGTTTCAAAAATAATGGTGGCACTTCATGTTACTTTAAAAACTGAAATTTGTAGAATGTAGGGAAAACGTATGGATGTTAATGTAATGTCTATGTTGCTCCGTAAGTTGGCAGCCCTCCCTAAATGCCAAAGGGAGAAGCAGCGACGGGCGCGGCAGGTGCCGGGAGGGAGGGACCACGTTCGCGGAGGGGTTTCATTTGTTACACGGAGCTTAGCGAAGAGTGGCGGGGCAGGGCGGAGCGTCGGGTGGCCCCGCGGCCCGCCACGGCGGGGACGGCGGCTCAGCCCGGGCTGCGGCCTGCATAATAAATGGGCGATGATTAAGCTGTTAATAACATGTCGACACCTGTATTAGGAACGCAAGCCTGAGAATTATTCAGAGGCGGTGGCGCGCACGCCCAGCTGCCCGCGATGCGCCGTCCGCCCCGCGCCCGCCGCGCACCCGCCCCCAAATAAATGAAGGCACGACGCCGCGGCCTTTGTTCGCGATCTGTTTCGCGTATTAACCAAATTCGAAATAAAGGCGAGCCGCGGCTGCCCGTGGGCAACGCAAGGCTTTGCTGGGGCGGAGGGAGCACGCGGGATGACGCGCAACATGATAAACAGCCTCACGCCTGGATTGGGCCAACGCCGCTCCCCGTCCTGCATTGCTCCCCGACCTGCGCCGCTCCACGCCCGTGGCCGATGCCCGCCCTGCGCCACCCCCGCCCCGCCCCGCCCCCGCCCTGCGCCGCTCCCGCCCTAGTCCCCCCTGCGCCGCTCCCCGCCCTGCGGCTCCCCGCCCTGCGTTGCTCCCCGCCCTGCGGCTCCCCGCCCTGCGTTGCTCCCCGCCCTGCGTTGCTCCCCGACCTGTGCCGCTCCCCGACCTGCGCCGATACACGCCCTTCGCCGATGCCCGCCCTGCGCCACTCCTCGCCCTATGTCGCTCCCCGCCCCGCGCCCCTCCCCGCCGTGCGCCCTCCCCACACTGCGCCGCTCCTCGCCCATCGCCGTTCCCCGACCTGCGCCGCTCCCCGCCTGCGCGCTCCCCGCCCTGCGTTGCTCCCCGCCCTGCGTTGCTCCCCGCCCTGCGTTGCTCCCCGCCCTGCGTTGCTCCCCGCCCTGCGTTGCTCCCCGCCCTGTGTTGCTCCCCGCCCTGCGCCTGCTCCCGCCCTGCGTTGCTCCCCGCCCTGCGTTGCTCCCCCCCTGCGTTGCCCCGCCCTGCGTTGCTCCCCGCCCTGCGTTGCTCCCCGCCCTGCGTTGCTCCCCGCCCTGCGTTGCTTCTCGACCTGTGCCGCTCCCCGACCTGCGCTGCTCCACGCCCTTCGCCGATGCCCGCCCAGCGCCGCTCCCCACCCTGAGTCACTCACCGCCGTGCGCGCCCACGCCGACCTGCGCCGCTCTCCGCCCTACGTCGTTCCCCGTCCCGACGCGCATCGCCCCGCCCCGACCCGCCGTTTCCGCCATCGGGATCCCGCGCACCACGCCTCGCGGCGTATTTCTAATCGCTTTCGGCGCAGGTTGTCAGTTATATCTTACCTAGGATTGAAAAATGGATACAGTATTCACTGGTAACTAATGAAAATTAAAATATTAACAAGCAGACTATCTCCATTTTCTATGTTGTTAAATTGTTAATCCAAATACAAAAATTAGGTTGTATGATATTATTTGCAAGTGCGAGTTAAAATTAGGTTAATATTAACTTAAGCAAATTAAGCAAATGCTATACTATGCTATCTGCATGTTAATATTTACAACTACTGTAAAAAATGAATCTATGCTTAATGTTCATAAATGTACTAGTCTCTAGAAACTCTTGAAAGACACTTCTCAGATTGCAAATCGTAACACATGGCAAAATTAATCCAAAATAAATATAGGATACATATTGGAATATTGGGCCTATCCTCTCGTAGCCGAGGGAGTCCCACCCTGGGGTCTTAGAACTAATGATCTTGCAACCTCACGCGCTTCCTCGCATAATTAGTAACGGCTACAAAATATTATAATACAACATCAACCTCCAAAAATGTTTTAAAACATTAAAGTTTTGTCCGCGCTGGGGTTCAAACTCATTAGAACATGGTCATTAGACCTAACACGCCAGTCGTTGGGAAATGTTGCCTAAGACGATTTTAAAATACAAAATTGTAAATGTTTTGTTTTCAGAATTTATATAAAGTGTTAAAACCTGATCATAAATGTTTCTATGGACATTTTTCTACAAAACATAACCAGTGAACAGAATTAAATAAACCCGTGGCCTCCTACGACTTGAGAAAAAACGAGTACAAATAGACACAAATTTGCACTTATTCTATGCTTGTTGGATTATGATAACACAATTCGACAGTTACAATACGTTTACAAAAATAGCTTCAAAGTTTACTAAAATGTTGAACATAAAATTGAATCAAATGAATAGTTAAAATCTACCACTTCATTTGACAGATTATTACTTTCCATTAATTTATTCCAAATTGTCTTTTAAACTTTTGCTTCTCAGGGGTTTCCTGTACCCTTTCGTCCTAACATACAATCCTTGAAGTTAATTGAAAAGGTTTTGTACAGAATACTAAACTTAAGAATAAACATGAAAAATCGCAGTAATATTTGAAAATCTTTTAAAATTTCCTTCATGGGTAATCACTGTCTTAAAGTTCGCTAAAAAATTATAATAATTATAAGATACTAACATTAGGTATGTGAATTGTAATTTACACAATACATGATAAACTATTTTAAAAAACTTAAATATCGATGATATAGCATAGCAAATACTATGCTAGAATGCTAAACGCATTCTATTATCGATCGTCCTCGTTGGCTAGCTTGGCAATTTCGGAGGGCGAGCGGGCTGCTTACCTGCCTGTGAAATCTACACGTTGAACTTTGTAAAAGATCGGAACTGTGGGAACCACTCGTTCCTGACTGTTCTCTGCAGTATCGGCGGACAGGTTTCTGAGGCAGTTCGTTGAATGTTTCGGCGTGTTTCGCTTCTGACAAGTGCCCTGAGGTCTTGAAAAGGAGAAAATAATTAATATAGAATATGCGACCTAGTGAACGGAGACGCGGGAGACTGCGCAAGAGCGAGCAAAGGAAGGGAATATCGTGGTGGGAACGGCGTGGGAGAGAACGGCGTGGGGGAGGAGTGCGTGGTAGTAGGAGCAGGGCGATGATAGGCGAACGCAACGCCGCAACGCGGCGGACCCGGCGCCTTGTCACGGCGCATCGGCCAAAGCGGCGGGGGGTGGGGGCAGTGACTGGATTTTTGATTGATTTTTTCGTGTTTTCGGGCGCGTCAACGGCTTTGGTCATTAGTGCCGTTAGTGTACTGTATGTTTTTTTTTCGGGAGATGGCGGTGATCTTCCCCTGCTGGATGGTGGGATGCGGCACCGACCTACTTTCGCCTAGTGGGGTTTCCCCCTAACCAAGACTCTCCCACCAGCGGGGCACCGCGCCAGCCGGGACAAGCCTTAAGTTCCCGACCGATCTTCTGGAATATGTGGTTGTGTAGTGCATGTTAGTGTAAGTGTGTGAGTGTGCAAGGGGAGAGGATAGGACAAGGAAGAGGAAGGAGAAATCGCGCGCTGTCCGTGGCCCGTTTGGTAGGGTACTGCTCCGGCATTCGCCTGGTGTTGATCGGAGAAACCACGGAAAACTACCGATCAGAGCAGCCGGCCGCTAGAATTCTCTTCCAGACAGCGACTGAATTCGACCTAGCTGAAAAGCTAGTGTCGAAAATCCTGCCCCGTCAGGCTCGGCCTAGGACCTAGGACCTCCCGGTCAGAGGCGCTGAAGTGTCAACAGTTGATGCACTGAGCCTCCCAGTCAGTGATTGGAGATATATATGCGTTTCGCAGGCGAGGGGAAGTCGGGGTGAAGGGGTAGAGGCGAGGATGGCGACATGGGTGGACGCGAGGAGGAGGGCGGAGGTTTGGGGAATTGGGGAGGCGAGGGCGGAAGCGAGGACGAAGGCGAGAGTCGAGGAGACGGCGGTGGGGAGAACGGTGGAGAGCGAGCATGGTAGGGGCGCAGGCACCAACCTCCTGGACCCGATGCACTCGCACAATACACTGCAATTGGGGCTTTGTGCAAAGTTCGAAACAAGATGGTATTTGGAAAGGGGCCGCGAGAATATGATTGTAGTCTGACTGCGCAAACAAGATATCGGAGAGTAACAGGGTGACTCGTGGCCAGGGGCAAAGACGGGTGGCCGGCTGGTAGAGCAGGGATGGTCGGGCGGGGGTGGGAGGAGAACGGGTGGGGAGGAGCGGCCCCTGCGGCGGCCAGTTGGCACCGCCTGTGGCCTTCACTCTCCCTTCACCGCCAACGCACAAGGCATTAAACACTCCGTCAGCCGGAGGTCACTGATACTCCCCATTACTCCCAGGCGTGTTCGAAAGATCAAAGCTTCGATATTCCACTCCAGCATTCCCATTGAGAACACCTGCGGAAGCCTCCGTTGGCGGCAGGGCCCCTCTCCCGCTCTCGGCCCCGCTACCGCCCACGCTACCGCCCACGCTACCGCCCACGCTACCGCCCACGCTACCGCCCACGCTCCGCCCACGCTCCCGCCCACGCTCCCGCCCACGCTCCCGCCCACGCTCCCGCCCACGCTCCCGCCCACGCTCCCGCCCACGCTCCCGCCCACGCTCCCGCCCACGCTCCCGCCCACGCCCACGCTCCCGCCCACGCTCCCGCCCACGCCACGCTCCCGCCCACGCTCCCGCCCAGGTTCCGCCCACGCTCCCGCCCACGCTCCCGCCCACGCTCCCGCCCACGCTCCCGCCCACGCTCCCGCCCACGCTCCCGCCCACGCTCCCGCCCACGCTCCCGCCCACGCTCCCGCCCACGCTCCCGCCCACGCTCCCGCCCACGCTCCCGCCCACGCTCCCGCCCACGCTCCCGCCCCCTCAACGCCCCGCGCTGCGGCCCTTGCCACTCTGTCTCCTCTGGCTTTGTGCCCGGCTACCGTTAGATTAGTGGTGATTTTCAATCCGAAAAGAGATCTTTAAATTCTTACAGACCTTACAATACATTCTAATTATTTTAATTAATTATTTCCCTTGCATTCAAAGTGAGTGGTCAGAGACGCGGGGAGTGGGTGAAAGGGCTGTGGCTTAATTTGGAATTTCGTGCCGGGTAGCGAGACTACGTCTTCGCTTTCGTCTGCTCTTCTTTCCACGTCCTTCTCTGTCCCACTCCTCTCAATCGATAGTTTTTGCCCTCCTCGTCACTCCTCTTGCCCGATTTTTGTCCAATGAGCCATCTACACGTTTCTTCTCTCTGCACATTTTATCCCCGCCCGTTCCCTTCACCGTATCTCCTTTTCTTCGCTTCACACCACTACAATTTCTTCTGTCAAACCACACAGAAATGCATAATTTCCAACACGACATATTACATAATTGATATTTGTGAAATTATTTACACAATAAAACTAGTGGTGTTAAAACAGCATACACTTTATCGCGTGTTATTTCTCCAATATCGCGAGTTCCTCTCTCACTCTCCGTCCGTGGTCAACGCACGTGCCAAAACTATTCTGGCGGTTTTACCCAAAATCGGTATTCCCATTGGATATATCGATCTGAACGAACTCGAGGCCCTAAGACTCTGAAACACTTAACATGCCTCAAAAGCATTTTAAAAATTTTCTCAAAAATATCTGTTTTTTATTTGAATAGTTTCATCTGTTAAAGCAGAATACTGTGTAGGTGGCAAATTCGTTGATCTTCCTGAATTTTCGAAAACCATAAACGTTAAAATTGTTTCCAAAATTACTACAACTCCAATAATGAAGAAAGGTTTTTTTTCATACTGAAATGTGTTCATTAAAACAGGTCTTGAAATAAGGTTATGTAAATTTTTTCAACAATATTAGTAGTTTTTGCGTAATTTCTCGTAAAATAGGTAATTTTTATACATATTTTTCTTCGTTTACAGCAAAGAACGATAAAAAATTGGTGCTTGACCCATTTCGGAGAACTCTCGGTATTTTTTAAAAATTACAAACAACCATGAAAAATTAATGTAGCTTAATATTGTTTGTAGTCGTTTTAAACACACGTGTATCGCTTCGCTCATGCAGTAATTATTTTGGTCGAACGCAATTTCATAGGAACAAGGCTTTATCTACTATTGCTACGCTACGCGGAAAAACAAAAGCGAGCCTCATATTTTTGGCGAAATAGTGACTCTGGTCACAAAATCAAGTCGTTAACGCGCTAGCGATGTTTAATAATTTCCAAACGTTCTATTCAATTTGAAAAGAACAGTAGATTTTTCCTTTAAATTTGACTCCCTTTCCTAAAATCCATCTTATTAAAGAAATTATGAAAGCATTAAAGAGTGAAAGTAAAATACTACGATAACAATGTGATGTTTTCCCCTACTTAGTAAATGAACTAGAACAGTATTCAAGGAGAGAACTTTATTGTGCACGGCCCTTCAGAAAACAAATTTGAATATGCCTGCATATAAATTAACATTATCTCTAAATCTATTGGTAAAGCCACTCTAGATCAGAATGTCAGTGTAGTTTTCGCCGGCCATCAAATTCGTAGAAGGCTAGTCCTGTCGCATTTCAAAATGATCCAGTCGCAAAGAATGGTTGAAGCTTTTTCATGAAGAATCTAAGAAAAGAAATAATGTCTCAGGATTCCCTCTACACCTGCTGTCTTAATAATTTCCCGCTGGACGACTAAGTGCTGGAGATCATCTGACTGCAGCCCCTACAGAATTCTTGAATGCGATCAGAGATGCGGCCAACTAATTTAACTGTTCTATATACGGAAAAAATTTGCAAGAAAAATGTAGGATAATTAGAATTTTCACCCTCATAGATAGCCATGTGCTAACTACACGTACCCCACTTGTGGTTACACGCCCATGGCCGCAAGGCCTTGGTAGGCCTTAGCTCGTAAAGATCTGTTGTGCCAAAGTACATACATACATTCGTACATACATACTCTCTTAGATAACGATTCACGGTAAGACTGAATTATTAATATGCTATATAGCAGTTGGCAGTATTACTTTAATACATCCGCAAAATTATCACTAACAGGCTATCTATGAGTGTGAAAATTCTAATTATCTTACATTTTTCAATTTTCTTGCAAATTCTTTCCGTATATAGAACAATTAAATTAGTTGGCTGCATCTCTGATCGCATTATAAATGCGCTTTATTTACTCTGCCGTGTAAGGGAAATATAGGGCATGTAAATTTAAAATATCTATACCACGGTCATTTCAGAAGACATGGCAACTATTTAAATATTCCTAATAACCGCATATGCGGTTATTATACTATAAATATTTGAACAAACAGTACGGAATGCGACTAGCCGATGACGTCTGAGTGCTTTGGTAGACAACACATGCAAACGTTAGTGTCCTAGATACTGTGTTCCCAGATGGATGTTACTAAAGTTGAACAGCGTCCATAAGTATAGATTCAAGGATTTTTGCCAGTAGAATCAGAAATTGAAAATCGTCTGGTGTGTTATACTGAGTTAAGCATGATTCGGCTGTGGTATTCTCCCCCTCCCAGTTTCAAAGCAGCTGGGCAGTGCAAAGCTCATGGAAGTGGGGAAATAAGGTGTGGATCGCCGGAGTAAGGACGATATGGTCGGCAACCTTGTGAAATGTTTTAGTTCTGGCCCTTGTCGCCTTGCAAATTGGATATCCTTGACCTATAGGAACAAACTGTATCCACCCATTCCTTATATGCGTTTTGTCCGTGGCGAGAACACGTTTCTTTTGCGGCGCATGATAATACTTTGTTTTTACTATGTAATAAGCCTAAAATACTAGCTAAAAGTAGATAAATTTCAAGTATTGATAAATTTATTTCAAGTAAAATTAATAGGGAAATTCTTTGTACAGAAGTCAATTTTTTACTGGAATTTTGAATGAAGGAACAAATTTCTTTCTAGGAATTGTACAGAGCAATAAAATTACTGTTTGTGGTTTATTCACTTACGCGTTTATTATGCAATTTCCTGTTTATTATAATGGTATCAGTGAATTTTTGTAACTCACATCTCCGGCCAAACAAAGTAGCGAGCAAGTCCCTTCATAATCGAGCAAACGAACTCTACCAGGCTAAGGCTAACAACCCAATGTGTTTAACCACTGCAACACATTGGAAAAAGTGGATAGCCGAAAGGCGGTTGGCGGGGTCCGTCGCTGTGAAAACGCAGTCGCATTTGATTTGGTCGAATCCAAACACTAGTGGACATTTGCCGAAGGGAAGGGAAGATTGCCGCTGGCTCATCAACGATTCACTGAGAGTTCGCGTCAGCGGCCGCGGGCAGGCGGCATGTGTTGGCGTTAGCGGTTACGCCGAGCCCGCCCGCGTCCCCGCCCCCGCCCCCGCCGCCAACACCACTGTTACGTTCATCCCTGTCTCCCTCGCCGCTCCCAAAACCTCGCCACAAATCCTTGCAAACTGTCAGACTGCAACGCCACCGCCCGAGGCTATCCCGCTCATCATTCCAGCCCACTACACCGCCATCGCTAACACCACTGCTACCGTTGCCTGTACTGCTCCCTTGACTGTCCTTGTGGTCGTCACCACCACCATCACCATCACTATTACCATTATCACCATCATCACCATCACTATTACCATCATCACCATCATCATCACCATCATTATTACCATCATCACCATCATCATCACCATCACCATCACTATTACCATCATCACCATCACTATTACCATCATCACCATCAACATCACCATCATCATCACTATTACCATCATCACCATCACTATTACCATCATCACCATCACCATCACTATTACCATCATCACTATCATCATCACCATCACCATCACTATTACCATCATCACCATCACTATTACCACCTCACCATCACTATTACCATCATCACCATCACTATACCATCACCATCACCATCAACTATCACCACATCACCATCACTATTACCACCATCACCATCACCATCACCATCACCATCATCACCATCACCACCAAAACTACTACCCAAACACACAACCATCATTACCACCATTGCAACGAGTACCATCCATGTCATATTTCGTCATCGCCATAATCACCATCGCTAACGTATTTAGTGCAACTGTCTCAGTTGCTGGCCAGTGCCAGTTCAGTAAACAGTCTCATCGTCACGTGCGTGCCGCCATCGCCAGTGTCCCCGGCGGCGGCCCCGCACCGGAGTCAAAGGCTGCGGGCGGAACGGCACTTCGCTATTCAAATAGTGTTGTAGTTGACTCGGTCGCCGCGAGGCGGGGCGGGGAGGGGAGATGCTGGTGCCAATGACATCGATTAGTAGCATCGGATGCGGAGGCGGAGGCCCAGAGTCCGATGCCCCAGCCACGCCCTCTTTCTACAACTCTCAAGTGTCTTTGTTTCACCAGTTACCATCAACACAAAACGAAAGAAGTCCCGCGAAGATGTGCAAGCGGGCACTTGGCAATACTCTAAATGATTAATAGCAGATGATTAATATTGTAACAATATCCGTCCACTTCGAAACCTATATATTCAGCGCTCCAGATGGGTTCGTTAGCAACTGTGAAATTTGCCACTTGAACGGCGGAAAGCTCGCGGCAAATGCCGAATGTTTCGAAGCGACATCCTCCAAATCGCGTGTCATTTGCGCCCGGCGGAAACGCATATGTCTACATTGCATGCAGAACTAGTACCGTCACGTCGGTTTTCATTTTGTTTCGCATTTAGCACACCACAGACATCTACATCATCTGGGCTGATTATATAGGTTTTACTATAGTTGTCCCATGAGCTGCACGATTTTTTTTGTTTTTTTATTTTTATTTTTATATTGTGTGACATTACATATTCAGTTTACATGTTAACTGTGCAAATGTTTGATGGACTTAATCTATCTTATCCTAACTTCAATTAACTGAAAATTATACACATTACAATTATTTTAAAAAATATAAAGCGGGAGAGGATGCAGGAAGCACCTCAGATAAGTATTATTCCAGGTTTGCGAACATTTTATAGAATGAGTGAAGTGGATATCTGTTTTTAATTCTTGTTGGATAATTGGGGGTTTTGCCCAGTTTATAGAAGGATGATGCTTGAATTTGGGGAAGGTTTGTGTAGAAGTTGTGTGCAAGATAGGCCATTTGAATTTTTATTGTGTTTATATTCAAATCATTATGTAGTTGGTTGTTACTGATGAACCAAGGTGCTTTTGTAATTAATCTTAATATTTTATTTTGGATCACTTGCATTTTGTTTAGATTTGTGTTGGCAGCGTTGGTCCAGATGGGGCAAGCATAAAGTAGAGTCGGCCGGATTATTGATTTGTAGAGTAATAGTGCACTAGATGTGGAGAGGTGGCTGTGTTGATTCAGTAAGGGTCGTAGTTGAATTAGTTTAGTTTTGGCCTGCTGAGATTTTACCTGTATATGTTGCTTCCAGTTGAGTCGAGTATCGAAGTTTAAGCCCAAGTATTTTATTATTTTGTTTGTCGGTGTCCAATTAATGGTATCGTTATTTATGGAAAGTGGAAGAGGGTGTGTGAATGGTTTTAATGTGAATGTTTTTGATACAGATTTTGTAGGGTTTAACTTTATTTCCCTGATATTAGCCCAATTTGCAAGTAAATTTAAATGATTTTGAAGCTGTGTTTGAAGAGTTTTTAAAGAGTTCCCTGAGATGTAGAGTGCAGTGTCATCGGCAAATTGAGCAGTGTTGATTCGTGTTGAAGTGGGAATATCTGCGGTGTATATATTAAACAACAAGGGGGAAAGTGGTGAACCTTGGGGAACCCCTGCAGCAATTTTCCTTGGATTAGAGCAGTGGCCCTCGACTGACACTGAAAAATTTATATTTGTGATATAGCTACGAATTACAAATAATAGATATTTAGGTGTACTTATTGAAAATAATTTAAAATAGAGAGCTAGATGCCATATTCTGTCAAATGCTTGCGAGACGTCTACAAAAGCAGCTATGGTATGTTGTCCCTTTTGGAATGCAGTGTGAATGTGTTCCGTAAGCCTTAGTAGTTGGTGGGTGGTAGAGTGTTGTGATTTGAAGCCGAACTGGTGCTGAGGTATACTGTTTGTTTTCTTGATATATTTGTTAATCTGAGAGTATTAATTCTCTAAGATTTTTGACATTATAGGTAGCAGGCTGATAGGTCTGTAATTTTCTGCTTTTGAGTGATTCTTGTTTGGTTTAGCTATTGGGTGAATGACCGAGTGTTTTTATATTTGAGGAAAATACCCTGTTCTCAAAACAGAATTGTAAATATTATTTAGAAAGACAATGGCGTTTTCCGGTAGATTTTTTAAAATGATTGTATTGATCCGATCGTGGCCTGGTGCTTTTTTATTTGGCATATCCTTTATTATTTTTCTTATTTCATTGGGGGATATGAATTGTATTGGGTGGGGAACATTATATAGGGGAGCATTGAACATTTTCAGAATTTCATCGTGTTTGGGATCTTTAGGGGAATTGTTAGGGGTAAATGTGTCAACAAAGTGGGAGGCCAGTACTTCAGCCTTTTCCCTTGGGGAGTATTTTTTACCATCACTAGTTGCTAATGGGGGAATATTTGTTCTTTTTTTTAAGAGTTTCTTGGTAAATTGCCATAGTGAGTTGTTTTTAGTACTTAAGTTATTGATATATAAATTGTATTGTTCTTGTTTATATTTATTAAGAACCTTTTACAAATATTATTTAATAGATTTAGTTCTTTTTTAAAGAAGGAATTCTTAAGGAATTCCAAAGTCGTCTTGTTTTATTTTTAATACGGATTAAGTTAATTATATTAGATGGGAGCGGTTTATGTAGTATTTTGTTAGTATCTAAGATTTTTTCAATGTGACTGTTGTTAATTGTACTGATTTTTTTTGGAGTTTGTTTCTTTTAAGTACTTCCAATTAATGTTGTATGTATTTAAGGTTGGTGGGGGAGATGGGGGAGGATTTTCTACGCGAGTTGATATTATTACTGGTAAATGATCTGATTCTAGTTCATGATACGTTGTAGATATGAATTCTGTTTTAATATGTGACTGCTATGTCAAGTATGTCTGGACTTTTGTTTGGATCGTATGGGTAGTACGTGGGTTCAGTTGGTGCTAATATGTCAAGATTTTGGTTCCTTTTTATGTTGTATAAGTATCTGCCAGCGGGATTCGTAGACCGACATCCCCATGAGGTATGTTTGGAATTTAGATCACCAGCAATAATGAATGGGTATGGTAGTTGTAATAATGTGGAGAAGTTGCTGCTATTCATTTTTATATTTGGAGGTTTATATGCAGTCACTATTGTTAATATCCTGTTATTATTATACTTTACAGTTATTCCTACTTTTTCGAGATCGGGCGTGTGTAGTAGAGTAATATGGTATGCTGTTTTTTATTAATATTATGACCCCTCCTCCTTTCGAATTTTATGAGCTGCACGAGTTCACTCCTTCCTTTACGTTCCGTTGGTTTTCAATCATTTGATTTTCTTGACCTTGTACTGTAACGGTGAGTATCCTATTGTTTCTTCCATATTATTTGTGCCTTTCCCCGTCCTCGCCCCTCTTTTTTGTCACGACAGGTGACATGAACGCGGTGTGCAGCACGAGAGCGCGCGGTGCCAGGGTGGGGCAGCGAGCCGCGAAGAATGGCATAGATAATGTTCGTTTCTGTTAATCGGTGGAGCGGCTGTGATGAAGCGTCAGGTCCGTTTCTGTTCACAGTTTAATTTTTACCACGATGACAAGTACCAGTGTAAGTCGAGACGTTATATCTCTATGCCTCGCTCTTTTGTACGCGGTGCTTGAATAATAATATTAATTGTCATGACCGGCCGCACGTAATCAAAAGTGCCGCCACGGAATGACGTCAGCACGGTGTTACCGCCCCTGGCGGCTGTGGGCAACAGTCCGCTCGGAACAGCCGTGCCCGGCTGTGCGGCCGTCACGCCTGAGCGGGCGGGGATAAACTCGACCCGCCCCTACTACGCAGCCAGTCAACGGGCCTACGGCCCGGGGCCGCTATAAGAGGGCCTCGGCGCAACGCTGAGGCAGATAGCAAGCGACGGTGGTAGTGCAGAGAGCTGACTGTATTGCGGTGTATAGTGTAGAGAGAGACGACGACGAAAGCTGTGCTACGATTTTGGACTTCCCTTCTGCTATTTGGTGACTCGGCATTGTTTGGTATATCTCCTGGTTTATGACGACACGGCTACGTTCTCTCTGCAAGTTCTCCTGGTTATTCGGCACTACGGCATTGTACCTGGTTTTGGCAATAAATTTGTTTTTAGAACCCTGGTGTGTTTATTTGGATACTTCAACAATAATAATAACAATAACAATAACAAAAATAATAATAATAATAATAATGTAATAACACCAACAACCAATTGTAAACAAAGAGGCACAGAAACATTTTAAATACGAGTTTTGAAATCGAAATCAGGCGAATGTGGGGCGTAACAGAACAGGACGTCTCGATAGTTATGGGAGTTCTAATATTTGTTCCGCAAAATTTGTGTAACTAGTTGGCTGAACTCCCAGGTCATTCAAAAGGCTGGGTTGCGCAATATATTGCTATATTTGGAACATCCACATTTTCGGAAATTATTGTAGAGGCACCGACTGTTCCTAGATCTGCTCCTTAGAAAGTTGTTTGCAACCTGGAGTAGAGTTTATATTCAATCGACTTATAACATTAGGTCGAGAAGGAGATTATTATTATAATAATAATTAATATAATAATAATAATAATTAATATAATAATAATAATAATTAATATAATAATAATAATAATTAATATAATAATAATAATAATTAATATAATAATAATATAATAATAATAAAAATAATTTTTGTGGAATGTCATGTACGACAATCTACTCCACATAAACACTCTCTTAGATACCCAACTTCGCGTACGAGGAATTAGGACGCGTATTAGGAGGAGAACGCTGAATGAAGACCTGAAAGTGGACATCTGTCCATTAAACTTGGTGCAGTAAGATAAGAGAAAGACTCGAGTACTATCCAAGAATACCTGACATTAGCCATGAAAAGGAAAGAAGAACGACTTCGTTTTTAAACTGAAGTAAGAGCTCAGCTACCTGCTTGTCGCTCCATGAAGCAATGTCTCGCGATGGTTCCCGTGGAGTGACATATGGGCACAAGAAGAGAGAGGTTTTTTTAGTGGGTATACCACCGAGAGTGGGAGTCCCACACACCAGGGATTATACCACCTGAATCCCTGACGGTGCTTAATGCATTTTTTCCTCTCGCCAAAAAAATAATAATAATAATAATAATAATAATAATAATAATAATAATAATAATAATAATAATAATAATAATAATAATATTACAGTTCTCGCATTCTCCCGTTTATTCAGACCTATTATATTACTTAGACTATGTTGCACAATGCACAATGTTAGATATAACGTGTTAATGACATAGTATTTCGGACACGTTATAAGTTATTTAGTGTTTGGAAAGCTGAAATCTCATATGAAATCGTTACTTTCTTTGTTTACCGAAAAGAAAGGAAAAAATAGTGTATAATGAAAACGGAAGCAAAAACCTAAAACTCAAATTCAAATGAAAAATATAATCAAACGAGTGGTGCTAAAAGAGCACGTACTTTCTTTCACGCAACATTATGCGAAAAGTACTCTATATTTTCGAAAAATTGTACCCGACGTTATTTAAAAATCTATCTTTAAGAAACACATTTTATTAAGAGAATAAATCTCTATCTTTATCATTGTAATGGTAGGTAGATGTCGAAAAAAGTGGGAATATTTTCAATTTTAGAACTCCAACAACACCCCAACAACACCCCAACAACCCCCAACAACACCCCAACAACACCCCAACAACACCCCAACAACACCCCAACAACACCCCAACAACACCCCAACAACACCCCAACAACACCCCAACAACACCCCAACAACACCCCAACAACACCCCAACAACACCCCAACAACACTCCAACAACACTCCAACAACACTCCAACAACACTCCAACAACACTCCAACAACACCCAACAACACTCCAACAACACTCCAACAACACCCCAACAACACTCCAACAACACTCCAACAACACTCCAACAACACTCCAACAACACTCCAACAACACTCCAACAACACTCCAACAACTCTCCAACAACTCTCCAACAACACTCCAAGACCACCATTTTTGTTGACATTTTTTGTTGCTATTCTGTCCGTGAAAAAAGAAGGAAAACAATGTGGAGCTGTTTTTAAAAATTTCGTTATCCAAATTTCATTAATTTTAAACGCAATTATGCGAAAAATAGTTATATTTTCAAGACATGTATGCCGTCAACATTACCTCAAACATTACCTTTTTAAAGAAATGATTTTTACTTTCTCGCTACGGAGTAGAGAGGAAGTTATGTAATATTGCGCGAAAAAACGGCGAATTTTCGGCAGAAAACTCTTATTACAATGCCCTGGTTTGATAAATTCAGTTGCGGAATGCTGTCTGTCCGTCTGTTCGTCCGTCTGTCCGTCGGAACAACTCTAGTGGCCAAAGTGTTCAGTCCATTTTCTCCAAAACAGACATTTCGGAATCGATCTAGCTAATTTCGCGGCCTCTTGAATTTGTAACCGATATTGTAATTGTGGGGGGTACTTTACATGAATCCCCTGAGACATTTTTCCATATTTAAAAAAAATGGCCTCTTTGTTTTTGATTAAATTTTGTTGTTGGATAGCGTGAAGGACGTTTTAGAGAATGGTGCAGGTCGCATGATCCTTGAAGACCCCGATGTTTCGAAAATTGTAAAAGTTCAAACTTTTTCGGTGTCTATCTATAACTCAAATATTAAAGCTAGATATTTTCACTTCATAAAATCTATTCCTTAAGGATAGATTTTGAAATAAGTTACTTTTCGCATAAGTTTGCTTGAAAATACGGGCGGGAATGTAAGTGCTGTTTTTAGCACTACTACTACTACTACTTCAGAATAGATTTTTTTGCAGAAAACTATCCTCAATTTTGTTGGTTCGTGTACTACGTAGTATAATATTGCGCAGCACTTACAAATAATGGGAGAAAGTATGTGCTGATGTAGCACAACTAGAGTTTGATATCAGCGCCCCATTATACGAGTTTTTCTGTAAAAAAAACTCTATTTCTACCCATATTACAATACTTTATGAATACTATGTATGCGCGAAAATAAAAATGTTTCCATTGTTTACTCCGGCTTTCAACGTCTGGTTACAGCTCAAAATATGTACTGACGTCGCAAGGACGACAATCGCAGAGGTACAAAACGAATTACGATTCTGACGATTTTAGGAGAGAAATGTTGAAATCTGTAATATTTTAATACAGCAATATATTCTGCGTTAAGTAGTACTTTGTGATTCTACTTTACGTTTTGTGTTAATATAACATTTAATATTTTTTTCAATTGAGTGTAGAATCGACCCGCGACAGATGGAAATAATATTGAAATATCTTATCGCGGGTGTAATATAGTAAGTTTAAAATTTTTCCACAAATATATTTCCAGGTTCGCAGTTGCCAATGAAAATGTAGCCCATTTGAGGGAAGGGGAGAAGGCGGCGTGAAGTGCTCGTGACGGCCGTTTCCGGCTGCTGGCACACGTCGCCCCCGCCCCCGCCCCCGCCCCCGCCCCCGCCCCGCCCACACCGCCGCTGCCGAGGCGCCTTCACTGTCGCTGCCTCGCTGTTTGGAGGAGTGTTATCGTATCGGTGCGCCTCGGTTAACGCGTTCCGAGCAACTGGCAGGCAGCCTCCTCCTCTTCCCCTTCCTCTTTCGAGACGCCGAACAATGCGCGCGCGCACATTAGCGCTTCAATTCCGACGCAGCAGGTTAAGAATGGCAGACAATCGGTGGAGAAAGTGCAGACAAGCTTGTATTGTGCCTGCGAGCAGACGTCGTTGGCTGCCAATTTAATGGGATATTAATCACAGAGATATTCAACGCAGCTGTGAAGTGTTGCGTCTCATTCGGTTTTCTTTCTACTTTGGAAACATTTCAGTTTCTCAACAGCGTTCAAAGAATTCGCGGGCAATACTTAGAAAATAAAAGGTTCTCAATATATTCTAATATACTACGTCTTGTACGACTTTGGAAGCTTCAACTTTTCTTCTTCAGCTTCAGAAAATTTACAATTTAATAAATTTAGTCGTAAAATCATTCAGACAACTAGTTGTGGTGACTGAAGACCATTACTCAGCGCTGTTGTATGCAAGAAAGAAATCAGAGTGACTCTTGAGGTGGATCATATGAACACTTAAAATAAGTAAAATGTTTTCAATTTCAGTTCTAAACCGAACGACAGAGCTGCAAAAGCTGTCAAGAACACCAACAATTTGACGAACTGCAAGGTATCAGGTACTCTGAAAATCTCTTCTTATTGAGCTTCAAATTCCTTGCCAGTTTACTATAATGATTATACAAAACTAAAATATATTTCAAAATAGTATTATTAGTGAATTAGTGAATGTTTTTATTGCGTAATTCTTGAACATTGGCACTTTGAATCTGTCTGAAGATCGTCCGACAGACCGGCGAGAGGGAAAACCAATTGTAATTTTTGTCAATTACTTGTGGTCACAAGTGAAAATAAAATTATATCACTTATTGTGAAATAATTAACATACAAAGAAGTAAAGCTGGAGAGCTGACGAATCTGTTCTTTTCATGACCTATAAAGCAATTGTTACCACACAGGCGGCCAAAATTAATTCACATTTGGCCTGAACTTGGTATTCTATCATTTATAACAATTCCTTGGCGCTAATTAACAGCAAAGGGCATACATTTTAAACGTCCCGCGTTGGACGTATAATATATTTTCTGTAAAATCCGCGCGCTAGCTTCCAGAGAGAAAGGTAAAGACGTCTTTCGTATGAACTCCTTGGAGGGACAAACTGCTTTGAAAAATTTGAACTGCTTTCATAGACGCTCGCGAGATTGTGCTAGCTACAGGAAACTCGCACTGTTGACACCACTGAAAATCATATGCGTTTCTTAATAAGATGCCACGAGAGTCAATTGTTGATAACTTTTCAGCCGAGTGGTTTCACAAAAGATTGCCTCGTCATTAAAAAGGCGTAGTAATTCACATTGTGGCTGCATGGAAAAATTAGATTTTTGACTGTTGGTAGTGGGGCTAGCCGTGCAGAGCGGAGCCATGCAGACTGTGCGCACAGAGGTGCTTTGGAGCGGTCACTCGCCTGAAATGGTATTACGCCCAAATTACGACAGAAAACGATCATCTGCTCGTCTAAGACAAGGTAACATTAACAACTTCAAAAGTCAATAATTGTTACGCTGAGGTAAAGTAATAAGATCTTAAATTATTGTCTTTCAGAATTTTCCCTTGTGACAAGCGAGGCAATGCGACAAAACGCTTGTCGACAACACCGATTCATCGTCTGTGGCTCTCTCACAACTCTGATGAAGCTATTTTGCAGCCTTGATCGCAATAGGGCGCTCCAAGATTAACTACGGAGCCATAATATAATTCTGCCAGTTAAAATATCCAAGAAAATTTAATGTAATCCACAATAAAGCTTTGCGAATATGTACTGGTTGTTTGCATATCAGTCCTATTGGTAGTATTCTAAGACAAACTAGAGAACCAACCCTATCACATCGCAGAAACATGGCATCCTTCAATTATGCCATCAAACGACTGGAGTAATTATCATCGGCTATATCAATGAAGAGAAAAGAAAATCAAGCATTCGACTCTGGATAACACCGGGCATTGAAGCTGATGCATCTTTAAATTCCATTTCAAAAGACAAAAATAAGATAAGGATAGGAAGAAAAAATTACCTGAGCTATCCCCAAAATACAAAATCACTATAAGATCTTCGCAAAATTTATAAAAATCAAAATGAAAAATATACAACACTATCACTCTGCAAATCAACTGCATCACTCACAAACATTAAAACTGACTACATTAGCACACTAGCGCTACTACTTCAAAACCGTGCTCTATAGTGACAACGTTTAAACTTGCAAAGGATCATAGCAGCAGCAAACGTATTGTATTTTCACGTCTATTGAAGCAATAAAAATCTTCAGTGGTGGTTCGTATGAAGCAATGATAACCACGTTCAAGAATTGTGCTTCATAGTGACGAGAATCTAACGCATACAATCTAATGAAAATTTAGTAAATGCCGGGATCCCAAGTTACAAACAAATGCCTGAAAGTGATATAATAAGCCGTGAGGAAGAAATGACAACTCCAGAAACAGGAGAAGTTTTGGCAACTTCGTACATATGGAAAGAGCTATGGACACACTTTAGTTGGGGAATGCAGAAACGATGGAATCCTCAGCTCACAACAATTATTGGCTTTTACTCTTTGAAACCCTGAATTCAAAGAGTTTTCGAACAAAGCACAGGTGTTAATAACACGGAAAACAACTGGTCACTGTAATTTCAGTCACAACCACATTCACCTTCTAAATGGAGATCCTCCTCGTACCTGTTTGACCTGCAAAACGTTTATCAATATGTATCATTTGCTATACTAATGCGCTCTATTTCCGCACATCACACGCAAGGACAAAATAAATGAGCTTGAGCAAAACCGTATTCTAACATCCGAGGGTTATTAATGGAAGGTATTATATTCTATAAGTTAAGTAATATCTGAGGTGAAATACAACGCCAAAAATCTATATTCAACTCTGTACAATAATGCAATTTTGTTTTTAACAATTTTATTTGTATTCTTCTAGGTAAATTGTTTCTGTATTATTGTGTTTAGGTACTGTTTTATATCTCATGTAAATGTTGTATAGTGACTATAGTCGATAATGTAGTCAATAATGAGCATAGATCATGCGATTTGGGGTAAGCAAATAAAGAAGGCAATTCGGCAAATCTGAGCCTTAATACTTATTTTCAAAGAGACTAAAATGTTGGATACGCAGTGGTAGGCAAAGTTGAAGAGAGGCTAGAAGTGAAAGAAGTCGAGCCTAATAGAAAGAAGGAAGAGGAAAATGCAGGGCGGGCAGCGGGCAAGGCGGGCAAGGCGGGCAAGGGCGCGGGCAAGGCGGGCAAGGCGGGCAAGGCGGGCAAGGCGGCAGCGGGCAAGGGCAAGCGGCAAGGGGGCAAGGCGGCAAGGGGCAAGGCGGGCAAGGGCAGGGCAAGGCGGGCAAGGCGGGCAAGGCGGGCAAGGCGGCAAGGGGCAAGGCGGCGGCGCGGCGAGGGCAAGGCGGGCAAGGCGCGGCGGCAAGCGGCAGGCGGGCAAGGCGGGCAAGGCAAGGCGAAGGCGGGCAAGGCGGGCAAGGCGGCAAGGCGGGCAAGGCGGGCAAGGCGGGCAAGGCGGCAAGGCGGCAGGCGAAGGCGGGCAAGGCGGCAAGGCGCGGCGGGCGGCAGGGCACAGGCAAGGCGGGCAAGGCAGGCGGGCAAGGCGGGCAGGGGCAAGGCGCAAGGCGGCAAGGGCAAGCGGGCAAGGCGGAAGTGCGGGCAAGGCGGGCAAGGCGGGGGCAAGGGCAAGGCGGGCAAGGCGGGCAAGGCGGGCGGCGGGCAAGGGCAAGGCGGGCAAGGCGGGGAAGGCGGGCAGGGCGGCGGCAAGGCGGCAGCAAGGCGGGCAAGGCGGGCAAGGCGGGCAAGGCGGGCAAGGCGGGCAGGGCGGGCAAGGCGGGCAAGGCGGGCAAGGCGGGCAAGGCGGGCAAGGCGGGCAAGGCGGGCAAGGCGGGCAAGGCGGGCAAGGCGGGCAAGGCGGGCAAGGCGGGCAAGGCGGGCAAGGCGGGCAAGGCGGGCAAGGCGGGCAAGGCGGGCAAGGCAGCGGGACAGGGCGTGCAGGGAGAGAGGTAGGCAGGCGGCGCTGCTGCTGCGAAAACATTTGACCCGACGCGTCGCGGCGTGGCGTGGGGGCCCCGGGGGGGGGGGGAAAAGCGCCGAAAGGTGAGCCCCAATGGGGGGCAGGAGGAAGCGCGTAGGCGGTCCAGGGAAACGGAAGCACCACTGGCATTAAGAAGCGCCGCGCTGAAGAAGAAGAAGAAGAAGAAGAAGAAGAAGAAGAAGAGAGGTCGCCGTTCACGAGGCGACGAATGTGAACGCCAGCGTCTTCGCCGGCTCTCGGAAAGGGATGCGAGCATTCGCTAGCAACGGGTCCAGGGCAGCGTCCACGGAGGCGGGGATTTGGGACGAGTGCAGGGCATCTGCAGCGGGGAAGAGGCATTGACAGGGAAATTGTGGTGCATCGGACGATGGAGACGAGCGGCTTACCAAGCGCACGTCAGGCACCTCAAACCAAATGTGCGTTTTAGGTAAAATCCTTCTAGGCACATAGTATAATTATTACTTCTTCACGGTATTATTATAATCAGTAGTTATCATCATATCAGCCAGGAACTAGTTGAACTGAATTTTATTGTCAGCCCCAAAAGCGAAGTACACTGCACTGCGTTTGTACCGAATCAATGGTGCACACAAGCTAGCACGCGATGAAGTTGCAAACTTTCGGACCGACCTGCCGTATGACACGATAAAATTATTGAAGTCATCAATGAACTTTTCGGAGGTCATCACTCCGTAGCTCATCAGTCATCACCAACGAGGCATCAATTTTGGAATTTGCATACCCAGTTAGGTAAGCCCTGTAACCTGCAAGACAATATCCAAATCCCTTTGTCACGATCAACAAAAGTGAAGTGAAGTGCCCTGTAATTGGTTTCATATTCACTAACTGCATTTATTCACATTTAGCTAAATATTTTTATTGTAAAATTAACAATTTCAACTACCTCACATGTTTTATAGAGGCAAACTAACATTTCATTTAAGTTATCTGTATTATCGTACAGCAAAATATTTGTTAATATTTGTTGAAGCGAAGCAAATTCTGAAAACATTTGTCATGTTATTATGGTTTGTGTCTCCCCACGAATTGTCTGGAGCGGCCTCATCAGTTCCATAGGGAAATGCCCATGGGCTCGCTCGGCGCCGGGGGGGGGGCCTCTGGCAACGACCGGAAGCGACGGTGAACGGGGCGGCGGGGTCACAGCAGCCGGCGTGCGATGGCAGGCGTCCGTTGGGGCGGAGGCGGGGGCGGGGGCGCCCGCAAGAACCTCAGGTCCTCCCACCCACCCCGGCGCGCGGCCGCTCCACTGCATACGGACGACAGCAAATTGGTTTACTTGTCTAAATGGGAAGGGACAACACGCGGCTCCACTAACTCCAGCCATATATTACGAGGGCGACGGTGGACGGTGTGGTGCCGCGCTGGTCGCCTCCGCCCCGCCCCTCCCCGCCCCCACCACGCCACCCGCCACACCCCGCCCCGATTTGCCGATCAGCCCAGAGCGAGCCTCGCCTCCGGCTGGCCTCTGTCGGAGCCTGCGCCTCGCGACCCCTCGGTTCCACAACCGCCCCGCTGCCCAAGACGCACACCGCTCGAAGTGTCCCGCGCCACGAGACAACTAACACCATCAATGAGAGATCCACTTCATTGCTTCAATTCATGACACTTTTGGGTCAGGCCCGAGTCCTTATTTGTAGTATTGAGTCCTTATTTGTAACAGAACTACTAACACATAAAATATTTTTTTCAAATTACAGCCAGTGACACAAAAACATTATTTTCCCAAAATGGCCTTCCAGAATCTTTTACTAGGTCAACAACGAAAAGTAAACACTCTCATAAATGCTTTTAGAGGCTAAAACATTTTTGGTACAGAAGCTGACCATATTTTCTCGCTTTATTTCGAACTTTAGAAATATTCGAAAATTCAGAGAATTCAATGAAAATTAAACCTGCGCGATTATTTTCAGAGTTTTCTTGTGTAATCCCGTGGAATAAAGATTTTTAATACTTGGAGCGGTTTTTTGAGGAAATACGTATTTTATATTTTGCATGAACACCAAACAGAAATTACACGAAAACTACTAGTTTTTTTCAAACAATTGTACAGTACCTTTTTAAAGATCTGAGGTTTTAAAACAGATTTTTTTAGACAAATCTCTATTTTCAAGTTTATTTTGCAATGCTGGCAAAATAACATGATTTTCATGTCAATGTAAGGTGCGAGGATATTTTTAAACATACTTCATTTCCACTGTTCAATTTACATATTTAATAAAAAATTTCTACATACAACTGGTATAATCATTACATAATTTATTTCTAAAAATACATTTGACAACTCTTAAAATTGCCATATTAGAGAATGGCGTCAACATTTCTTCAGCGTCTTCGTATAACTAAAATAATGAAGATAAAACTTTTTTCGTTCATCAAATCTGTACCTTGAAGATAGACTTCGAAATAATGTCAAATACAATTTTTCGAATATTTAAGTACTTTTCGCGTAATTTTGCGTGAAAATAGGGCAAGAAATTACGTGGAGTTATAACGTATTAAACATTCACTTGCATGTCTACAAAGATATTTTGAACCCCATTTCATGGCGATTTTGCTTGGTTTCATTAACATGGTGATATATGATTTGTTGCGAAACTTTTTGGGAAAAGTAAGAGATATTTTTTGTTCCCATCGTCAGGATAGTCGTATGTCCTTCACAAACAGTTTGCAGCGATCCAAAAACAGAAAGAATATCTAAACGCAACTTTCTTTTTATACTGACATTATGGCACTATTTACGAATACAAACATTTCCACTTTTTTCGAACACTAGTGATAATTAGTGTGAACCTAAAAAAGAGTGTGGGTGATGATTTTCACTGTGGGCTATACGGTTTCATTGCGTTGCCGTAAACTTTGAAAGAATAAACGTATATTATAGATTGAAAACAAATTACATATTTTTGAATATGGGAGCGATACACCTGCAAAATATCTTATGTTAGAGTCATGATAAAAGTTACACAGCATATCCCACACCAGGCAGAAAAAACATAATAAGAAGAAAGTGTGTCTCATTTTCTTGCATAACTATTTTTTTTTAATTTTGAGTACTAAGAGGGTTATAGTTATTGTAAACACAACTACAACATTTTGTAAGTAACTGCGAAAGTGCGAATGATGGATACAGCATTGGACTCTTAGTCACTTCAGCAACGACCTTACTTACGTTCTCTCAAAACGCGAAACAGCACGATCCACTCTTGTCCCGTCGACTTTGCGTGCAGAAAGTCGAAGTTATTTAAATTCAACAAAAGTTTATTGCAAAGGTCATTATATTCTACAAATGGGAAATCGTGAGTGTTGATTAAGTCAGCTACAGCTTACTTATAAATTGTGAATTAGTACAGTCTTGTATCTAAAAGCAGTGCAACGAGCAGCCCCGAGAAGAAACAAATGATCCGTAGTGTCCTCGTGGCATCACACAACATTGACACGGAAGCCATCGTAGCAATATGAGGCGAAGCTCGAATAACCGAAGAACCACATCCACAAACCCAACTGGAAATTGAACAGCAACAATACTCTCCACGACAGTGTCACTTTCAACAACAACGATTTCAAAACCAACACTTGTGACAAATGCTACCGCATCAGCCGTCGCAGCCGACACAGCCACTGTAGCTCTTCCCTTTTGGTCTTCCTGACGAGCAGCAAGAAAACCACAAACTATGCAAAGTAGCGACTGACCAGGTACGTGGAATGTGCTTCCACAAAACCAATTACATCAGTTATTCAAGGCCAGAATTCACCACAGTGTTCCGTAAATAACACTATCATATTGAAGCCACCATGAATGGATCAACTGACAAATGGAACTGACACCACTATCACAATGTATCGACTGACAAACCAAAGCATGTAGTGATGTAAAATGTTTCTTGTTCAAATGCTTCCGTAAGACCCACCAATTTTTCAGACATTGAAACAAATCCAGAAAGGGTTGCATGTCTGGTTTCGCAGTTATTCTGCAGCATCCCACTGAAAAGTGTTTGGTTGCGCTATAAGAATTAGAATTTAACAGTGCTCATGGAGGTCCACAAACAATGCACACATTCCTCCACTTTCGATCTACTAGGTAGTGAACTACCAAATTTTTGTACGTGTATTGAAATAAATCCCTAAACCTAAGGTTACTACGAAAGTGCGAAGAAATTTCCATAAATACAACCAACCACTAGAGATTATTATCATGATCTTACTAATTGTCTTGGTAAACACAATTTTAAATATCACACCGGTTCTTGTCCTGGATCCCAACCACAATCAGCAAACGGTCAATCCTAGAAACCAAAATTCTACAAAACTTACAATATTTAAATTAAACACTCCAACATGATAACAAAATTTATATTTTTATACAACCAACATTTCTGGTTTCCGTTCTTCTGGATGACACCGATGACGCTATGATGAAATGAACAATACTATTTCTTGGTGTAGTAAAAGTGGAATCTAGATGCAGAGGAACCACAGTACGGAAACTGTCAAGACTATGATCACACCAAAAATAATTGTAGGCGTAACCCAAATCGTGTTCGATGACCAGGCAACCACTATTGGTTCCTGTGTCAATTGTCTAAACACACACCTCGTTTATGTGTAAATTGTACAACAAAGCCGCACGCCACCGTAGCAATACTGTTGATTGTCCAAATTTTCCTAGCCTTTTAGCGCGCAAACTAAACGAATTAATTCCAAACTTCTATTCAAAATCAAATAAACTAAGTAATTCTGTAAATAACCAAAGTTGGGCCCAACCATCAACTTCAGATCCAGTTAAAAAACCGGAACACTATCACCAGAGATATTAAAATGGTGCCCAGACTAGTAATACGTATTCCAACCAAACACAGCCCACCAAAACGTGCGCACAATGATTACACAATTTCCTCAAACATCTCTTTTAATATACTGATTTACAATCGTTCCTCTTGCTTTTCATATTTCAACTCTAAGTGAGTATCGAAAGTTTAATCAAACAAATTTTCGCTCAACACATGTCTTCACGGTCTTACATATTAAAATAATGTATAATAACAATGCACTATACCTAACGCAAATAATATCCTTAATACACGTTTCTTCTCCCCCAACGAAACCAAATAGAGGTAAATGCGTTAACTATAATTCTAAAGGCACTCTAGAAACTCAGTGACCTACATTTTCAATATTGTTAATTTTTTGTTATTTTACTTTCACATGGACTTGCGGTTGAACAACATTCATAAAAAGGATAGGAAAATAAATGTATTATTTGAGTATGTGAGATAAGTTTAAATGACGATTGTCAATTAATTAGAAATTCCTTATCGAGAATCAATATGTAATCACAATAAACCCTCGTTAGCACGAACTTGTTTAACACGAATTTCGCCGTAACACCAACAAAACTTCCGTCCCGGCTAGGGATTAGGGTAATACGGACATTTATAATACTCAATAACACGAACTCTGATAATTTTGGGCTCTTGGAATTCGTGTTAGGGTTTTTCTGTAATACATTTTTCTGTAACTATGTTAACAGACCATTTTATATTTTCTGTTCTCAGTTATATGATGCGACACGTAAACAGTCTAACAATCCGTAGCTTTATATTACAAACTCAGTTAACAAGAATTTTTAATTTGGAAAATCATTACATGAACTTTAAACTGAAAAACAAATACAATTTCCTTAAATCCCTTCACGCTGTGGAGTTGGTGAAAACGAAAAATCAGTTAAATTAGCAAAAAGAAACAAATAATATTAACAGAAATGTAAATTATACGATTACAATATGCAATAAATCTTCATACAAACAAGATATTAAGCTCCGTGCTCCTCTTAAAGCGTACTATTTCCATCAGCCAAGCGCAAACCTGATGATTTCTTCCATGTACTGTCCAGACAATTCAACTTGCATGTACATTTGTATTGAAAAACGTATGCCCTAGTTCGTTCGAAGCGACCTCCATTCATGTAACTGCACGTCAGTGCGCGATCACCGATATATTTTTGAATGTCTAATAGCACAAACTCGTTGATGCTTTATCACATCAGCGTGCACACGTGCTTCAACGACTTCTACATTGCAGACTGGGATACTCTAGATACTTTGTTTTTAGTAGTCGTAGAGAAAAAATCCTAGGTGTTCATCAGGAGACCTCTCAGACGAATTAACAGGCCCCCGGGCCCAATACAACAATTTTGAAAATTCTTGTTGTGATGTCTTTGTTTTCCTCAATATTCATGAACTTAATTTTAGGATCTCTATTGATCCACTGATTGTGTTAACAGTTTTCAGCTTTTAACAAGTTAGCGTAATATTGTCATAATCGTTGATTGCTCGGTAAAGCTTGATTGGAAAATCAACAAGCACATCCCATCTCGCGCCTTTCTTCTTGTGCGTTGGAATGTGTCGACTGCGGCGAGACTTTTCGCAACCGACTGTCTCATCGCTCCGACTGGAAGACTCTCGAAGACGGAACTACGAGGTTGAAAGTACCGACGGTAAATATATCGGCGGCGCACGGTGGTCTGAACGGGGCCGAAACCCGCGCATACGATGTTTAGTTAAATAATTATTTATTTAGTGAATTTAAAACGGTTCTTTAAGTATACATGTATTGTGTTTAAGTATAAATCTAATGTTCTAAGTGTAAAATAATAATTTTCCACATAATTCATATTGTTTATTTATTTATTTATGTCGAAAAAAGTATCAATCTTTATCAGACATTATTGAAGATGAATGAAATATTCATAGGGCGACAAACGGAATGGTCATCATATGTGTGGATCCGCGTCCGCCCTACTAAAACTATAAATTTAATGTTTTTTTGTTGATAATTTGGCCTTGGGACCAACTCTATTCGGAGCAATGGTAGTTGATATCGAAAACAAATACAGTGACATTCAAGTGAGGCGCCAACGGAATAACTCACTATTTTCTATTTTGTTCTAACCTGCCAAATCAGCGTTGCTTGTGTGCTTGCATCAATACGGCCACTTACGCGATTGAAGTGTGTAAACATTCGTGAATGAATTCCCTAGTACTTCCTAGTAGAAGTATTTGCAATTAAGGCTACGTTCTGTGACATCGAGCCAGCGCCGGTCATGGTGCAGGAGCACTTCGTTCGAAGTTGTTTAACGTTCATGGGAAAAAAGCCTGGAGAACAGTGGATGAAATAATAATGGAGCATGATATCACACATTTATGTGTGTATCTTCATAACGTGTCTTCTAAAAAAATTGAAAAGACAAAAAATGACGTTAGGAACAGGAAGATTATGATATTGGTATTTTTTCGCCAGGTTCGAGGCACTCGAATATGAACCCGAATCATTGTCCCCAATCAACCTTTAGTGCACCGGCAGAACTCCACGTTTGTTAGCAGACAGGTCATTTGCAACGTAATAAAAGGTTATTTTTTTCTCGTTCAGTTTTCTTTTACAAGCAAGAACGTGCCTGAGGCATCGGCAGACGCCGTCGCTTTCGCGTGGGAGGGGCGTAGGGTGCGCTGCAACGAGGCACGAGGCGCCGCGGGCCGCGCAACGCGTGGAGAGCAGCGGGAGGGCACCCACCACCCCCGCAACCCGCGCGACATGAAAAGGGCTTGAGCATAAATTACGACTCCTATCACGTGGTCGTCCCATCGCCGGCCACTTCCTCCGCGCCCCTCCATGTCGCTGCGTTCTTCGCGCCGAAGTACCTTCGCTCCTCCCCGGTGAGGATAAGCCCGCGCTAACCACGCCACGCCCCCTCCCTCCCGCCCGTCCCCGCTCCATGCGCCGGGCTGCGCGCTCGCGAACTGTTATGCAAAACGGTGGAGAGCAGAGAGCGGGACGGCGCGCGGGGCGGAGCGGGGCGGAGCGGGATAGGGGCGGGGAGTGGTCGGGGCCGGGAATATGGAGCACGCAGTCGCGTGTAGCCGTAACGCAGATACGCGGCACTCAGCCTGCGTACTCAGAGACACGCAGCTATGAAAATTTTATTATGAACTTGGGCGGGCGGCGGCGCCGGGGAGGCCTGGGCCTCGGCGCGGTGCGGGGCGCGGAGCGCGGGGCGCGGAGAGAGCGAGACGCGCAGCCGCGAAGGCACAGAGAGGCCGCGCGGATCTCAGACGCTGTCCGATCCGCAGTAAGAAGATGAATGTGTAAGAAAATCCAGACATCGGGAAGACGAAGACAAGCGCTGACGCAGAGGAAACGGCGCGACGCGACGGTCGCGGGGAGGGGGCTGGCGGGGCGGGGGGGGCTCCGAGAAGCGGCCCCGCGCGGTGGGGGGGCGTTGGGGCGGGGGGACTGGAACGGCGCGGGTGCAGCGGGAATTCGTGGACCGAAGAGGACGGGAGGGGGCGGGGAGACGCTGAGAGCGGAGAGGTGAGGATCTGAGCGGCGGAGGACGTGGGCGGTGGGTGCTGGGCGGGGCGAGGCGGCGGATTAGCGAGGCGGCCGCCTCCGCAAAAAGGAGCGCCGCACTGACCGGTGACTCAGCAGCGCGACGCCGCCCCCGCCCCCGTCGCGTCGGCGCTCGCGACGACGATGACGGATCCTCGGCGGCCCCCGCACCCCGCGCCGCGCGCCACGCCCCCCGCCGCGCACCAGCGCCCCGGCACTGTCCGCGGCGCCAGCGATGAATAAAACATCCGCGGCCAGCGCGAATTCCGATTCGGAGCGGCGCGCGCCTGTGCGGGCGCGGAGGAGGTGGGGCGGGGCGGAGCGCGACGGGGGGGAGCGCGAAATGGGAGTGGCATGCAGCGCCTGATCCGGCGCTTTGGCGAACGGGGGCGTCGGAGGGGCGTGCGGGACGCGGGCGGGGCCGGGAACGGGGAGGGTTCGCGATGCGTCCAAGGTGTGGCGAATTGGCAGCCGCGCGTGGGCGCTAAAGCGGCTGGCGGGAGCGGGGGCGGGGGCGGGGACAGCAGCGCCGGCGCCACAACGCGGGCAACGAAGACGAGCCGCGACGCGAGAGGGACAACCGGAGGAAGACGGGCGGAGGGCGCTGCGAGTCACAAATGCGCTGCCGTGGCGGCTGCAGGAGCTGCAGAACTTGGAAGGAGACTGAAAACAAGTCGCTGGGAAGGATTGGGAAGGCGTTCAAGAGAGCCGACACAGCAACTAAGCAACTAGTTGGAAGTGGGAATCGGAAATGTTAGGGCAGAGGCGTTGGTGCGGACGATTTTCTGTGGTGCTGTTTGTTTTCAGGTGCGGTGGAGGCCAAACACTGGAAGGAGAATGCCTGACGCCCGCGCCAAATAAATAAATAGTCTAAAAAACGGATAGAGTAGCATGTACTCGGCTTCTGACGGCAGGTTTTTCCCCTTCAGGGGTTTTTCCCTCAGCCGTACCTTATGGTCTCGTTTCCGCGGCTTTGAGGCGATGGAGAGACCATTTGGGGTGAATACCAGAAGGCGAAAGGTTAGAACGCGGTAGAATGTAGGTATTGTAATGGCTTAAAGGCCTTCGGCCTAGCCACATTGGATCAAGTTTCTAATTTGGCTGTAATAATTACCTATTAAATAAATAAAAAATAGTTCGAGTAAACTCTACAAGTAAACAACTCTTTTCAAAACCTTCATCTTTCAAAACCAGCCTTTTCCCAAACCGTATTTTACATATTGATTGTTTGTGTGGGATCCATTGTATTGAGTGACTAATTATAGTGCATTTGGTATTAAAACTGTTCTTAGTGATAACGTTTTTCGGATGATTTTTCATGGCCGAGTTTCGTTTACCATTTAATACGAGTTCCCATTCCGCGTCATCTGGTGTGGTCATTAGTCCCGTCAGTGAGCTGCATGTTTTTATCGCGGTAGGCTGCTGTGTTTTTCCCCAGCTACATGAGTTCTGTCGCCGACCTACACGTTGGTTTGCAGAGTAATCCTTCACCAGTTACCTTCCACAAGTTATCTCACCGGGGCACCGCCCTAGCCGAGGCAAGCTCTACGCTCCGAACTGTCTTCTCACATGTGTGATAGAATGGGGTTTGTGTTAATGTGTATGTAATTACGATATGGAGAGGGCAAGAAAGACGAAACACGCAAAACTAGCAATCAGAACAGCCGCCTGCTAGAATATTTCTCCAGACAGCGGGTAAATTCGACTTAAATAACTAAGTAGTGACGAAACCACCCCTATTGGGACGCGAATCCTAGAACTACCCGGTCAGAGGCACTGCAGTTACATCAGTTAATGCCCTGGATGTATGTACTGGGTCCTATAAATCGAATTTTCATTAAATAAAAAGTTAAATGTCCTTCGCCTTTTAGTATTGTCTTCGCTCGTAAACTAATGGTTCGCACAGTCAATGTAGAAAACAGCAAGAGGTCCTTGGGAGAATGTACAAGTTTACGTTGCAATGATTTAGAATACGTCAGCGGACGGAGATGGAATCAGAGAGGGCGCGACGGGCGGCGCAGGCTCACGCAGCAGGAGACGACGCGGTGGGGGGGGGGTGCGAACAGCTGAATAAAATGGCGCTGTCAAAACCAGACGTTCTTTCTTTGTGAGAATTCGTATTTGAAATAGAAGTCATAGCTGAGTGCAAGCGTGTTCCGGTTGATACGAACTTGAGGAATGTGTGATGTATTGAAACACTCATTTCTGTTTACTTGATGAATCCTCTGCTCGTGCAATTTCTTCTTCAAATCATTAACATCACTAATAAATTATTTAAATATTTTTCTAAATTACCAACAAAAGGGAAATGACCGTTAATTATGAATTTCATTTTGTAGCTTTTTGAAGAGTGGTCTAATTTTAGACTTTTTAAAATATCTGAAAATCTTCCTGGTAATAAAGATGCATAAAATATGCGAGTTGACAGGTGTATTATGACGGCTCTTTAGTGAACTATTCGGAAATTCATTTAACCCTTCTGAATATTTATCTTATAGTTTTTCAGTTACTCATACACCCAAAATCTACGTCAAAATCTCGGAAACGTAAGTAATTTTTATATAAAAGATTTAATGTGCATTGTGCAAAATTGCATTTACGTTCAATTATTGTAATTGTAGTTTTTAATTGGTTTTTAAGGTCACATCAACATCTAGGTCATTAGCGACCACTATTGGTGTTAACGGTATGGTAACTATGAAGTTGAGATGATATGGAGATGATAAGAGGTGAAAAGACGAACACAAAAAACAACTAAGCCTGAGGCGCGACTCGAACCCGCGACCCTTCGGTCCGAAATCACTACGACAATACTGCCTTAGCGATCTGGGCCACCGGGACGACAATTAGTAGTTTTCTAGAAATAACGTTTTGATCGTAAGCGTAGTCCTCCTTAAGTCGAGCAGCCCATATTCCAAAGCGCGGTGAGGGGTGCGGGCGGGGAAGAAGCTGCGGGGTCCGTAAAGGCGGCCAGAGCGAATAGACCACAGGACAGGGGAGATCTTTTGATGGGCGCTGCGGTGGAGTAGGGTGAGCGCCTTCCACGAAACTAATTCCGTCACCTTCTCCTCCGCCTCGACTTCTTCCACCAGGAGAGGTGGCTCAGTGCATCAACTGATGTTTCTGCAATGGTTCTGACTGGGAGGTCCAGGGGTTCGAGTTCCGATGGTGGCAGGATTTTCAGTTGACGCTCTCCGAAACACGAAAAAATCAATCAATGCCATACAGGAAATGATCTCTGGCATATGTGTAACCGCGACTGTTAAAAACTCAAGTGACATAATAAGACTTACAGGAAGCCAATTCAGGCAGACAGGTTTCTGACATTTTTATATCATTAAATACAACAGTTTTTGGCTTTTGATTTCCATGCGCCACCTCTGACAGGTTAAGTAACATAATAGTGAAATAATATAATAGATTTATACTTAAACACAAAAGATTTATACTTAAAGAACCGTTTTAAATTCACTAAATAAATAATTATTTAACTAAAAATCGTATGCGCGGGTTTCGACCCCGTTCAGACCACCGTGCGCCGCCGATGTATTTACCATCGGTACTTTCAAACCCGTGGTTCCGGCTTCGAGAGTCTTCCAGTTGCAGCGATCAGACAGTCGGTGGCGGGGAAAGAAGTTGATTAATTGATGATTGATTGTTTACTAGTGATTTCGGGCGTGTCAACTACTAAGAGCATTAGTCCAGTAAGTGTAGGGCATGTTTTTCCTCGGTAGGTGGCGTGACCTACCTAGCGGTGTACCCCCGACGAGGTATATCCTCAACCAGGTATCTCCCACCAGTGGGGCACCGGTCCAGCCGGGACAAGCTCTAAGTTTCCGACCGGTCTCCTAGAATATGTGGTCGTGTAGTGCATGTTAGTGTAAGTGTACTTGTGTGTAAGGGTGAGGATAGGACAAGTAATGGGATGGATAGTTCCCGCGCAGTCCGTGGCCCGTTAGGTTACTGCTCCAGCATTCACCTTTATTGATCGGAGAAACCACGGAAAACTACCGATTTAAGCAGCCGACCGCTAGAATTCTCCTCCAGGCAGCGACTGAATTCGACCAAGCGGAAAAGCTAGTGTCGAAAATCCTGCCGCCAGCAGCACTCGAACATAGGACCTCCCGGTCAGAGGTGCTGCACATTTCGCATGCGTCAATGCAACATTTAACTAAAACACTTTCAAAAGATGGTAACTGCTTCCAGTTCTTGGTAACTAGATTTCCGAAGGCATCTTATGAGAAAATTAAAGGGATTTTTGTAAGCCCGTAGATTTGATAGTTAGTGAAAGACAATTACTTCAAAGTGCAATGAATCCAGAGGCGAAAAGAGCTTGAATTTTATATTAACAAGTTGTAGCTAAGTTCTTGGGCAGCAAAAACGTTTTAAACTACAAAACCATTATTAAAACACCCTTGCATAATTTCATGGAATTAGTATGCAACATGCGTGTAAAACTTCATTTTCTACATTCTCATATTAATTTTTACCTGCAAATATCGGTGATGTTCGTGATGAACAAAGAAAACGCTTCTACCAGAACGTCAAAGACATGGAATATAGATATCAGGGAAGGTGAAATACATTCAAGAAAGCTGAATATCGTTTTATGCCCAAGACGGCACTAGTGTAGGAGACTATCAAGAAAGAGAAGTTATACATCAGGTCTGAAGAACTCGAAGTGAATGAAATGAAAAAGAGAAATTAACTAATCCATACCTCTCTTTTGTTCTTGTAATATTTAAACCAATTTTCATTATAATTAGCATTTTAAGTATAAAAATACTATAGTCCACTTTATAGCAATACATTTTAATTCTATGCAAAGTTACCAAACACCGATTTTTTTAAAGAAACAAGGAATTTTCATAATGCGATTTTAGTTACAACTTCAAACGCGAATTGCGCAAACACTTTACGTTCCACAGAATTACTAAAATCAGATTTGAAATCAGAATGAGAAATAGTTTTAGAACCACCTTTGTATCATGAAACATCGTTCCAAAATTTATAAAATACAGCATAGTGTGATTTGTTATGTTATACATTTTATATTCAGTATTATTATTATTACAGTGTTATCATTGGTATTGTATTATTACTGCAGTATTATTATTATTACAGTATTATTGTATTATTACTATCGTATTGTTATTTTATGATTATTATTGCTGAATTGTTATTATTACTTATATTATTATTTCATCCTGTACAATTTACTGGTACTGAGATAGATGTCAGACAGATATTCTCTATGAAAGCATGACTTCCAAATTCTTAATACATATTGTCTCCGTGCACAGAGGTGTTTCGGCGTGGGCCTTGCATAGAATTGTATTACGCACGAATTACGACAGAAAACAATCTTCGCCTAGAAGAGGTAACATTGACAACTTCTTCAATACTCAATAATTCTTACGTGAGGTAAACTAATAGTTCTTAAATAATTGTTTTTCAGACTTTTCACTAGTGGCAAGTGTGGAAAGGTGACAGGAGCCTTGTCAACCCGAATCATCGTCTGTGGCTCTCCCGAAACACTTATGTTCTCCCAACGCAATCTATTTTGCAGAATCCACATTCTTATTCTTAAAAAATCATGATTACTTTCTGCTCTAATATCTGACAAGAGTATATTATATATTTCTAATATCGAATCAATGAAATTGATATCAAATCGAGAATATGTGGCATGAGCCATATCCAGTACATCGGACGATTTCATTAGATATTGTAATGGGACAGTCGCCCATGCATGGTAGCGACGAAATAAAAGAAATATAAAATTATATTTTCAAACGCCTGTGGAAACGCGTAGCGGAGGCTCGCCACAAAAGCGGGCAGGAATTGGTACAATGTACCATTACTTGGCGTCGCCAACGCGGGCGCCCGGTACTTTTCTTTCTCCCGGAGCCTGATGAAGGGGCGCGTCAGTGACGTCAATGGGATTTCCACCCTCCGCGCAGAGCGTTGGCGACTTCGGGGAATTTGTGACGTGGGGTAAATTCCGGTGACGACGCGAATTCAAAACTCTAGCCTGCAACGTCGATGCCACCACGATTGGTCGCTCCGTGTCACGTGATGTGACAGACCAATGAGCGCGAACGTCGCGTGGACGCGGTCATGTGACGTCGCGGAGCGAGAGAGCTCCGGAGAGAGGAAGCTAGCGGTCTTCTATCTCCAGCAGCGATCGAGGGCAGACGCTCTTCTAGACGAGCAACGCGTAGGCGAGTACGCCGAGAGAATTGCCTCGGGACAAGTTTACGGGCCACGCATCGCACACCGCGGGTATCCTGCTGATTCGCCGCTCAGCCACGGACGGGCGACGAACGAAAGACGGGCAACGGCCGTGACCAGACCGGGTCGCCGCTAGCGCCGTCGCCGCCGGCCAGGACGCCGGCGCAGCCAGGCGCCGGCACCCCACGCCGCCGATCGCATCGTCGCCGCCGCCTATGCCCGCCATTCATCCAGGCGCCCGCAACCCCGCGCCGGTCGGTGACCAGGCCGAGCCGCCGCTATCTCCAGCGCCACCCTGCGCCGCCGCATCGGGTAGATGGCCCGAGGCGCCGCCTGAACTGCCGGCATCGACATCGACTTCCCGCGCCGCACTGGACTGCGAGGCGAGAGAGGAGCAAATGACCGCCTGATGTACAATAGCTGTAAGTTAGGTTAAGTTTCTTTTTGTTTTTTCCTTGTTATTTGTATCTGGCCTCACCAGAGGAAGCTCACTAGTATTAAATGTAAGTTCATACAAGAGCTATCTTTTCTTCATAGAAGACGCATGACAATGCCCACGCCACGCATGTTCCCGTTGAGCCTTTCAGGGTCTTCTGCGGGTGTAGCCGGGCAAGCTTCATCTTTCAACAGCGCCAGGAGAAGGTAGGTCGAGGTCACCCTGAGAGCATCTCCGCGTGGGGGGGGTGTTACAATATACAACTATAATTTCCTTAGTTTTGCTATAATTAGGAAATTGTAACATTCCTGGTGAAAAATAAATTATTAAATTATAATCTTTTGATAGATAATTTATATAATTTGTTTTAAATAATGATTTTTAAAAACGCTATTACATTAAAATATTTTTATGAATGAGTAAAATTTCACATAACACAAGTAAAATTCAGCATAAACTAAAAAAAGAAAGAAAAATATGTCGATACATAGCAGTGAGAGAAGGGCATAAACAGTGAATAATGGTCATTTTAGTTAGAAATAAGGAACATTACCCATATAAATAAGTGCGCAAATAATTTTGCAGAATAGCTCTTGGAATCAGACATCCCGACATTCAACCTCCGCGCTGCGACGTGCAACGTCAGGCTTTTCCTCTCCCCGCAAAGTTGCCCCATCCCCACCACAAGCGCATTCGCCACTCTCACGGGCAGATGTCTGGTTCCTGAGTGCAGAATGCCCACGGGAGCAGACGTTAAGCCGGCCTGCTCTAGAACATGAAGCGATTTAAGAAAATATCTTTACATTTTTAACGATCTTTGGCCATACTGTGCTAAATGTTATATTCATTGGATTTTTGTTTGGTTCATTTTGTAAGTTGAATGTTAATAAGAAATATATTGAATGTTAGTTAGAACACTATTCCTTTCGTGTAGTTGGATGTTTTCCATAAATATATGATTATTTTCGTTAAAAAGTTGAAATACAATAAACATCACCTACAATCTAACAAAATCTTTTGTTTAGTGTATAGTCTTATGTGTACATTTCTTGCAACAAGTTTGTAGTTTATATCACAGAAAACATTTTCTTGGATCTCTTAAAAAATAGATTATCTGGTTAGATTCCTCTTCTACTCAATTCCAAAAGACTAAACTTGTTTGTAGTAAATATTGTACATCAGCTTCTGGGTCAAATTCCCGTAAGTCAATCAGGTTTTCGTCTAGTTTCGCTGATCCTTTAACCGAATGCTGAGATGGCTCTTATTTTGTTTCAGGACATAAGTGTAACTTCACTATTTCGGCACGTGGTTCAGTGAGAAGTATAGTTTAACTACCATTTTCCATGTTCTGGAGGCAGTAAAACGACTCTTCACAAAGGTCACGATGAGGAATAATACCCAAAATCTGTAGGCAATTTGCTTTTGCAAAAATAAATAAATAAATCGTTTTCACAGGAGGGAATATTTTATTATTTCTTGCAAAAGTAGAATTAAGAATTCGACTTGCAAATACGTTGACCTAGGGATCATAGAATTTCAGAAAACGTACACGAAATGCATTTTCTAAATGATACGTCCCTCAGTTTCCAACTGTTTTTGTGCTTAAATAAAAAAATAGAATGACGTATTGTGTATGAATATTGTCTTGATGGCTAATACAGGCAACCCAAGTGTCAACGAGGTAAACCGTATTTCAAAGAACCTACACGTCTTGATGATGAAACATTACTCATTTTACAATGGAGAGCATACAATAGCATTTAATTTTCCGTCTCGAGACCATTTTCGTGTGATCAAGGCCGCAGTAAATTTTAATCTAAATTCGCCTTTCCGGGTGTGTGGCTGTAACGTATTCCGGCAGTCATGTCCAATGTCTCAATTTCGTCACATAGCTTCACTAACAAATACTTTCGCGTGTTATGGAGCAAATCCAAATCCCGGAAACTATTGAGAGTGCATGGCGGACGGGGTCGAGCAAGGTGGGTGTGTATGTGTGTGTGGGGGGGCTGGATCCAATTAGAGTCGCCGGCAGTGGAATCTCGGGGCAGCGGGGTCGCGGGGCCGCGAGGCGGCTGAGGAGATGGGGCGTGGCGTGGCGTGAGGGGGCGTGGCGTGAGGGGGCGTAGCGTGGAACCGAGGTCTTCTCAAACAGTCGGCGAACAACCGCGGCGCGGCGCGGCGCGACGGGGCGCGGCACGGCCTTTCAGCGGATCGCGATATGACGCGTCCAATTACAGGCTCGGGACAGCGTCACACTCAATTGGGCGAATTCCTCGACGCCAGCTGCCTGCGCCGGGAGACGGCGGGGTGACGGCCGAGAGCGAGGGGCGAGATGAAGCACGCCGGGCGCGCGCGACGCAGGGGCGCTGGGGCCAGCCTTGCAGATGACGGTGGGCAGACGCATTGGGGCGTGGTAGGCGGAGCGTGGCCTACCGGGCAAGGATGGTGCGGAGCGGAGTGGGGTCGGGTGCGGTGGGGCCTTGGGGGTATAGTGAGATTACTGTAAGAACGGATTTATCTAACAGCTACTGCTTGGCCACTGCAGGCGATATAATTGCGGATTAAGTCCGTGCACTCATTTTGTCAGAGCTTTCATTTAAAGTTAGCTCATTCGTAAATGGCTTCATATATTTCTTGCAATGTCATCCCCTGCGTGACGTTCATTTATTTCCCGACCTGTCAAAATGGTCCCTGCCGCGACAGAGTGAGGTTGGACGGATGAGGGCGAGACGAGGTGGGACGAGGTGAGACGAGGTGAGACGAGGTGAGACGAGGTGAGACGAGGGAGACGAGGGAGACGAGGGGACGTGGGACGAGGTGAGACGAGGTGAGACGAGGTGAGACGAGGTGAGACGAGGTGGGACGAGGTGGGACGAGGTGGGACGAGGTGGGACGAGGTGGGACGAGGTGGGACGAGGTGGGACGAGGTGGGACGAGGTGGGACGAGGTGGGACGAGGTGGGACGAGGTGGGACGAGGTGGGACGAGGTGGACGAGGTGGGACGAGGTGGGACGAGGTGGGACGAGGTGGGACGAGGTGGGACGAGGTGGGACGAGGTGGGAGGCGGTGGGACGGGTGGGACGAGGTGGGACGAGGTGGGACGAGGTGGGACGAGGTGGGACGAGGTGGGACGAGGTGGGACAAGGTGGGACGAGGTGGGACGAGGTGAGACGAGGTGAGACGAGGTGAGACGAGGTGAGACGAGGTGAGACGAGGTGAGACGAGGTGAGACGAGGTGAGACGAGGTGGGACGAGGTGGGACGAGGTGGGACGAGGTGAGACGAGGTGAGACGAGGTGGGACGAGGTGGGACGAGGTGGGACGAGGTGGGACGAGGTGGGACGAGGTGGGACGAGGTGAGACGAGGTGGGACGAGGTGGGACGAGGTGAGACGAGGTGAGACGAGGTGGGACGAGGTGGGACGAGGTGGGACGAGGTGGGACGAGGTGGGACGAGGTGGGACGAGGTGGGACGAGGGGGACGAGGGGGACGAGGTGGGACGAGGTGGGACGAGGTGGGACGAGGTGGGACGAGGTGGGACGAGGTGGGACGAGGTGGGACGAGGTGGGACGAGGTGGGACGAGGTGGGACGAGGTGGGACGAGGTGGGACGAGGCGGGACGAGGCGGGACGAGGCGGGACGAGGCGGGACGGCGCGGGACGGAGTGGGGCGGAGGGGGGGTGGAACGGCGGGCCGGTCGGGGTTTGGGGGCCGGGCGTGGCTTGGGGCAAGGTGTATCCGGCCGAGCGTGGTGGGGCAGAGAGACGTTATGTGGACGATGTGGAGAGCACGTTGTGACGTATCGAGTGATGGCTGAGAAGGGGGGGCAGTAAAAGGCGGATTTCAGGACGACTGTTCTTTAATATTCTGAAAGTAATATTTCGGTTCTACTATTAAGAAACTGATACGTTGAGAAAATGTCAACAAAAAAATTACTTTGGGAGACTATAGATGGCAGCTGGTCAGAGAATGTAGCGAGAACTTAAAGCTACACCACACTAAGGAAAATAAAACAAATGTTTACAAGAACGTTTGTGCCATTCTGTAGCATCTCCAGTTAGGATTTGCACTTGATTAAAAATTCCCAATCTCATTGGTTGCGCGACTATTTCTTATAGTATTCAATAATAAGTATGAACTTGATGATGGTGGAAATGGGGATAAAGAAAACTCATTCCTAAGAAGGAAATAAAAATGATGAAGGAGGAAATTCCAGTACAAATATAAATCGGACTTTAAAATGTAAATTATATTTAATAATCCACAAATCCCATTGAAATAAAAACCCAACCTGAAGTGAAAGAAATTGTGTTTTGAAGACAAACAAATTGTTAGAGAAGTTCTTGAGAAAAAATAAATATAATAAAATTTCAGGTGGCAGAAAATATTAAATTTTTAAAATATTAAAAAAAGGGAAAAAAAAAAAAAATATTAAAAAAAACAAAAGTAGTTTAAGAACGAAACTCAGAACAATGTTAATAATACTGTTAATATACTCCCTACTGAGGTGACACAATTCTAGAAAAGGAAGGCGAATTAAAAAAAGATCAAAGTAAAAAAAGGAAGCAAATTTTTTTTTTATTTCAAAGAACATTAAATCGAAATTTTAAAATAAAATAAAAGCAAATTTATTAAGATAATGAAACAACTAGAATCGAGTGAATATGAAAGTGATAAAAATATATAATACTAATGGAAGTAACAGAAAAGATGAAACAGGTAATATTATCACAGACATGGATTTATTTAAATTATTAATAAAAAAGGCAAAGAAAACTAAGGATAGAAAAGCGAGTCCGGTATATGAATTTGTAAATGTTGTCAGATGCGTCAAGATTTGGGACTTAAATAATTTTAGTGATGATCATAAAAAAGAAATCTAATGTAAAATATATGCTGGTGAATAAGATAGCAAAGAATGCAATCTTAATGAAAAATGTGTGAACTGTAAAGAGGTCCACAGGTTAAAATTGAGAACAAGATGTCTAACTTACTTAATAACGATTAATGAAAAGAGAAAATGACTTGAATATATCTCTATAGCGGGCACGTCAAACCGCGCCCACACGAGCTACTAGCCCTGGGGAGCCCAGCGCTCGTACGGGCTCCGGCAACTTCCCGTGTCTCCGAACTCATTTCGCCTTAACATCCAGAAAGGAGTGTACATTTGCAACCTGTAGCGGCCCGAGGCCGTGAATAGTGGCTTCGTACGAAAATGTTTGCCAGTTTTTTTTCTATCAAATAACCGAAAATTGTATAATGTTTATATAGCACCTATTTCATTTTCTCCCTCACTTTTCCCTATTTTCACTTTCTCCCATTGTATTTCACCTTTATCACTTTCTCCCTTTCTTTTCCATCTTTCTCACTTTTCCCCCTCTTTATTCGTCTCTTTACTATCTCTCTTTTCTCCTATTCGTTTTCTCACCTTCCTTTTCTTTTCTCCCTTTTCCTTTTAAAATAATTTGATAATATATTGAAGATCTCTAAACAGTCATCTGTCTCATTCACTCACTCACTTTTCATATTACGAAAGTTTTAAAAATGTTCTGTTCGAGTTCTTAAAAGTTTTGTTTTATACAAACCTTGTCTAGACAATAACTAACACAAAAAAGATTTATCTAACATAATGGTTATAGATGCCAACAGTATAATGGTTTTTGCTGTCCATCACTCTCCAAATGCATCTGATAGCAAATATATTGAATATCGTACAAAATAGAAGAGATAATGACAATTAATGGTTGTGTAAATATGAGGGATTTTCATATAAATGTGTTAAAAGAAAGTAAAATTATGCTTTGAAAAATGTATTAAATAATTTTAAAGCATTACGGCTACAACAATTGGGCAGAAAAGATTGGTCGGACATATCTAGGTAATTATTGATATAGCATTCTGCAAAGTGAATATAAATGTAAAAGTACGAGAGGCAGCAAAATTAGCCTAGGTAGAAGTTAATTCACAAGAGAAAAAATAACAAGTCAAGAGAAATATTTAAAATACGTTAAAAAATTATACACAATTTAAAGCTGAAGAATTTGGAGCATTATTCAGATATAATATTAAACAAATAAAACACGGATATAGAGACGAAATATAGAGAGGAATTCATGAAAGTCACCGACAAAACTGTGGACGAGATGGCACAATTTAAAATTTTTAAGGTACACACTGATTGGTACGAAAGAAAATGGCAATGGGAAGTAAAAATAATGATGTGCATAAAGCAAGGATGGCAACAGAAACGTAACTAAAATTAATTAAGCATTTCTTTACTGTTTGTTGTGCACAGAAATGATAGTACGTAACGAAACTAAAATCCGAAGCGCGGCAAAGAAATCTGTCTTGTAACGAAACTGCCTCTGGAACGAAACTTTACGTCGGCTGGGAATTTAGTTTCGTTACAGGAAGGAAACTGTATCATCACGGGAGTTTAGTTTCTATCCAAGAGTTTTATTCAAGATTAATTTTTGTTATTTTCAATTCATGACGTCACAAATGGTTTAGTTTCGCTTCCAGTAACATAACTTGCAAGTAGTGTTTTGGCGACTATTAATATTGAGACCTTTCGTGACCTCACTGCGGCCGTTACTCGTGTGCGGCCTCTGATATCAGCCCCAATGTCGGCAGTGTCCATTACCTCGAAAGGCAGGCGAGGCGGCTAAACGTATGTTTGCATCGCAGTTTCAGACAGACCGGAAGATCGAATACATGCTTAAATAATCCAAATATAATTTTAGCAAATATATGGGTTCCTTAAAATGTAACCTCGATACACTATGATAAATAATTTTTTTGTAAAAATGAATACATACTTTGCATTTTGAGAACACAATGTTTACAATTGTGAACATGGGTCTAATAAAAAATGCTAAAACAGAATGTATGTAACACACTGGCATCAGATGCACCCAATTGAAGTTTCTTTTTCAGTTTCTTTAATAATAGCATTAGTGTACGCTATCCTTAGTAGTTGTGAGTTACAACTGACGTCGTTAGAATTATTATGAACGTGTGGACCTGCACTTCAAACTACAAAGAGACCAACGAATATGGTCTTTGCAATTACAAAGGCTCACAAAAATAATGGAACGGACACTAAACTGAGTATATTTGCAGCATTGCATCTAGACTAAAGGAAAGCGGTGAATTAAATTATTACTTTTTTATAAATGGGGTTCCTACGATTTGAACATGCTGTGAATTAAACCATAATGACGTTAAATGAAGACGAAATTAATTTTTTAGTAATTATCATTCGAATTTTGGTTCAACAAAAATATGAACGGACGGTTTCCCGTCAATCATGACGTATCTTCAGAGGGCAAGGAGTTGACCTGCGTCAACCGTCAAAAGTCTGGGGAACTGTTAAAAGTCTCACTTCATTTAGTGTGTTTCTAGCGAGTGAAACAGTTGCAACGAAACAAGCAATGGGGCGTCGAGGAAAGAACACGACCTTCAACCAACGTCAGCTGGTGGTTTATCACTACGCTAAAGGGAAAAGTTGCCAGCGTATTGCATCTTTGCTACAAATGAAGAAGACTACAGTGAGGAATATAATTAAAAGATACAGAGATGAGGATAGAATTAATTTACGGCGACAGTTTGGACGTCCCAAAATCCTGTCAGAACGAGATGAAAACTGTATTGTCAGAGAGGTGAAGAAAAGCCCCCGAATAATGCTCCAAAAATTGCTGCGCAGGTTGAAGAACGCCTGAAGAAAAAAGTACACCCTGAAACAATTAGACGAGTGCTAAGGAGAGCTGATTTTCAGGGACGTGTGGCAAGGAGAAAGCCTTTTATAAGCAAAACAAACAGAAACAAAAGACTTGTATTCGCCAAAGAGCATTTTGACAAGGACGAAATGAGGTGTAATAGAGTAATCTTCTGTGACGAGAGTAAATTTATCATTTATGGCTCTGATGGTAGATAAATGGTGTGGCGTCAACCGAATACAGAGCTGCAGGAAAATAATTTGCAGACAACTGTGAAACACGGTGGTGGTAGTGTTTTGGTCTGGGGCTGTATGTCTGCAAATGGGGTCGGAAAACTGGTCTTCATCAAAGAGACTATGGACAGATTTGCTTATTTAAATATTCTAAAACAAAATTTGAAAGTTATTGCAGAACTTTTGGGTATTTCGAACAATTTTATGTTTTTCCAGGACAACGATCCCTAACATACAGCCCATATTGTGCAGTTGTGGCTGCTTTACAACTGTCCCAAAGTACTCCATCCTCCTCCACAATCACTAGATATTAACCCCATAGAGCATGTATGGGATAAGTTAGAGAAAGAAGTTCACAAAACGCCCATAAGATCAAAGGCACATCTCAGACAGAGGGTGGAACAAGAATGGAGCATATTAACGACGTGCTTCACAAAAAATCTCGTACAAAGTGTACCCAAAAGGTTAAGTGAAGTAATTAAAAAAAGGGAAGTGTTACTACATATTAATTTCAAAGTACATTACTAATTTTATGGAAATTCAGGTTGTGTTTAGTATATCGTTCCAAAACTTTTGGGCGTACAAATGTACTATTTTTTGATTTTACAAGATTAAAATTATATCTTTTTATTTATTGAAAAGTGTTTTATGGCATTTTGTGATTCAAACTTAATGTGATGTTATATAATAAATCTGTTAATATTCATTCATTTTTTGTAAACATAAGTGTACTTTATTCTAAAACATCACTTCGTTCCAAAACTTTTGTGAGCCTCTGTAGTCGTGAAAGAACAGCCGGGCTAGAAATCGGACACGGGCTGATAGACGTTGCATAACGTTCCTCGGGCTGCCGAAGCAACAGTTTTCAAAATGCAACAAAAATTTGAAATAAGCCACAATAAATAAATAAATAAGCCACAATAATATTGCTTAAAATTGTGTAATAAAAGGTTAATTTGAATAACACCTTACACACAATAAATAAATAAATGACTAATCCATAATAATTAGGTGTATAATAATTGTGTAATAAAAAGGTTAATTTGAATAACACCTTGCCAAAGCTTTCAATAAATTATCCATTATTGGGTGTAAAGTTGCTTGAAAATGTGTAAAATATTGTAGTTCTCTTTCAGCGTTGCCACTTTGAGAAAAAAGACTTTGGCTAATATTACTATACTACTTCAAGAAATTAAATGTTGCCAACTAATACTAGTGTGAGTAAACGTCTCCGTAGTACATAAAGGTGGTTGATGTATTCTCTTTAAACAATTGACCCTCATTCACGCTTACCATGAACATGAACTTTGTCTTTTATTAAGAAAAATCGAACTACAGTTTGAACTAGTGATCTCTTCATATTTACATTTAATGAGAGATTAACCCATATATGCCCAGTGTTGCGTTTTTGCAACAATGTGCAGCAATGCATACTTTTAATTTTGAAGAATTTCTGAGTAAGGCAACAATGCATATTATGATCTAATCTTGTAGTTAAAGGTTCTGGGAACAAGGTGGTATAGTGTATTGCTCGTTATTCGTGTAATCGTTGCTCTGGGGTAAACTGCATTATTCGTGACTTTGAAGATAGAGGGAAAGAGACGCCACCCAAATGAAAATAGGTAATATTTTTTAATGTAATCAAATATTCTTATTATCTCAGTGATTTAGATGGATTATTCTCTATTTTAACACGAGAATATTATTAGTCGTGAAATTTGACGGGTAAGCTTAACATGCTACTTGGACTGATTTTATAAGAGACATGGAATTTTATGTGAAATTTTATTCAAATGTGTGCAAAGACCTGCCGCCTATCAAAGTGCGTAAATCGCCACGCGCCGTCGTCTTACAAGCTGTATTCTTTTATGTCGCGCCGGCGGAACAAGCCCCCCTTCTTATTTGAGGTATTTCCGCTGTAATCCTTACGAAACAATAGTGTCTCAAATTTCATGTCAAACCGTGTATCCAGCATGGTGAGTATTGCGAGTAAGAATTGACTAAGAGCTAGGAATCATTTAAAAAGTAATGAAATTATCAATAGAGAGTAGACGAAAAGTTGCAGATAATTACTTGTGTTTATGTAGTTCTGAAACAAAATAGTACGTACAGAAATGTAGTACGGGGTTAAAATCCTCTGAATGGACCTCTCCCACCTTTCGTTTCTTGTTCTTCAACAATTATTAATAACGAAACTAAATAAAGAAATAATGTTTCTTACTCAATGCAAAGAAATTCACTTTCGTTTAGTTTCAGTAAAGAAACGAAACGAAACTGTCTTTTAAGATCTGTTCATTCTGTAACGAAACTAAATTCGCGCAGACTTTCGTTTCGTTTCAGGTAACGAAACTAAACTCCCGCAAAAATAAGTTTCTTAAGCGGCGCAGAAACGAAACGTTTAGTTTCATTTCTGTTGCCATCCTTGGCATAAAGACAGATGAAGCATATAAAATATCTCAAATAACAAGTGAACCTAAAACGTGGGAATACTAAAGACGCTAAAAAAAATTTACGTATAATAGTTCAGAAAAAGCAAGTAGAATTGCTTTAAAGTATTGCTATTAAAGTACACAAAAATAGTAATATTGTCTTCAAAATGAAGTTACCACTTTCAGTACTTCATGCTGAAAGTTCTAAATAAAATACAGATTTCCCGAAATATTGCAAAATATTTTAAGGTTCCGTCTTAAATGATATCCTCTTAAATTAGTTTTGCGTCGAGCGCTAATCTTAAAAAATACTGAGACATTCAGAAGAAAAATCATCACCTTTATAAAAGAGAATTTGTTAATAGTGAAATAACAACAAAAGAAAACGGATAAAAAATTTCGAAAGCAAATAAGTACAAAAACAATTATGCTCAAATCCCCCTCAAAAACCAGTTGCTGTCCTGTCAACTCTCCGTCACCTAGAGTCGTAGGCTTCCGCGGCCGGAGTCGTTGAATTCTTGGCTGTCCGGGATGAGCCGCGTCATGGTCGATGGAGCTGACGTTTCGGCCATCTTGCTGTGGCCTTCTTCAGAGCTATAAGAAGCTTCATGGCTCTGAAGAAGGCCACAGCAAGATGGCCGAAACGTCAGCTCCATCGACCATGACGCGGCTAATCCCGGACAGCCAAGAATTCTCCGTCACCTATCTGTTCTCGTGTAAACGGTTCTTTAGCATTAAGTGATCCCGTAATTTTTAGGACAAAGTGAACTTAAATATAGATTGATAATAGCATAAAATGTATCTCATTTGTAAATATTGGTTATTCCCATTTACTTTGGATAGTGCGACGCTGATTTGTGGAAATTCTGATTCGGTGTTATTGACGTTCTTATGTGAAGAAATAAAAGAGGTCCTTTTTTAAAAAAAATAGGTTATTTAAGGTCGCATCAACATCTAAGGCCATTAGCGACCACTATTGGTGTTAACGGTATGGTAACTATGAAGATGAAACGATATGGTGAAGGTAAGGGGTGAAAGAACGCACACAAGTACAACGATACCCGCGGCGGGACTCGAACCTGCGACCCTTGGTCAGAAAACACTACGCCACTACTGCCTTAGCGATCTCGGCCTCCAGGCCGACAAAGGTCATACTCTTCAACATAGCATGTTGACGAAACTACTACGTTGACGAAGATGACCTCTTTTATTTCTTGACACTCAATTGCCAGTTTTCAAGGCTACCGGTTGCCAAAATGATGGACATTGTGTAAGCCAGGGGTGGCCGAGAAGAGGTCCCTGAAAGGGCGGGGCGGCGCTGTCATTTCGCGCCCTGCGCTCTCCGCAGGGAAACAATTAATATCCGCGAAAAGAGTTTGCGGGCGGCGATGACAAGTGCGAAATGGTGGCGGCAATTTCGGTGATGAATGGAGGGAAGGTGCGCGAAGCGTCGCCTTCGCGCTGCAGCGCCAATTCATCTGCACTCGACTGCCATTCACTTGTTCATTTTATTAATCAGACCGGCGAGGCTGTAAAAATCTACATTTCGACATCAACAAATGCTGAATGAATAAATAAATGAATAAAAAATTGGTTCGTTTTATTAATTCGATAGGGAAGGCTGTAAAAATATATATTTCGACATCAACAAATACTGAATGAATGAATAAAAATGTTTTTTGTTCTATTAATTCGATAGGGAAGGCTGTAAAAATCTACATTTCGACATCAACAAATACGAATAAAAGTATATATGAAAACATAACTACTAGACATCGGATGTTTAGGCACTAAAAACTCCTCTCTTAGGCTCTTAAAAATGCACTGAAAAATGCAAGACTAAGGAGAAAAAAGGTACTGTCATTAATTACGCACGCAATAAAATAAAAAAAATGTAATATTTGTCTATATTATTCTGTAAACTTTAATGCACGAAACAAGTTTGTACATTTTAATGTAAAACTAGATTTACATATTTACAACTCCTCTACATTTTATTCCTAATAGTTTGCATTAACCAGTAATATTTGTATATTACCAGTAACTTTTCAAGGATCACAATTTCAGATTTGCGACCGTTAGGAGGCAAAATCAGTTTGAATGCCGACAAGGATTTCTCAACATCTAATGATGTGACCGACATATTTTAGAAGTCCAACACCAGCAACACTGAAACCTTCTGGGAATTTACATTTTCCCCCTTAAAATTTCTGTGCCCTTGGTGTATCGACCATGTTCTCAGAACATGTCTGGTATTTATGAAATAGAGAAATGGAGAAAAGTCAGTTGGTATTTTAAAATACAAAAGAATTCCTAAAAGTATACCAAGATGTGAGCTAAAGATTTCATAATCAATGGTCACGTTAGACCATGGCCAATTTCCCGATATCTTTGCATTGTATAAAAAATAATAAATAAAAGGTGACAAAGTCCTAAAAAGGCATTTATGCAAAAAAACAAGCATAATAAAACTTCGTCATAAGTCATAATTTGTCATGATTTCTGCACATCTATTATCAGCCTTTAAATAAGTTCGCTAGAATAAAATAGGCATTTCCCTAAACATCCGAGGTCATTAGATCTATATTACTTACCAGATCTAGTATCACGTCTCTAGTGGGGTGTTGGCTACATAGGTTCACAGCACTTGAACTTTACATTGCAATATAATATTAAAATGATGAAATAATCATTCTAATGCATTATGGGATTGGAAGCTTTCCTCTTTTCTAACATACGCAGGCCAGCACCTATAGAGCTGCCACAACATTCGAAACCACAGCCACGAGGCCGTTATCTTTGTATTCAACCCGCCGAATGTGCCACGTCACCGCCAAATAAAGAACGGCATGAGAAATAAAAGAACTTGTCGCAAGTATGTTTTGTTCACTCTGGATGTGCTTTTAGCTTCGTAATTGTTATGAAACATCTTTGTTCATCGCGAGAAAATCGTCTACAAATAGATTTATTTTAGGACATGCACAAAATAATCGATGATTATCGTCGTTAATAATTGATAATCAATCAACGTCAACCACTTACAATCACTTAACGAGTTTTAGGTTTTTATTAAACCGAAGTAAAAAATTCGCTAATTAAACTAGTAGAAACACATAACGTGGTTTAAATCACAAGAAAATATGAATGAAAACTTGAAATCAAATAACGTCGTAAAATTGCTCTTTGATATGAATGCAGTGAGTTACAAGGAATTTCAAAATCAATTGAAATCAGTTTTTTGCTACATTCTGATAACATTCTGCTTAATTTTGTCGCATCGCAATTAGTCTACGGTTGTCTAAACTGAGTATCGTTAAAAATCTTGCTCAAAACAAAATTGAAAAAGGCGCGTGCAAACAGCAAATATATCATTTTAAAACTACCTCTTACTTCCTTTCAAAACTATTTACAATGTAATAGCACAAGAGAAAAAGGTGTAACCTCCCTCCCGCCCCAGAATTAGAAATCTATTATCATTCTTAATATAATACAGGATTCTCCAGAAAAGTGGTTCATTTGTATATATCGTCAAAGCGTTAAAAACTGTATGTGATGTTAATGCTGGAAAGAGGACTTCTATGCACTATCTAAGGACTATCTATGCACGTTCTCTTGTGGTCCAGAATCCAGAATTTTGGTCCAGAATTTTTTTCTTTTTTTCTTTTTTTCTCCAATTTTAAGTAGTATATGACTTAGTGTAGGTATCAGATAATTTTGAAAATGTGCACACAATTCACTTTTCCCCATAGCACGTCATACGCAGATTTTAACTGTTTTTTTGACGTAAAATTAAATAAACAAATAAATAAATAAATAAATAAATAAATAAATAAATAAATAAATAAATAAATAAATAAATAAATAAATAAATAAATAAATAAATAAATAAATAAATAAATAAATAAATAAATAAATAAATAAATAAATAAATAAATAAATAAATAAATAAATAAATAAATAAATAAATAAATAAATAAATCCTTTCCTTCATTTGTATGGAATATGAATGAAAGTAGCAAAGAGCGAAGAACAGTTGCTACACTTTTAACAGCTTTCCGTTGACACAGCTACGACTGGCCAACTCGCCGCCCGCGGGCTGCATGGGACACACCACGCGCAATTGTGCAGCCACCGGACACTTTTATAAGACAACTATTGAAACTTTCATTTCTCGTACGTATACAAAAATCATCAAATAGGTACAAATTTACAAGTGATTCCCTTACCAAAGTTTTACACAACAATGAAAGTACTATTTTACGAGGTTTAACGCCGCTACGTTTCCGTTTAGCGTTAGGTCAAAATAACTGATACGTATGCATGGATTAATTGATTGATTTTTTCGTGTTTCCGGGCGCGTCAACTGCTTTGGGCATTATTCCCGTTAGTGTAGTGCATGTTTTTTCAAGGGAGATGGCGGTGCTCTTCCCCCGCTGGATGGCGAGATCCGGCGCCGACCTACCGTCGGCAAGTGGGGTTTCCCCCTAACCAGGACTCTCCCACCAGCGGGGCACCGCCCCAGCCGGGACAAGCTTTAAGCTCCCGACCGGTCTCCCGGGATATGTGGTAGTGTAGTGCATGTTAGTGTAGAGTGTGTGTAATGGAAGAGGATAGGACAAGGAATGGGAAGAACAGATCGCGTGCGGTCCGTGGCCCGTTTGATAGGGTACTGCACCGGCATTCACCTGGTGTTGATCGGAGAAACCACGGAAAACTACCGATCAGAGCAGCCGCCCAATAGAATTCTCTTTCAAACAGCGACTGAATTCGACCTAGCTGAAAAGCTAGTGTCGAAAATCCTGCCGCCGTCAGGACTCGAACTTAGGACCTCCCGGTCAGAGGCTCTGCAGTGACATCAGTTAATGCACTGGGCTACAGCTACCGGTGTGTATGCTTGGAAACAAAATATAATCTAGATAGGTACATAGACTCCGTAGATACGAGGGCGACACTCTTTGATGCCCGCCATATTCCAAGAAATTCCGTAAGCTGTCACAATAACAGAAGCTTGCTAAATTCACAATGCACCAATATAACTAACACGTATGTGTCCGGAGATACGGCAATTATAGGAGAGCGGATACTTTATAACATTTCTAAATAAGCGTAAATAACACTCTTTCCTGTACGTCACAATATTTGTTATTTTTTCACGAAATAAATCAAATAAAATTAATGAAAGTTTATATTGCTACCAATTTGTGGACGATTCACATGCGTCTGGTTATTAAATCTGTATTTTTAGTAAATATAACAGATAAAAATAATCAGCTAATTAAGGACTTGCAATGGTAAGATAATTTTAAAACTGATTAGTGTAGTTTCATCAAAGCATTTAATAGAAAATTATTTTTAGTACCAACGTAGAAATAATCATGCGTAAGATTTTCCGCTGTTATTTAACTGCCCAAACAGTAAACGTAAGTTTAAATGCACATTTTATCTATTTTAATACATGTCTGTGCAATGCATAACAGTGTCCTTGAAAAGTTTCAAATGGAGGCAATGGAGTTACCATGCAACAAAAATAGGAAAAAATACAGCGTCATAAATTAATTTCTATAAAAATTATACCACATCCAAGAAAGATTTGTAATTTGAGATATTTTACAGATATTTTGTAAGTTGCACATAGTTTGGATTTTTGCGTGTTATTGCTTTTCTCTAAGGTGAAATTCATCATGTGCTTTGTTAATTGGTAACAGATTAAAGAACAAGATATCAAATATATCTAACAAAATATAAAATTAAAAAAAAATATATTTGAAAGAAAGAAGAAAGAAATATTTAATTAATTAGTACTCATGAGATAATGACACTGAAGAACAGTATATTTTTTATTAAATTTGAATTTTTATTACTTTTCTAAAAGCACGTATGGCCGTATGACACGTGACATTGTTGACCAAGAAGTCATAAGAATTATACTTTATTTATACTGCATATCATAATAGGTACGACCACGTCTTGATTTCTGGCGGAACGCGACGGAACAGCGTTCCGGGACCTCGGAAATAATTATTAAATTATATCATAAATATATTCTATTAAATTAACAATATCTTTTTGGGGCGTGTTCCTGGATCTAAAATTTTATAAATCAAACATTGTGTACAAATATAATTATTGTTGCGTATTCATGAGTGTGTAGAGGTGATTCGATGAGCCGGTTTGCACGTTACAAAATATATAGCTAGAAACATTATTAGACCTTCCGATGGGTAAAGTTATCAGAGAGAAGGCATAACATAAAATGGAAATGGGTTTGTCTTCGTTCAGGTATCTTCAGAGACAAGAAACGTTCACCAAATGTCAACTGATAATATCTCTAAATCGAATAGATTTGGTAAACAAATATTTTTCAATCTCTTTTCCAATATGTAGTATCGTTTTAGTGCTTAAGGGCCTAATATGGGTTAAAATAAAATGTTACATTTCTCAACTTTCCTTGCTCATCCAAGAATCTCTGCAGAAACAGTTGTTCGAATAAATTTATACTGGGTCAGAACCGACAACACTATAAGTCAAACTAGTTTGCCAAAAAAACCTTGTTTTTACCACAGTCATGTATATCAAGCTTAACACATGATCACACACATTTGCATCTTACCGAGTAGGATATCTGTATATGTAACTCAGTCAGAATACTTATTCTGTTTATTCCATTTGTGCTATCATTCGCTGATTGGTTGGTTATGATTCCGGGCGCGTCAACATCTTAGGTCATTAGACCCGTAAGTGTAGTGCATGCTTTCCTCGGGAGATGACGGTGATCTTCCCCCGCTGAATGGTGAGATCCGGCGCCGATCTACCGTCGGCTAATAGGCTTCCCCCTAACCAGGACACTCTCACCAGCGGGACACCGCGCAGCCGGGACAAGCTCTAAGCTTCCCCCGGAATGTGTAGTATGTGCATTTTCGTGTAAGTGTAAGGGGAGAGGATAGGACAAGGAAGAGGAAGGACAGATCGCCCGCGGTCCGTGGCCCGTTTTCTAGGGTACTGCTCCGGCATCCACCTGGGGGTTGATCGGAGAAACCACAGAAAACTACCGATCAGAGCAGCCGGCCAATAGAATTATTCTCCAGACAGCGACTGAATTCGACCCAGCTGAAACGCTAGTGTCGAAAATCCTGTCGCCGTCAGGACTCGAACCTAGGATCTCCCGGTCAGAGGCGCTGCAGTGACTTCAGTACCGCTCCCCGTCTATCATTCGTTTTTCACCACTCCCATCCTGAGTGAACTGCACACAACGTGATCTTCATTTCACATTGCTTTCAAGAAAACATCTAACTTCCACGTTTCATTTTCCAGAAAAGATATCACTTTTATTTTGTCGAGTAAGAATCCAATAGATTGGTCAGGATGCGATGGTTAAGGGGCTCCTTATAAAAAACCATATCCGTTGACTTTCTTTTGGCGAGCCCTTTTTATTTCTTTGCAGTTTTCAGAAGTAAGAACAAGTCAGCGTCACGTATTGACTCTTCGATTTTCTTGCTACGTCCTTAAAAGAAGACATATCGTTACATTCAATATGTCCGTTTCGCGTTAGGACCTGTTTCCTTTACGGATCAAGAATTGACGAGCGTTATAAGTCTATCTATAAAAGAAGACGATATATCATTTTTCATCGCGTTTCCCTTTTTCTACCAAGTAGAAGTATAAGAAAGAATCGCGACAAAATGACCTGTCATTTTGTGACATACTGTAGAAAGATTTGTGCAAGTTGTTGGCAAAATACATATAAGCTAGCAGAGCACGGACGAGACCGGAGAGAATATCCGGATATTGACCGAAAATGGAGATAACATAATATGTTTGTTTGCAAAAAATACTCACATAACAAACTTACTCAATAAAAGTAAAATGCACTTCAAGGGAATTTTCGTGAAATTATACTACCATACCACGCGAGAAATCCCATAAGTGAAACTCAATCGCACTTCGCTTGCACATCCAGTTGACGGGATGATGATTAGGAAACGCATTCATTTATTAACAAAAAATAAATATATAATTTTGAATTGATTTATAGATTATAAATCCAAAATAAAATGCAATATTTATATACTACAGGTAGCTTAAAATAGCTGGAGTAATTCGCGAATGGCCCGGAGCGTCGTATGTCCCACCAGGGCGGGCGAGAAGGGCAGGTGCTGTTCGTGGGAGGCACACGTCACATTATGTCTCCCTCGCGCGCGCTGCACTCCAGACAGCGCCAGGAAAGGTCTCTCACCACACTCCTCTTCTTCATTCTCAACACTTTTGTTCGTCTCCCCAGCCTATTCTCGATCCTCCAATTCCCGTGACCAATTCCTCTAAACATAATGCCCCACTTTCAATCCAATCCATCCCTTTTAGATACACTACTACCCTCAACCCTGCTCTCGGTGTGAAAAGGGAATAAATATTATTTACTGTATGAGTAGTGAATTAATAGTTAAGCCAAATTTCCCTACTTTTCAGGCCTCTACTATTAACTCAAATATTAGCGACAATATTATTAAGTTAATTCAAACTTAATGACAGTTATTACGTTTGTTTTGTAATGGTGAAAAGTTACTGACATTGGGATACATTTAAACACATTTCACAAATTTATTAAAAACATTTTTTCATTTGTTTATTTCATCTTACTCAGCATTTATGCCTTTCGAAGGTATATATACAAATTTTACACAACATTATAGCCTCAATCACACTCAGATCTCAGAGTTCACTTCCGTCATATGTTCATTCATTCCGTCAGTTTCTACTGTTAAAGGTACCGTGAACGTGGTAAGAGTTAGTTGGATGTGTTATGTAATTGTATGTTTGTGGATGAGAGTGTATTTTCAGAAGATGTAGACTTGGAAATGCCTTTGGGGTAGAATGAGTTAATTGGGGGTTGTTTTCTGCACGTTTTACCTAGGTGGTAAGTTTAGTAGCTGGACATTCTGGGAGTTTATCATCGACTATTTTCATATCTTGAGAATATAGTCTTACGGGTACTATTTTCAGTTCTCCGTGTTGTTATCAACCATTATGCTTTGGCGATTTGAAGTATTGCTTTTTAGGCATCTTGTAGAGTTTGTTTCCATATACTGCGCGTAAATAAACGAAGGCACGATCAAAATCCAATGAGATGTTCTCGTATTCGGGTCAGGACGAGAGAGGGGCTCAGCTTTCTTATAATCATACTTGTTTCGAACAATATTCTCAAAACTCGCACAAATAGCGAGTGCAAACCCTTCCTGAGATCACATAGTGGTCGGGGAGCCGTAAAGTGATAAGGGATAGTAGGAATTAGGAATTTAGCACGCGGATCGACGCGGCAGGGAGAAGAGACTGAAACTTCACAGAGAAAGATGGAGCCATCAGGGACGAACTGATCGAGATTTAAAACAGAAAGATTCTGGGAAATATGGTGAATGAAATGCACGATCTATTGTCCTAGTTGTTTGTCGCCATATTGTGAACAAGGCATGTTCAGTCTTACATAGTTTCGTCGGTCATGCGCGCGAATTGACTGAGGTACTTATCGCATTTACGAGCAAGTACGGTTCGCATTTAGCGACACTTGTCGCACATACGCTCCGGTGTCGTGTGACGGCCGGAAGCTTCTAACAGGCACTCTAGGTACGTGTAAGCCGAACATTACGTTATCGACGTTTGCCATCGTCATCCAATTCCCTGTTCGTGCTTGGTCTCCATTGGATGATCTGGACTTGGAAGACGGCATTTCCGCACGGTGAACTCGCCCTTCACCATGTGCTGCGGAAAACGCTCCCGAGAGGCTAGCTGCAAATTCTCATCGACGTGGACAACAGTCTCTCCATAAGCGGCGTCCTCTGCAATTACAGGTCATTAAATGGCAAGATATTGTGCCGATTAAATTATCTAAGCAGCTGCCAATAAATAATGGACTTCACAATTACGACGGCAGTCGGCTATAATTAGTTGATACCGCATACATGATAAATTACGAAACCTATGTAAATGCAGTTTGCGAACGAAAATGTGCAGTTTTGAGATGATGTTAACCGAGCTTTGTTTCTACATTCAACCCTCGACGATGACTTAACTACTGGGGAAAAAATTTTGAACTAAAGAAAATGTGCGCAAATTGTACTCGATTTCTATACATCACATTCAGTTTTCATTGTTCTTTGACGAGAAATATATCGAATGAAATAGAAACATGATGACGAGAACATACTTCTGCGTGGTATACATATTCGTAGTCTGCTGAAAATTGCTATCTCTTTCTTCCACTCATTACTGAATTGAGTACTTACGGTTGGAAGAACAATATGGGATATCACTTTAATTAAAATCTTTGGGTAACTGCTAGATAGATATATTTGATGGATGATTTGAAGTTGTCGTAATAACCTGTCGGTAAAGTCATGAACCGCTCTGGGTTGTTGCGGGTTGGACCCCGCCGACGATTGCTAAAGGTTGTTGTAATTGGATGACTGACCTATTTGGAGTTGGAGTTGTTGAAACTGAAATTGCATCTGCTGAAGTAGACGTTGCTGCCGCATATCTTGTGACTGAATAAATCCTGATACTGTTTCGGTCATAGTTGTAATTCAGACATCACTAAATTTAGGCGCACTGTTTACAGTTAGTATTGCATCATCAAACTATTGGTCCCGCCTGGGGCTAGTATCTGATTTGAAACAATTCATTTTGCCAAAACCATGATGTGTCAAGTAAATGAGTTGTATAGGGGAGAAAAGCACAATCATCGCACGATTCCTTGACCTCCAGAATGTCTCCCCACCTGTTTATTATTAATAGTAAGAGATAATTCTTTCTTTAATTTCTAAACATCATAATGTATCTCAAGATTTCCTCTTCTACTTAAAAAAATACAAATCATTCTTAAGAAAAATCATATGTTAGGCTAAAATCATGAAACACGATTAGAATATTTTGAACTGAAATAACAAAACAAAAACAATGTAGAATATAACTACGATTAAATCCACCAGAAACCTTGTAAAGAAGGTTGTTTTAAATTTAACGATATAAATGTGAACGATCCGGCAACAGTGGCAAGTCTTTTCAACAAATACTTTTCGAGAATTGCTGCCGATCTCACTACGTACCCTCAGCCCCAAAATTCCGTATCAGACATTTCATCAACAAATTTAGACACTATGTTCTTTTCCCAATCTTCTTCTCCTGAAATTCTCAAAATCGGTAAACTAAAAAATAAATATTCAGCCGGTTTAAATGAATTTCCGGATTGTGGAGACCGCTGCGCCGGCCATTATACACCCGTTAAATCACATATGCAACCTTATGCACCGGGACGTTTCTAGATATTTTCAAAATATCAAAGATTAAGCCGCTATTCAAAAAAGGGAACAAAAATGAAATTCAAAATTATCGGCCTTTTCTTCTCTGTCAGTTTTTTTTTCAAAAATATAGAGAAACTTTTTTTACGTACGAATGAAAACCTTTCTCAGTAAACACATCGCGCTTTCAGATCGCCAACATGGATTTAAAAAATCAAAATCTTCGGAGAAAGCCATATTTTGTTTTCTTAGTTCTGTCCTCACATCATTGGATAAAAACGGAAGCACCTATTTGATTATTTTTAGATCTCTCAAAAGCGTTTGACATACTCGATTGTGACATTTTACTTTCAAAATTACCTTAATTTGAAATCCGTGGTATTGCCCTAGATTGTTTGTGTTCGTACCTTAAACAACGATCTAAGATAACGATAGAACATCATGTATACACCTTTCCGACTCTTTCTCAATTGCACGTGGAGTCCCTCAGGGATCGAATTTAGGCCATATTCTCTGCCTAGTATACGTAAAGGATATTCCCTCAACGATTAGAAACGGATGAACAGTTCTCTTTGTGGATTATACACATTTTCGTTCCAATAAAGAAACCGAAAATGGTACAATATCAGATGTTTGAAATTGGTTTCGTAATAAAAAAAAATTAATAGTAAATGAAAAGAAAACGGTTTTAATGTACTTTTCCGTTTCAAATAATCAGTATTGTGCTCCACTGAAAAAGGACGGTGTACCATTGACTGGTGTTAAGGTAACAAACTTTTTAGGTCCCTCAAATCAGCCAAACCTCATCGTTCCTTTAAATGAATTGAAATCTAAAGTCCATTAAAAAAATAATCACAAAATTAAGTTCATTATGCTACACGTTCAGAATTCTTTCAAATTCAATAAGCTTTCATACTGTTTGTTGTGTATATTTCGCGAATGTTCATTTCCGCCTGAGATATGGCAAAATATTTTGGGAAGTAGCATCCCAGCTCCCAGACTTTTAGATTACAAAACAGAATTGTACGAATCATAACCAAATCCTACCCACGTGATTCTTATAAGACTTTTTTTATTAATCTAGGAATTTTACCATTACTGTGTCTGAGGATTTACGAATCAGTGATTTTTGTTAAAAATGACTTGCTTATAACTTGCTTTCAGAAAACGCCGATGTCTACAACTATAACACTTAACGTAAGAATCATATTCATCAGGTGAAAGTATCACGAGCTCATTACAAAAAATTCACATACAATACATAAACATTATTTTACATTTTTGCCAGATGACAATTAACGATTAAATTTAATTGAAATGTTTAAATGCCAAGTGAAATCGTTTCTGCTGCACTACTGTTTCTATTCAATTAGAGACCATTCTGAGCATCACAAGGAAAGTAACATGAATTTTAACTGTGATATTTAATACATTATTTACCATTTGGAATGTATAATTCTAAACAACCTGTAACAGGTATTGTTTTGCAGCTTCTGGGTCAATGACCACATTTCAATCAGGCTTTTCAATTTCCCAGATCCATTAGGCAAATGCTGAGATGGCCCCTTGTTTTACTTTTGGACATAAATGTAACTTCACTATCTGTGTTCATTTTTTGGAGTTCAGTGGGATATGCAGATAATCAAATTACTGTTCTCCTTGTTTTCGCGGGGAGTAAGTTGATTTCTTCTCCTCCTTGGGTCCGATAAAACCTAAATCTGTGGCTGATTTGCATTTGGCGAGCTATTCTCAAGGACGATGATTTCGACAGACTGCCAAAATGTTTCTCCGAGAACATTACTCTCGTATCCTCTAAATTTAATCTTTTCCAAATCAAGAGAAAATAAAAGTAAGCATATATCAAAATGATAATTGAGATAATACAATGAATTCATGAATTTTTGAAGTAAGCCAATTTCATTTGAAAAGTGGCCGGAATTCCAATCATCGTCTTCTTGCTCTGCTTTTCTGCCTAACGCACGCTGCCGGAAGAGCCAGGCAAGGCAACGGTCTGCCTCTCCACACAAACTTGCAACTGCTCGAAGTTTATCTGTCGGAGAAAAGAAGACTTACTTAGCTGTCTCTGTAATTTTCACTTCAGTCTTCGAGAATTATCTCCCACACGTAAAGCAAGACGGATTTTCTTTGCCCAACTTAAGATGGCACGCATCGGTAAGATGCATGCAAGAAACTTACCTCCAGACACGAGAGGAACAGCCGTCACAAACAAGGTGCGCTTGCAATGGCCCAAGACACCAACCCCTACTTGCCTCCCCGCTCCGCCCCGCCCCCCCGCCCCACCCTTCATGCCTTCCTCGCCAGCACCGCTCCACCGCCCCGCCCTCCGCCCGCCCGCCCTCCGCCTCCGCCCCGCCCGCCTCCGCCCCGCCCGCCCTCCGCCCCGCCCCACCTCCGCCCCGCCCGCCCTCCGCCCCGCCCCGCCCTCCGCCCCGCCCTCCGCCCCGCCCTCCACCCCGCCCTCCGCCCCGCCCTCCACCCCGCCCTCCACCCCGCCCTCCACCCCGCCCTCCACCCCGCCCTCCACCCCGCCCTCCACCCCGCCTCCGCCTCCCCCACCCCCACTGCCAGCTGCTCCTGGCGGGTTCACAACACGTCGCCTCCTCCTTGAAACGCGCCAAGCAGCACTTTCATATCGCACTTCAATAATTACTTTATATTTACACTTGAAATTTGAAGCTCCGCTCGTGGAGAGGAAACGCAACTGAAAAGTTTACAGCGCACGAAGTTCACACACTGCTCCACAAAGGATGCCCTTTCCAAAGCGGTTTTTATCTGTTCCGCGAATTAATGCGATATTCTGAGAAGCGAATTTCCCTGTGCGTGTAAAACGGCCGTAACTTTTATCTCGTTGGGAGCGAATCCGAGGCGCTGCCGTCCGCGGCCCTTTTCCCTCGTCCTCGCGATAAAGCGCATCGATGGAGGCCATCGACGCGCCGAAGGAGGGGGCGGCGCGAGTGGGGGCAGGGGGCCAGGGGTTGCGGGGCCGGGGGGCGGGGGTGGGCCGAGGAAACGCGTAGGGCCCGCGGCGCGGCGAGGCTCGCGAGACAGGCGTTTGACGCGTATTGAGCACCAGCACTCGCTTTCGCATTGGACATTACCTCAATAGGCCGCTGCTCAAACAGGTCTGCTTTGTGCATCGACTGCTCCGTGCCGAGAGCGCTTCTGAATGGGCGCGTTATCTTGACCCTTTTGCAAGTCTCGATGTGGCTGAGAGGCACGGGACACGGCACATCGTCCCTGTTTCGAAGACCGCGAAAACAATGACTGAATAACCGGTTTCTCTACGTTTAGACATTCTTATGACAGCGTCGAAGAGAGGGGTAGAAAGTGATCCCCCTTTTACAAGTGAATATTGAATCACAAATTAAATAAAACACGATTTTAACACTGATCGTATAAGTCTCTGAGTAGATGGCTGCAGCGACTTGCATAGTAACAATAGTTTTGATGACGCTTGATTATAGGTGCTTCATCCATAATAGAAATTCAGAAACCAAGAATTGAGACAAAATGAACCACTGATTTGTCGTTGTATTGAATGCTTCATTCAATTGTGTATATTTTTGGGCCGAGACTACTCCAGATGGTGGCAGTAAAGCGCATGTGACCTCCGCTGTTATAAAAAACTAGATCAAAATACTGAAGTCAAGTTATACTGTATAATAAATTTGAATTGGTACGTAGCAAAACAACAATAAACCACTAAGATGAAATAAGATAATGTCCAACTCCTGCTTTTATTCATTATTCGTACAAAACAGCAAATATATTAACTCTTGTATTTTTGGAATGTTTCCATTACCCAATGATTTATCATGATTGGAACGCTTTGATTTCCCTTGTCAATTTCTATTGATATTTCAACATATTTAGTTAATTTAAAAAATAAATATTCTTGTTTTCGCTAAGCTCTCCGTTCGTTCATTGAGTGGAGTTGTTGCGCGGTAGAGTTTACAGTTCTACTGTGTAATAAGAAGTTTTACATTCTGGATGAATGTTTAGCATGTGGATGAATCACCATTTTTACTTTTTAACGTGGTATTTCTCACGCACAGTTTGCACCATGCATTGGCGTTGTCTCTTGCGCCAATACAGTGGTCTTTATTACCTTAAAGAATCATGAATACAGGGTAATGAAGTTCTCGATGCCAATATACGTCCCTGTGATAGAGTACACAAAGTTATTCATGTGTGCACTAGACAATAGTGCGAACCCCATTTAATTTTTTGAAAAATATAATTTTTTTGTCATTGGTCATTTTTAGCAGAAAGGTTGCCCAAATATTACATTAAATATTGTTCCATATAGCTCCTATTACCAATGTATTTAATGAATATGAAAGAAGAGAGAGAAAACTATTTCGGAAGTGTGATTTAGGATACTTTATTATTTGCGTATACTGCCAAAATTTCGCGTTTTCATCTCGAGTAACAGGATCTCTACAAGGGTTCAAAATGACGTCTTCTTGCGTGAACGACATATAGCCACACGACCTCCGTTATGCTCACATCGGCTTGTTCCTTTCTTTCGGCCGTCACGCTTTCAATGCGCCGAAGAAGGCAATCACGATTCACGTTTATGGTAGCATAAACGCGCTCTTTCATTAACCCCGAGAAAAAAAGTCCAACAGATTCAAATCCGGAGACCAAGGGGAACATGCTATTGGGTCTTCTCGCCCGATTCACCTATCTGGAAATATGATATCTAGGTATTCCCAAATTCCTTGAAAATAAAAGAGTGCTAGTACCATGCTTGTATCATAACTGTACCCGCACATTCAACGGGACGTCCTCCAATAGAGTAGGGATTATCCGAGTTATACAATTCAGATCCTGAACGCCTCTCAATCACTCGGCTAAGAAGTGAGGACCGATGATAAATTCCTCCACACCCTACCTACACCGGGGAAGGTCGCGTGGGAGAAATTAAACCACGGGCCATATTTTTCCAGACACAGTGTTGTTTGAGAAAATTGTATACTCTTGTGATGTTTAGTACCATTCGTCTAATCATCAAAATACAAAATACATTATTCGTCACAAGATTGCCGGTTGTCGGCCAAATCTCAGAAATTTATTTCATCTCGCGGGTGTGGGGTTGCGCGCCCTCGCGATACGTATTGCCAAGCAGAGGAAATCAGCGACTTGCGCACGGTGACCTTGCGACCATGAGCATTCCCTGCCACAATTCAAATAGGCTCTACCAACTTTGAGGAGGATAAATCGTTAACTATACATCCAGCAAACACCAGAAATAAAAATTGCTGACGGATGCTTGCATAGCATTATGTTGGCATGGTTTATACAGACATCAATACTAATAAAATTTAAAGAAAATATTATCTCTAAAATAGCACAATATTTGCATTCCAAAGTAGAACAGTTTTAACAAAATAAATTCTAGGAAAGAGAACTAACAGGAGAAATGTGAAATTGTTCAAGGAATTTGGACTCAAAATCCCGGAAATTTGAAAAACTGCCAGAAACCATTCGTGTATAAATAACATTCATGGTTTAAAATGTTTGGGTGAAAATATTGATTATTGTATTCAACACATACATTCTCAATTAATTTATTAGTTATTTCCTATGCGTCAACTGCTAAAATTATTAGTCTCGTAAGCGCACGTTTTTCCTCGGGAGACAGCAGTGATTATCCCTCGATGAATGCAGAGATCCAGCGCCGACCTACCGTCGGCTAGTGGGGTTTTCTCCCAGCAGGATTTTCCCACCAACAGTGACGTCACCGTGATGACGTTCAAACTCTCGAGTGGATGACAACGTAACAGCGATTTACGTCAAGATTAACGTTAAAAACATCGAAGTATAATATGGTTTCACTTTCGATATTCCTGTAGAGGAAAGAGATGGTTCCTCCAATGCACTGATTTTGCTCGTCATGCACAGCACCAGTTTGCGTCACGTGACCACAACTCAGGCACTTCAGACAACTCAGACCAGACGTTGGCCGCCATGTTGCATGGAGCAGAAATGTTGGGAAACATTTTGAAAGTGGCATAAAGTGACAATTTTCAAAGGTAACCTACCAAAAATAACACGAAGATGTAGTTAAAATAAAATATACAATATTTAAAAAAGTGGTTTTTGTTTTTGTTTCAATGACTCATAACGGTGATAATTCTGGCATTTACGGCTAATACGTTTCACACAACGACTGTCTCATTACACAAAGTTACACAGAAACTGCATCAGTTCTGTATCGCATATTACACATACAATTACAATTGAAAATTATTAAGCTAAGATAAATTTATAGCAGGGTGGGTTATGCGATGTTATATTATAGAGAGAAGCTTCCTGCGATAAAGGTAGGAATGTGATAGGGCATCCACTCGTGATTCTATTGCTCGGGTACGTGAGATGGAGTTAGACTTGCATTTAGTATATAGCCAGAATGTTAAAAAGTCGCTAACTACGTAAGCTTCCGCTTCGCCGACCTGCTGCGTTCAGTGTGCAGCAGATGCGCGATTCCAAGGCCAATCAAGGTTCTCACTGATGTAAATTGAGGAAACATGCGACGGAGATCGTATCATTTAAACGTTCTAGCTAGAAAAAAAGGGGCTAAAAGAGGTTAGATTAGGAAAGGAGTTGCAGTACCGGAATGAAGTAACACAGCTGTTGAGAACCACCTGAACATCTGAGCATGCATGTATCGGGTGCTCGCCCCAACAGCATCCAAACTCAAACTTCCTCCTCTCATATCTTTTTAAAACAAGCTTTACAGCGCTCTCGAGCGAAGACGGTTATTAGGTTGTCATATGTCTTTCACTTCGCTTAGGGGAGTTATTTCAGGAGCACCTAGACCGGACACCTGCTTACACAACTTCGCTCTTATCGTCGCCGTAGGCCGATTTCGCAGTTCTCCAAAAGGAATGGAGTTCTAATTCCGAGGACGGAGCTGGCGCGGGAGCCTTTGGCTGATCCGCTTCCGACCTCCGCTGCTCCTCCCCTCCCCCGCCGCCCTCAGCGTCCAAGGCCACAAGTTGGCCGAGCAGAGGCGGCTCCCCGCCCACGCGCTCCCCGCTCCGCGCCGCGATGTTCGACAAGCCACAATCTTAGTTATGACTGCACGTACCGCAATGTGTACGTAAAGTTTTATTACTTTTTCCTTTTACTACATATTTCATCCCTCCAATCACGAACAGGCGTTCTCCGAAGGGGTTTCGCCTTCTCCCCGCCGCCGCTGCAGATGGCGGGCCGTTCCACTCCTCCCCGCACCCCGCCCGCGGTCTTCCCGCCCCCGACCAGCGCCGCATGCGACACGCAATCAGGAATTGGCCGCGGGGCGTCGCTCCCCGCCCCGCCCACCCCCGCCCACCCCGCCCCTCGCCAACCCCTCGCCCCGCTCCGCCGCCGCGTGCGGAATAACGCTATGTGGGCAAACAAGCAGCGGTTGAATTCCAATTGGAGCCGGCGCCCGCTTCACCCCCTCTCTCCCCCTCCCCGCCCCCTCCACGAGCGCTTCCCCCCGCCGCGGCGGGGAGTTCTGATATTCAGACGGCGGGAGCTCCAATATCGAGAAGACAATTAGAGAAACGGAATGTTATTCTTCATCAGGAGAAGTTAATGGAAACCCGATTGCCAAATAAACCCCGGCAAATGAATGGCGGTCTTACCTCTCATGTGTTTTCCTCCTTCAATTACTTCTTTTTTTGGTTGGTGCCGGGAGACAGCGGAGACAAAAGCAGCGACAGAGAGACTGATAATCGCCCAGGAATCAAACTGGAGTATTAGAAAGGAAAATGGGTGGATAGTCGGAAGCAATGCTCAGCCAGTGTTACGATTCACCACAAGCAGTAACCGTTAGTTGGACTCAGCCATCAGATCTGTGTAGAAAAGTGAAACTTTGTTTCAACTGTCATCAGTTATCAGTATGAAAGTGCTCTCCTCTGTCTTTTGTATTTATTAAACCAGCAAAGAGCATCTTTTGTTCTGATGAATATATTACTCCTTGGATCGAAAAATCTTGGATGTTCTCTTAAAAGCGGTAGAAAGTGATCTCAATTACTAGAGATGAGATGATGAAAGTTGATGGACACTACTGGTAGACAAGAGAACAACTGAGGACTGAATAGTGTACAAGATGTATGGGGAAACAACTGACATAAAAGTGATGAAATTAATATAATAAACATATACTATTTTGCAATCTTACTCTCAACCATTGAATCGTCTAAATGTAAAATGTTCTATGACACCTATATATTATAACGCATGCGTTCTGTCGGTTTCTGGTCGCCATAATTGTCTTCCTTGCTTCAAAAGGCTTCACTGTGTGTCAGCAGCGTTACCGCCGCCGCGGCGCCAAGGCACACTATTTTCTCGTCGCTTCTTACGCACTCTACAGAGCATTCCGCAAATCTCATGGGATTTGCGCAAATCTCGTGCATTGTAATCCGTACTGTAAAATAGTAAAGTGGGCCAATGCTTGTAACCATTAAATATAACAATCATATTAGTTTTTCAGATGATTACTCGCAGATTTGTCAGCAAACATGCAGAGATGTGATACAAACGAAGACTCGTGGAAATAAAATTAATATAAAAAGAAAAAAAATCCAAATATATTATATAAAATCGTCAAACGCACGTGAAGAAAAAAAATTACGGTACGCTAGACAGCAACGAGGTTGATTTGCGTATAAATTTAGATTCTAAAATATCTCAATACATAAAAAGATAAATGTATATACTTTCTCTTAATAAACGCGTGACGTTTGGAAGCTGCCATATTCTATTGACATTCACGAATGTACAAGACACACCTGTGTAAAATTCTCCTGAACTTTCTACATTACTAAATATGTAGGTACACGAACCGTTCTGTTAGTGCTAAATTTTTGTATGATACTTGTAGGAATCCTCTTTCTCTCTAACGGATTTTAAGAAATCTCTCTCAATTAATGCAAGTGGCACATTACTCTTCTATTTGTAATCATTTTTAAAATTTATGGATTATTTTTAAAGCAGAAAACCTTCTTTAAAAGGATGCTGGTGGAGCTAGTATTGTGCGTATTAAGTTAAATAATTTTAATTAACATTTTGTTCATTCAAACACTTAACAAATTTAATTGAAATTTCATTCGAAATGTTGCAATTCTATTAAAAACAATCAGTAAATATTTATTAAATCCCTGCAATTCAAAATAATTTCTACGCAAGTTAACAACAAAATTCGCAGCAAACATTTTCAATAAATAGAATGCTTTCTCATGAAATGTAAGTGGGACAAAATAGTTTGTGTTTCAACTAAACTACGGTATCAAGTGCCTTAACAATGCATGTCTTCTAAAAAGACCTAAAAGCACCAACAATTCCCGTAAAAGCCCTTAATGGTCAGGATGTGCACAAAAACAATGTACTGGTTCTCGCACAATTTCATATGTCTTAATTACACGTTACACTGTCACGATCAGGAACAGCCGAAATGCTACGAATATAGGGATGAGTGATGCGCTTAACGCGGAGCATAGTCATACGGCACAAAGCGATGTGATAAGTCACCGTGAGCGACAGCGAAGACTCGATTCAATGCGCTTATATTGATGAATGCTATGTGTTTCTTGCTCTTTCATGGCCATTTGTCAACTATTTTTACAACTGCCGGTAAGATATCTTCAGATTTTACTAATATTCCATTTTTTTAAATTATTGAAAATGCATAATTTTTACAATTTCTTTGATTATCGCCGCATCTAAAGTTGAACAGACGCCTGGCCTCAAAATAGTGATGTTTTGTGGGGGCCGAATAAATAGTTTTCAAGGACATGGGAGGCGAAAGTGTAGTTTCCTGTCGGAAAACTCCCCCTCCCATCCTTTCTTAGTTCATTTTCAAAAGCCGCCCTGAGCACAAAATGGCGCTCGCAAGGGTGCATATTAGAGGCCATGTTTTGTACTACTTTTCTTGGGGAATATTTTATGTTATATTTTGTTATATTTTATGTTATATTTATTTTATGTTATATTTTATTTATTTTATTTTATTTTATTTATTTCATTTAAGGTATTGAATCATTATATTCTTCTCTGTAAGTTCTCTCTATCGTTCTAACTATCTATTTATGTCAATCCTTCTGTGTATTTTTTATGTTCTTTTTCTAGTATATATCTGACTAAAAGCACTGAAGATGAGGTAAAATTACACTAAATATGTATCTTGGAATGTAAGATTTCAATTTAGTGTCAATAGATTTTTATTCTGAAAGGGTATTTATTCTTTCCGAACTATATCCATTTCCACATGATATCTGCGGTAACCACCGAGTATATATTTGTAATTAGTACATTTCAAAACAGATTTTTCTTTACAACGAATTGACGTACAATTGTAGGAAACATTAGTCCATATTCTTCTACTTCTGACATGCTATTACGTGACGTTTGCGAGAGATAAAAATCATTTAGTGTTCAGAATCAACGAACGGAACTATCGCAGATTTTCCAATCGTTTACGGAATAGTAAGCGATAAAACCCAGAGTGAGAATGGACAGGAACTTTCATTCATTAACGTATTTACTAGTTTCTGTGTATTTGGCATATTGGGCCGCATTACTGCGACTTGTGTCGGCGGTGTTCGCACATCTTAGTCCTGTTTTAAATATCCACGTCTGCGGGTAAGGCAACATGTAACTAGCAGGACGTATTCCCATCACCATTTGGCCTGCTTAAGATTTCCGTCATCACACTGCCACAGAAACTGACACGATTTGTATTTGAAAACCACAGTTTTATTATTGCCCCGAAGGGGAATCGAAACCGAGAAGAGAAAAGTACCACGCAGTACATGAGCCACTCCTAGGTATTATTTATTCAACGTCCAATCTAGTTAAATGGTGAAGTGTGTGTTCCGTGGGATGAGGGCGAAGCACGAGTAGAGCGAGCCTAGAGCGAGGCGGAGGGTAAGAGGCGAGTGGGGGCGGCGCGCTACACCAGCAAGGACCGGGCGCGTGAGAATGCGTGGGGGCAGAGCTTACAAAAGGATCATTCGCGTCACTCTGTCCATCGAGCGAATTCGCCCGCTCCTCGCCCCGTCCCCGGGTGGCGGCCCTTTCATTAAAAACATAACGCCCGCTGAGTTGATGTCTCATTAAGGCACAGGGGCTGCGGCGTTGTGAGGGCGGTGTGAGGGCGGTGTGAGGGCGGTGTGAGGGCGATGTGAGTGCGGTGTGAGGGCGGTGTGAGAGCGGTGTGAGCGGAGTGAGAGCGTAGCAAGGGCGGTGTGAAGGCGGTGTGAGAGCGGCGTGAGGGGGCATGAGAGCGGCGTGAGGGCGGCGTGAGAGCGGCGTGAGGCCGGGGTGAGACGGCATGAGAGCGGCGTGAGGGCGGCGTGAGAGCGGCGTGAGGGCGGTGTGAGGGCGGGGTGAGGGCGGGTTGAGGGCGGGGTGAGGGCGGGGTGAGGGCGGGGTGAGGGCGGGTTGAGAGCGGTGTAGGGGCGGGGTGAGGGCGGGGTGAGGGCGGGTGAGGGCGGGGCGAGAACAAGGGCAGAGAGCGAGGGCGGAGTGAGGGCAGGGCGAGGGCGGGGCATGGGTGGGGCGTAGTCGGGGCGAGAGCGGGACAAGGCGAGGCGAGGACGGGGTGAGGGCGGGGCCAGGGCGGGGCGAAGGCGGGGCGGGGCATAGGCGGGCACAGAGACACGGTCATCGGCACCAGCTGCACACTCTCCCAATACGCCTTCTCACTCCATCCACCTCATCAGCAAACTCTTATATATTGATGAAAGAACCTTGGAAGTGCTTCGAACGATTCCATAGGCTGCTTCAAACTGTTGCTTTGAAGCATTGGTGACGTAAGTTGCTTAGCAAATGGGAGTAAACTTGCCTTCAACAACGGTCTGCATGACACACTATCATCAAGTTAAATGTTTCAATATATGAAATACGTTTGCTACACAGTAACAAGTTTGCTTTGGAACACATTCACTGTCCGAAAGTTATCTGCACAATAATTGCTAATCCAGCAAGATGGCAGGGTGGCGACAATCGAGTATTTTATTTTACTTTTACTATCACGAAATAGTTTATTACATTTAAATACTTTTAAATTTGATTGACTTGAAAGGCCGGACATTCAGCAATATTATGCAAGATTAATTCGTTATTTACAATCCAAATTTTGGTTAGAAGAATAAGTTGTATTTGATTTTTAAGAAGCACGTTTTCTTCATCCACCAACATTTTTCACTAAGAATATCACCTACACTTTGTCTGCTTATCGGTTAACCACATCGGTGTACCCCAACGAAAAACAATATGAATCTGCTGATTAGTAGGAGGAGTTGCTTCCGTATAAGCACCGAATTCACGCTTCTCCTTTACAGTCAAACTCGTTCCCTTTCTCGTCGTGCACATTCCCTGCAGGTCCGCTTCCTTACTCTTTCGTGACTTACTCGTGAGAGCGGTGGGCCACTCGCAGAGTTCTCTGGGAAAGCGAGCGAGGTCGGAAGAAGACGGATTCTGCAAGTTGTGTTTCTTCACGTGTCCAAATGATCCGAGAAGAAATCGCTTCTAACTGTGCCAGAAGTTTCCGTACCTCTTCATTCCATGGCGAATGCCGGTAGGGGAGGGTACGCATTAGTAATTGGAGGATGATTGATCACTTCTTGAAATGCGCGATAACTGATGGGGGAGGAATGTAGAGGGACACTGTATCGAGATTTCACTGTACTTCCTTCTAATGTTTTGCTTGCCTTCATTTTTATAATTGTACTTCTTTTTTGATCCGATTCCCCCTTCCGCCTTTTTACTTAATTTTAGTGTAGCCTTTTTCAAATTATAAAGAACATTTGTACGTCATCAACTCCCTCTCAGTTCATATGTGCCCAATTCCCCTTGAAGTGAGGATGTAGTTATTTACGATGAGAATATTTTTTTATTTCTATTTATTATCGATTATTCTTTCTACTTTTTAAAACGTTTTTTACTTATATATTTTTTTTCTTGTTTTATTTCTTTTGTTTCTGTGCTTTTTTATTAATTTAATTAAAATTATAATCAAAATTTGTTTTAATTTACAGACATAACTATTAATTTTTTGTTCACACATGATAATGCGTATGAAAATTACGCAAAACAGTGTGTCCCAGTATTATTAAAAAAATGAACACATTTTTTGAAATCTTGTACATAAAAATCGTCTGAATGGCTAAAGGGCTAGCGTTGCTTGCAAACGAACAGACATAGACGCAGAGAGGTTGACAGAGATAACACATTACAAAAACAGATGTAAACCAATTTTTCGAAACTAATGACTCACAAAACGTGGATTCTCTCCTCACAGCTAGTTAGAAGTAATTTACTACGTGTAGAAATAAGATTTGTCGACTTACGATACCGGATGATACTCAGGTATCAACTTTTCCGACAATCACGAATTTTTCAGCCAAATCTGGCTGGAGCTTTACAAAGCTACCTATTTAGAACGTAAATATGTAGTTGGCGATAAAAAAACACTTTGCAGAATATTAATTTGTAAACGATTCTACATATCTATTCCTACCCCCTATGATTCTGAGGCCAAAGCAGTAAAGAAATTATTTATTGCTAATATGATGAGGAACACGCTGGTATCTTTTTTGTACCAGAAATAATGCATGCTGTTTAATCGCTTTGCCACAGTATTTCCGAATTCGATACTAGAAAAAACATCAATCATTGGCACAGTCCTGTCCACCTAACCGTGGCCTGTCGTGCCCGGGGCCTTTCTCAACAGGCATTTTCCTTCGCGGCAGCCAAATTCGCGCCCCGCCCCGCCCCCACCCGCGCCCGCGCCTCGCGGAACACCGCGTTCGCCCGCGCTGTGGAAGCGCTGCGAGCGTGCGGGCGGGCAGTGTTATTGACGGCGCTTGACGGGCGCCGCACGCGCATGGCTACCTCGGCGCTCCGCAAAATCCGGCCCGGCCCCGCCCACCCCGCCCCCGCCTCCGCTCCGCTCTGGCGCGCCCTGTTCCGCCTCGCTCATCGCTCGCTCTGCCATGTTCTGCTCCGCTACGCCCAGCACGCTCTTCCTCCCCCTGCTCTGTTCCGACCCTGCCTACCACCGCGCGCTTCGTCCAGCTCAGTCGTCTTGTCTGCTACCTACCTCAGTCTTCGCAATTCATTCCTCTAAGCCTCTATAACGCCACCCTTTATTTCGTTTCGCATTGCTTCGTTTCTCCGCGTATTCTTTGTCCTCTCGCTTATCCAGCTTCGCTCCGCCTCGCTCCGCCTCGCTCCGCCTCGCTCGCCCGCTCCGCCTCGCTCCGCCTCGCTCCGCCTCGCTCCGCCTCGCTCCGCCTCGCTCCGCCTCGCTCCGCCTCGCTCCGCCTCGCTCCGCCTCGCTCCGCCTCGCTCCGCCTCGCTCCGCCTCGCCCGCCTCGCTCCGCCTCGCTCCGCCTCGCTCCGCCTCGCCCGCCTCGCTCCGCCTCGCTCCGCCTCGCTCCGCCTCGCTCCGCCTCGCTCCGCCTCGCTCCGCCTCGCTCCGCCTCGCTCCGCCTCGCTCCGCCTCGCTCCGCCTCGCTCCGCCTCGCTCCGCCTCGCTCCGCCTCGCTCCGCCTCGCTCCGCCTCGCTCCGCCTCGCTCCGCCTCGCTCCGCCTCGCTCCGCCTCGCTCCGCCTCGCTCCGCCTCGCTCCGCCTCGCTCCGCCTCGCTCCGCCTCGCTCCGCCTCGCTCCGCCTCGCTCCGCCTCGCTCCGCCTCGCTCCGCCTCGCTCCGCCCTCGCTCCGCCTCGCTCCGCCTCGCTCCGCCTCGCGCGCCGCGGCTCATCGAGTCTCCAGCGGCAGTCGCTCGCGGGCAAACGGCGGTGGGCACGCGCTGGCGGTGGGCACGAACGGGCCGCCTGCCGGGGCGTCGTGGCCCTCTCGCCGTTCGCTTCCGAAAGCGCGTTTGCCGCCTCGCGTCGCCCCGGGCGCTGCCGACAGCCCGCGGCCGCGGCGCCCGAGTCGGGGAAGGGGTGTTCAACCTCCGCCCACGATCCAGCCGGCGGTGCTAATTAATTACAGCTGTCTAATTAACCGCGATTGTTTTCTCTGGGGGAGACGGGCAGGACGCTTCGCCGTGGGGCTCCGCCCCCCTTTCGTCGCGCGCTCTCACCGCAAAGACGCACTAACCGCCAGCTGCAAATGTGGAATTGCGACCCAAAGCACGATACCATATCCAATACGTCTTTATAGCGTCTGTTATTTGCAGAACCTCTTACAAAACGTGCTACACGACACCAAGAGCGGATTTGCGGATTCGTTGGTGTAACGGTTAGCGTACAGGGCTGTTGTACTTAATTTGCGGGTTCAAACCCGATCGAAGCCGTGGATATTTGGAAGAAAAATCCTTCCCACGCCTTCCTTCGAAGAGGACGTTAACCCGGCTGTGCCATGTAGTAGATTTACTGCATGAAAAAGATCCTAACGCCTAAAAGAAGCCTCTGACCTAATATCGAATCGCCAGTTTCGTGGCTCAAAATGATACCTCCTTTCTCCGATAGATGGTGAAAGAAGGCAAAATTTGCGTTGTTAGACGGAAGAGTAGACCTGAAGACCCAAGTCTCGTTGCGTAAAATGAGGCATTAACTAACTAACAGCATACTTCGCTTCCGCGAGAAAAAGGCCGCGTATATGCGGAGCATAAGTAAATTAATGCAAAATATCATCTGGAGATAAGGCAGTGCAAGCTATATCATCAAAACATCACTTCAAATAAAACGTTTTAACTCCGCATTCCGGCGTAATGTTTGTAAATGGAATTCCTCAACAAATTTCCAGGGTGCGCAAACTGCTACGGTCATTACTCATATAAGTGTAGTATATATTTCGGGCGTTAAGAAAGATGATACAGCTATCCCAAAGGAAATTTCAATGATTAATAAATGCAAGACCATGCAGGTGGGCAGGAGGGGCGGTGGTACGAAAGGACAGGTGGATGCCTACCTCTTGACAGTAGAAGCCGGCTGGCACAGTACATAATTTCATTACCCACGCCATCAGTAGATACGATAAACAGTTACAGCATAAACTAGGAATAATTCAGTGATACCTATTGACAGGTTTCAGCTTGTAGATCCGGACCATTGTTCGAATTCATCCATGTAGACCTTAGAGAGCTTTATATTTGTTACATTTGTACTATTTCGTTTTGCATTACTTACACTGGTAGTTGGTAATGTGAACATTAGGGAATATATGGAGAGTTCGTGTAGTATTTCTTACTGAAGTAAACCGGATGTTGGCGTTGCATTTCGGGTTAATACCAGTCAACACTGTTTCTGCCGTGGAATTTAAAATAATTGACCAATTCGAATGGTAGCTGACACATGGCGGTATCCGAAACGCACAATTCTTTGCCGCTGCCCCAAAAATATTAATAGCGTGACTCACGCAATAATACCGCCACGCTTGTTCGCATCGACTCTGCCTGCAGCTGCTGTGCATGCGACTGCCGGAGGTGTCGGCGAGTTGGTTTGGCAAGTTGCGCAAACTTGGTCATTTACTCGGGGTTCCCGCCGTGTTGTGCGCGGTACCAGCATGGTTTTGCGTTTTCAAAAGGTAATGGCTAGTACATTGAACAGGCGAGCATTGCACAGCCATCAGTCACTACCAACGTGACAAAAGTCCATTCATGCCCAAAATATCACAGCATAGTGTTCATCTCTTGGTGGAATTAAATCTGACTTTTGTTTAAAGAAGTACACAATTCTAACTACAACGAAAACAATCGAAATTCAATTTTCCAAATAAGAGCTTTTCTCTACCAAAATGTCAATATCCGTTTGTAAGGTGTTCATCGCGAAATTCTTCGCCGTTTCACGGAATTAGGAGGTTCAGGGCATCAATTGATATCGCTGCAGTGCTTCTAACTGGGAGGTCCTTGGGTTCACGTCCCAACAGTGGCATGATTTTCGACACTATCTAGACAGCTCGGTGGAGTTCAGAGGCTGTCTGGAGAAAAGTTCTACCGGCCGGCTGCTCTGATCAGTGGTATTGCACGGTTGATCAGTGGCAGGCTTATGCCGGAGCACAATCGTGAAAAACGGGCCACGGGCCGCGCGCGATTTTCCCATCCCCTTCTTGTCCCATCCTCACCCCTTACTCACACGCACTTAAATTTACATGCACTACACTACAACACATGGAAACCAGTCGGAAGAATGGAGCTTGTCTCCGCTTGGGCGGTGTCCCGCTGGTGAGAGGCACCTGTTTGGGAAAACCCGGCTAGCCGACGTGTGGATAGATGCCATCCAGCGGATCAATCGGAGCGTTCGAATAAAAAAAATAGGGTTATAAAAATTAGTTTTTCTTGCCGTGACATTTCTACTCAAATATTTTTTATTATAAAGGATATCAGTCAAACTTATGCAGCCTGGAGAAAACACTTATTGATCATTTGAAAAAAATAAGACGAAAAATCTAGAAAAAGCGCTAAAATGGAATAAAATCAAAATCCTGTCTGGCAGAGCAAATCAGAGGCATTTTGTCGTTGATTTTTCTTCATTTTATAACAAAATGAGTCCACTAATAAAAAGTACCGAGTCGCTAATAATTGTTGTACTGTGTTATTGAAGCAAACATTGACATTTACATTAAACTGATATTTGGGTCAGAGATGATAACTACCTAGCAATGTCTTCACACAGACCAAACTTTATAGAAAAAGGTATGGTCAGTACATGGCAAGTTCACATGTCACGTTCTGGCTAAATGTAAAAGAAAAAGAAATTCACAGATAGCACGTTCAAACCAATGCTGTAGAAAAAAGTGTGGACTGTGTGATGTCAAAGATATCACGTCAACAACAAAGAAAAGGAGAATGTTTTTAAAAATATAGTTTGGTTTTCAGCTCTAAAGAGTTATTATTAAGAGTTATATTATTCAAAAGGTATGTTCTGACCAAACGCCACAGATAGAATTAATGAATGTCAAATGTTTTCAGTCATTTCTTTGGACACTAACGAAGAACCTAAAGTATTCATTCATGGAATCACTCTACTGGAGTGACAGTCTTTTGCGAAATTATATTTTATTTTCAAAAAACGCCTCGTCCCAAACTCATCGTAAATAACTGATTTGTGGCGTACACTGCACATATCAGTTTGCATAAAGGGAGGCTGGCTACTGAGACGTGCTGCAGGGGCGGCACACGCACTGCAGGCACGGGGGTGAGGGCCGGAAAGGGTGGGGGCCGGAAGGGGGCAGAGGGGTAGGGGTCGGAATCTCCCCTCTCACTCGCGCCGCATGCGATGCCCGTCCGCAAACAGTCGCAATGAGAATAAACAATATCAATAAATACATCAACACTGCAAATTAATTTTCGTACTGGAGATAGGAAACAAATAAAGCAGCTGCGTGACCTCGCCTGGGCTCCCGGGCGACGGACAGAGAGACAGCGGCCGCAGAACTGCGCGGAAGTATTAAAAATACTCAATTACAGGAACAATATTTCGCAAGCTCGATGTACCAATTATGCATCTTCCATTCGAAAAATGCGTAAAATTTGCAAGCACATGTCAGCCGTTTTTTTACTCGTTTGGTCGATTTCTAAACTGTGGAAAGTTCAATTTAAATATTTACATTTTTGAATTTTTAGTCATAGTCGTTTTAGTCACAGTAATTTTAGTTTAGTCCCGAAACATCAATAAATCCTTAACAGCCAATAATTGCTACTTCGCTCCACTGAAAATGTATTGTTCGTGGAACATTCTCGGGTTTCGTTCATGTTATTTTTATAAATTCACAGATCAGATTAGACTTACTGAGGAGTTTGATTTTCGACCGGAAACCCAAGAATTCAACCAGTAATGAGCCCAGGTTCGTTTTAATTGGGTATCGTTTGTACAATATGTGGCTCGTGAAAGTTCTCCAAACATTTTGAGATGGCAACGGAGGCGTAAAAATGTTGAATACTTTAGTCGATGAAACGAATTTTAGTAACTGGAAATCCAAAATGGAGATTTTTAGAATTATGGTATTTATGGATGGAAGAAGCTTCAGCGAACTCAGAGAGATGTGACCTCTTGACATTATTGTGGGTGCTCAGGCTTTTCGATTGTGTAATTATATTTGTTTTAATTATTTTTAGTTTGTTTTCAGTTTAATCTTCATTATAACTTAATAAGCACGTTAAAATTAAATTTCGTTGCCTTTGAATTTTATTTTAGATGTTATTGAACCAGTTTTAAAACGTTGCATCAATGTTTAAAAACAGACCGCTTTTGATCTGGTTTATTAACACCGATGTTGTAATTTGGAACATCGATACTTGGCAACGTTGAAATTTTGTTGTCGACGTCTCATCACCAACTGGCACCACTAATAGAATTCCGTACTGGCCGCCACTGCTCGGAACGTAAAACCAGAACTATAACTGAAAAGGCTCGTTGTTTGATACTTCACTGTAAATTAAAGTTAATAGGATATTGCGGTCAAAACCTGTGCCAATTGTCATATACCTGGTTAAGCCTTTCATCAGTTTTGAAAGTTCCAACGCCTTTGAAGTCTAACAAGAAATCGGAACAAGTTGAGGGTATTCACCTTAACTGGCAAGCAATGGAAATGCATTCGTTGATAATTATGCTAAATTATACTATTTCTCCTGTACTTTTCTCGAATGAATACTTTGCGTAACGCAATTCCTCTCGGTTTACTCTGTTGCCAGATCTAAAAGCTGATGTTTTTTTAAGTTTCGAGACAATTAACCAACGTAAATATGTCTGTCTGTACAATTAGGCAGTAGATATATGTCTTGAATTAAGTGTAGATTGCAAATTTATGAGGTTAGTTAGTAACTCCACCCCATATAACACTAACACAAGAAAAATGTATTAAAATAATAATTATCAGAATGTGATAATGCTATTGTGGCGGAGGATAGGATGGTAAGCAAAGCATTAGATAAATCCAATAAATAATTCTCTCAATGCCACTTATACGTTTTCTCACGCAAACTAACTTTGTGAACATAAAAATATCTATGTAGAACATTAATAAAAGTTTTCAATTTATGTTTATGACAATGACTTTTGGATAATTGAAAAAATATTCCCCTGCAAAATAAAATATCCAAAGAAATAGATCTTATTTGTAGAAATCAAAAGCTAATAGTATTTGCCTTCAATATATGGGGACAAGATATTGTGCTAGCCATCACCAAGATAATATCTTGATGATATGTCAAGATAATATGATGATAAAAATTCAGTTTTTTGTTTATTACACCATTGTGATCAATCTAGAGAACTGCAATTGCAATAGGTTGTAAGACGATGGACTAACGAAAAACCGAATATCTTGTTTTTACGTTTGTGAAAGCGACTGTCAAGACAGGGAGAGAGATAGGGAAAGTTTTTCGTTGCACCTGAAAACTTCGTTTGATTTGACGTATGAACCACGGCGGTCACTACGACAATATACGGGGCGTTATGAAAAGGCGTTTCTGATTCAGGGCTGCGTCAAACAATCATGACCTAACAAGCTTGAAAAATCTGCGACCTTCGCAATGCGTGTCGTATGTATTGATAAGCTACACATTTTATTCGGACGCGGAAAGGTGAAAATCCAGAAGAATTGGATTGATTGATTGTTAGTGCTTCCGGGCGCTTCAACTACAGAGGTCATTATTGCCGTACGTATAGTGCATGTTTTTCATTGGGAGGTGGCGGCGATTTTCCCCCACTGAATGGCAAGATCCGGCGCCGACCTACCGTCCACTAGCAGTGTTTTCCCTAACCAGGTATCTCCCAGCGGGCACGCCCTAGCTGGCACAAGTTTTAAGTCCCCGACCGGTCTCCTGACATATGTGGTAGTGTACTGATGGTAGAGTAAGTGTGTGTGCAAGCAGTGAGGACAGGACAAGGTAAAGCAAGGAAAGATGGCGCGCAGTCTTGGCCCGTTTGTTAGGGTAGTGCTCCGCCATTCGCCTGGTGTTGATCAGAGAAACCACGGAAAACTTCCTATCAGAACATTCTACTCCAGACAGCGACTGAATTCCACCTAGTTGAAAAGTTAGTGTCGAAAATCCTGTGCCGTCGGGACTCGAACCTAGGACCTCCCAGTCAGAGGCACTGCAGTGACATCATTTGATGCACTGAGCCACCGCTCGTGGTCACAAGAATTGGAAGAGGTGCGAAAGCAGCAGAGAGCTCGGAGCGGAGCTGGAAGCAGCGCGGGAACGGCGCGGAACGGGCCGAGGATAAGCTACGCGCCTCGCACGCAATCTCTGGGAATTGAAACGGAGGCCCCGGTGCGGCGGGGGCGCAGGTTGGGGGGGGGGGGGGGGGCGGCGCGGGCGGCGGGGGCGGGGGCGGAGCAGGACGGGAGTGGGGGCCCACGCTGAATGCAAGAGCGGTGCACATTCATTAAGGAAGCACAAAACACGATCTTGTCTCTCCCAAGTTAAGCACTGCGACATCTCAGTTAAACCTGCGAGCGCGACGTTCATGCATTTTACTTTCGAATTATCATACGTTTGCATAAACCACAACAGCAGCGCTAGCGGCTGCCCTGAGATGATAGGGATAAGTTGCTCGGATTTCGGAACGCATCGCCTTCACGCGAGAGAAGCGGGTGGAGTTGGGTGGTGTGCGCGGCGGTGTCCGTACCCCTTCCCAGTTCCTTTCCATCTATTCCTCTTACGAACCGCATTCGTCCCCACCCACGCTCCTTTCCGCCTCTCTTGTCTCGGAGTTTTCACCCCCCTTCCTGTGCCCTCTCGCTCCCTCCTCACCCACCCCCCCCCCCCTCTCCCGTCCCCACCGTTGTCAACGTTCGTTTGGGAACTTGTGTAAGAAATTACTACATACATATTAAAACATTCCCGGAATGTTTCTAACGAGTTGTTTGCATTACGCGTTTCCTATTTTTAACTTTCAAAATATCCGCCGAAATGTTTGAAAGTCCGCGACATCCAACAAGAAGGATGCCTTGGCTGCGAGGGTGGGGGCTCGGACGGCGAGCAGAGGGCGGAGGCGAAGGGAGACGGCTTCAAGGGGTGTCACCTCTGCTACAGTCCGTTCCGATGCTAGCACCGAGGACTTACACCTATTCCTGCGCATAACTTCGCATCCCTATGACTAAATTGGTTCCTGATCACTGTTGTGTGTGTGTTGCAATATGATGTTACAGAAGAGCTAATTGATAACAATAAATATAAAAATGTAGCTGGTAATGAAGCTGAAGTGTCTGATTTGTCAAAAATTGAAAAGTTAGAAATGTTGCAAGAAAATATCTACTGTTGTATTATTAGTTTTCCTGTCTCCTACTATTGCTTTACTGCGATTCCGTCTCTCGCTGTTGTTTTCATGTCCGTCTAGCATTTCTCCGTCTGCTTCTTCGTCAATCACTTCTTTGTCTTAGTTCTCCTCTCTCTACTGCTTCCGTCTCCTTTCTCTTATCCTCCACCTACGGGCGTGGGGATTTTTTTCAGTTATTTTTCGCCTTGATGGAGGAGACGATGATGATTAGGGAACGGAACTAGTTACCTGAATTCAATTATATTTTTTAGAGTTTACAAGACATTCTGAATGAATTATAACTATTTTTATTTTACATATACATATTTTAGTTTAATTACATATTATTACATATTTACCTATTATGAGATATTTCTTACATATTTCGTTACATTTGAATATATATATACGTCAAAACCGAATATTCCAGATGCGCGTCTGCAATATTTGCTATGGAATTATCTTTCTTTCAAATTAAATGTAATGCTTTTATTACCACCATGATTTGTCAAACGTACCTCACCCCTCTGATTACTGCGTACTTGCGAGTCAAGGATAAGCGGAATTATACGAACGAAATTACTTTTAAGCACGTGCTTGCTCATGTTTCAAATAGCAAATTCGTTACTCGATCGAAAACTAACAAATATTTTTACAGAAAATTGTCGCGTTGCTCAATATGGAGGGGGGGTATATACACCCCCCGCGGGATCCATCAATCGCTACGTCGTTCACTTGTGTACCGGCTCCTCTTGTATACAATAATATATACTATGATCTTATTTTATATTTCGAAACAAATTCTTATATGCGGTGAAGTCTAGTATAATTACTTCAGTACAAATATAAACTACTTTCAGACACTCGAATACATGGTAAGAACTGATCGGCGATGTTCTGTGGGTATATATATATATATATATATATATATATATATATATATATACACACACACAAACACACACACATATGTGTGTGTGTGTGTGTGTGTTACGCGTTTCGCCATTACATCGACACTACTACTTCGCTTTATCTTCTTTCACGCATCTCGTTTGAAGTAACACACATCATCAAGTTTAAACTAATTTGATATGCTTACTTTGATTTTCTACTGTATATTACACGCGTGTACTTCAATTTTACGGAATTATTTTAATACGCGTGTACTTTTGAAAAGTCCAACGAAGAATGCATATTGCCGACTTCCAGCCAAACAGCGAGTGCCTACAAACGTGGCAATGTTTACATCTACCTCGTTCTCTCGATAGATAAAGGAGAGTTGATTTCAATGTGTTCTTGCTAACTAAATTTCTCTTACTTACTCTAAAACTTAATAATCGAAATCGCTGATTTCTTGTAAACCAAATCAGTCCATCGGTTCTTTAAGGCTGGGGACTTGTCTGTGAGATCTTCATTCATCTATTGCCTTATTGACCGCAGAATAAGTTTCTTCTAAATTCCAATAAGCCTCAAATAAACACCTGTTCATTTTATGTATTTGTCTTATCATCAACCTCAAAATAAATAATGCAAATTCCCCTTGTACAAAACAGTTGTAATGTTGATGTTCTGAAATGTACTGCAATAATTCATTTTGTATGCATTTTATATCATTTATATGCTATTTTATATTCTATAAATTACTGAGTTTAAGCAAAGATCGAGTTTCGATTCAATCGATTCAAAAGAGACGCAAATTAATTTGTGTAGTATCCAATAAAAAACAAGGATTCTTAGAATGGTTTTTATTCCAGAAAACTACAAGAAATCAGTCAAGTGGCCGAATATCCGTGGGAGAGTTCCAAGTCCGTAGCACAAGTCGTCGTAGCCGCAAGAGAGTTCCAAATCCGTAGCACAAGTCGTCGTAGTAGCACTCCACACTCCTATCAAAAATTCACTAACCAGGATACAGTCACTCTGCTGCTCGCTATCTGCCCTGGTGTCGAGCCGGAGCCCTCTCATAGCCCGGCAGGGCTATTGGCCCGCCGACTAGCTGCGGAGTAGGGGCGGTGCCGAGTCTCTACCCGCCTGCTCGGGCGTGACGGCCGCGCGCAGACGGGCCCGGCCGGCTCGCGCCGGTTGCCTCCTTCTCTCGGCAGGGGCGGTAACGCTCCGCTGACGTCACTCGGCGGCGGCTGCTTTGACTGTGTGCGGCAGGTCACGACATTTTGTGTTCCAAATGCTGCTTTTATTGTTAAAAAGCAAGCATGACCAACAAATCAAATTTTGTAGAGTTGGAGTAATGTAAATATGGGTATTTCTTAAACTATAAAATTTTGAAATTCAGGGAGTAGTTTTTCTGAATGTATACCTTTTGTACAACTCAGACAGGTTTATATCTTAGTCTTTCACATTTCCATATCTTAGTCTTTCCAAAGTGAAAATGACGTTTCTAATGAAATACACACTATATCAGGCATGTGAAGCTCGCGGGGAAAGTATGAAGTAACAAGTGTGCTACAGCTCGCGGGCACTGCGACCAGAGAAATTGTCGCGAGATTTAAAAGTAAGGGTTATACAAATGGTACAGACTTGCAGTAGGTCATTGGATACCGGCCCAATGACAGTCTTTGGGAGAAGTTACTTGACAGTTACCGTCACAAATTTAGCTATATTAATTACTATTTTTACTTTAAGGCAAATAATCCATTAAAATGATTTTTTTTATTATTAATAACATGGTCACATCCCTTAGTAGGGCAAAGGCCTCTTACATTGTGAGGTTCTAAATAAGCTAGCACTTCACTTATCAGTTATCGTCATTTCACTATCATTTATCACGTCACTATCACTTCACTTATGGTGTCACAGTTTCCATTTATTTGTTAATCCTTTTCTCTGTAGACTTCGTCGAGACTTCGTGTCGATGACTTCTCTCCATTTCATGCGGTCTCCTGCCGTTCTGGTTCATAGTCTTCCCAGGCTACTTACTATGTCGTCTGACCACCGTGTTCTCTGTCTTCCGATATTTCTCTTGCCAGACCTTGGGTCCCATATTGTAATTTTGTAGATGCATCAGCTTGTGTTCATCCCCATTACATGTTAGGCCTATTTCCTTTTTTAAAAGACGTCTGAGTTGACCAACGTCGTTTTGACCTGTTCTTTGTCTAATGCCAGCATTTCTTTCTTTGTCCTTTAAACGTATATCCAATATTTTCCTTTCCATCTTCCTTTGACACATTTTTATCACATATTTCTCCTTTTCCGTGAGTGACCATATCTGCGAACCGTATAATAATACTGCTGGTAGTAAAATGAAATAATATATCAGTCTGATTTTCAATTTTTCATTGAGAAATATTGAATCGAAAATATCTTGATTTTGTTATCCTGTTTACTTAAGAGTGATATAAAAACATAAACTGTCTACGTTGAGATTAGAAGGTACAACAGACAAATGTTATTTTCTGTTAAAAGCGCTGTCCGTCCCTAAGCGAGAATTGTTAACTTATAGAGATTTAGTAATTTATTTCACATTATTGCTAAATACAATAAATATCACAACACAAAACAGAAGCAGGAAGAGAATTCGCCATTGAAATATACCGGTCTATTCTAGTCACTTAGCAAAGATATTCATATAAGAGAATTTAGTAAGAAAATAAACATCAAATAGTAATAAGTAATGAAGAATATAAACATAATACAATTCTCGGTTATTTGATAGAAAACAATATAGCAAACATTTTCGTATGACGCCACTATTCACTGCACCGCTCCACCTTGCGCATGTACACCCCTTTCTGGATTTTAAGTGGAAATGAATGCGGAGTCAGGGGAAGTTGCCCGTGCCTGTACGTGCGCCAGTTTCCCAGGCGGGCAAGTAGCTCGTGCGAGCGCGGTTTGACGTGCCTGTACTATATCATACATGGGATTTATATTTGAAACATCACTGCACTATAAAAGAAGCGCGATACGAAACGATCGAATTTCATACACGAAGACGAATCGTGTATTTTGACCTTCACTTCATCAGCACGACAGCAGCGGCATGAAGGCCACGGTTATCGCGGGTGACGTCACGGTTGTCATAGCAACCACCACAGCAAGGCGCACCCTGGAGGTCGAGCCGTGTTAAAAGGCGGCCTACTTCACTTCAACGGCCGGCATGATGCGCACTCATTTGGTGCCTTTGTGAGTTTTAACTGCCTATAGCTGTACCGCTCGCAAAAAAATCATCATGGCGGACGAACCTTTGGCGAAGTCTCGGAGGCTTCCCCCACCCTGCGGCTACTGAGATTTCCCCTCTTGACGAAAAGGAAGCACGTAGGCGACAAGGAGAGGGCGACTGCGAGACGCAGCGACCGCACAGTCAGTCGCTCATCATCGCTATCTTTGTTGTCAGAAGAGGAATACTCTCTCCCAGGAGCAAAGAAGTCCAAAGAAATGAGGATATAATCGATGTGTTGGTCCATCACATCTGAATTACGTATTATGTCGCCTCTATTCCCTACAAATGGTCGCAGCATATCTTTCATTGATCAGCCCGATTTTGTGGAAACGCTTATCTGCAAAATTCTTCCTTAAGGATGCTCCAATTGTTTCTGCTGCCACGCGCCCTTTTATAAATCCCCAAACAAGCTCTGTTGGATTCAGATCTGGATGGTACGATGGAATACGGAGAGAAATGTGACCATTTTCAATGATTGACCAACGACGTATCGTTTTTCAGTGTGTGTACTTGGCATTATTTGTAACAAGTAGGCTTTCGTGAGTGATGGATCAAAAGCAACTCCATGACTATTTAGCCACTCTGCTATATTTTTCTTTTAAGACGCAGTTTCGTTTTCTGTCAATCGGTTCCAATGGTACTTTGCGTTGTCCATTACTACAGCAGAGTGGGGCAACCTTATAAACTTTCAGTTAGTCCTCTAGCGGCCTACCCGGCACACCTGCCGATGAAGATACGATTAAAAGCACAATCATCAACTAAATTTGGGAATAACAGCAGAAACTATATAAAAGACATTGTCACTGCTCACTATATGGCCACGGTAAAACTGGACTGGAGACCGAAAACTGAAACCGTTCTTCAAGACACTGTTTTTTTTTTCTTTTGATCGTTTGGACAACCCCTACTGAAGAAACAAGTAAGCTGCCTTTCGTCTGATCCTTCTCACTCATTCGTTTGTTATCGCCAAACGCGCAGTGTTGAATTACCGCGCAACCCACCAGAGAAAGAGAAAGAGAGAGAGAGAGAGAGAGAGAAAGAGAGAGAGAGAGCTATGTTGTGAGAAAGAGCGCAGGCAGGCGGGGAAATATTAGCAGCTTTGGAGGGGGTAGTCCACGCTCGGGCATGCGCAGTGTAAGGTTTTTTTGAGTCTGGTAGAGCAAAAGCTTCGCGCAAGTCGTTAAAAAAACACTTACGTTTCTATTAGCAACACACTTGTACGTGATAAGGGAAGTACATTAAATTAAGTTAATTCATATATAAGAATTGGGATGTGCCATTTTATCCACCCCTCATTTTCAGCCCTTATAACTTCCACGAATATTCTTCAGTAAATAAATTGCAATCTGCTTTCTATAACAGCCATTTTGCGTGACATCGAAAAAGCACGTGATTCTTCTGGTATCATACGATGAGCAATTTTTTCTAATCATCACAACTATGATCACGCTATATTATCCGCGTGCTTTTGTCATTAAGACGTGAATTTAGACTTCATAAATGAGACTAAAATAATTATAATTGCAAATGGAGGCACGAATACTGAGTTGTAAATAAGGACGGCGATAAGGAATCTATTATTCCAAGAATGAACATACTTGATTCCAAGAACGGCTACTCCCTAAAGTGGCCGACAAAGGTGGAGCGCGCAGCGGCGAAGCACACGGGAGGCGCCAAGAAAGCAGCAGGCGCCAGCTCAACGTGCGGAGCGCTGTGCATCAACAAGGGGAGGAGCAGGCGAGACGGGACAGGACGGAAATGGTGTGGTGGGGTGCGGGTGGGAGCGGGAAGGAGTGGAATGGAGGGGGGGCGGGTGTGGGGGAGCAGGGTGGGGCGGGGCGGGGGGGACGGGGCGGGGTATTGTGGGACGAAATGGGGAAGCGAGGTGAGGTGTGAAGGGATGGGAGGGATGGAGTGGGGCGGAGCGGGAGGCGGGACGGGCAGTTGAACTGTCTCCGCGGCGGAACTTGAGCCTTCGCGGGTAGCACTTCCCCCCCGTGCAGACACTACCGCCACCGGATTAAGCCGGCTACAAATGCTCGAATAAATGGAAGCCGTCTTGCATAAATTTAGCGGAGACGCGGTGCTCTGACAAAGGCGCTCTATCTTATGACAAATGCTCTTCCTTTACCCAGCGTATAACAAGTAAGTTATGAAGAAATATCGCGAGCGGTGGCGGGAGCGGGGATCGGGTTTCGCGAGAGGTGGTGGGGGCGGGCGGGGACGGGAATGGGCGGTGGCACAGGCGCGCGCGCGCGCGCGTGCGTGCGTGCGTGCGTAAGAAATAAACGCACCGAGTTGTTGCCGCCGCCGCCATCGCTCTCCTGCACTTGAGACGTTCGACGGTAGACTAACTCCGCAGCTTCCCCTCCACTGCGCACCGCCTCCTCCTCCCCCTCCTCCTCCTCCGTCCGGCACCGCTCTCTTCCACTCCCGCTGGCTGTTGCTCGGCAGATCTCCAGCGCCAGGACGTGCCACCTTCCCCGCCCCGTATCGTTCCCGTCCACTCCAACCCAGTTCAGCCCCAACCCTACTGACCGGGAGAGGTGGCTCAGTGCATCAACTGATGTCACCTGTGTCATCAACTGATGTCAACAGTGCCTCTGACCGGGAGGTCGTAGGTTCGAGTTCCCACAGTGGCAAGATTTTCGACACTAGCTTGTCAGCTTGGTCGAATTCAGTCATTGTTGGAGAAGAATTCTAGAGGCAGCCTGCTCTGATCGGTAGTCTTCCGTGGTTTCGCCGATCAACACCAGGCGAATGCTGGGGCATTACTCTAACAAACGGGCCACGGACCGCGCGCAATCTTTTCCTACTTCTTCCTTGTATCCTATCCCTTTCAACACACTTAATTTATCATGCACTACACCATCAAATTTCGGGAGACCAGTCTGGAGCCTAGAGCTTGTCCTGGATGGAGCGGTGGCTCGCTGGTGGGAGATACCTGGTTAGGAAAAGCCCGCTAGCCGACGGTAGGTCGGCGCCGGATCCCGCCATCGAGCGGGGGAAGCACACTGCCAGATCCTGAGGGAAAACATGTACTACACTTACGGGACTAATGACATCAGTACTCTGCTAAATCCACCGGCTGATGTATTATGGCCACGGTACAACGCAGCAATTCTTCTCTCCATCTACGGCCACGCCTTCGCCAGCTTTCACGCCCGCAACGGGTCCATCCAAAGCTAAGCCTAAGCCCAAGCCCAAGCCCAAGCCCCCGCGCCTCCGCCTTTCCCCCCCTCGCTCCACTTGCTTGCGCAGATCGGCGGTTGCCGCTCACTTCCTTTCCTTGGATCCCCCCCCCACAAACACACACATAGGGCGGACCACACCACCTCAGAAATAGATGAATGAAGAACAAGCAAATCATTTTCTCCTGGATTCCGGTGTACTTACTCAATAAGCAATAGAATAGTGTCAGAAAGCGTTTTCCTTGTAAACGTTGGCATAACTTCAAAGTAACGAAAACCAGCAAACACATTACTTATAAAAGGGCAGATGTTTCGAGAAGTATTACACGGATGACTCGTCGAAACAGCCATAGAGCTGGCGTAAATACTCTTCGGCTTGTTTACTGGATCCTTTATATGACTGGAAACTAAAACAATAATTACTACAGGAATGTTCGGAATTTCTTAGCCAAAAGAAAATAATCAAATAGATTGCCTATAATTTTTTACCAATATTTACCAATGAAATCCAATTTTCACAATTTCTAAGGATACAATAAATATTACTGCAAAATAATGTCTACAAAATAGAAACCAGTGGTGTATGAAGACCTCTTTATCTTGAACATGTGACAATGAAAAATATTTGGAAAATGCAATGGCATAGATTTTAATGTAATCAGTTTAATAATGTCATATCTATACAAAAATCGTTTGTATTGACGTGGCCATTATTTTGTTAGATCACAGCCCATTAAGAGAAAAACCGGGAGATGTGGCTCAGGGCATCAATTGATGTCAATGCAGTGCCTCTGACAGAGAGGTCCTGGGGTTCGAGTCCCGGTGTCAGGGCTTTAGACATTAGCTAGAGAGCTGGGTCGAGTATTTGTCGAGACAGTTTATTTTTTTACAAACTATTTTTGAAATAAATTTCTCTGTTATTTTCAACTGTATGAATATCTCGGGATATAGGACAGGGAAAAATAAAGTATATAACAATTAGTGTTTGTTTGAAGTGGTATTAGAAGGTGGTATATTTTTATGTACTTTCGGCCATGCCTTTATATGAATAACTCGGGGTTATTTGCCATATCGTACACTGCAAGAATGACAAAAAGAAAACTATTTTGCAAATTCCGTCATCCTGTTCTCCTAGAAGTAGAAATGAGCGGTCGGCCCGGTGGCCGAGATCCCTAAGGCAGTAGTGTCGATGTGGTCTCGGACCGAAGAGTCGCGGGTTCGACTCCCGCCTCGAACATGGTTGTATTTGTGTTCGTCCTTTCACCCCTTATCATCCCCATTAAGTATTAAATCCTATAAAAAATAGTTAGTAGTAAGATACAAGAAACGAGAGGTTATATGCTCAAACGTGAATGCTTAAAAAAGTTACGTATTACAAATAAAAAAAAGTTCAAACCCCTGAAAGGCAAAACTGCCGAACAGGAAGAAAATAAATTAAAAAAAAGAAGTGAGCGATTCAAATGTAGAGCAGAGGAGAGCAATGGCCATTTGGAGGACAAGAGTAGAGATACAAGTACGAGTGCCAAATGAAAAAAAAAAAGAAGAAGCACGAGTACTAACACAGTATCTAAAACCCAAGGTATGCCGGAAAGTAACGCATTTTTTTATAAACAATATATTGATTGAAGATATTATTACAAATATTTAATCATCTTCGAAGTGGTTCCCTTGGGCTCCATACAGTTTCCAGCGACTCTGCCACGCACGGTACCCGTCATGGAAGGCTTCAACGGCGACCTCGGGCCCTCGTCACGACCTCTTGGAGGGCACCAATCGATCAAAACGGATTCCTTTCGGGGCGGTCTTGATCCTCGGGAAGAGAAAGATGTCCGCGGGAGCCATTCCGTACTGTAGGAGCTTGGGGCACTGTTGTCAAGTTGTGTTTCAGAGCTTGCAGGGCGGCAGGATTTTCGATACTAGCTTTCCAGCTAGGTCGAATTCAGTCACTGCCTGGATGAGAATTCTAGCGGCCGGCTGCTCTGACTCGTAGTTTTCCGGGTTAGTCGTTTCTCCTATGAATACCAGGTGAATGCCAAAGCAGTTCCCTAACAAACGGGTCACGGAAGGACTGCGCGCGATCTTTCCTTCCTCTTCCTTGTCCTGCACGACCTCTCTCTTAATCACACTCACTTACATGCACTACACTACCGCAAATACCGGGGGCTCGTCGGGAATTCATAGCTTGTCCCGGATGAGTTGGAGCCCCGCTGTTGGGAGATACCTGGTTGAGGAAGATCCCGCTGGTTGGTCGGCACCGGATCTCGCCTTACAGCGGGGGAAGATCGCCGCCACCACCCGAGAAGTAAAGCATGTACTGCACTTACGGGACTAGAGAAAGTATTTTAATAACACAATGGTATGCCAGATTTGCAGAGAAAGATTATTTAATTTTTATTACAAATTAGTTATTTGCATTATTAAAGTATTAAAGTGATAGGAATGAGGATGATAGGAGTGTTCAGGAGCTTCAAAAATTGATCCTCAAGCGGGCAGACGTCTGTGAAAAGCATTTACTACTTCGCGGGAGTACATAAGCTGAAAGATGATGCGTTTGCTTTTCTGACAAGGAACGTATTGCGGTTATGATTGTAAATTGCCACCCCACACCAGTGGCGTCTGAGTGTGAAAATATAATCATGACGTTACAGGCTAAACAAATATCTTCAAAATATGTAGTAAGCTTAGTACTATGCTATAATTTCCATTACGTGGTCTATTTTACAATGTAGGTATCTATAGCTTTTTTGAGAATCGCCAATTTTGCATTACCCATCAAACAAAAAATTTAAAAATCATTTAATGCAAAATATAGCATAGCTATCAAGAAAATCAGATGAGACGAAGAATACCAGATGTTTGGGGCGCAGAGCAAGTGACAAAAGCAGAGAACGAGCCTGGGGCAATGATTGTCACTGGCAACTAATGGGAGAAGGGTCGAGGGCCTTTGTGCATAGGAATGATAAGCGAGGGACGCTACTGGTGGCGCTGAACACACTTCTCAGCAAGGGATTGTAAGGGATGCGGCAGCTCCCTAAGTACTTGACATCAGTTAAACAATGCTTCACAGAGGCAGAGTTGCGTGTACTTTTAGGAGACCACGTGCGAGCGACCAGTGCTCACATGTTTCAGAGGTGAATCGGAAGGTAGAGCATGAAATACGATTAGATAACGAGAGGGCGTGGCGTAGAAAAAGGTCGGATAGGAAAGGGGAGTACCAAGAACTCGTGAGTGCATGCACAAACGACCAAATTTCAAATATTTCGATTCGGATCTAACTTCGGCGATTCAGATGTGCAATTATGCGAGTGTCATATTTCAAACTCGCTCTAACAGAGTCTGTCCCACTGGAAAGGTGATTGGCTGATGGTTATTCGCATAACTTTTGTCATCTGTGAACGGATGCATGAATTAACTAGAGTGGTATTTCTACTATTTGCTACTTTATAAATACAATAGCTCTGGCATCACAGATTGTTTGAAATAACTTTAACAGTAAACTTTAACAGTATGTTATGGACCACGGTCGTGAAAGAAGCAATCGAGCGATGTGCGAACATTGTTTTGTTTTAATGTAGTTAGTGTCAAAAAAAAAACTTTTGAAATGCTTGTAGTAGAGTCTAATCTATGAGTCGTTAAAAATGTCGTAAAAAGTGGTACGCCAGGCTTTGTGATGGCAAATAGCACTAAAATGATCCAGGTCTAGGAGCTTCAAGTACTAAAACAAGAGTGCATCACATTTTAACAGAAACTTTGGGCAGAAAGATCAGTTGTCGTTTTGTGTCCCATATTCTCACTGATTATCCAAAATATTGCAGAGTGTAAAACTGTGGGGACATGAAAATCTCGACCACTAAGGACCCAGACATCAATTTTTGCATAGTAGCAGGTGATGAAACCTAGTGTTTTCGGTTCGGGCCCCCTTACAATCCGCATGGAATGGAAGGTCCAGAATCTCCGAAACCAAGAAAAGTGCACACAGAGAAAAGTCTTGCGAAGACCCACTTCAAGTTTTCTGTAATTCGAAAAGAATTCCGTAAAAATTCGCTCCAGAAAGTCAAATGGTGAATTAAAATTACTACTTGGGTGTTTTAAATTGTTTATGGGCGAGGACTGTTCGTGTTAGACTTGATTACCGGAAACAAGGATCATGGTGTTTGTTGTATAACAATGCACTAGCGCACGAAAGCAAGATTGTACGCGATTTCTGGGCTCAAAAAGGTATCGTGGAACTTGTCACCTTCCGTATTCGCCTGATCTGGCTTGTTGCGATTTCTGGCCATTTCCGAAACTAATGCAATTTTCTTAAGACGAGTTGGCAGAAGCAACTGCCAATTGAGGCTGCCTTACTGCCGCGTGGCGTCATGCAGGGGTGGGCGAAAACTCCTTGTCAGTTACACGCCCTCGGGCCAATCACAGCCTACGCCTGCGGTGTCTGCGAACTTTGGCGTTGCAGCTTTCGCTGTTATTAACCCTCCGTTCACCACGTGGGGTCTAACAGACCCCAGCAAAATAAAAATCGCTGTAAATCTTTGAATATTCGCGCGGCGGCACTGACGCTTTGTGTAGCTGGAGGTGCGGTGTTGCCGAACCCCTTAACTATTGCAATTTAGTGGTCGCCTGACCAGCGAAGAGTATAGACGCTTGTTAGTGTTTCAGGGTCCCGCAGACCCAACGTGGTGCAGGACGTTTTTTGTTTCTTATTATGTATAAATTAAAATTTGTTGTTTCTTATTAATAAATTTTTTGTTTCTTATTATGTATAAATTTAAATTAAACAATGTAAATATGCTTCTAATTACTTTCTCTAAATATAGGCTAAGCCATAGAAAAGTGCCCTTCAAGTTTGTAAAAAATACTTCAATTTCTCTTTTCTTTGTATTTAAGTAGTAAAAGGATGATTTGATTTGGCAAGTTTGTTTCATTTTATCCAAAAGTAACTCAAAAGTGTTATCCGTACATAATATAAACAAATAATTAAATAATACGCAATCTGTATTCCGATAATGAGTGGGGTCCAGGAAACCCCACATGGTGCAGGACGTTACTTTTATCCACGTGGTTTACGGAGGGTTAAGCGACGCTGCCCAATCGCCACGTCACGGTCCACGCTGCCTCGAACGGTGTTAGTACAGTAAGTATACCCAGTGCAAGTACGGTCTCTCAACTGTGTCACACTCTCCTGGCACGAGTTGGTGTAAAATTTCCCTCTCTCCTAACAACTCGCAACATTTGGTACGGTGTGGGGGTTTAACGATTTTAAAGAATTTTTTAAAATTTGATTTAAGTTTAATTTTTTTCTTGTTTTTTAGTTTAACTATACTTTGGTAATTAATACACTCGACACATTTGAAATACAACGCAAAGCTCCAGTGGAAAATTGGCGTGGAATATAGTGGCGAGCGCCGTAGTTGCAACAAGAATGTTGGACGCATGAAACGAGGCTGCTGGCAAATGCCAACCTACCCCGAGATACATGATTTTCAATTCCTCACCCTTCTTTAAATCAAGTTGTTTCCCGCCCGCTCGCAGTCACCCGTCATGTCGCGTTCGTCCCGGCACCTCGCACGGCACGCGGCATTTCTGCTTCAGCACGTTTCGCCAGCGTCAGCGCCTCCTGGGGGCAGCGCGCCTCCGCATGCGCGCGACCGCAACAGCATGGTGCGAACTCAGCGACATCGCAACAGCTCGCGTGAGGTGCAATGGTCGGGAAAGCAGTCTACGCTCGTTTAAAGCACGGGGTATCGTTGCAAGGGAGTACTCTGCAACACTTAGTGAGAAAAGTGAGATAACAATTACGTAGCGGAATGATTCTGGTTAATACGAGACATTTAGAAGACACAAACTATAGGGTATTCATGAACGACGGAAACGGACACGACAAGAAATACGGGCCCAACGACCTGCAATGTCTGCATCTTAATAGTGTACATATTAATACAGAAGTTAACGAACAAACATTAGATTACGGATACAATAAGTATAATTCCAGTTCAATACCCGAGAAGTGAATCAGCGATACAGGAGTTGAGTTAGATTTAAAAAGTATTTATAAGTACAATGTCAGTTCGTTGGGAATTGTGCCTCGATTGTTTCTCTATAATGGCTCCGATGGTAGACATGATAAGGAATTAGATTTAAATTATATTAAGAACTGTACTATTGGGAAATGAGAAGCAAGAGTTGGAGTATAATGTTATCAGTGGTAGAAAAGCTAAGATATTAAATTTAAATAATATTATGAATAAATTCCATATCAGTTCACTAAGGACTGATCAGCAAGTGTTAAAATATGACACAAGTTATAGAAAATCACATATCACACACATAAGGAAGGACGGGCGGGGAAGACGGGCGGGGAAGACGGGCGGGGAAGACGGGCGGGGAAGACGGGCGGGGAAGACGGGCGGGGAAGACGGGCGGGGAAGACGGGCGGGGAAGACGGGCGGGGAAGACG